>JAPPVO010000032.1:54841974-56041974 GCA_030407325.1 Camellia japonica
GAAGCTGGTGTATACTCTGGTGAGACTAGTGTGTATTCTGGAGAAGGTGGTGTATACTCTGGTGAGTTAGGTATGCAGATAGGAGATGTAATGCAATCTCCTTCCCTAACTTTTAAACCAACTTCACCCCATCTTCCTTGTCATCACTCAAAACAATGATGGTTAGGCAAGGGGCCAAAGTAAGCTTTTCCTCCCTCCTTTTATCAAAGTATGTCTGCAACTCCACAGATTGAAATTTTGAAGGTAGAAATTCCTCCAATGTGACTGGGACAAGGGGACATTGCTCTAACTGTTCATCAGGGACCAATTTCTCCCCTTTTTCCTTCTTTGGGTTCTTCTTTCATTTTCTCATACTTTGGCATTTTTCTGTTTCCTGGAAACTTTTGGTTTTTGCTTTTTGAAAACTTTTGGCTCTTGTGTTGTTGAAGAATCCACATTTCTAGTTTTCACTGTGGCATTTTGTTTTTTCTTCATGTTTTTTGACTGATAAATAACCCATTCACCCTCATTATCATTGTCGATAGTGATTGGGTTAGCAGATGCTTTCTCTTGAGGAGGGAGCTCGATAATCTTAGAGTCCAAAAGTTCCTAAATTTTATCTTTCAGAACAAAGCACTCTTTTATGGGATGGCTAATCAAACGATGGTAGGGGCAATACTTTGGATCGTTGGTCCTTCCTACCTCATGTAGTCTTTTCACCTAGCAAACAAATATCTGGAAAAAGGAGACTGGTGGCCAACGGCCACCAATGTGGCCGACCGACCACCATTGATAGCCGACTGGCACAAGCAATGGCCGATAGGCTGTGGAGCTGGCCAACAGGCCACCCTCTCCTCCAGAATTGAAACAAGCAGCTCCTGGTCTATAACCAAGCACAAAGCAGATAAGGTTCAAAGGCTTCAAAGACAAGGCACTCGGCCAAGAACTTCGGGCACTCAAAACGAATATGAGCATACAAAATCAGCGAGTGTTCAAATGATGACGTCTAAGTCTTGAAGACGGTCAAAAATAAAGTGTCTACAGATGTGGTTTGAAATAGACGTTATTTTTGCCAAAAAATGGCTTTGGAAACTATCACTGGAAGTAGTTGTTGGATGTGATCATCGGAGGTTATCGAAAGTGATCGCTGGAGGTTATCATCGATGGTCGAAAGTGATTGCCAGTGGCTAGAAGTGGACAATGATGGGTCATAACAGTGATCTAATGACTGAGTTGTTGAAGGAAGTTGTACGAAAGGTATTTTGAAGGAAGTTGTAGGAAAGGTATTTTGAAAATATTGATAGGTGAAAAAATAAATAGAACTTACAAGTAAATAAATTTAGTCAATAAAATCAATACATAAATCCCCTAAAATCTAAAGCCTATGGCCCAGCATGAACCAATTTATTTAAGGGGAACTTACTGATAAGTCCCATGTAACAAGTTCAAAACCCAGCTAATCCCAAAACAAAATACTTGCACCAATTAGTCCAACACATTTTTAATTGTTACCAAAAAATCCTTCTTTTTTTTTTTAATTTACAGACACTGTTCACATCTTACTACTGTCGGACTTCTGTTTAACGTTCGCCGGAGACTCACCGGAATGTCTAGAATATTGCCGGAAAAAAAAAAATTAAAAAACATGTTATGAAACTGTAAAATTTTACAGTTCTAAAGAATGTTATAAAACTGCAAAATTTTACAGTTTTAAACCATGATTCATTCCAGCACCAAAAAAAAAATTTGAAACTGCAAAATTTTACAGTTTTCACCGCCTGTAACTAAAACTCGAAAACTACTTGTTCAGAATTCGAAAATTTTCTCCATTAGAACAGAAAAACAGAAGTTTATAGCAGAGAGAGAAAAAAAAAAAAAAAAGAGATCGAAGGGGAAAGACGGATGTAGAGAGAGGATTGTACTCCGGCAACTATTTTTTGTTTAGATCTAGCCAAATCTGTGTAGATCTACTCAGATCTGATGTAGATCTGAGTAGATCTACATCAGATCTAAGTAGATCCACTCATCTTCTTCGTTGGAAAATATATCATCTTCTTCGTCGGAGTTGATTTTCGATAGTTGGTGGTTATCAATGAACCGCGATCAATGGAGAAAGACATGATCACCGGTGGTCGTCTTCCATGACAAACACGATAAGAGAAAAATACAGAAAAAAAAAAACGAGAGAGGAAGGGAAGCAAAAAGCAGAGAGAGAGAGAGAGGAAAGGACTTTTTGGTGTAGTGAAAAAATTATAGGATTAAATGGAGACCACATATTTCACATGGGACCTATGGGTAATTTCCCCTTTATTTAATTCGACCTAAATTTGATGTTGGACTAGCCCAGCCTAAGCTTAGACGGAAAGGTATAATTCACGAGCCGGCCTATAAGCCATACCCAATGAGGTATCTAAAGCTGGCTCAAACCTGGCCTATACGTGCAGCCAAAAGGCTCGTATTAAGAGAATTTCAAAACAAAATTAGATAACTGTTGCTAATCAAACAACTCTCTCACACACATTCATCTCAGTAAAGAAATGAACCTCGGGCAAGTTTACAGGATAACAGGCAGATGGTGGGCCACAAAATATAAATCTTCCCCTGTTTAATCTAGCATATACGTAATATGCTATCACAGAGAGAGAGAGAGAGAGAGAGTACAAATCATGCTAGGAAAGGCATGTAAAATAACAAATGATTAGAAGCTCCCAATCCATACTCTACCCAAAATGAACCAGACAATGATAAAACAATACATCACAAGAAGTTGATAATCATTCAATGTAGCAAGATAAAACCCTAGCATTTGACTATACTGATAAAGTAACTGTATCTACCAAAATTGTTACATATTTTCTTTTTCCCCTCTCGATTTTACTGCTTGTCTGACACTGACCAGTTGCTTTGGAGGGGAAAAAGATTGCAGAACCTAGCAAACCTTGTATCTTTTGGCCCAAGTTGAACTGAGAAAGGAAATCCAAACTAAGTCTGCAAAATCAGTGACCGTAATCTGTTTCTTGTACAAACAGGCTCATTCAACTTCTTTAATTATTCTTCTTTTCCGTAATGGCTCCCTTGGCATGCTTCCTGGGGCACTGTGAGCTCGCCGCCTCTCATCTTTCTTTCTCGCGGCTTCAGTAATAATACGTCTGAGAGAAGTAGCCTTGTATATTGGTTTCGGCAAGTGCCTGTGCCTGTACAACAAAATCATCAAAGACGATGAATTAGTAGTTTTAGGTCAAGCACTATGAAGATAATTTGGAAGTTAATTCTGAGCGTGAGAATTTGTAAATGTGAGGGTGATGAACCAGCAAGCACATGAGAGTCCCCTTATTAAACTCTCAACCAATTATAAACAGCTCCGCAAATGTTGTAAACCAATATTACCTCACAATACGCTTGACCTCAGGAAGGTGCTTGTAGCGATTCTTGACAGCCTCCTGATACTCGTGCTTTCTACGTTCCCTTGGTAGAAGCTGTAACAAAGCATTTAGGTTAAACTGAAATGACAGTAGATTCTTTTTGCATTGACTTTTTAAATAAATACTAGTTTAAACTTCCCTAATCCCCATAAAAGTACCAAATACAAACATGCAACAAAAATTTTAGATGTCAGATTAAAAATTAGATTGGTTCAACAACTTAGAAGAACAAGAAAACAAAGAAGATAATTATGACTATTATACACCAAGCCAACTACGTTAGTCAGCAGCACCACCGAGGTCTCAGGTATTCACAATTAATCTTTCAAAAAGTTCAACTAATAAAAGAACAGCGGACAAAATAGCAACAATTGAATCAAATGGCCAATAAAACACGCAGAAAGCAAGAGATTCATACAACTCCCAATTGTTCAGATGCTTTAGCTTTCCAAAGCCGAAGATTGGTATCATCGCTCCCTGAGATAACATAACTTCCGTCACAGCTGAACTTTACACAAAATACCCTGCATTGATGACAAAATTTCAGCCAGGACGCAACTAAATAGTGAATACTATATCTACTAAATATCCTAGAATGCTATTGTGTCGAGGATAGAAGGGCATTTTCATTAAGGCCACGGGTTTTGATTATGCATATGGTCACAATATTTAAGTGTTTAGGAAACCAACATCAGAGGCAATGACAACATTGACAAGAAAGCAAAGCATAAAGTTTGATCATGAAAAGAAACGAAGCATACCTTTGCATTCTCTTGGTATGGTAGATTTCCCTGCTGTGGCCACCATTATATTGAAATATTCTTATCTGCATAGCATGAAGCTGAATCAGAACACTGTCCTTCTGTTTAATTCTATGAAAAAGTTAAAAGGGCTTACATATATGACCCAACAAATGACTGAGTGAGAACTTACTGTTCTGTCATAAGATCCGGTTACAAATTCACGACCAGTTGGAGAGTAATCAATATCCATCCTGTGGGGGTAAAAAGTACAAGGATAAGCATAGATGATTTTCTAGAAGGATACAATTCTAAAACAGAGAACAATACATAACAGCACAATTCAAGAACTTAGCCTCTGCCATCTTACACTGCAGAAACGTGGTCCTTGTGCACACACTTAGCTTCTTCTAATTTTCTAGCATCATAGCTATAGCAATTGCAATCTTCGTTTGCCTGTGTTAATATAAAATAGAAGAGCATAAATAAGAAGAACAGGAATTTCGTACACAGGAAGCTAGAAGTTTACAAAATCAAATATGGTGCATACCCAAAGCGTAACATAAACTACTGAGGTCAGAGAATTGTTCCCATCTCACCTTTTGCATGCTTATAAAGTCAGAACAATGCACAGCATTTCAGACAGAAAGAAACATCAAATGCTGATCCAGTTCTAATTTGCGTTTCCAGGCAGTACGAGGGCATGCAATTCAATCTAGGGACTCGAGACAAGTTGCCACTTACCAGGGCCAAGCAAAAGAACCACAAGGGCTTCTATCAAGGTATCTTAGCCAATTGAATAAGCTGGGAATAAACCAACTGGGCTAGCTCAGTTGGCCACCCCTACAAGCTCCCAGCTGGGAGGTCAGGGGGTCAATTCTTGCCAAAAGCAAAAATGAATTATTTCTCCCCATTATGGGGATTTTGTTGTATTGAGTTTATTTCCTCCCATTATGGGCTCTTTCCAATTTCTTGTGCTGGTGATTTGTATTAGTTGTTGGGCTGATAGATTTGTGTTGGACTGTGATTGTCCAATTGGATGTAATTCTCCTCATATGCATATAATCTCCTACCGTTTGACCCCCCCAAAAAAGTGGGAAATAATTTATTTAAATCCCCTCCTGGAGTATCCAACCTTTGACTCCCACCCAAAATTATCCAAAATCGCAAACCAATGATGCCAAAAGATAATTGCATTGTGAATCTGTGATGAAGTATATGAATAAATGACTATTGGCTTAAAGAGCTTCCAACTGTTGCACTTACAGCCGTGAAATTCATTGGCTCCATGGGATTCCAAGCTATAGAATTAGTTTTTGTCTGCATTAAGAACATACAAGTTAGACTCATCAAAAACAACAAAGCATTAATTACGGAGACACTTCTTCAACTATTACTACATATCAGTTTACCCCTCTCAACTTGAAAACAGAACAATTAGACCTGTACAAATGCACCCCTTCTAGAGGGAATGAAAGTAATGCAGTTTTATAGTTGAGAGGGTCCAAGTGTACGATTTTGAAGATGAGAAAGGTAAAGTGATATTTAGAAATAGTTGAGAGGGTATCCGTGTAATTAACACCAAAATAATTTGAATGGCTAAAAATAAGCAACCAATGCAGGAAATAAGACATTCTGAAATATAGAGATGCCATTGAGCAGCCATTTTAAACAAATATTCAGTATCACTAAAGTATACATATTCAAGCATACATAGTTTACCAGCCAGCTATATTTTTCAGTCAAAAGGGAATTGTAGAGAAATTTCAACAAACTAGATGACAAAATCGCAAATGCAGGAATGCATGTAGGCTTAGTGTTCTTTCCCTTTAGAATCTCAAGACTTTGTACATGAACATCTTCTACACCATTTTACATGCTTAAATGTTGACAATGTCGATATAATACAACTGACAGACATATCTGGCTCAGAAAAGAAGGAAAAAAAAAAATTCCAAACGAGAAGCAATATTACAGAATCTAAGTTACCTTACCGCATATATAAATGGTTGCATGACCTGTATTGCAGTATCCGATTTGACCTAATAGCTGATGATCTAGTAGACTAGCACTAAATTGTGCTTTTCTACCTTTTTTTCAGGTGGCCACAAGGAAAATTACATAATTGAGGTTAAGGAGGCTATTTTTGGGTTATACAAAGGTGTCCTAACCAATTACACTATCACACAGATGCTGAGTGCATATAATAAGCCCAAGGACAGTCAAACCTACAACAATGGTTCCAAAACCATCACTTGCTCAACTCTCAACTACCCATGCTACTTTCGAGGTTTAGAACATTCCTTCACCTTCTATTATAAATTTTTTTCTTTTTAAAAATAAATTTAAAAAAAAAAATGGGAAAGGGATAGTAATCTTCTAAACTACTTTATATTTATGTTGAATGTAAAAACCTATAACTTACTCCACCTACCACTACCACCTACTACCACCTACCTACTCCACAAGCAAGTGCTCCATTTAGGTTAATGCTCCATTAATTTGATTTAGTGCTCCATTTAGTTTAGTGCTCCATTAATTTGATTACTCCATTGTACCCATTCTCTCTATAAAAGAGAGTTCATTCTCTCCATTGTAAACACACAAAAAGATATTGAAAACAATCAATCAATATTGATATCAATGTATCAATCAATAATATCAATACATTAATTTCCTACATGGTATCAGAGCTAGGTTGATAACCTAGTAATTTCGCTTCACGGCGGGCGGCAACCTCGCCTTGGCCGCCCGCCGGACCTCAAGCCCCTCCACATGTATTGCACCTGCTACTGAAAAACATTCACCTGCTCGTGCTCCATCTGCCTTTGAACAATTCTGCTGGAAGTGAACCTATGCCTACTGTTAGTCAGGGGCAGGGGCAGGGGCAGTCATCAGGTTGCTTGAGGTCTCATGGAGATAACATTGGTGCACAGAGGAAGCAGCAGTCCCAGCTGCAACTGCCTTCAACACCTCCTACCCCACCACCTCTGCAGCAACAACAACAATCACTGCAACAGCAGATGCCACCACAACAGCAATCTAGTAGGCAATTCCGCCATTAGCATCCTTTTCATCCAGCACCAAACTGTCATAGTTTTTATTGCTCATGTTGGGTTTACATCTTCCTCTATAGCTTCATAAGTTATAGATGAGGATGATGATTGACCACTATGGCCAACGATTTTCTTTGGCATCGATGTCAAGCTTGTTTCATGGAAGTTGGATAATGCAGCACGACCATTTTCTGGGCTTGCCACATCAGACGATAAGTCTGTTGATGATGAACAAGATGAAATAACCTTCAAACTTTCACATAGTTCATTCACAGGCTTTGTGTCAAATTTAGCAAGCCCTTGCTTTGAAGTTAAGTGATGTTGGTCATTAGCCTCTCCTAGGCTATCCTTCATTGCCTGTGATCCATTCTCTTCACTACGAGGGGACAAACCCCCATTAGTCTCAAAAGCTGAAGAAGAAATAGCCAGAGACGAGTGAGAAGAAACATCATCATCAGTGATCGATGCAATCTCAGCTGCTTCAGCATATTCTTCAATCATCAAGGCGGAAACAGATTCACCACCGTTCCTCTCCATTGAAGTTTCTTTCGACAGGTTGTCCCTTTGCTTGGGTCTGGTATTGGTGATGAAAAAATTGAATTTAATGAGTCTTTTAGGCTTCCTGTGACACTGTTAAGGGAAGCTTTCACCAAAGGCTGGGATGGTGATAGTTTTCTCCAGAACTTAAAGCGGTCTGTCAGAGAAGCTGCTCTGTCAATGCAGTCTTGCAATTTGGAATCATCACAGGACAATCGATCTGATGATAGTTCTGAGCACTACTTTGTTCCAGTACAAGGAACTGGGTTTTCTCGTATTGGCCCAGATAAAAAACTAGGTCCAGTAAGGAGTAAAATGTTGTTTGCATCTCAAGACCTTTCTGTTGAGAATCGTGCTCCCAATGGTCATGCTCAGAGCAAGTACAAGGAAATGTACTTGACACGGGGGAAGTTCAGGATCAAGTATTCTCACCTCCTTTGCTAATGGACCCAACTTCTGATGAGTAAAAATAAAATAAAAGAGAGAATAAACAAAAAATAAAAACATCCATTCACAACCAACTCGTTTTTCATTCCACAAACTTGCCATTTTTTCATGTTAGGGAGAATGAGTTACAAATGGAGGAATTAAATTAACCTAAAATGGAGCACTAAACAACTTAATGGAGCATTAATTTTCTACAAAAAAAAAAAAAAGATTTGTTTTCTTTTCTGCAGACGGCCACCCGCCGACCTCATTTTTTCGCCTCTTCAGCTGTTCTCTTCTTTTTGCCTTTGTCTTGGGCGTCCCTTGCCGGTGCTACCTCCGTGTTTCCCACGCCTCCGAGCATGTTCACTTCCCGTTGCTCCTCAACCGTCACATATGGCGGCCCTCCAAATCTGAGCATCACGGTGGCCTTCCGCTTCAGTTCCTTGTTCTCTGCCTTCAGCCCACATATCTCTGCTCGGGCATCCTTATACATGCCCTGGAGCAGAGCCAGTTGGGCGTTTAACTGCTGCACCTCATTTGTTCTACTCTGAAGCCGGTGCGACAGGTTGTTGACCGCAGTCATGGTCTCACACATGACCTTAATGTATAATAATTGGCCTCAATATCAGATTGAGCAGCCATTATCTGCTCAACTGCACCCTCGGATAGTTCAACGGTGCAAAACCAGGGGGGCTTGGTCCAAGGGCACGTGGTTGCGGTTCCAGGGCAACTGCCCCGGTTATCTCTCTTGTGCACTCATTGAGGTCGGGAAAGAGAGTAAGACCCCGGGAAGAAGAGGCTATGTTCTGGGTAGCGGAACGGGAAGAAGAAGCCATTTTCTGGGCAGAAGTGTTACAGAGTATATCTCAGCAAAATGAAGTGTGTTTTCAGAGGTTTTTTCAGCAGATGTTTTGTTCTGCATAAGCGGCAGCCTCGCCTTGGTATAAATAGGCAAGGCAGACACGCGTATCACGCGCCTCTCAACGCCAGACGACAAATTTGCACGCCTTTTGATGGCTCGACTTTTGATGGCTGTCGGGCACGTCTTTTGATGGCAACCTTTTGATGGCACGTCTTTTGATGGCACGCTTTTGATGGCACGCCTTTTGATAAGTTTGGGCACGCCTTTTGAGGGTGCACTTATAAGGGTCCGACAAGACTCTGTAAACTGTCTCGACTTTGATTCCGGTTAGCTTCTATATGGGTCCGACAAGACTCTGTAAACTGTCCCGACTTTGATTCCGGTTATTTTCTACATCGGTCCGACATGACCCAGTAAACTGTTTTCTACAACGGTCCGACATGACCCCATAAATTGTTTTCTACAACGGTCCGACATGACCCCGTAAACTGTTTTCTACAACGGTCCGACATGACCCCATAAACTGTTTTCTACATCGGTCCGATATGACCCCATAAACTATCTTCTACAACGGTCCGACATGACCCCATAAACTGTCTTCTACAACGGTCTGACACGACCATACAGTGTCTCCTATCTACTTTTATTTGTCAGATTATTTTTTCCTGTTTAGTTACTCTCTCCAAACTCAAGTTGGTTAGTTCCTAACCCCCTTGAGTTTGAGGGGGGCTGTTGAATGTAAAAACCTATAACTTACTCCACCTACCACTACCACCTACTACCACTACCTACTCCACAAGCAAGTGCTCCACAAGCAAGTGCTCCATTTAGGTTAATGCTCCATTAATTTGATTTAGTGCTCCATTTAGTTTAGTGCTCCATTAATTTGATTACTCCATTGTACCCATTCTCTCTATAAAAGAGAGTTCATTCTCTTCATTGTAAACACACAAAAAGATATTGAAAACAATCAATCAATATTGATATCAATGTATCAATCAATAATATCAATACATTAATTTCCTACAATTTATAACATTAAACAGGTCTGCAGGAGCTTTTTTTTTTTTGTTACTGGAAGAGTCTAATCTAAGGGGAAGGGGAAGGGGAAGGGGAAGGGGAAGGGGATGCTGAGGATTGAACCCGGCCACATGCGCCTTTGGGCCAACTCCCTTGCCCCCATAAAACTAAACACCATTTGTCATCCTCAGGAGCTTTCAAATATCATAGGAGACATCTTGAAAATAATTAACAGATAAAGGCAGGCTATGGTTTACAGATATGTGAATCTAGTGTTGACATCCTATGCACTTAGCGGTTGTCCAAGACAACTCAGTCATTTCATAAAGGACACAGCATTTTGGTTAAAAATATTCATATCATAAAGAAAAGCTTTCCTTCTCAGATTGAGATGTACTACTTTGTCATTGTTGAATAATAACAGGATCATGAATCACTGCTGAACAAAAATTCTTATTAAGAGAAGCATAAGAAGCATTAACTGCAATTCCTCTATGAAGACAAAACATTTTAGAATTTTAACACCCTTTTCCATTTGCTTCTAATAGTTCAACCTATCCAGAAAAATTGTCAACTTACAAATGTAGTTTCGATCCTTTCGGTGATACCAGAAGTCATTTTGATATACGATTTTATCTTGTTTCAATTTTACTTATTATCCCTGATCCGGAAGTAATCTTTTCCTTTCCTTGGGCAGTACCTTCCAACCAGAAGTACTATTTGTGGGAATTTGGTTAACCAAATAACTAAACTTTCATCCATTATTGAAAATCTACAATTTCCTTTTTGGTCAGCAATTGAAATCTACAATTTCTCTGAAGTTTGAGTAATGGAAACCTGTTCAAAGAATGAATCTATCACATACTTCCAGTTACTTACTAAGTTACTATCAGCTATGTTCATCAATTAAATTCCCACACAACAATTTCTTGAAACATATTCTACATACATTAAATTATCAGGGGAAAACAATAAAACAAGCAATAGATAGTTTATTGTTAAAGCTTCACTTTTTGCTTATCTTCCCACATAAGTACATTGACAGGCATATTACACAAACAGATATACTTCGATTGTCAGACAAATCTTTAAGACTAGATTAAAATTCTGGGAATAAAGTACATAATTACCCTCATAATAAGCTTCCTTGCAGGTGATGACATTCGCAAATCATATATCGCTATGCTACGATCGCTACAAAAGAAAACAAAACAAAGTATAGAGTAAAGTGATTGGAGCATCAAAAGATCATAATGACCAAATAACAACTTAAAATTAATTACAATTTACAGAACTCTATATAACATAGTCATCTGAAATGGCAAAGTGATTGAAAAAATCCACTAAGTAAACAATATCCTATACACGTTTCATCAAACACCAACAGCTATGGACCCCAAGTTTGACAGCTTTACAAATAAATAATATTCACAAACTATATAAACAATAAAAGAAATTATACAAAAAAGCAGTCCAATAAGTCATGAAAGCATGACGAAACATGTGCCTTCCCACCTTTGATTTCCTAACAAGGTAAGACTTACCATCTGGGAAACACTAGTACTTGGAAACAATTATGTTAATTTCCTTGTATTACTTGTTCAACTCAAATGCCAAAAGAAATTTAAATACATGGTTATCAACACCAATCTATTTGCATATCAAAAAAAGGGATTCTCAAATTTCAAGCATTACTAATAAAAATGCACAACATTGATCTTTTTGGGCAGAATCAAGTCAATATGGCAACGCTCTCTTCCTTCCAAAACAAAAATGCATACTACTATAAAAACCATAGTGAATACAGAAAAATCTAGCATGCAATATAACTTGTACATCAAATTAGAGTAGAACACAGGGACAAGAAACAATAAAAGAATTGTCAAGGTGCAACATAACTGAAATATTTATAAATTCAGAATGCAATTTTAGAACTCAAACTATCCACTAAAATCTAGGGATTGTAATGCCATGCATACCTAGCTGATGTGGCCAAGATATTTGGTTCTCCAGGATTAAACCGAACAGATATAACTGTGTCTTTTCCCCACTCAAAGCTATTCACAGGCTGGGACCTATTTACGATGAGAAAAAATAGCATGTAAAAGTAGAAAAAAATTCAGGAAGTTAAGAAGAATCAAAACAAGTAGAGTTTAAAACCTATTATGATCCCATATATCTACTTGAGCTCCAGCTGTGGCAAAGATATTACCCTCCCATTGGTGATCAACAGCCCTAAAAAACAGAGATGTATAGGAAGGTTTAGAACAAAAGGAGACAAATATTGAAAATTGAACATATTTCAGTGATATAGGAATGTGATAAATCATACCAGAATGCATTCTTCCAAACATAAACCGCCAATGGCTGAAAGTATGAAACGTAATTGTTCAGTCAAAGGAATGGCATAATCAATCATTCTATTGCATAAGATGGGTACATTTTGCTTAGAAAAGCCACTAACCTTAGCAGAATTATCAGATGAGTCATCTGAGTGCATAACATTAGCAAGAGGAACATTCCAGAGTCTGACACTGAAACAAAAAGGTCCACTTTTAGATTGTTGTCTACGAACAAATGCAAGCATAACTGTAATTTCATACATCAAAATAGAAGTTGCATCAAACAAATTTTGCCTTACGTGCAATCAGTTCCACATGATACAAGAACACATCCATCCGTAGATGCTGTCAACCCACGTACAGCACCTTGGTGACCAGGAAACTGACAAACTGTTCGCCTTTATTTTTATAAAACAGAATCAAACGCCAAAATAAACATAACCACATACACATAAAAATCTTTCTTAAAATATTAAAATAAAATACATACAAAACCAGAAAAAAATATATATCCATAATAAAAACAAACAATTAAAAAATGGATACCAGGATCATGCGGGTTCATTCCACAATCAGCTGACTCACATCATACAGAAATTTGACAGGCTATGGTGGCAAAAAAAAGTTTATGTTGGTTCTGAGCCAGACATATAACATGCACAACCATATTATCTAGCAGATTTCATATTATATTGTTTCAAAACAAAATGGCAATGAACGTTATAACTGTAACTATGCATAATGCACTTCTATCATACTAGAAGAAGTAATATAAATTCAACTATCTCCATTATACAAATTACCAGACAACCTGAGTTTGTTTTCCTGGACTCGCCTACGACCAAAATTTGAAATCAAATCTAGGCATAGAATTTTGAATAGAACCACTGACTGTGAACCAATTTTTGCATGCATATGCATCAAAGGCCAGCTAGATTTTTCTTTATGTGATTTATGCACTAAAAAGCATCTTTTGACATTTCAATGAATAAAAATAAAAACAAAATTAACCTTGGAGTATCAGGTACAAAGTAATCATTCATTGTCAAGGAAAATTTAAAATGCAAAACGAAAGCAAGACAGAAAATGAAATGTAACTGATTGCTTTAGCCCCTTCTAATAACACTTATAAACACATACAAAAGATGAATGTGCAGATTTTAAGTAAGTAAGGAAATGAGACAACCAAACCAACATCCCACTCAATCACTATCAGAATATGTAGTTGAATGCTGCATAAGAATACCTGGAAGCCATGTCCCAAAGCCGAATGTCTGCAAACACAACAAAAGAATAGAAGCATAAAAGTAAGCAACGTATATATTTTCAAATGCTAAAATTCCCTCAAACAGAACCATGATTATTGGCATAAATTGGCAATCTAAACTGACACAATTATAGCATGAATAAGACTATTCAAAGAACGAAAATTTGTAGTTTCCTTTAAGATGTACAACTAAAGCAAACAAGTAAACTATTGCTGGACATAAATTTTTGCTGACCAAAAATAGTTTCTTCATTTTTTTTTTGACATATCAATGCACATATTAAGCAAAGCATCTTCTGAACTACTAATACCTAAGCATTTCCTGATTTGAAAGCAAATAATGTACTTTGGATATGCTAGCCCCATGGCCTACAGAATGATCTTTCCTTGTTTTTATGAACTTGAAGAATAGAATTAAAATTGGACCAACTACAGCAAATTCATTAACCCATTGTTCTCCAATAAAAAATCAACTAAGTTAATCTTTAAAAGGGCATGAATTTAACTAAAATAACAATGTACAAACAATACCTCCATCCATAGAACCAGAAAATATTCCTTTCAAGTGATTCGGGTTCTTGGCCATACACGAGACGGCATCTACATGCCCATCCATTGCTCCAACAAATGGCCTTGCAAATATCTAATTAATGCCCAAATTGAAACCAATTACTCTACCAACTAATAAAATCAACCCACCACAATTATACACATACATGTGTATTGAAACACATTATGAACTGAAAAATGAACTTTCTAGTTACCTTCTCCAATTTAGCTGCGTTAACAGCCCGGACATATTCGATTGCCTTTTCTTGCGTTCGCAGATTTGGGTCGAAGTTCCGATATACTCGCTAATGCAATTCAATTACAAAGCAAAATTCAATTTCAGAGGAAGTGAGAGAATTGCAGAATTCTAGAGAGAGAGTGTGTGACGATTAGAGAGGCTCACCTGGAGATCCTGACTTCGTTCGCGAGTGAATTCATCTGTTGAACGCGATATTACTTTGACTTTCATTGCTTAAGCTTCTAGGGTTTGCTATAAGCAACGATTTACGATAGATGGAGAAGCTACTGTGTACCCTAGAGAGACGACGTTAAACCCTGAGAGAGAGAGAGAGAGAGAGAGAGAGGGAGAGGTGAATAGACCAGAGCCTTGGCCTGGGCCAGGGCCTGGGCCTAATGGTTTTGTAGCCGTTCAAGAGGTGAATAGACCAGAATCTTTGGGCCTGGGCTAATGGTTATGTAACATTATTTCATTGTGAAGTCATGAGCCGCAAGTCCTTTGTGAAAATGATGGGTATGTTTGGTTTGTGTTTGTAGAGTAATTTTTGAGATAAAAAATACGAAAACTTATTTAGTTTGTCTTTTTTCATAAATGGTCTTGGAAAATTGTTTTGGGAAAAGAGTTTTAAAAAAAGTGATTGATTTGATATGTATGAGAGAGAGTGAGTGATTTTGGAAAGTAGGTAACCAAACAAAATTTTGAGATTTTTTTTGAAAAAATTTGTTTGATTTTATTACTCTTGAAAATTTATTTGTAGAGAATTTTTCCCAAAATTTTTTGAGAAAAACAAATCAAACAAGACCGATATATTTTATTCAATTATAAAAATTTTTAAGATAGAATCAAAAGTTCTATACCCGTTTATCTTCTCCTCTTTCCTTATATCTTACTTCTTCCCTGTATCTTTTTTCCTCTGCTATTAGCCATTACCACGACCACGATCACGCCTTCCTTTTTTTTTTTTATCTCTCCTTCTAATCTACAATCAGTAGTGACTAGTGACCACCATTAATTGAAGCTCACATGCAACCACCAAACACTAACTCCATGCTTTGTGCTTACCGACAACGAAAGAGATGAGTTTCCGATGAAGAAGATAAGTAGATCTATTCAAATTTAATATAGATCTACTCAAATTTACATCAGATCTGAGTAGATTTACGTTAGATATGGCTAGATCTAAACTAAAAAATAGTTGCCAAAGCACAAACATTTCTCTGTATTTGTCTCTTTTCTTCGATCTCTCAGTTTTAATACTTTTTTTTATACTTTACACTTCTATTTTCCTGTTATAATGGAGAAAAATTTCAAGTTATGAACAAGTTACTTTCGAGTTTTAATTACATGGGGTGAAAATTGTAAAATTTTACCGTTTCAATTTTTTTGGAACTGAATTGAATCATTATTTAGAACTATAAAATTTTACAGTTTTATAACCTTTTTTAGAATTGTAAATTTTACAATTTGATAACATGTTTTTCAGTTTGATTAATAAGGATAAATACTTAATATAATCATACTTTGAAAGTGTAACATTTTAGAGTTTCAAAACTTACTTTTCAAATTGATCAATATTAAAAATTATTTGCTTAAACCCTACAAAAATTAAAAATAACATTTTTTTTTTCATTGCTGTTATTTGTTGTTCTCTGATTTTTTTTTCTTCTTTCAGTTTATTAATATTTAGCACATTTTTCTATGTTTTTTTCACTTTAATTTCTCAGTTTATTCTTCTTATTTTTTCAGCAAAATTCTAACCATTCTGGTGAGTCTCCGGCAATATTCTTGATGTTCAAAACATTCTAGCGATACTCCGGTGAATTTTCGATGATATTCCAACGACTTCTCGATGATGTTGAATATTCTGGCGAGTCTCCGATGATCGTCTGACGGAAATCCGACAATGGTGGGATGTAGGAGCGTTTTAACATTTAAAAAAAAAAAAGAAGATTTTTTTGTAACAATTAAAAATATATAAGACTAATTTGTGCAAGTAGTTTATTTTTGGACTATATGGATTCTGAACTTTATGTACGAGACTTATCAATAAATTCCCCTTCAATTTTTATGGAGAAAATTTGGATAAATTTGTGATTTTATTTTCATTGATCATTGGATTGTATATAATTATTTATTGAAATTTTTGTATTCTTACATTAAACTTATACCCAAAAAATAATAAGAATAATATAATAATGTATTATTGTAAATAAATTCGTTTTCAATAATGTTTTATTTTAAGGTGAAATATTTATAATAAGTTTACTCCTATTACTCCTATTTGTTATTCACAATTTTAAGATAGTGGCGTGAGCTTAGCTCAATGCAGATAATAGTAATCATACTTGAACTCGATTAAAAATCAATAATCAATGCAGATAATAGTAATCATACTTGAACTCGATTAAAAATCAATAATCAATAAAATGTTTTGCTCCATAATCAAACTCGGTGAGCTCATTAAATACTATTCAATATTGATGAGTCGTTGAACACACCAAATATAATCACTAAATTATACTAAATTCTATCAGAATAATGGCAAGTCTAGGTATCGATCCACAGGGACTATTGTGAAATTAAACTAATTTAATTGTTAAATTCCTAAATTAATTTTGATAACAAAATTGATTGTTCATAGCCTAAATTAATAACAAATAAATTAAACTAAGGAATTAAATTATCAATAATAAATGAAATTGGGTTTACTGAATTGGGGAAAAAACTAAGGCAGAGAGTCCACCACTAACCACGTAATTAGGGTTTCCAATTGAAATCAATTATGTTATGGGTTGAACGAATTAATGCTTCGCAACTACAAGCTCAAAGCATTTAACAAGAAGATCATCACATTCAATGTACAAGCACGAACCATCTCAAGTAATACGAATCGTTCACTCTAAACTAAGGTAGTGATACGACTCGTTCCTCGTAGCATGGTTCGTCTCATACCTTGAATGCGAAGGAATAGAAAACTCATGTATGGATAACATTCAACAATCACAGAAAGTCAAATATTCGAAGAAATAATGAAAAATATATAAAAGAAACTTCTAAATCACCATACAAATGTTCAAACCTTTACATAATTAAAAATCAAAAAGAAAACTAAATAATTACATGGCTAGGGTTTCATCAAAACCCTAGAAAAGGAGACTAGCCACTCATGGAGGAGTGGAATGAGGTAGATGGAGAAGAAACCACCGTAGGAGACATCCTTGAAGCTTTTGTTTCCCTCTCTTTCCCAAATCCTAACCTCTCTCTTTAGGTCAAAACAATTTCAGAACCCTAGAAAAGCCTTTTCCTTTTCTTTTTATATTTCTACTCACTTCGAAACAGGTTTAAAACGTCGGTTTGACTATCCCAGAAAAAGTCAACGAACGTGCGGAAAAGTCAACACACGTGCGGGAAAAGTCAACTCTGTCCAAATTCTGTCTTTTTGCCCATTTTATGCTCTGACGATGTACAACTTGATTGACATTCAACACACATAAAGTATACAGTTTGACCAACAAGTGAAGTTAAGAGATTCTAATTAACGGCCTCAATGATGTACATTTCGGCACTAATTACATCCCCCAACTTACTACTTGCTAGTCCTCAAGCAAGTAAAATAAAATAAAATTAAACAAAATTTATCTATTTCCTCTTTCGTGGGAAAACGGTTGCATTTAGCATATGCAACAAGCCTTTAAACCACAAGGTTACCCCAAGTAGACGAGTAAAGTCGCGTGAGGGTTTTCAGAAATGATACCCACAAACATTAACATATTCATATATACTCAACAACAAATGACCACACTACTCCACCAACAATCAACTTATGTGCCACTACAGCGTGATATTGAGGCATCATGAGTCATTAAAGGCACAGTGGACAAGCATGAAGGAACCTATTGTGTCGAAACCACAATTCAGTTAATACAAAAGTAAAGTTCTCTATACTTGTGCATGCTAGTAGACAAGTCATAAGTATCCTCGGTGTAAAGTGCAATCTGCATATTAGTTAACTATCCACTATAATAGCCCAATGTAACTCATAATAACACCCAACATATACAGAAAAACTAACCTGTTGCAGCCAAGATTCTCAAAAGGTTTTTTTTTTTTTTTGTTTTTGACTGTGTAATGTCCTGATCCATTAAGCTTTCTAATCAACTCATGTAGCAAGTTTTGGGCCAATGACTCCCAAACCAGACGGTTTTAGGGCACCAGGTGTAAAGACACCCCTACGGGCTTAATAACTCGAGTTGAAAACGTACGAATCTGAACAAGTCATTCTTCTTATTTTTCCTTAACTGTGCAATATCCAAGTCCCTTAAGCTTTCTAATTAATCCATGTAGCAAGTTTTGGGCCAATGACTCCCAAACCAAACGGTTTTAGGGCATTAGGTGTAGAGACACCCCTACGGGCTTAATAACTCGAGTTAAAAAGGCTACGAACCCAAACTAGTCAAGTGGTTTTTTTTTTTTTTTAAGAATCTTGGCTCCTCATTTATTCTTTTCTGCAACTCTAGCTATTATCAATGATGTATACCAGGGATTATAATAAAAAGATCACCGCTATGATAGTGTGTTCATGTGAATTAAGGCATACTCATGACAAGTGTACTAATACCACAAACACAGACAACTCTCCCCGTGCAAACATCACATGCAAGTATCTACTCAATAAACCCTTTTCATACAAGTCTACTATGCTCTCCAATTAACATATGCAAATATCATCACCCTACTAGCAAAAAGTCACATCAAGTGAAGTAATGCAATCAAGTGAAACAGGTATAAGCATGAATTATGAGCCACATAAAAATGCACAAAAAAAAATATAACACTCATCTCCCAACTTGAATATGACATTGTACTCAATGGAAAAGTAAAGAGAAATGAGAGAAAATTATCAAAATAGTAGGCCCACATTTAGGTAGGCAGAGAGTAACATATACATACTTCAAATTATTATTATTATTTTTTTGAAAACGAAATTAATTAAATAAATGAATAAAAATGACATTGAATTAAATTAACTAAACTATAAAATAAACTAAATGAAACTAAACTATAAATTAACTAAACTACAAAAGAGACTAAAGTATAGAATAAATTAATAGAAGAGAAAAAAATAAAATAAAATACAAACTAAACTACTTAATAATTAAAGGAACAATTACATCATAGAATAGAAAAAATAAAAATAACATCACTAACTAAACAAATAAAATTAAAAATAAAAATAAAAATAAAACAATCCACAAACTAATTAAACAAATGAAAATTAGTAACGAAACAATTTAAACTAAACAAATATAGCATATAAAAAAAAAAAAACTAAATTAGGATTATTGTTAGCACCATGATTCTGAGGTTTTTTTTTTTTTTTTCGTCGTCCCGCACGTGCGGGGCCCAAGCCGCACGTGCGGCTTGGTCACGCTCCACCATCCGCACATGCTTATTTAGCAGTGCACAACTTTGATGTTTTGAGAAGTTGCCGCATGTGCGGGAAATTTTTTTTTTTTTTCAAAACTAAGCATTTCTACCTTCAATTGACATCCGAAATAAATATAGCACGTAAGAAAATAACGGAATGCCCACTAAAGGTATAATCTTCACGCGAAAACCACGGGTACTATTTCTCCCTAACTGTGTTTGTAACTTTCTCTATTCTCCAACAGGGTGACAGACTAGGTTGATTCGGTATACAAAATCGAGGCGTATAAAGCTACCTCAACCTATGGGGCTGTCATACAGAGTTCAAGCCGAGGTAATTTTGAAGCAATCTCCACACCCCTGGGTATTTAAACCAGACTCTTGTCTCAGAAATCCCAAACCTTTGTGTTCTAGGCTTTGCCATTCGAACTCTAGTTTCCATCGTCTCAGTTGGTCTCCTAGGAACTCACTACAAAACACGGTTAGATGGCTATACCAGACGTCAGATGCCGTTCGGGCACGGCTAACACCAAAGGAATTACATCTTTAGAGGATTTAAAGTCTCCTAGACGCAAATAAAGCATAACGAGAATAAAGAAAAATAGAATAGCATAGAAGGGAAAGAAAATAGAATAAGGAATCAATCTATCAATCATAATAAAATGGGTCCATCAAACCCTTGGTAAAGGAAAATGATCATTTCTAGTCGAAGAATTTAGTCTCCTATAATCAATGCACACTCGCCACTCAGTAGTGGTTCGTGTGGGAACTAACTCTCCTCCCTCATTCTCAACAACGGTGATGTCCGATTTCTTGGGCACCACTTGTGTGGGACTCACCCACTTGCTATCTGAGATGGGGTATATAATACCCGCATTCAACAATTTTAATACCTCATTTTTCACCACCTCTTTTATGTTAGGATTCAGTCTCCATTGCATTTCGCGAGAAGGTTTGGTGTCCTCCTCTAGGTGTATATAATGCATGCACACGGAGGGATCTATCCCTTTCAAATCAGCCACTGACCATCCTATAGCACTCCGATGTGCCACGAGAACACTCATTAACTGACTCTTCTGCTCTACAGTCAAGTCAGATGCAATGATGACCGGTAAAGTATCTTGGGGCCCTAAAAATGCATACTTGAGTGTGGCCGGGAGTGGCTTCAACTCAAGTGTAGGTGGTGTGACCAAAGATGGTATGACAGGCTCTCTCGACAGAGGAAGAAGTGACTCAAACCGGGCTTTCCATGGAGGAAAATCCGGTGTAGAAGAAGAATTAAGCAAGACATTCACCTTCTCAACTGACCCATCAATATCAAAATTTCAAACCCAAAATGAGCTAGACAAGCCTCTAAAGGGTCCTCTACAAGAATGGAGGGCAAAGCCTCCCCCACAATCTCATCCACAACATCCATTAATAAGCACTCCTCTCTCATGAGGTTGTTGGGATGCTTGGAAAACATTAAGTTTCACTTGCATGTTGCCAAATGAAACTTTCATAACCCGGTCCGACAATTGATGCATGCATTGGCCGTAGCCAAGAAAGGTCGACCTAAGATCACCGGGATTTGTTTCTTAGAACTGGCTACCGATTCCATATCTAACACCAAAAAGTCAACAAGGAAGTAGAACCTATCAACCTTAACTAGCACATCCTCAATCATGCCACGTGGCACTCTGAGGGACCGGTCAGCCAATTGAAGAGTGACAGTAGTGGGCTTCAACTCGCCAAGCCCAAATTCCTCGTACACAGAGTACGACAATAAATTGACACTAGGCCCTAAATCTAATAAGGCCTTATCAATGAAATGGTCCCCTATAATGCATGCAATGGTTGGGGCACCCGGGTCCTTAAGCTTAGGAGGTGTGTCATTTAACAAGATGGAGCTTACTTGCTCCGTGAGTAGGACCTTTTGGGACACATGTGTCCTAGATTTACGCTTTTGCGTACAAAGGTCCTTCAGAAATTTGGCATATGATGGTACTTGTTTAATCGCCTCCAACAAGGGGAGGTTGATTTTTACCTGTTTAAAGACCTCCATCATTGCCTCCATAGATGCCGCATTCTTATTAAAAGGGGACGGTGTATCAAGGCATTGGGGAAAGGGTGCCTTAGGCACATATGGAGTGCTAGGGACTAAGTCATCCCTCTTAAGTATTTCCCCCTCACCCTTGCTCTCATTAGGTGTACCCCCGTGGTCACCCTTCTTAACTCTAGTTGCATCTGGCGCAACTGACTGAGGCTCTAACTCCCTACCACTTCTCAAAGCAACCACCGCTTGCACTTGCTCATGTTGCTTACCATTCTCACCCGAACTCTCTGCCCTGTATTGTCTCTTAGGGTTGGCCACAGTTTAACTTGGTAATTTTCCCTCATCTCTCCGATTTATGTTGTTAGCCATTTGACCCAATTGGGTCTCTATCTTGGCAATAGAGTGAGTGTGTGAGTGAACTATCGGTGCTAACCCCTTAAGTTCTGAGAGAACTTCTAACACCTGAGTCTCAAAGGTAGAGTTGCCCTGAGGAACAGGTCGGGGTTGTGGTTGCCGGTATGGTTGTGGGGGTCGATAAGGTTGCGGTGGTCGGTAGGATGATTGGTTGGCAAAATTATTGAAATTCTGCCTTGGTGGTGGAGGATTGTAAGAAGTGCCTTGTGAATGGGGTCTCCATGAGAAATTAGGGTGATTTCTCCATCCCGGATTATATATGTTGGAGTATGGGTCATTACTCGGGTTGGAGAATCCTTGAGCCACATTTACATGCTCTTGGACTAACTCCGGAAATTGTGATGCCGAAGGGCACTCACTAAAGTCATGAGCAGGGCTCGCACATATAACACATGCCTCACGGAATTGAGGCTGATCTTGCTGGGTAGGGGCATGTCCCGTAGCTAATAAGTGGTCTATCTTGCGGGATAGTGCATCTACTTGTTGGGCTAACTCTAAGTTTTGCCCGACCTCATAAATGCCCCCTCTTTTCGGGGCTTCAACTACTGGTTGCCGGACTTGCCGGGCTGCGGAGGCATGGTGAAGGGAATTATCACTTAGGTTCTCAAACAATTGCCATGCCTCGGCATCATTTTTAGACATGAATGTCCCACCACAGGACGAATCCACCATTTGGTGGTGCGGCTTAGTTAAGCCATAATAAAATGTTTGAACAAGTTGCCAATCAAGCACTTGGTGGTGGGGACACTGTTAGAGAAGATCTCTAAGTCTTTCCCACGTCTCATGGAATTGCTCGCCATCCATTTGAGCAAAGTTTGTGATGGCTCGCCTAAGTTGGTTGGTTTTACCTATGGGAAAGTACTTCTCCAAGAACCGTTGCTGTAATTGGTCCCAAGTTGTGATTGAATTAGCAGGTAAAGAATTTAGCCAGTGTTTGGCTTTATCCTTTAACGAGAATGAAAACAATTGCAACATTAAGGCCTCATTTGTGAAATTCTGGATCCTCACTGTCGAGCAAATTTCCAGAAATTCATTCAAATGCTTATAAGGATCATTATGAGTTAGTCCATGGAATGAGGGGAGCATTTGTATGGTACTGGACTTAATCTCATAATGAGCAGCAGTGGTGTTGAGTATTGGATGCATGATGGTGATGTATATGCAGTGGGTGTAAAATAATCCTTAAAGGTCCGGTTAGGCACATTCGGGACATTAGGATCTGCCATCTCTAATGGCTCAATGTATGAATATGAATATTCAAGCCTAGGAACATGGGCAGAGGCCCTAAGTCTCCTAAGGGTCCTTTCTAGTTCAAGGTCCAAACTCCACAATTCAGGGTGACAAGAACGACGCCCGTGCATACACTACCCAGACGCACACAAAAAGTTCGACTCGGTGCACTAAGTTATAAAAGCAGAATGCTAAAGGAGAAATACTCACAGCGATTCAACGAAAACGCTTTACTCGTCTTGCGGATGCTTGACGTGTAAACATTGTCTCCAACCTCTATTTGAGCTTTGACTTTCGTTTTAGTACTTTGATGCTTTGCTTGTGAGTGTTTGCTTTTGTTTACTCACTTTAATGCTGCGGTTTTTTTTATATTTTTAAAGCTTGGCTGCGCTCCGCTTGCACTTCGGTGATAGCTCCAATTTCAAATGCTCTGCACACTTAGCAATACAAAAGCATAAAATCCTAAACTAAAAATTAAAATAAGAATGTAACTTTAAATTAAATAATTTCGCCAGAAGTCCCTGGCAACGGCGCCAAAATTTGATGGGTCGTTGAACACACCAAATATAATCACTAAACTATACCAAATTCTATCAGAATAATGGCAAGTCCAGGTATCGATCCACAGGGACTATTGTGAAATTAAACTAATTTAATTGTTAAATTCCTAAATTAATTTTGATAAAAAGATTGATTGTTTATAGCCTAAATTAATAACAAATAAATTAAACTAAGGAATTAAATTATCAATAATAAATGAAATTGGGTTTACTGAATTGGGGGAAAAACTAGGGCAGAGAGTCCACCACTAGCCACGTAATTAGGGTTTCCAATTGAAATCAATTATGCTATGGGTTGAACAGATTAATGCTTCGCAACTATAAGCTCAAAACATTTAACAAGAAGATCATCACATTCAATGTACAAGCACGAACCATCTCAAGTAATACGAATCGTTCACTCTAAACTAAGGTAGTGATACGACTCGTTCCTCGTAGTATGATTCGTCTCATACCTTGAATGTGAAGGAATAGAAAATTCATGTATGGATAACATTCAACAATCACAGAAAGTGAAATATTCGAAGAAATAATGAAAAATATATAAAAGAAACTTCTAAATCACCATACAAATGTTCAAACCTTTACATAATTAAAAATCAAAAAGAAAACTAAATAATTACATGGCTAGGGTTTCATCAAAACCCTAGAAAATGAGACTAGCCACTCATGGAGGAGTGGAAGGAGGTAGATGGAGAATAAACCACCATGAGAGACATTCTTGAAGCTTTTGTTTCCCTCTCTTCCCCAAACCCTAGCCTCTCTCTTTAGGTCAAAACAATTTCAGAACACTAGAAAAGCTTTTTCATTTTCTTTTTATACTTCTATTCACTTCCAAACAGGTTTAAAACGTCGGTTTGACTTTCCTAGAAAAAGTCAACGAACGTGCGGAAAAGTCAACGCACGTGCGGAAAAAGTCAACTCTGTCCAAATTCTATCTTTTTGTCCATTTTATGCTCCGACGATGTACAACCTGATTGACATTCAACACACATAAAGTATACAGTTTGACCAATAAGTGAAGTTAAGAGATTCTAATTAACGGCCTCAATGATGTAATTTCGGCACTAATCAAATATTAAATATATAAATATTTAATATTATTTAAATAAATAATAAATAACTCTATCATGTTATAACTTGAATTGGACTTATTTATTTAATAAATTTAAAAATTAACTTAGACTTATTATATATATAACAAATTAAACCGAGCAAAGTGGTTATTGAATTAGGCTGAGCAGGACTGATTAATAATTCAAGTCATACACAGCCCTACTTAAAATATAATAAATAAATTAAATTAAATGTGAAAATAATAAAGTACATAAAATATTTATAATTTGAAAAAAAAAAATAACTCAATCAAAGTGAAGAAAGAAAACCACCCCTTGGAAATATAGGAGGGTGTTCCCTCTTAAGTTTCAGATTTAACTTTTATTAAGAGCAATTCGTTTCTTGGGATCACACCTGTAGACTCTATCTGATATTTGTTCGATTCACGTGGAGCTTGAGATTTGCCTGATCCACTTAGAGAGGGCGCTTTGTTTAAGTCCTGAAATTAGTCGAGGTGCACATAAATTGGTCTGAACACCTAATCATTAAAAAAAAAGTGAAAACATTCTGAAATTCAAAGGGGACACACAATAATTTATCTTTTATTTTTATTTTTTTCATTCCCATTTAGTGTGTTTGGTTTCAGTATTCTAAATTCAATTTTCTGAAAATTAAGTTTTTTGTTTTTTGTATTTCGTATTTTTATGTTTTTAGTTAATATTTTTAAAATTTCAAGCAATTTTTTTACTTTGTTAGATGCACTTTATTTAGATGTATTTAAATAGATAATATTTGTGAAAAAATATTTCAAAAAATTAATAAATACACAAAAATATGAAAAATGTATTGAAGTTTTTTATTTTTTTATTTATATTTTTAGTATTTATTGAATTTTTTTTACAAATATTATACTTTTTAAGCGTATTTATGTTAAATATGTTTACAAATTTAAAAAATTACTTAAAATATTAAAAAATTTAGCGAAAATAAAAAAATATGAAAAATGAAAAAGTAAAATATAAAATTTTCTGAAAAGTAAATTCTAAAAATTGAAATCAAAATGATTAATTTATTTTCTATTATTTTTGCCCTAAGTAAACTAAACTCATATTTTAATCACAATCATCCACCACATTATTTTTTGAAATGATTTAGACGCGCAGGATTGTAGGGGAAGTTTATTACACCCAGGGACGGAACCAGACTTTTGTCTTCCGGAGGGCCAACTGTGTGGGTGATTTTCTGATCACACTGCCTATCTTAGTGATTCAGCGGTAAAAACACAGGCAGAATAGATGGCACAGATAATAACACAAAGACACAAAGGATTTAACGTGGTTCGGCAATAATTGCCTACGTCCACGGGAGGCCGAGGTAATTCACTATTGAATGAATGATAAAATTACAATTAACTCTCTGTAATTCTCTCACTCTCTAAGCATGTAATTGTAAGTGTTACAATTAGCTTGTAGTTGTATATGCTCTGTTCAAAATGATCAATCCGTCCTTTTCTTCTTCTCAATCTCTCCATATATACCAGAAAAGTTAATGGAGAGGTCGCCAGCTTTTGAGCTGGCTGCAGCCCACTGTTACGCTTTTGGCAGCTTTCTAGGTAAAAGCTCTTCATGGCTTCACATGGCCTCTAGTGGCCTCATGGCCAACTCACATGGCCTCAAGGCCAGGTAGTTGGTGAAGTGCTGGCCTCATGGCTGTACATCCACCTAACCAAGATAATATTTTGTATTAGCAGGTATGGTCGACCTCACAGTTACCTCGGCTTAATTCTTCTGAGGGTAGCTCGGCCTTTGGAAGTGAGGCCGAGGTATGGGAAAGAAGAGGCCTTTACCCCGGATTAAGATATCTTCGGAAATAATCTCGGCAAACCTTAGATTACTTCAGCAAAAACTTACCGTGACACGTGGAACCTCGGCTGACACGTCGGCGTCACCTTGCCACGTGTTGATACACAAAAATATAACCCCACACCAACTTAAATAAAAATGTGAGTAATGTTAGAAATTCACAATTTATCCACAATTATATAATAATGAATTGGGCATTATATGGTTGAATTTGTGATCAAAAAAAAATATTAACATGTAATTTGCAATCAAGAGATAAGTCCAAAAGAAAAAAGAAAAAGTTAAAATTAAAAGAAGAGAAAAAATAAAAAATATAACAATAAATAAAATTACAAAAGACAAAAGAGAGAGAAGAGCACATGAATTGTTTTAAAGTAAAAAAATATAATAAAAAAGAGTTGAGAGTCAATAAACATCACATAGGAAATAGCAGTATAAAAAAAAAAAAAAAAAAAGAAAAAAAGAATACACAAGTAGTGAAGCCAAAAATGGGGGGCTACGGCCTTTTACAGTCTCCACGTAAGTCCATCCCTGATTACACCGACGTGGTTTTGCGGATGTGCTGCACCGCAAATCTAATTGTGCTCAGTTATTCAAACACGAAACAATGAATTAATAATTAAAACTACATTTTATATTAGAGGTGGACGTTGTTTTACGTTGAGATTTATTTTGTTTTATTTTATTATTTTGTATGTTCATATTAAAAATAGTGTGAATAAAAATAAGTGAAAAAAAAGAAGAAGAAATAAATAGAAAGAAAAATAAAAATAATTTATTTTAAAAAAAAAAAAAAAATGTGAGATCATGAAATTATTAAAAAATAGATGAGAAAAGAAAAAAATAAGAGTAAAAATGTACTTCAAAAAAAATATATATCAACTATTGTTTCATCCAAAGCCCAAATAAACTCAACCCAATTTGAAATAATCTTTATTTCATGGAAATCGTGTGGCCCAAAGGCGTGGAAATGAGCCAGGTGTGAGAACCATATCATAAAGTATTTGTCACTTCTTCGCCTTCTTGTTAATTTTCCATGCGCTTTCCCATAAATATTCCGGGAAAATCCTCGAGAGAAAATTCCTCAGTCTAAGTCGTAAAATCCCATTTCAGCTTGCTTCCTGAATTGATCGACATTACTTGAATAATGGCTCTCCAGGTTAGCAGTGCGTTGTTGGCTGCTACTTTCAGTCCCAGGAAAGTTCAGAGAATCAGAGCCGCTGTTTCAACAGAAACAGAAGAAGGGAAGGCGAAATTGGGGGGTTCAGAGTTGAAAGTGTCGAGGCTTGGGATTGGAGCTTGGTCTTGGGGTGACACCAGTTACTGGAACAATTTTGAGTGGGATGGTAAGTTTCAGAACCAATAATTAAAATAAAAACAACAAACAAACACTGATTTTTCATTTTTATTAGAGCATTTAGATTGTTATTTGTAGCATTTGCTTTAATTTTGGGCATTTTGAGAATATGATGTTCATACCAAGGTTTAGTTTCCAATGGTCTTTCTTTGTATTTAACATTTTGAGAGATACAAGTGAGTAGATTCAACATTGGCAATTTGGCATTGATGGATTTTATTTTGCTTTTTTTTTTTTTTTTTCTCTCTTTTTGGTGCAATTGTGATTCTCAATGAACTTTTCTGTTATATTATTAACCACTAATTTGTTGATTTTGAAGTATCTGCGAAACACCCCCCCACCCACCCAAAACTTTTTTTTTTTTTTTTTTTGGGTACACCACCAAGTACTAATAGTTACTAATAGTTGGACTTTAATTCCATCGAGTGAAAATGAAAATAAGTCTTATTAAAATTATCGTTAAAAATAATTTTTTGTGATAATTTTTTGCATACGTCACTAAAAATTAACAATTAGTGTTTTTTTTTTGGTCACGGTTTTATAAATTGTTGCTAAAACTTATAATTAGTAATTTTTTTTGTGATGAATTTTTCAAACTATCGTGGAAAATTGAAAATTAGTGATTTTTTTGTGACGATTTTTTTAAACTGTTGTTAAAACTTATAATTAATGACATTTTTTGTGAAATTTTTTTCAAACTGTCGTTGAAAATTAACAATTAGTGATTTTTTTAATAATGTTTGATGAAAAATGTCATTAATTCTCATAGGATCTATTAGACAATAAGTTCATCTATTAGTACCAAGTCCCCTTTCTTTTCCCCTCACTTTTGGTTGTGATCTCTGGTTTTGAAATGTTTTCTGTTGGTTTGAATCTCCAACCCTTCACGTTTTTTCTCATCAAATTTATTCAATAATTTAGACAAAAAGCTTGATTTGATATAGCTCACTTCAATGGTGACAATCAAATTTTTCATCAAATATTTTAAAAATACCTAACCTATCCCAAAAACCTCCTTCAATTCAGGTGAAAAAACCCCATCTCCAATCCTTCATCTTTTAACGATTTCATCAAACTTAAAGTGAAAAAATGGTTGTTGGAGATTTGGTGAAAGATTTGATTCATAATTGTTTTGGTGAATTATTTGGTGAAAAACTTGTTTTGACACAAGTTTTATGAAAGGATTGGATCTCATTTTCTCCATTTTTTTCGTCAAAATTAAATTTGATGAAGGATTTGGTGGCAGATTGGAGATGCTCTTATGTTGTTAAGTTAAACAACTGCAATGTCTCAGTTTATTTTCAGTTTAGTGTAGATAATTGTGCTTTATTTATTTTTTCCCTCTTTGTGATGACGGTAGATAGGAGGATGAAGGCAGCTAAGGCTGCTTTTGATACCAGTGTAGATTGTGGTATTACCTTCTTCGATACTGCCGAGGTTTATGGCTCAAGGGTGAGAAATGAATTTGATTTGCACTGTTTCCTTTCTGCATTTTGCAATGAAAACGTTAATGACTCAATCAGAGCCACATTTTTTATTGATTCAGATGTCGTTTGGTGCAATAAATTCCGAAACACTACTAGGAAGGTAATTCTGAGAAGTTCCTCATGCTTTGCATTTCATTGTACCACTACCACATACTTCCTAAAGATGGACATTTTTGTTTTCTTTTAACGCTTGTAATTCTTATAATCATAAATGACCTCTTTTGATAGATTTATTAAGGAAAGAAAAGAAAGGAATCCTGAAGTGGAGGTTGCTGTTGCAACCAAATTTGCAGCATTACCATGGAGGCTGGGCCGTCAGAGTGTCCTTACTGCCCTTAAGGACTCACTATGTCGTCTTGGGCTTTCTTCAGTGGACCTCTATCAACTCCATTGGTGTGTGCTTTATTAGCCTTTCAACTGCATTTGTTCTGTGAATTTTTGTTATCATAACAATTATTAATTAATGTGTTGTGGTGAAATTCTAGGCCAGGAGTATGGGGAAATGAAGGTCGTTCATTCATATCTGTCGTTTCGTTCAGCAATGGGTTGATGTAGTAACTCAAATTGGATATATATCAACCATGCTGAGGTTCAGAAGAGGCTTAATTTATTGGAAAATCATCTTGCAGGATATATTGATGGTCTTGGAGATGCAGTGGAGCAGGGTCTCGTGAAGGCTATTGGGGTTTCCAACTATAATGGTACATTGTAACGTTGTCATTTTCAGTTGCTCCTGGTTATCTAGGTTACACTTACTGAAATATGCTATGGTACCCGAATAATCAATTAGGGATTGCCTTATACATATTGAAAGCCCTTTATGTTGTTTTTGGAGCCTCTAGAGGCCTCTGAATCCTTTCTTCTTCAGCTTCATCATTATCTTCTTTTTATTTAATTTTTTTACTATTTAAGGGGTGATACTGAAATTTGCAAAAGGCATTTTTGTGAATCTGGCAATTATGCCAGATTTTTCATCCCGCAGCATATATTGTTTTGATAAATAGACATGTTTCCTTATTTCAGAAAACCGTCTTCGTGATGCATATGAAAAGCTTAAAAAACGAGGCATCCCACTGGCTTCAAACCAAGTCAATTACAGTCTAATATACAGGCTTCCAGAAGAGAATGGTGTGAAGGCAACCTGTGATGAACTTGGGATCACTTTGATTGCATATTCACCTATTGCTCAAGGTGAAACAATAATCATTTTGTATTCTTTCCTAGTATATGTAGCTATGCCTGCATAGTATATCTAATGTTATCAGTCAATATGCCAACAAAATAAATTCCATTCAGCATTTGTGGATATGCTTGGGCATATTAATGTTTTTTCTTGATACTATAGTCAAGGTAAAGCGGTGAGCTTGAACCAAATAATGAGATGATTCAGAAAATAAAATGCACACATTGGAAATTAATGGTGACATTGTTCAGAAAAGTCTTTCCTATACCAAAGAGGAGATCATACTATTTGTTGTGACCATAGGGAAAATGCAAAAGTGAAGATTACCTGAGGTGCTCACTTTAAATATATTGCAGATGAGATGAGAAACATGAGATGTACAACTGTAACTGTTACAAAGACTATAAAGCATAACCAGCAACGTTGTTCTGGATTCTGAAACAGTGAGTCTTGAAAATAAAACTTTGTTTCCCTGCTTTTCAGTGTCTAAGCTATTGAGTCCTTGGAGCAAAACCTTGTTTGCCTACTTCTTGCAGTGTGACATCTCTGTTCTTCATCCTTGCGGGATCCCTATGAAACCTTTACACACTATACCTGTGAAACAACTTTCATAAAAACTTTGAATTCTTTCTTCTTTGACTGATGGCATATTGTGGAACTCAAAACCTAAAACCCTTGTCAGACTAGAAATGAAAATAAAAAACCTTTTTTTTTTTCTCTTTTTGGGGAGAAAATTGATGAGGAGGTCTAGCCTAGTCTTTAGTGACTATTTGTTATTGTTGTTGTAACTGTTTTACTTCGTGTTTCATATTTATAAACAGCTCATGACACTCCATCACTACAATTTCAGGCTGTAATTTGAGTCAAAACAGAAGTGCATCCTGAAAACTTTGAATTCTTTCTTCTTTGACTGATGGCATATTGTGGAACTCAAAACCTAAAGCCCTTGTCAGACTAGAAATGAAAATAAAAAACCTTTTTTTTTCTCTTTTTGGGGAGAAAATTGATGAGGAGGTCTAGCCTAGTCTTTAGTGACTATATGTTATTGTTGTTGTAACTGTTTTACTTGGTGTTTCATATTTATAAACACTCCATCACTACAATTTCAGGCTGTAATTTGAGTCAAAACAGAAGTGACCAACATCAGTTTCCTTGTAAAAATCCCTGCAATACCTAACACCCTAGAATCAGATTAGGAAAGTAAGTTTTGATGCCGACTCACTCTAAGAACTCATAAACTTTCCCAAGATTTGTGCTTATACAGTTACATGTTTTTGGCTCAACTATGTTTATATTTTGTCCACAAGTAAGAAATATACAACTATCCTTTCTTCAATGCAAGGGTTGGAACACCCATTGTAATGATCACTCTTTGAGGTTCAGATATGCAATACATAGAGAGAAACATCCCGCTAATGGTGAAGAGAGAAGTTTGCAGTTTGAAACATCTGATCTTCTAGTGAAACCAAGCAGAAACTTTTTACAAACATACAAGAAGTGAAGTCATATAATTGAGAATTAATAGTGCAGAAAGAAAATGAATACTTGATAGAAGCTTATATCTTAATGTTGAATGGAAATAAAAAAAATACTAATTATGGACATTTATATTCCTTACTTTTTGGAAACATTAGAGAAAAATGTGCCTAACATGTGTCTTTCAACTTATGCAGGTGCTTTGACAGGAAAGTATACACCAGAAAATCCTCCCACTGGTCCTCGAGGGAGGATTTACACCCCTGAGTTCCTGACAAGGGTATGGTCCTGGGAATATATAATGATCAATTAAACTTCAATATTTCCAACTCATTCACTCGAGTATATTTTGTGTTGCGCAGCTCCAACCTTTGATAAACAGAATCAAGGAGATAGGACAGAACTATGGGAAAACTCCCACACAGGTTCTCTCTGTTCTTTACTGGTTTGTGTTGTTTACTGATTCTTCTTGGAAAATATGAAAGGCCGTCCCAGTTATTGCCTTATTCGATATGGACGCTTCCAATAAGTTTATTTCTGTAGAGATTAACTTTTTCTGATATGAATGGAAACAGTTATAAACCTAGTCACCTTCTTCTTTTTCGAAGAGTCCTCTTTTCCATCTCCTTGGACATCATTTTCGGATAGAAATGGACAATGGTCATAAACCTAGGTCAAGTAATTTCCCTAATACATTACTACGAATAGTTCTATCAGATCTATAGTTTGCAAGTTGGCACTGGTTCTTCTGTTAGTTCCTCTTCCTATGTTATGTGCACAAAATTCTCTCCAAAAATACTTCATGTTATAATTAAGGTCATTGTACAGACTATAAAACTCAAGTATTTTAATTTTGCAATCAACCTTCATGTAATAACTCACTATAATGTTAAAAAACTAAAAAATTTATGTTTATTGAGAGCCATTGGATTCTTTATGCGAAGATGTTGTAATAAATTGATTCTACTCTACAGGTCGTCCTTAATTGGTTAATATCTCAAGAGAATGTTATTCCAATTCCGGGGGCCAAAAATGGTGAACAGGCTGCAGAGTTTGCTGGTGCTCTGGCATGGAGACTCACCGATGAAGAGATTGAAGAGCTGCGTTCTTTGGCATCAGAAACGAAACCTGTTATTGGTTTTCCTGTAGAAAAATTGTAAAATTCACACTAAAGCATGTGTACACAAATGCATTTTCGATATCAATAACCTATACCCTTGAGAGCTTAAATTTCCACATATGCCCACAATACTCATGCTTGTTTGTAGTTCTAATGATTTGTAAAAGCATAGGTTCTGCTTGTTTGCTAAATTGTGAAATTATTCTTAATAGCAATGAAAAATTGTAAGCTTTCATACTCTTCTACTATTTGATATTATGCATATTCGATTAAAAACTCAAAACACATGCACAAGAAACCATTTACTGGTTAAGATGATAAAGATTGTGAGGATGATCATATTTTTGGCTTAGTAAAAAGCTTATTTTTAACTTTAGAGCTTCTTTGAAATGGATGTGAAAACCTTGTGTTCTCTGAACGTTTGTGCGTAAATCGGGAAATATGTCCATGTTTGCTTTAAATATGTCTACCTTCTTTGAAAGTTATTCTGAAAAATATTGCTGAATGATAATTTTTCCATGCTTAAAAGCTACAGAATGATTGTGGTCACATTTTTAGAATTAAAAATCATCTTGATATGTAATTTTTAAGGATTGGCAGTAATGCCACATAAGGATTTATTGCTTCCACTCCATTTTAATTTTCATTTCATGAAAGAAAAGTACTAAATGTGTTGCAGAACCAACACATTTAGATCTCACATTATAATTTGCCTTTAGAAATTTAAAAAAAGCTATATATGCACCATAAAAATAGATATAGATAACGCACGTGTTATGCATGTGCAAAATTTAAAAAATTGAAAAATGGAGAGAAAATACATGTAGCTAATTATAAAACGCTTTTTAAAATTGTGAAGTGGAAAATATTCACATCTCCTCCAATTAATCATCATTCCACTTTTGATAGTTTTAACTGAAAATCTTTTTATGATTGCATAAGTAACTATGGAAAAACATACATAAGTAACTATGCAAAAAACATAAATATATAAAGAACACCGAGATCAACTGAGACTAAAAAGGGAACATAACATGGGTTGTTGTTCTCCTTTTTAAATCATTGTTTTATTGTATACTAGTAAGCGAGTCTATCGCTTTATTTAAGGAGTAATGCTAAGAATTTCAAAATTTTATTAAAATTTTTACCAAATGTCTCACATGGAGTGGGATCTACATAAATATTTGATAAAATTTTTAGAATTTCTAACATTTTTATTATTTAATTCAATTTTTCTTCAAAAAATTTATTGCTACGCAATGCTCTAGGCCGATTACTAAAGGACACTTCCTACCATGTTGACCGAAACATTAACACAAAAATTACAAATCTCACGGTTTAAAACTACCATATGAACAATGTGAAAATGTTAATTTTGAGAACAAAAACTATATTTATGAGTGTTTTGTTTTAAATTGTAAAGTTTAAATCAAGCCACATCATTAGTACTGAAATTTTATATGAATTTTTTTTCTGTATATAATTATTTAATTTTAAATAATAAATTTCACTTTCTGGATTAATAATATGAGAAAGTTTTAATCTCAAATATTCCGTTAAAAAATGTTCAGTAAATAAAGACATTAGTGTGCTCAAAATATTGATATCAAACTAGAAACAGAAAGGCTGGTTAGTTAAAAAAAAAAAAGAAAAAAAAGAAAAAGAAAAACAAGAAAGGCTGCTCAATATATTCTAGACATGAAAATGTACACACACAAATTACATTTTGTCCCTTTTTTATTTGATCATTTTTTCACTTTAATTTTTAAAGTTTATTTTTTCTAACTTTGACCTTTTATATTTCAAGTTTTTTTCAATTTACTCCTAAAATTAATTTCTATTCAAAATTAGACAGAAAATGCTATTTTAACTGTCACATAACATAAAAAATATATTATAATATTTATTTATGTTAGAGATTTAAATTATATATAATAAAATATTTTTATAAGACGTGACTATTAATGTATCATTTTTTTTCTTAATTTTTAACATAAATTAGTTTTTGGAATAAATTGAAAAAAAATTGAAACATGAAGGATAAAAAAATAAAAATAAATAAACTTTAAAAATCAAAATTAAAAAAATGACTAAATATAAAAAAAAACAAAATATAATTTATCTAAATATATATACACACACTATAAATATAGACAATGCACACGCCGGCCATGTGCAACCTTTAAAAAAAGTTCAAAAAATAGACACGATATAGATGTGGCCTTTTCCATTATATAAAGGTTTTAAAATTGTGTACTAGGATGGACCCTCTAAATGCACTAAACAAAATGGTTGGATAGCTCATATCTTAAGACAAAATTTTTAATTTGATTTTTTTTTAGCACTCCAATTAATTCCAATTCTATTCCCATCCTTCCCAATTATCATTTGCCACTTTTGTCACCCCTTGTCACTCCCACTTTTATCACCTCTCATTGCTTGTTACCTCCTTTGCTTCCCTTCCTGATACCCTCCACCTTTCCACCACCACAATGAGAGAGAGAGAGAGAGAGAGAGAGAGAGAGTCGTGAGGAAGAAAGTATGAGAGAGGGTCATGAGAATGGAGAGAGAGGGAGTCACATAGAAGGGAACGGCGTAGGCAATAGCGATTAGGGATTCGAAGTGGCGAAAAAAGGGATTAGAATGGCTATCGAAGGTGTGGCAGTAATCAAGATGGAAAGAATAAGGTATCTGAGAGTGGTGTCGAGAAAAAAGGGGGCTTGTAGAAAATTAACGTTGCGTTTGGTAGAGTTTTAAAATTATGATTTGATAATAAAGTTGTATTTTGAGTTTGTGAGTTTTTGAATTATGATTTGAAAAGAGAAAATTTGTTTGGTTTGAATTTTGAAAAGATTTTTGAATTGAGTTTTGAATTTTTGACGTAGCATATGAAATGAGAATTTGTTTGGTTATGAGTTTTGAAAAGAATTTTCAAAACTTAATATAAAACTTATAACTCATAATCAAACACACAACTCAAAACTTTATTGAAAATTCTATTCAAAATTCATAACCAAACTCAAAATACAACTCTATTATCAAATCATAATTCTAAAACCCTACCAAACACAACCATAATTTCTTTTGAAAACTTATACTGAAGTGCAATTTTTCTTAAAGATAACACCCAAAATAAAATGGGTGGCATATATTTTTTTCCAATACTTTTCTGTATTTTTTTTTATGTGCATTTATGAAATTGAAAGTTTACAGTCCTCAAAGCTTTAAATCAAAATTCACGATAGAGAATCTCTGAACAGAGACAAAAATACCAATTTCTCTCTCTCTCTCTCTCTCTCTCTTTACAAATACTGCAAAAACCGAGCCAAGTGTTTAAGAACCCATCTTGAGCCTCATCTCATTCTTTTCAAGTTCAAATTGAAACCCAAACCGAGCTATGGAGATCTCAAGAAAGCTTCTAAAGTTCAAATTCCATATCTTGTTCGCTATAGCTTTCTCTGATGATTTTCTCTCTCATCTACTTGGCTCCCAGGTTTCTCGACATCCTAGTCTACCTTTGGCCCCCCTTTCTCTCCACTACTCTGTTCCTCGTCACCGTCGTCCTCTTCACCAAGTCCTCACCGCTGTCTACCGAAGTTCCAGCTAAAAAAGCTACCGAAAGGCTTCTCGATTTTGTCGCTGGACAACCTAAATTAGTTCAATCCGCTGATGAAGAATGTTCAAAATCAAAACACAACAACATGTGATCAATTGCAATAAAAAAAATTACACTGTTTCGGTCAATCGACCGTACATTCGGGAGAATGACTAGGTAGACCCAAAATTTAAAAACTCTGCAGAAAACGAAACGTGAAAGAGAAATATGTTTTGAAAACTCCATCCAAACATGAAAGAGAAAACTATTTTGAAATGTGTAGTGGAATCACATTTTCAAAACTCCATCCAAACAGTGCATGCAAACAGAGGGGTGGAATCATGATTTCAAAGCCACACCAAACACAGTCTAAAATTTTGTTCTTGTTGATAATTTGCTAGGGTTATACTTTTATTTTATTTTTAAATGTCATGAAATGCAGGTGCCTAACAATATTTTTAAAGTACAATTAGAAACTCTACAATAAAAGTATTTCCTTCTCTCCCTCAAATTAACCAACAATCCATTTGTCTATATGTACAACTAAGGAATGGTTTTGACTCATATGCTTAGAGCATCTCTAATGGAGCTGTCAAAGCTGTAAAGCCCCCAAATAAAAGATATAAATCAAACAACCAAATAATCCATCCAAAGACAATTCCAATTTCGTAAATTAGATCTCTAAATTCATATTTCTTTCTAATAAGAGATTTTACAAAAAAGATTCACATGCATTACACATTCAAACCTTCTTAAGTTGAATCTATAGCATGTGCGACCATATAACCACAATAAATAACAAGAAGGAAATACCTCAAGGGTTACAAGTTCCGAGGCTCAGGCCTAGTTATATAAAAGGGGTTGACTAACCCATACAATTAAAGCTCTTGGCTTGACAAAATAATTACAAAAGAAAAGAGCTCTTGCTCCCAAAAGACTTTCCACGCCTTCAGCCAGGCGAGATCACCACATCTTTTCCTGCACAAATCCACTAGGGGTGAGCACAAAACCCAGTAGGAGTAACTACACAAAGTATATATGTTTAAGCACTCTATCATATGTATGTGTATGCAATGTCATACCATGCCACAACATTATAAGCCAAGCTTTAAAAAAATATATAGTTGTCATGATCTTTCAAAAGAATTACTTCATCATCTCAATAAATCCAAAATTTAAAATGAGGTGATAAATACGTCTCAAGCAAATCCCCAGGGTTTGCAATTAGGCGTATCAAGCACTACCAAATCCTATCTTACTGGCTCCTAACCGGAGGGCTTAGGCACCCACACGCGTGTGTTTCTGGTTTTATACCAAGGACACTCAAGCCAACTTAATTCTCGAACTATACCCCCAAATCAAATTTTCCACCGTATTTACCTCAAAATAATGCAATAGTAACAATTGTTTTTTTTTCCTTCCAAACAACATAATCATTTTCAAGACATAACCATAGTGAAATCATATTTTGAAGTCATGTCTATGAATGAATTGAAATGCAATGATTTAGTTCCGATATGCACAATTTCTTCACATTCCCAACGTTTGCTCAAAGAACAAAGATAAGATATTCAATATCTACATGTGTTCATACTCCGAAAATTTATATCAATTCTATATCCATGTGACATGACATTCTCTCATATTCACAATCAACATTCATTTTCACTTTCGTATTCTGGACAAATACACAACATGTTACCTTCATTTCTCAACAATACAACAGCATAATGAAGATTTCCTTAATTTCTCAAAGGATTTAGCAACAATTTCATGGATATTTCACAAATTTCACCTTTCCCCAAATTGCCCCAAAACCTAGGGTTTGATTAAAAGAGGGGTTTTTTCCTTCATTTTCAAAATATCTTCTTGCAAACATTCCCAAATGGTTCATAGTTCACAAAATGATCTATCTCGGACCAAAATCATAAGAAATGAATAATTTCTCTAACATTTCCTAGATTCAACATTTTAAAACTCAAAACCCAAACTTGAAATTATAGTAAAATGGACAAAGCATGCTAAAATCATATATATGTAACTCAAAGGAACTCCCTACCTCAAGATTAGGAATGAAGATGAAAGAAAAGCTCCAAAAGCAAAGGCGTCAAAACTTGATCTCCACTGTACAAAATGTTGTTCTTGATGAGCTCACCAAAATTAAAAAAAACACTAGGGTTAAAATCTCAATGAATATGGAGGAATCAAAGAAGTAATAAGGTGGTTGGAGGAAATGAGAGTGAAAGTAATTGTAAAGAGAGAGAGAGAGAGAGAGAGAGAGAGAGAGAGAAGTAAAAGTGAGAAAAAGTGTGTAAGGGTCCAACTTTTAAGTGATGTGACACATTTTTCGAAGCAGACTGCGCTTGAGCGACCAAACCTGCGCTCGAGCGAACAATTTAAACTCCCAAAATCTCTTTCCTCTCTATAAAAGGCCGCTCGAGCGACGAAACCTTCGTTTAAGCAAAAAATACAAGCTCGTAGAAGTTCAGATTGTAGAACAAAATACTGGATAGTCGATGTTTCCGCTCGAGCAACAAAAGGACTGCTCGAGCGGTCTCAACTTAAAAGTAAGACAAGACACTCTTAAAATATTCCCACCATTCTTAGATTCACTCTAACATCGCAAGATGCCAAAAGGTATCTCTGAACACACTAGAATTTACACATGAACAACCACAAAGAAACGAATAGGTAACAACACGAATCCCAAATGTTTCAACAGTGATAGGGCAATTAAAGAAGACATAAATTTCAAAATGCTATATATATTCAAAATGCTTTAAAAGGACTCATCACAAAAGCTATAATTTGGCAAGAGTGGGAAAAAAAAATGGTTTCCAATGGCCTGTTATTCCTCTTGTCGAATATAACAAATGTCATTTCTGGTGCCAAATTTGGTTGGAGATTTGGCATTTGCCAAGCATGCTACACCATCAAAGATAACAAAATTTTGGCTCCAAAACTCAATTGAGCCTATTCCAGAAAAAACCTCCCAAAATGCTTGAAGTTTTTTTTTTTTTTAAACAAAATTTACCATTTAAAAAAAAAAAACAAAATAAAAACAGAATTCGTTTATTTATTATGTTCCTTCAATTTTTTATTTTTTATTTTTGTTTTTTATTTTTTTTTCCTGAAAACAAATTTCACCAATTTCTACATTTCCCATATACAAATTTCAAAAATTTCAGAATGATCAATCAAGAACAAATTTCACAAATTTATATAAATTTCTGAAACAATCTAAAACAATACATGGATTCCAGAATGATTAATGAACTTGATATTCATCTCAACCTCTATCGACCTTTAGGGTTTGTTTTCCATCAACCTCTAGGGCTTGTTCCTAGACAGATCGAGCTCCATTGAAGTCCAAACACTGGTATTCTATCGGACTCGGCGATCAGTGTTGGTGGTGGTGATCGAAATCACACACACACACACACACATACACACACACACAGATAGTAGACCGGTTTTAGGGATGATGATCAAAATAAAGATGGAGAGAAAGGAGGTTGGTGATGAGGGATGAAGAAAAGGACACAACTGGGTTTCTCAAAAAGAAAAGAGGGATAGAGATGAAGAGAGAGAGAGAAAGAGAGAGAGTCGACTGTTGGTTTGATGAAAATGAAGATAAGAAAGAGAGAAAGGGCATGTAGAAATCTAAACATTCCAGAGGCTGAATCACAGCCGTTGGATTATCAAAACATCAAACGGTCGGTAGGTGTCTTATATGGGTGTAAAAATGGTTTGCAGCCCATGGTCGGTTTAGGATAGGCCCAGCCCGTGACCCTGGACCTAGGCTATCATTTTGAAGCCCAGTCCAGCCCAGCCTAGTCGTGAACCGGACTCATCGGCCCACTAGAGGCCCACTCAAGCCCAGTCCAGCCCAGCCTAGTCGTGAACCGGACTCATCGGCCCACTAGAGGCCCACTCAAAACTCAACCCGAGGCCTGGCCCATCCGAGGCCTAGCCATTTTTGGTGAAAACAATAAAATTTTGAGAAAAAAAATATTTTAAAAAAATGTCTAGGCCCGGCCCACTAGCTCATCCAAAGGTCTAAATATCCCTTGGGCCTGCGCCTAATTTTCTAACCCGTGGCTAGAGCTGTACATGATACCGTCAAAACCGCCAAAACTGCAGTCGTACCAAACCATGCTGAACCGCACATTTTTTGGCTTCTGGTGGGTGGGTTGGACAGGTGGAGGGTTCAAGGAGGGCGAGTTGGCGTGGGTGGCGGTTTATAAAAGCCAACTTGTCACTTCAACCGAATCGAACCAAACCGCCATTGATTTCATTTTTCCTTCCAGGTAATATATATATATATATATATCCAGGTTCAATTCCAACCATTGGATGAAATCTATCAACGTAAATGTACACATACTACTCACACACATACAATCAATTCTCAATAAAACCTAACTCACACCCCAATCCATCTCTTTCATTCATCGATTGCTATTGGCCTCCCTTGTTGCTCCTTCTCCTAACCTTGCCAATCGGCGCCACCACGCGCCATTAGCCTTGTTGCCAGCGCGCCATCGCCGCTGCTCTTTGCTCGTTGCCGCCACTCGTTGCTCGTTGCTGCCAGTCTGCCGCTGCTCTTCGCTAGTACATAGCTCTCACTCTTTGTCCTTTTTCGCTTTTTATCATCGAGACCTGTATCAATGTCTCTGGTTCCAGATATTTTTTTGAAAGCCTTCTTGAATATGATGGGTAGGTTTGGTTTGTGTTTCTGAAAAAAATTTCAGAAATTTTCTCTACAAACAAATTTCAGAAATTTTATCTACCAAACAAATTTTTCCAAAAAAATTTCCCAAAACACACAAACCAAACAAGTTTTCCAAATAAATCTCTCTCACACACACATCAAATCAATCACTTTTTCCAAAACTCTCTTTCAAAACAATTTTCCAAAACAAATTTCCCAAAAAACCAAACCAAACATGTTTTCGTACTTTTTATCTCTAAAACACATCTCTCAAACACAAACCAAACATACCCGATAACTCAGAATCTTGGAGAGAGAGAGAGAAGAGAAGGAGTAGATAATTAAGTGCCCAAAAATTGCCTTGATTGGATCTTCCCCCAACTAATAAAAATATACATTAATCACCTTCCCCAACCTCCAATTATTGGGTCCTTGAATGGAATAGTTGGTCAATACTCTACTTATTTATTTTTTGGAATCCAATTGTCTGTGCTGAATATTATTTTGTTGTATTGGCCTTTTTTTAAAAAAAAAAATGATTTTGATGATAGTTTTTTTTGTTATTTATTTATGTTCAATTGTTATTGTTTAATTTGTTTGGATTGTTGAATTTTTATTTCACTAGTTTGTCAATTTTTAATGTTAGATTAGATAAATGAACATCTATTTTAATTAATTTATAAATTAGATCTTTTTACTCTTTCATTCAAGTTTTGTAATTTCAATCATGTTTTTTTATAAACCATCAATCCGCCCGAATCGCCAAGTCAAAACCGTCATTATTTGTCAATCGAACTGCCGATTTTTGATAAGAAAAATGACAATTTCTAATGACACTTTTATCAATCCGCTATCCGTCATACGGTTTCTATTTTACTTCTAAACCGCATCAACCAACACCGCGCACACCCTTACCCGTGGCCCAGCCCAAATTTTGGCGGGAGCCCGTGTGACTCGACATGGGTCTGGCCGGACCAAACCAAATTTACACCTCTAGTGTCTTGGAATGCAAAAATAAGAAAAAATGTTTGTATTTTTTTTAAATTTTTTTATATTTGTCTAATCAGGTAGAATGTAAATATTTTTTTTTTTTTAAATGTCATAAAAGACAAAAAAATGAGCAATAAAAAAATTACTAAAAAACTTATATCCAAACAATAACTACAAAATTGGAAGGAAAGTTGATTGAGATTTATCAAAATGATATGTGATTATTGGAACACCATTGTTATAATTGGATAATTTATTATTACTTATTACCAAATTATAACTTTGACAATACTATTATAGTATTTGCCATTGAGGAAGTTCTTAGATTACAATTTTTAAAAGGTCCCTTGTGAAAGTAACTATGTTAAGTAATTTATCTGAAATAATTGTTTTTTTTATATAATAAATATTCAAAGAAAGTGCATAAATATTCTTCTTCTTTTTTAGGGGAATTAAGTTTCAATAATTGAGAAAACATGACTGATGACAACAACATTTCAACCAACAGATGTAAACAGATTCCACCATTGTTGTTCAAAAGTTATTTTCATTCGAATGCATGTTTGATAAAATAATATGACTATTAAAGCATGTATTTGTATATATATTTTCAATATAATGCATATTTAACACATTCACTTTGTGTTGCGTTGTTTATATATTTTCATTATAATGCAGATTTAACACATTCAAGAGAGAGCAAGGTGAGAAGATAGTTAAAAGTTGATTTTTTAATTTTTTTTTAGCTTTTTAATGTTATTTTATTTTATTTTTTATTTTATTTGTGAGAGATGAAATGGGTTAAAAAGCTGAGAAGTGACTTTTTACCCACTTTCCAAAATATGTCTTAGAGCTCGTTTGGGATATGGATTGACTTTTTGGCTTTTTGATTTTTTGACTATTTTAGAGGTGGTTTGGGATGTTCTAAAGATTCGTTTGGCATTTGATTTTTGGCTAAAAAAGCACAAAAAGATAAAATTGACTACATAAGCTAACAAAACAAAATATTACATCCAAACCATAATTATTACACTTTTTCTCTCAAAAAAGTCAAAAAAGTCCAACCAAACGAGACTAAAAAAGCCAGACTAAAAAAATCTCAACACAAAAAAGCCAACGCCAAACGAAGACTAATAAGTGCACTTTTTTACTTTATATATAAAAAAAAAAAAGTGTAAAAAAGTAGAGAAAGTGAATAGAAAAGTAGAGATGAGATATCAACATGTATGCAAAAAAAAAAGTGCACTTTTTTTAGTGCATGCCGAACACCTATTTAGGGGTTGCTTCAGAAGTGCTAGATTATTATACTTTTTAACTTTTTATAATAAAAAAAATATGAAATATGGGTTGGGGCTGAAGTGATGTGATAGAGAGATAATATAATCTAAATAAGAGGTGATGTGACTCAAATAAGATGATTGTGACCCAAATAAGATGATATGCTATTTTGACATGTGCTATTTTAACATCTGCCAAACTACACTTTAGTTTGGGGTTAAAAAACCTCATTTGAGATATGCTTTTTGTTTTTTTTTGTTTTTTGCGAGAGTTTAAATAAAATGATTATAAATTGTATGTGACATTTTGTCTTATTTGGCTAAAATAGCCTATTTTATCTTATATGACTATTTTAGCCCAAAACATCTTCCCAAACGGCTCTTGTATAAGATGATCTAAATAGTATATTTTTTGCTTTTTACAAAAAAATGCGTAGAAAAATAGAGTGGTGATATGACTCAAATAAGTGCTCTTATCTAAATAAGTGCACTTGTATCAATCATGTCGAATACTATATTACCGGACTTATTGAATAATTTTTTTAAAAATACAATTTTTTTTTTTATATATATGTTTATATATACATCCCATCAAAGCAAGCACCTATTGTAAATTTTTGGGCAAATTACAAACACCCCCTCGAGATTTGGTGAAAATACAGATTCCCTCTTGAGATTTGAGAAATTACAAATTGTCCATGAGGGACAATTTTCATAACAAGTTAGGGGAAATTAGGGGAAAATTGTATGAAAATAAAAACCTCATGGGGTAATTTGTTATGAAAATATAAACATTAGGGGACGAGATGTAATTTTTCAAACCTCAGGTGAAAATCTGTATTTTCACCAAATCTCGAGGGGGTGTTTGTAATTTGCCCTAAATTTTTTACAAAAATATCACCTTTATCAAACGCTAGTTGGAAATTTTTTTATCATATTTTTCATTCTAAATGTCAAAATATTTATAATTTTAATATATTTTTCATATATTTTAAAATATTTTTATATATATTTGTATATTTTTTATACATTTTTCAACACTAATAACCTTAAAAATTATTTTTAACATTATTTTTCTATATATATATTTTAATGTATTTCTCACCTTTAAATTAAAAAAAATTCAACCATATATTAGATAATATGAGAGCTACCGTCCTAAAATATCATTATTAAATTTACTCATTCCAGTGTGACAGGAGTTGAGTATTAATTAGTTTTTAAACAAATTAACAACCGTTCTAGTCATTAAAATTATATTTAATGGTAATATTTCAAACGTGTTAAACAAATAATTTTGTAAAAAAAATTAAAATGACTTGTACTATAGAGTATGCCACCATGTCATGTCATGGAAAAAATTGTTGACAGAAAGCAGGGCATGCACAGTAGTGGGAACTGACACCGGCTGCCCACCACCAACCACCACTACCTATCATATTAACGAAAAGTTATTAGGTGGTCCAGTAGTATTATTCTATATTATATAAAATCATAATACGTGGCATATTGTCTTTTTAAAGGAGACAAAAAAAAAAAAAAAAATATGAGACTTATTATTTTAATTAATAAAATACATGTTAAATTATCACTTGAATTTGTTCTTAGAGCAAAATTTTTATTTAAAATGATTTAAATAAATATATTTTTTAATTTTTTATAAAAATTATATTTAATATAATAGAAAAGTGATGTGACCTAAATAAAAAATGATGTAGTTTATTAAATAAGATAAAAAAAATATCCTAAAGTAGCACATGTCAAATAATCTCTAATTTGGTTTGGTTGGATTGGACGGACTAGATAAGGGAGATTAGAACTCGAGTCCTAGGATTGTGAATACCCCGACTATTTGGTTGGATTGGATATGTATCCTGTATTTGTTTTTTTCATAAGATTAAATGTCTAGAAAGAATTATTTTTAGTGAATCTAACGTTTGGTTGGATGGACTAAATAGGATAAATGAACAAAGGACTATTTTACCCTTTTATAATTGTTTACTAAGTAATAGCAATATTAAACATATCTTTAATATTTTAATTTTTTAGCTAGATTAAATAAAATTTTATCTTATCTTATTTTTTACACAATTAAATAAATTTATTTTTTTAAAATTAAATAAATAAAATATCAATAAAAATATATGTTATTTTTTTAATTAAAAATTTTAAATAAATTTATTTTTAAAAATAATAATAATTAAATAATGAAATTAAATAAAACATCTATTAAAATTTAAATAATGAAATTAAATAAATTATAAATAAAATTTTAAAATAAAACATCAATAAAATATGTATAAAAAATTATTTTAAAAAATTAAATAAATAAAACATCAATAAAAAGTTAAACAAAATTATTTTATTTTTAAATTGAGACATTTAAATTTTATTAAATTTTACTAAATATAATACATAATTAAATAGTAGAGGGTCAAAATGGTCATTTTATCACCTAATCCCAACAGTGGATAGTCCCCCGAAAATTATCCCATACCCCCCTAGGATATAATAGTCCTCCATATGGGGGATAAGGAGTCCGGCCAGACTCCATGTCTGGCGGACTAAAAAAAAAACAAACGTCGGATAAAGAGCCTCCACCGGATTACAATCCCAATAATGAATAATCCCCTCCCTTATCCCCCAATCAAACACACCCTAGAGAAATAGAGAGAACTCTCCCGATGACTTTCTAAGCCTGTATTGTTTAAAGATTTTGAAAGATGTTTAAAAAATTAAAAAATATATATATAAAATAAAATTTTATTTCATTAATATTTTATCTATTTTATCTGTTTCTTTTCAAAAACTCCGTCAAATTTATGACTGAAACACAGCTTTAAGGGGTCCGCACGATCCTTACTTTGCCTACAAACAACCTAACAAACATTATTGTCAAAATTATTGACACGTTTTTTTGTTTTCATCCTTTTGTTGTAGTATTGTGTTCTTCTTATTACTGCAGGTTACCGTGACATATAGCTACCCCACTCGTCCCACCTTCCACGTTTAATTAAGCCAAAGCAAATTAATGACCTTATCCTCTTGTTAACTTTTCAGGGTGCACATGATATGATCTTCCTTTGTCTTTAATAACTCATTACAGAGATTGAAAATGGTTGAATTGTGAATAATCATCATTTTTATATGTACAACTATAAGGTATTAATTATAAAGTGGTTGTAAATAAAATCAAAAGTATGTGATGGTAAAATTTGATCATACAACTCAGGGAAGATGGAATTGTCAACGAGGAGATATAACTAATGGGTTGGGCTTTTTTTTAGTCCAAAATTTGGATTAGATTGGGATATTTGGGTTTGTGAAGTTCATAATGGATCTCGTTTTGATAATTTCAATAATTTATTTTGTAACACCCTTCTTGTATATTATTTACAACAAAAAAAAGATTGATCCGATAAGTATATTCTATTCAATTTATCATATTTGTCTTTACAAAAATAGACAACAAGTGTATTTTTAAAAATATATTACTATTTTTTGTAACAAATGTGATAAATTGATTGGGTTACAATTATTGAGTCGATCTAATTTTTATTTTTTATTTTATTTATTTTATTTATGAGTAATAGAACATATTTTTTCTGATTTTTTTTTGGTCCTTGGTGACATTTTTTTTTGGATCATGTTTTGTAAGATTTGCAAAATTTATTGCGTACACAACTTTCGTTTGGCATGTCAAACTTTTTGATTTTTTTATTATTTTAGTTATAAAAAAATAAAATAAGTTTTTTAGTTTAATAAGGTAAAATATCACATCCAATTTATAATCATTATATTTTTTTTTTCTCACAAAAGTCAAAAAAACCAAAAAGACTATCCCAAATGAGACTTTTTGGTTCCAAGCTAAAATAGTCAAAAAAATCAAAAAACTAACTCACATCCCAAATGAACCCACAATATGACTGGTTTAGAAATCGACTATTTTAATTGATTATTTTATTTTTTATAAAAAATCGTACATAAAAAATACAGAAAGTGATCAAACAACCTATAATAATTTTTTTAGCTAAAAGACTAGCTTCCCAAGGCCTATGAAAGAATGAGAAAGAAACATGTAAGAAGAGAGACGCGTACCTGAAAGGCTGAAAAATAATGGAAATGGGATTGTAAGATCGTTAACAAACACGTTCTTGTGAAAATTGTTGTGCAAATTGTCAGCTGACGATGGAGTTCAATCGAAAGAGGAGCAAATCATTTGCAGGTTGTGAAAAATGTCTTTGTAGAAATTGTAACCTATTAGGTGTCGTGAAAATCGTTGCCCAGATCAAGTTTAATAAAAAGGTAAGGGAAACAATTGTTTGTAGATTGCGATAACAACTCAAAATATTGAGATAAAGCCACTGATAGAAGATTGTTTAATATATTGGAATTTCAAAAGCCACAAAGGTCTTTTTTGGGGGCTCTATTGGTGGATGTTTTCAATTATTGCTGGTGTTTCCGAAGGAAAGTCAACAGAAGATCCTTTTAGTTATGATTTTTTTATTGGAAAGTTCAATCGAAGCATTTTTTTTTTTTTTTTGGTTATTTATGATTAAGGTTTAAAAAGTCAAAACATGAGAGCATAGGGGTAAGTAGATCAAGGCTGAGAAGGGGGGAGCCAAGGTAGCTCTAAATGCATCTCACTTTGTTGGTTGGATTTTATTTTATTTTATAAATACTTTTTTATTCAATTACCAAACTAAAGTCAAATTTTAACTCCGGTGGACTTCTTCAGTTTCGCCACTTTGAATTTTATTTTATTTTTTAAATACCTTTATATTCAATTACCAAACTAGCCAAAACCCTAATTCGAGTGGATTTCTTTATAAATATTTTTATGGTGTTATACATATAACAATTTTTATAATCTAAAATCATGAATTATCATGATTTTTACAAATAATAACATTATGCGGAAAATAATAGCATATCCAGATCAGTTATGCTAAACCTTCGAGTAATCCATAATTGATTGAACGTAAACCTAATATAAATACTAGTGGGAAAATGTTTCTCTCTCTCGACCCTCTTCAGAATATATTGAATTCAAAATTATTTTGATAGGTAGTCTGAATGTCCTTTTATGGGTAGAGAAAGGACTAGTTTCCTTATTCAACAATGATTCCACTTTCCCATCAAAGTATGATACTTGGAAAACACTCTTCTTCATTTACTAATTAATTGTAGCAAAAAAATATGAAATTATAATTCTGTCAAATCTCTAATTCATATTACCATATCATGTGAGTCAATATAATGACTAAATAAATAATTTAGTCTTACATTCTCCCACTTAACGCATATGAGAACTTACGTCAAGATTTAACAAGGTTAACATTAGGTGAGCAATAAACAATATTCAATATTACCTTTACTTTGGTCATCATCATAATGCTATAATTAAATAGTTCCCTAATATGAGTCATGGTGGTTCTACACCAATAGTGCGATATGTTCCCTTCCATGTACTACAACACTAGCAACTAGTTTAACATAGCCCTTTAAGTGAAGAGTATAAAGAGGTCCAATGATAATGTCTTTTATGAAAGACTATTCATGTTGTCATTCATTCATTCTCATATATGCATGTACTCATTTCATAACAAGAAATATATCAGAAACACAATTAATAAGATCTCAATGTGTCAAATAACACAATCAATCATAAACAACTGTTATGGATTACATTCAAGACCCAATTGACAAGTTTCTTAATTGTCTTTAAGAGTAATCCATTCATCAATAGATCTGCACTTAAAAAGTTATATACTTATGTGTTTTATTGACACTTTTTGTTTCTGAAATTCTTTTTTAACAACAATGTATTTCAATTCTATGTTTTTAGCATCATTAGAATCCTTGTCATTCTAAGAAAATAAAATAATTACGAAATTATCATAATAAATTCTCAACGACTTGGCAACAAAAGTCGACAATCCCAAGTCTTAAGATAAAGTTTCGCAATAATAATTCATGAATTGTGGTCTCAAAGCACACCACAAATTCAAGATTATCAGACTTGATAAATGTGAGCAAATAATCTTTTATTCTTTATGATTACCTTATCACTTCCTTATTTAAGCATTAAGCTTCTTACAATAAATGTATAAAAAATCGTTTCCATTCCAATTGATTTTGTAAAATTTTTGCATAAGACTGGACTTATTTCCTTTGAGAACATGGATAACTTTATGTGAATATTCATTCATTCTGAATCTCTATAGAACTTTTCATATGTACATTATGAGACAATCTTAACAATGCATGTGATTCATTCAAAAGTATTTCAATTTCTATCACATAGATTGTCTTACTAATATATTTCATTTCAAAATTCTTAAAGAAAAATTTCTTAACTCGTGCAATAAATCACGTACATTATTGACAAGCAAAATATTATCAATATACAAAATCGTAAATATAAACTTGCGCCGACTGATCTTTGGATATGTACACTAATCAAAAATGTTTTCTTTAAATACAAAGGAAAAATAGTATCATAAAACTTAAAATACAATTTTTAAAAAGTTTGTTTAAGTCCATAAATTGATTTCTTAAGTTTGCAAGTCATATTTTCATTTTCCTCAATAGAGAAACCTTTGAGTTGATCTACACAAAATTCTTCATCTAAACTCTCTTTCAGAATTTTTTTTTTTTCACATACATTTAATGCAACTCAATATCATAATGAGTTACTAATGCCATAATGATTCTAAATCAGCCCTTTAAGATACAAGTGGAAAAAGAATATCTCATTGTAATCAATGTCTATTTTCTGAGTAAAATCTTTGGCCACATATCTAGTATTATATCATTTTATAACAATAAATATTTTTGTATCCTTAGGCAATTCAATGAAATCCCAAATTTCATTCTGGTCCATTGATTTCAACTCATCATTCATGACATCAATTCATTTAGTAGAATTAATACTTTCTATGGCTTATGATAATAAAACCGAGTCTTTACTTATCCCAATATTATAATAAGATTGTTATAGATATACCACATAATCATTCGAAATGACAAATCTCTTTACCTTATGAGATCTTCTTAATATTATTTCTTGTGATTCTTCTACAACTTTTCATTGGTGATAATTATATTATGGAGTAATTGGTTATTCATTTGTTGTTCTAAAACATTAAGTTGTTTAACAGTTATAGGAACGACAATTTCCTTCAAATTATAGGTAATGATACTTGTACCCAAACTTATTAAATAATCACATTTCATGATTTATCACTCCCACTGATTTCACCATTCTTATTAAATTTGATATTATCAGTTTCTGCAATTCTTGTATTATGACCAAGATAGTAAAACTAATACTCTTTGAATTTTCAAGATAATCAACAAAATAACAACTGATTATTCTAAAATCCAATTTCTTTTCATGTGGATCAATAATTATAATTTTGTAGACAACCTTAAACATGCAGGTGTCTTAAGTTTGGTTTCCTTCATATTCATAGTTCAAAAGTGAGTGTTTGAAACTGCCTTATTAGGAACTAGATTCTATATAAAAATAATTAATCATAACAACATACATCCACAATATTATGAGTATTTAGAAATTATTTAACATACTCTTAGTCATATTCATTAGAGTACAATAATGTTTCTCAACTCTATCATTCTGCTGAGGCATTATGCCTTTCATAGAGTTTAGTAAATAGACTTGTGCTTTGGACTATCTTTATGTTTTTCAAATTTTTGTTTAATTGCCTTTCTTCCTTAATAATGTACACATCAATGTGTCCATTTACCAGAGATCTGTTATGCAATAAATAAACAAAATTATAAAGTGAAAATTCATCTATAAAAGTGGTAAAATAACTTTATTTACCAAACATGAAGTGTCAAAAGGGCACATTAATATCTATTTGGGTATTATGAAGAAGCCTTGTATATCTTGTGGCATTTTACTTAATGTGATTGAATTGCTTTTCCTTAATGCAACCCACACTCCCACTAAAAGCAATAAAATTTTTTATACCACAAGTTTGAGGAGTTTTCATTTATCAAGTTATGTTTAGGACCAACATAATGATGCGAGATAAATTAAATTTTTGAGAAATTATTAAACTTTAATTTATAAACCATCGTAAATAATACCAAAATTAACAAAAGAGGTATTTTCAATAAATTAAACTTTTATTATAAATTTTGAAAATAACCATCAAGGTTAATTAAGTTTGCACAAATCAATAAATAATTTTCAAAATTAGAATCAATATAAATTTTTTAAATAAAGTCTAAATAATGATTAATGTCCAAAAATAAACAATAAGTCCCAATAATTTCAATTGAGATTTTAACATAATTGGCTTGAAAATAATCTTGCACCGAAAACAAACTCATTCACAAATATTCTTAAATTCTTTAATTGCGCAGTCAAGTTAGATAATTCAATGACATGCTCATACATCTCATGCATACTATCAAACTTTATGTTGGTAAGCTTAACTATAAGTGTCCTAGCAAAAAAACTTATTAACAGTTCGGAAACATTCTTTCACATTATTTAGCATTATCAATTTAAGGAAGTTAAAACTAAATGTTTGCTATACTCATTCACATAAAAACATAAACTTTATTTGTTCAATCCTTTTATGCTTTAGGAAAAGTCTTTTCTTTCTTTTATACTGCTTGAATAATAGCAGTAAATTTCTCAAATAGTAACACTAAGTCAAAATTTAGAACATCGAGATAAAACTGAACTTGTTCTATTCATTTTGAGAAATCTTTTTCATTTAAAATCGAAACAAATAAGGTATAAAAATATAGCGAAATAAAACTTTAATCAATAATTCATACTCACTACATTAATGTTAAGAGTAATCAATAATTGACAATTAGTCAAGATAAACAGATGTTTAAACAATCATAAATAGTATTACCGTGATCTACTTTTGGGATAATCTAATAGCATACTATTTAATAATTTTGGTGATTCCCTTTCACTAATAAGACTAGTTGATAAAATATTCATAATTAAGTAGGTCTATTACCTTTGGGTATTCATTCCAATATCAACTATGAATACCCATCAACTATCCTATTCCAATTCAACAATTACTTGGAAGTGGTGCACCTTTGGGCCAACCTAATATCTTTATAATTAAATAATTGCGATTTGCAAAGTCATTATATATATATATATTTTTTAAATACTTGGAAGGGTATTAAATTTCAATTATTTGATTTGATATCTATGTGTCATTCCGATTGGGTTACTTTGGAAACTATAAATTGTATCATAATTTAAATTTCAAATCACATTAAAAACTGTGCATAGACATTATTGAATAAATAATAATTTATTCACAATTATTTATCATCATAATCATAATGCATATTACTAAATCACAAGAATAATATTAAGACAATAAATATTAATACAATTCATATTCTATGTCACATAAAAATATATATTTTTGTACCTCATCAAACCACCTATAAAAATCAAGCTTATACATAATGGTGGTAATAACATCATACTGAAATAATTTTTTAGAGGTTACAATTAGATCCATAAATAGCAATATGCTTAGTACTATAAAGATCACAATAACACTTTAATGTGTCTCGCAATAAAATTTGATAATCTAAAATTCAGCAAAACATGAATAATAATGATTCATTACGTAATACGAATATCTTTAGGCATTACTAAATCAAACAATACAATGGTTATTATCCACTAAACCTTTCCTCATAATAAAAAATAATTAAATCATTCATAGTATTCAATTATCAAAATATTAAAACATTTGGTTTATCATTAAAGAGTTAGTACTCATTAAATAAATATTATTTATACAATATGCAATCCAATCTAAAGTAGGAACATAAGAGTTGCATATTAAATTTCATATCAGGTTTAGCAAATTGAAAATTTTTGATCGAGGCAATCATAATTGTAATCAAAATTAATTGTTATTTACTTAATCGGAAAATCATAATGTTTTGAAAATTGGCTCTGATACCACATGTAAATATTTTTATGGTGTTATGCATATAACAACCTTTATAATCCAAAATCATGAACTATCATGATTTTCACAAATACTAACATAATACGAAAAATAATAACATACCCGGATCAGTTATGCCAAACCTTCGACTGATCCATAATTGATTGAATGTAAACCTAATATTAATATTAGTGGGAAAAAGTTTATCTCTCTTGACTCTCTTTAGAATACATTGAATTCTGAGAGGGGAGATTCGCACCGAGTAGTACGGCCGAGCTAAGTTGACGGATTGCACGGCGCTGTGCCAATTTGGCTGGTAGCGTGGTCGGCAGAATGACTTGCGTGGTCGGAAGAATTGACCGGACAGGCGTCTACTGGTCAGCCGAGCTGCGAGTTATACTTTGCAAAGAAGCTCAGGCCAGCGAGCTGACCGAGCTAAGCGTTGAGCTACACCGTGGTTGCGAGCAGGGCTGTTACACCCTGGACCGATCAGTCAATGAGGGCGGCTTCACGTGACCGAGATCGGAAGAAGAACGGTTGGAGGCCGGCATGCCTCCCAACCGGTTGGTCGTTGGAACCGGCCAATAATAGTTCGGTCTCGGTGGTCAAGTTTTCATCTAGTCCTGAGTCGCAGGTTGGTGGCACGTAGCACGGTTAAGTGAATGTGATGGCAATTTTCCACAAATGTAAGGCCGGTCGTGATACCACGGTCAAGGGTGCCACCTGGGCCAATGGTGTGAAGGAGAGGACAACTGCTCCACGAACGCCTCAATACCGTTAGGAAGTTCAGCGTGCGTTGGAGAAAGGACAAAACCTTTACACGCGTAAGGTGGTGAGAGGCGCGTACTGCCATCTGTCCATGGAAGGACAACAGAGGTGGTGCGCGCACGACCTTGAGGTTCCATGGCCAGCCTAGAACTGGAGGGGGAAGACGAAGGTTACAGGTATGCGAACTCACTCTCACAAGCACTCTCTCTTTCTTCTCATTATCCTCTTCCTCAGTGAATGGACTTGAGCGTCGGAGGGTTTTTCCGGCGCACCACCGCCGGACAGCTCACCATTTTTGTGTTGCAGGGACAGACGCCGTTACCAGAAGCTTGACGTTCAAGGCGTACGGAGAGCAAAGAATATTTCGCCCCCGTACAATTGGCGCCGTCTGTGGGAAATCTTTGATTTTCAACCCTTGTTCTTCCAGCTTCTTCGATCATTTCCATGGCCAACAATGACGAAGTTCCGCTGTCCGTCGTCGATGGTGTCACTCCAGAATACGTGCGGAGGAGAGAAGGCCCCTCTAATGTTCCAACCATGGCGGGCCTAGAAACCTCTCCGCGGGGAGCGCGCGACAAGCGTGGGAGGAGTTCAGATCGTTCACAGAGTCCTGAGGGCCGCCGGCGCCGGGGGGAGTCCCGTGAGGAGCGCCTGGAGCATAAACTCAAGGACCAAGAAGCCCTCATTCGTAGGATGGCGGCGGAGATGGAGCTTCTGAAGCGCCAAGTGAGGGGGAAGGGTGTTGCTGGAGAGGGCAGCCTCAGTGAGCGCACCCCCTCCCCTCGTTCTAGCAGTCGCCGCCGGAGGAGGACCCATTCAATCTCCATCACCAGGAACTATGGAGTTGGAGACTCTGACCAGCGAGAGGGCAGATCCATCACTCGCGACAGCACCTATCGCCCCTCGCGCCCGTCATCAACGTCGCGATACTCTGCCTCCTCCCGTTCCAGGGATCTCAGGGACGTGCTGGAGGAGAGAGCGCGCCTTCGGGAGGCTCAGAGGGTGCCGGCGCTCCAGAGATTGAGTGCCCCAGTTCGTTGCAGTGAAGAAGTGATGATGCCGGCACCCAGAAACATAGCCCCAGCACTGGAGGATAAAGAGCTGGCTAGGCTTACGTCCACGCCGTTGTCCCCAGAAATTGAGAGCACACCACTCCCTGCCGGATTCCACCAGCCTAAATTTACTTTGTACGACGGCCGGACGGATCCGTACATGCATGTGAGTCATTACCGGCAAGTAATGGCAGGCCACCGTCGTAACGACGCTTGATGTGCCTCATATTCCCAGCAAGCTTGGGGGAGCTGGGCTTGAAGTGGTTCGAAAGGCTCCCGGAGGGGAGTATCGAGGGGTGGCAGCAACTAGCGGAAGCCTTCGTCACCAGATTCAAGACTAATACTCGAACGCCGAAGGAGGTAGACCATCTCCTGGGCGTCAAGATGGAATCTGGGAGTTCGCTGAAGACGTACAATGCAAAGTATTGGGAGACTTACAACGAGATCCTCGACTGCCCTACCAATCTGGCGATCACTCAATACAAGAGGGGCCTCCTAGTCGGACATAGACTGCGAGATTCGCTCACGATGCATCAGCCCACCACCATGGAATCTTTGATGCAGCGAATCAACGAACACATTCGTGTGGAAAATGACGCTGCCTCTGCGACCGAGAAGAACAATCCGGTCGCGGTGGGCAGGTCAGCGGGGAAAGTTAATTCGGTTGGGCAGGAGGATAACCGCCCAAGTGACCGACCAAAAGATCAGCGCCGAGGGACCAGTCAAAATGACAGAAACAAAGGACGCAGAAACGACCGGGCTGATGCACCTCGCGACGCAGCGGAGGATGCCAAGAGAAAACTGAAGGCGCGGACGGGGATTACCACGGTCTTCAAAATTCCCATCTACCGCATTCTGAGCGAAATCCGAGGAGAGCCATTTGTCCGTTGGCCGGCCAAGCTGGGGAGTGCGCAACGGGGCTTCAATCCTAAGTATCGTTGCACCTTCCATGAAGAACGGGGGCACCGGACGGAAGATTGCTTGCCGCTCAAACAGCATTTGGAGGAGTTGGTGGCGGCAGGACACCTTGACCAATATATAGATGGGGGAGTCAAGGCCGCGCCGACTGGACAAGCCGAGCCAAACGGAATGGCTGCCCTAGAGGCGCCCCCTCAGGGCGTGATCAACGTCATCCACGGCATCATTGAACCAGCAAGGGTTTGCGAACTTAGAGGGATGATAAAGAAGGCTGAGCACATGAGGGAAGTGCTCTCTGTTCAGCCCGCCGTGAAGAAGGAAAAACCGAGGAGAAAGACATCCTTTCGTTTTCGACCAAAGACTTGGAAAGGGTGCAGATGCCGCACAACGACGCCTTGGTGGTGACCCTTCGCGTCAAAGATTTTGATATCAAGAGAATATTGATCGACCAGGGGAGTTCGGTCGAAATAATGTATTATGACGCATTCAAACAGATGAAGTTAGAAGACAGGGATTTGGCTCCTGCGACATCCCCTTTGGTCGGCTTCAACTCACAACCGGATGGCCGATCGGAAAGATCATCTTGCCGGTCAAAGCGGGCTCAGTAGTAAAACAAGTGGAGTTCTGGGTGCTCAAAGTTCCGTCCACCTACAACTTAATCTTAGGCAGGGGCTGGTTGCACGCCATGCAAGCAGTTGCTTCAACCTTCCACCAAGTGATGCGCTTTCCGGCGTCGAATGGGCAAATAGAGGAAGTTTGGGGAGACCAAGTGATGGCAAAACAATGCTTCGTTGCGGTAAATGGCAGCCGAGCAGCCAAAGGGTTTGTCCAGATGATCGAGGGGCCCGAGGGAAAGGAGGTCCTGGAGGACGTGGGAAGGAAGGCCGAAAAATCAGTCGAAGATTTGGTGGAGGTGCGCATTGACGAAAACGATCCAACTAAGTTTTCCTCCTGGGATCATCTTTATCCAGTGCCGAGCGGGCAGATTATGTCAACTTCTTGGTTTCCAACTTGGAGGCTTTTGCATGGACGCCTTACGACATGCCTGGCGTCGACCCAAGCTTCATTTGCCACCAGTTGAATGTCTTCCCCAACGCACGGCCGGTTATTCAAAGAACGCGCCGCTCAGCCTTACACCATGCTGAAGTGGTTGCGGAAGAAGTGAAGAATGTTGGAGGCCGGGGCCATAGAGGAGGTGCAATACCCTCGGTGGATATCTAACACGGTGGTGGTTCCTAAGAAGAACGGCAAATGGCGAGTTTGCGTTGACTACAAGACTGTCAACCGCGCTTGCCCAAAGGATAGCTTTCCCCTCCCTCGAATTGACCAGTTGGTGGACTTAACCGCTGGCCATCAGAGGTTTAGCTTCTTGGACGCATACCGCGGCTATCACCAGATAGCCATGTATGAGCCGGACAGAGAGATCACGTCGTTCACCACCCCCAGAGGCTTATACTGCTACAAGGTCATGCCATTCGGATTGAAGAATGCTGGAGCAACCTTCCAGCGTATGGTGACGAAGATGTTCGCTCCCCTCCTGGGCCGAACTATGGAAGCCTATATCGACGATATGGTGGTGAAGAGTAAGGAGAAGTCCCAACATCTCACCGACCTAGCAGAAATGTTTGCCATTCTAAAGCATCACAAGCTTCGTTTGAACGCTTCCAAATGCGCCTTCGGAGTCGGCACGGGAAAGTTTCTGGGATTTCTGGTTACAAACCGAGGAATTGAAGCCGACCCATCCCAAATCAAAGCAATACAAGAGCTGGAGCGTCCGAATTCCACAAAGGACGTGCAACATCTTGCCGGGATGGCAGCCGCGCTGAACAGATTTATCAGCCGGTCTTCGGATCGTTGCAGGCCCTTCTTCAAAACTTTGAAGTCCAAGTTCTTCTGGGACGAAGAGTGCGACCGTGCACTGGCAGACTTAAAAGCATATCTCTCCTCGGCCCCGATTCTGGTCACTCCTCAGCCGGGAGAAGAGCTGTACCTCTACGTGGCTGTTTCTCAACACGCTGTGAGCGCGGTGTTGGTTCGTGCTGAGGCATCCAGCACCTACCAATCTTCTATGTGAGCAAGACCCTGCTCCCGGCCGAAACCAGATATCTTCCCTTGGAAAAATTGGCACTGGCCCTAATGATGGCGTCAAGAAAACTGGCGCACTATTTTCATGCCCATACAATAGTAGTGCTGACCGAATTTCCACTCAAGGTGCTCTTCGAAAAGGCGGACTTCACGGGGAGAATTCTGAAATGGGCCGTGGAATTGGGCCAGTATGACATTAAGTTCCAACCACGCACCGCGATCAAAGCGCAAGCCCTTGCAGATTTTGTGGCGGAATTTGCCCCAGGAACACACCCAGTCTGTCCGGTTGATTTGGTTGGTGCGGAATTAACACAACCCAGGATTCTGGCAACAGAGATATGCGATGGCTCGCAAGCGGGAGAAGAGCAGAGCTTGCCTGAAATGACAAAGGCTGACGACTCAACAAAAGAAGCACCCAGCAAAGACGTGCAAGGAGACCAGATTGAGCCCACCAAAAACTTAGAATTGAGAAGCTCCCAAAATCCGTCTGATTGCTGGAAGCTATTTCTTGGCGAGATGTGGAAGTTGTTTGTCGATGGGGCGTCCAACAGGCATGGGGCCGGGCTGGGAATTGTGCTGACTTCGCCAGATGGGCTGATTATTGAGCAAGCAATTACGCTCGGCTTCCCAGCGTCTAACAACGAGGCAGAGTATGAAGCCCTCCTCGCCGGTTTGAGAAGCGCATTGAGAATGAAAGCCACAGCCCTTATGGTTTTCAGCGACTCCAAGCTGGTGGTCAATCAGGTCTCAGGGGAGTATGAGGCAAGGGATGAAAGGATGGCCAAGTATCAAGCGTTGGTGCGAGAAGAGATCAAGAAGTTCTCTGCGATAAGAGTGGAACAGATAAACCGCGAAGCAAACAACACGGCTGACGAATTGGCTGGGCTCGCCTCCGCTCAGACAGCTTTTCCTAACCCCTTGATGATAGAGTTTTTGCCTCGGCCAAGCATTGAGGAACCAGAAGCAACCGAGATACACTGCGCCGACTTGGGTCCCTCTTGGATGGACCCCATCATTGCCTTCCTGAAAGATAGAGTCTTACCAGAAGAAAAGAAGGCGGCACACAAGATCCGAGCAAAATCAGAGCGGTTTTGGCTCTCCCCATCCGGAGCCTTATATAAGAAGTCCTTCACCGGGCCGTATTTGAAGTGTGTCCACCCCGCCAGGGTGGAGGATTTTCTCTTTGAAATCCATGAGGGCATCTGCGGAAGCCATACAGGGGGCAGGTCTCTGGCATACCGAGCAATCTCTCAAGGTACTGGTGGCCATGCATGCAGGCAGACGCGCAGAAATACGTCCGCCGATGTGAAAAGTGTCAGAAATTTGCTCACCAGATCCACCAGCCAGCAAGGGAGTTACTCTCGCTCACAAGTCCTTGGCCGTTCGCACTTTGGGGATTGGATATTGTTGGACCACTCCCCGTGGCACCGGGCAATCGCAAGTTTTTCATCGCCGCCACTGACTATTTCACCAAGTGGGTGGAGGCCGAGCCACTGGCAACCATTAAGGAAAAGGACGTTAAGAAATTTGTCTGGCAAAACGTGATCACTCGCTTCGGTATACCCAGGGCGCTCATCTCAGATAATGGCACTCAATTCGATGGGAAACTCTTTCGCGGATTTTGCGAAGAGTTGAAGATCGAGTTCTACAATTCGACCCCGGCTTATCCTCAGTCGAATGGCCAAGCAGAGGCCTCAAACAAGACCATCCTAGATGGGCTGAAGAAGCGGCTCGAGAAGGCAAAGGGAAAGTGGGTTGAAGAGCTTCCTAATGTGTTATGGGCATACCGCACTACGCCAAGACGGTCGACCGGGGAAACACCGTTCGCTTTGGCTTATGGTATGGAGGCCGTCATCCCATTAGAGATTGGCATGCCAACCATCCGCTCAGAAAGTTTCCAGCCAGACTTGAACAATGAGACCGTGGCACTAGAGCTGGACCTCGCTGAAGAAAGACGAGAGCGCGCACTGATCCACATAGCGGCCTACCAGCAGGAACTGTCCAAAAAATACAACAAGGCAGTGCACCCTAGGCTATTCAAGATTGGGGATTGGGTCCTCAGAAAGGTGCTTGGCAACACAGTGATCCCCGGCGAAGGCAAGCTCGGAGCAAATTGGGAAGGACCATACAAGGTGGTTGGTCTTGCCGGCAAAGGGGCATACCAACTGGAAGACTTAGATGGCAAGGCTATCCCAAGACCGTGGAATGCTGCAAACCTTAAGGTCTTTTATTTTTGAAATGTAATTTGTTGATGTTGTTGCTTAGCCTTTTTAGATCTCTAGCCCTTTGGCATGTGGTGTAAGAGATGGCAATGTTTTTGTAATGAAAATTAGTCTCTTGCTGTTTGGTATTACATTTGTCCAATGATATCACAAGACACAAAAGGCAATTATGGATGCCAGGGGCAACAACCGACCTGAAGGAAACCGGACTGTTTTCCTCGGAATAGGAGCAGACCGCACAAACAGTTGCGTATGGAACGATGCGCATTAGGGCCGAGCTGGTTTTGCTCGCCCAGTGGGAATGTTGGCGGCATGACCAACTTAACTAAAACATTGGTGTTTTGCCCAATGTAGGAGCCGAGCTGATTTTGCTCGGCCCATCCATCGTGTTGGCGAATTGTCCAATATGAAAAACGAGCTGATTTTGCTCGGCAGAATTGTCAATGTTGGTGAATTGTCCAGCAATTATACGGCCGAGCTGAGTTTGCTCGGCCTGAAATAAATATTAGAATATGAACAACTTCAAAAGGCGGGTTAGTTTTTGCTCGGCCGGCCAAGTGCTCCCAACCAAACAAGGCCGAGCGGATTTCGCTCGGCCAAATACAAAATATCAATTGATCTGGAAATGCAAGGAATTGTAAGGTTACTTGGAAGCGGACAGTTTGTGCGGTCTCACCGACCTGCCAGATAATTAAAGTGCGAGCAAGAAATTCAGACATACACAAGCCGAACAGAAACAACAGGAGTACGAGCAAAGAGTTGCATTTCATTGATAGAAAGAGTTCAGTACAAAAAGGGGGGGCATAGCCCGGTTACATCGCAAAACAAAGAAGATAAAAGAAGGAAATAAAAAAACAAAGGAAGAGAAGAAAATGCAAAGATGTTCAATCAAGATCAAGGTTTTGGTCGGCCCCTTCCACCGTCAGTTCGGCGCTTAGTGCAGTTTGCTCGGGCAGGATTTCCTCGGTCTCATTGTCAGTGCCACCCACCGTGACGACGTCCCGATCAGTCACTTCATCTTCGGCATTCGGAGATGCTTCAGATGGAGTCTGCTCGGCCTGTTTCTCGGCGGCGGCCTCTGCCTCGGCCTCTTTCCTTGCCTCCGCTATCAGACGGTTCTGTTCGGCCCTGGAGTAAGCTAGCATATAGACCGGGATATAGGCAGGGGGCGGATTGTTGAACATCTCAGAATCCTGGCCAAGGCCAACTTTCTCCACGGCGGCCTTCCAGCCGCACCGGAAAAAGATGTCCTTGGTCGCTTGGACCTGCCGTTCGTAGGTTGTCTCCCCTTGCTTGTATCCTCGGTCCTCTGCCTCTTCCACCGCCTTGTCCATCGCGTCCTTGTTGGCGTCCCGCAGCTTTCTGAGCTCGGCGAGGTACCGAGCTTTGGCTTTCTTCGCGGCCTCTTTCTTGTCCGCATCGGCTCGGTCCACCTTCAGCTTCAATGCATCCCGCTCGGCCGCAACCTCCTCTTGTGCGGCCTTGAGCTTTGCTATCTCGGCCCCGTATGCCTTGTTTTCGGCGATAGCATCTCGGAGGCTCTGACGCAGCTTAATCATACGGTCGTGCGCCAAGTAGTTCTTTTGCGCGGCTTGAAAACAAGCGCAAAATCAAGCATGAGAATACCGAGCAAAAAGCCGAACAACAACTTGAAAAAAATTGGGAAACTTACCAGCACAATCGATTTCGCCGCCGAGCGAAGGACCTTGAGGTCAGCCAGCTCGTCATGCCTCTTCATGTCCGCGGGCAGGATCAAACCCTTGGTCAAATTGAAACCAAGTGAGTAATCCTTGTCCTCGTAGACCGAGTCCTCGGCCGAGACTGCTCGGCCCTGGTAAACGAACTCGGGCGCCCAGACCGGGGGGGCAGCAGGGCCCTTGCCCTTGGATTTGCGGGCGAGTGATTGCTCGGTCTGGTCGCCGAGCTCGGTGGAGGCGACTTCGGCAGAGTCTTCGTCCACAAGGCTTTGCCCGGCCTTCTCCCTCCTGTGCCTCTTCTTTGGCCGACCAGCCTGTTGCTCGCTGGCAAGGGCAAGAATAGCCTCTGTTTGACCGGCGGGGGTGGAGGATGTTCCCCCGGTTGCTTCGGGAGGTTGAGACTCACCCTCCTCCCCGGTTATCATCGACTTGATGGCTCTGATTTTTGCCATCTCCTGCTCGGCGGTCAAGGGAACCAATCTGATCGGTGGAAGAGTTGGATCGGGCTCTGGAGATGGAGCGCGCAGAAAATCAGTCACGCGACTTTTGCGCGGTGCCTGGTAATGATATGTTTGCTCGAAGCCGAGCAGGCTTGAGGCTTCTCTCTCTTCCTCAGGGACGCGGAGCAGAGCTCGGATTGCTCCGAGGTTGGCTTGGTGATAATCCGCTGCCAAGTGTTTATCTGCAAGAAGAGACCAAGTGTTAGTCCGGCTAAACAAAATCATAATGAAATGCAGAAAGAAGATTGCGCGGTCGGCCGGGCTACTTACCAGCGCGGCCAAAGTCTTTCCTAATGTACCACCCCGGTATGGGTGCCTCGGTGTCCTCATAATTACCGGACACCCAGAGAAAATCGTCATCGTTCGTTTCTTTGTCCGGGTTGCCTTCTATGAGCTTTGCTCGGCCCTTCTTCACTTTGAGGTACCAGCAGTGCCCGCTCTTATTCCTACTCAAGCTATACTGATGAAAAATTTCTGCGAGGCCGAGATTGAGACCGTGCCTGCGGTTCAGCTCGGCGACGCCGTTTATTATCTTGTATGTGTTATTAGAAACCTGGCTCGGGCAAAGCCTTGTCTGCCTAAAAAATTCGCAGATCAATGGCTGCACGGGGAATCGAAGCCCTCCCTCGATAATGGAAACGACCGTGAAGGGGCACCGGTCTAAGTCTCCCAACGGCGTGTCTCCCTTTTTGGCGAGCTCAAGGACGACGTCGTCAGGAATTTTGTACTCCTTTCGGAACTCTGCCATCGCGCCGGGCGAACTCACCATAAATCGGTACTTCCCCATTACCTCGGTCTTATTTTTGTGACTCGGTCAAAAATGTTTTGTGGTTGCTCAGGCTTTGAGCTCCACCAGTGGTGACGCTGAAGGGCTTGGTCGGTCCTATTTGTTCTGCATATTGAAAAAATAAGGGCAGGGGTTAGCACGGCATATATTGCGCGGCTTCTATTGGAAATAGCTCAGAAAGGTTCTAAGTGTTTGGCCAGCCCTCCACCTACCTCGGCCCATCAGGATGGCTGATTTAGCCTTTTCCTTTTTTGGTGCTGGTTTTTACTCGATCTAGGAGTTTTTGATCGGTTTGCTTCTAATGGAGGTTTTAGCCCGGTCGAGCCCAGATCAAGGTATTGGCTTATGATTTCAGGTCTTTAGCCCGGCTAAACCTATCGGCCGATCTAAGGTGTATACAGTTCGGTTGCGACCTCAATACAAAGCCACAAACAGCTTTTTGCTCGGTCACAGCCCTAAATATGGATCTAAATGAGCCTTTTGCTCGGTTTTACCCAGTATTCATTTGGTTCTTCCAGTTCTTCCTAGGTTCATGGCTCCTTCACTCAACCCAAAGCAAAACAGGGGCACGAAGAGCGCCCCTTCTCTACCATTCCCCTTTTCCTAGGGTTTCCAAGATCTAAGGGTCCCAAACTAAGGAAAAACAAAGAGAACACGAAGAACACAGTGTACAAAAATGAAGAACATGCTTGAGGGCTTCAAAATGGAAACAGAAAAAACGCAGTAAGGGGTTGTAGATACTTACCAAAGACGAGGGAGGGCCTCGAGAGCTTGAACACAGCGTCAAAAATGGCAAGAACAAACGAGTGAGGAAGCAGCAATGGCGAGAACAAGCGAGAAGGCAGAGAGAGTAAGGCTGGGTTAGGGTTTCTACGCAGGAAGAATGAAAAGTGAGGGGTTGGAGACCCCTCGTTGGAGCCAAAAAAGGGGGGAAATGCAAAACGGCTGCGCCGTTTGAAATCCTGCGTGTGCAGGACAGCTGGGCTGTACGGCTCAATGGATGGATGCCACGTGGCACTGCAACGCGTCTGTCAGTACGGTAGTACGACGCTTGATATGACAGCCGAGGAAATAGCCTATTGGGATAGCGCGGCGTCGTTTTGGTCCGCACTCATGATCGGCTTGGTAACGGCTCGACCGGCTGCTCGGTTGTAAAAGTAAACCCAATCACGATGGCTCGGATGGGTTTAAGGGGCAATTGAGAGGGGAGATTCGCACCGAGTAGTACGGCCGAGCTAAGTTGACGGATTGCACGGCGCTGTGCCAATTTGGCTGGTAGCGTGGTCGGCAAAATGACTTGCGTGGTCGGAAGAATTGACCGGACAGGCGTCTACTGGTCAGCCGAGCTGCGAGTTATACTCTGCAAAGAAGCTCAGGCCAGCGAGCTGACCGAGCTAAGCGTTGAGCTACACCGTGGTTGCGAGCAGGGCTGTTACACCCTGGACCGATCAGTCAATGAGGGCGGCTTCACGTGACCGAGATCGGAAGAAGAACGGTTGGAGGCCGGCATGCCTCCCAACCGGTTGGTCGTTGGAACCGGCCAATAATAGTTCGGTCTCGGTGGTCAAGTTTTCATCTAGTCCTGAGTCGCAGGTTGGTGGCACGTAGCACGGTTAAGTGAATGTGATGGCAATTTTCCACAAATGTAAGGCCGGTCGTGATACCACGATCAAGGGTGCCACCTGGGCCAATGGTGTGAAGGAGAGGACAACTGCTCCACGAACGCCTCAATACCGTTAGGAAGTTCAGCGTGCGTTGGAGAAAGGACAAAACCTTTACACGCGTAAGGTGGTGAGAGGCGCGTACTGCCATCTGTCCATGGAAGGACAACAGAGGTGGTGCGCGCACGACCTTGAGGTTCCATGGCCAGCCTAGAAATGGAGGGGGAAGACGAAGGTTATAGGTATGCGAACTCACTCTCACAAGCACTCTCTCTTTCTTCTCATTATCCTCTTCCTCAGTGAATGGACTTGAGCGTCGGAGGGTTTTTCCGGCGCACCACCGCCGGACAGCTCACCATTTTTGTGTTGTAGGGACAGACACCGTTACCAGAAGCTTGACGTTCAAGGCGTACGGAGAGCAAAGAATATTTCGCCCCCGTACAAATTCAGAATTATTTTGATGGGTAGTCTGAATGTCCTTTTATGGGTAGAGAGAAGACCAGTTTCCATATTCAACAATGATTCCACTTTCCCATTAAAGTAGGATACTTGGAAAACACTCTTGAAAATCATAATGTTCTGAAAACTGGCACATTAATATCTATTTGGGTAATGTGAAGAAGCCCTATATATCTTGTGGCATTTTACTTAATGTGATTGAATTGCTTTTCCTTAATGCAACCCACACTCCTACTAAAAGCAATAAAATCTTTTATGCCACAAGTTTGAGAAGTTTTTATTTATCAAGCTATGTTTAGGACCAACATAATGATGCAAGATAAATTAAATTTTTGAGAAATTATTAAACTTTAATTTATTGAAAATACCTCTTTTGTTAATTTTGGTATTATTTATGATGGTTTATAAATTAAAGTTTAATAATTTCTCAAAAAATTAATTTATCTTGCATCATTATGTCGGTTCTAAACATAGTTTGATAAATGAAAACTCCTCAAACTTGTGGCATAAAAGATTTTATTACTTGTAGTGGGAGTGTGGGTTGCATTAAGGAAAAGCAATTCAATCACATTAAGTAAAATGCCACAAGATATATAAGGCATCTTCATATTTTCCCAAATAGATATTAATGTGCCCCTTTGACACTTCATGTTTGGTAAATAACATGTAAATATTTTTATGGTGTTATGCATATAACAACCTTTATAATCTAAAATCGTGAACTATCATGATTTTAACAAATAATAACATAATGTGGAAAATAATAACATACCCGGATTAGTTATGCCAAACCTTCGAGTGATCCATAATTGATTGAACGTAAACCTAATATCAATATTAGTGGGAAAAGGTTTATCTCTCTTGACCCTCTTTAGAATACATTGAATTCAGAATTATTTTGATGGGTAGTCTGAATGTCCTTTTATGGGTAGAGAGAGGACGAGTTTCCTTATTCAACAATGATTCCACTTTCCCATCAAAGTAAGATACTTGGAAAACACTCTTGAAAATCATAATGTTCTGAAAACTGGCACATTAATATCTATTTGGGTAATAGGAAGAAACCCTGTATATCTTGTGGCATTTTACTTAATGTGATTGAATTGTTTTTCCTTAATGCAACCCACACTCCCACTAAAAGCAATAAAATCTTTTATGCCACAAGTTTTAGAAATTTTCATTTATCAAGCTATGTCTAGGACCAACATAATGATGCAAGATAAATTAAATTTTTGAGAAATTATTAAACTTTAATTTATTGAAAATACCTCTTTTGTTAATTTTGGTATTATTTATGATGGTTTATAAATTAAAATTTAATAATTTCTCAAAAATTTAATTTATCTTGCATCGTTATATCGGTCCTAAACATAGCTTGATAAATGAAAACTCCTCAAACTTGTGGCATAAAAGATTTTATTGCTTTTAGTGGGAGTGTGGATTGCATTAAGGAAAAGCAATTCTATCACATTAAGTAAAATGCCACAAGATATATAGGGCATCTTCATATTACCCAAATAGATATTAATGTGCCCCTTTGACACTTCATGTTTGGTAAATAACATGTAAATATTTTTATGGTGTTATGCCTATAATAACCTTTATAATCCAAAATCGTGAAGTATCATGATTTTCACAAATAATAACATAATGTGGAAAATAATAACATACCCGGATCAGTTATGCCAAACCTTCGAGTAATCCATAATTGATTGAACGTAAACCTAATATTAATATTAGTGGGAAAAGGTTTATCTCTCTTGACCCTCTTTAGAATACATTGAATTCAGAATTATTTTGATGGGTAGTCTGAATGTCCTTTTATGGGTAGAGAGAGGATCGGTTTCCTTATTCAACAATGATTCCACTTTCCCATCAATGTAGGATACTTGGAAAACACTCTTCTTTATTTACCAATTAATTGTAACAAAAAATGTGGAATTATAATTCTGCCAAATCTCTAATTCATATTACCATATCAGGTGGGTCAATATAATGACTAAATAAATAATTTAGTCTTACATTCTTCACTTGTTCAACTTCAGCCGTCTCTGACTAGCCCTTTCTAGCCACTTTTACCATGCCTTAACCCTTCCTTAACCTTTGGTGCCACCCTTTTATGTTTCTCAACCCTCCATTGCCCACTCCTCCCTTCCCACATCTCTTTAAAACTATTCCGCCCATCTCTATCGTTTCTTCTTTTTCATTGCAGTCACGACTACTGTCCCAGCCTCGGTTTCCTGTTACAAACTCCCGTCATCATCTTCCTCTTCCTTTTTCTTCTTCATCTTCCTCTGATTCCTTCTTAAATAACAAATTTAGGGTTTTCAAAAAACCTTAACCCTAGATCAAAGGCTTTTAGAAGAAGGAAAAGAAGAAGATGATGAAGGAAAGAAGGAGAAGAAGAAGATAAAAGGATGGCGACGGTAGTAACGAACAACAAAGAAGAAAGTAAGAGGTCTAGTCAGAGAAAGAAGAGAAGGTGTAGTGGCGGAGGGATTCACTAGTGAAGAAAGGGTTGAATGTTGGTGGGTGATGGAAAGTGATGGGAGGTGGCGGCAATGACAGAGAGAAAATTGGTGAGGAGGGCATCGCGCAGGCGGTGGCAACGCAAATGGTGGAGGGTGGCTGGAATAGGTAGGGGTAGGGTTGGGATTATGTAGGGTGTCCAAGCAATTTTTTCCACAATTCAAATTTTGATCTAGGGTGCTCAACCAAAAAAAAACGTAGTGCAATTAGAGCCACCCGTGGAGCCATGGATGACACGAATGGACAGTGAAGCGAAATGGTAAATGACTTATTGTAGACGTCCCCGAACACCCTGGGAGGGTATGAGTCCCCCGTTCCGTTCATCTTGGGCTCACTACAGTTCAGGACTCAAATTGTCACAGTTCTTAATCTGAACCAAAGAGTCCAAATCCGACAAATCGTTTTGAGAAAACAGATTTTTGAAAGAAGTGCCAAACATGGACTGCTTTGCCAGATACAGAGTCGCCACCTAAATATTTTATTTTGGAAAATTTAGAAAACCCTGACTCGTTGCCTAAGGCCACGTGTCCGTCATCACCAAAGTTGCCTCGACTCGGGAATTGGGTACGATTGGGGAAGGTCACTTCGTGAGCACCCCCGCTCGCCCGATCAAAGATCGGTCTCTACTAAACATGATATCGAGTTTTGAAAACATTACGTACTCTTATTCCGGTTATTAGCCTAGATTTACTATGTGATGCGCACAGCATACAAGTATAGACCGGGTCGCCTGAATTGGAACAAAACATTTCATGTTTGTTTTTGAAAGATGGTTTGCTACTCGCAAGTAGGCTTAAAATGCAGATTTTGCCACCCTCGGGTGGGCTTAGAAAACATGGTTTTGCCACTATCTAGTGGGCTTAAAACTCACAGTCGATGATTTGTCCCAATCCAAATAACCCAACCTTCACCCACAGGCATTCAGGCAGTTATATCACATAAGCAAATAGCCTCATGGTAAGCATGCTATCATGGCAGTCACTCACACACATGCAAGGATGCTAAAGCATAAAAACTTACCGAGTACTCCAAGCCAAAACAGAAACTACGTTAGAAATCTATGCATGATCCTAACTATACAGAAATGCCTAATGCAACACATGCAAAAATGCAACTTATAGCAGGCTCAGCTATTCTAAACATGGCATATGAAATGCTACAACTAACATGTATTCAGCTTAGAATTGAAATACAAATGCAGTTAGTATGATGCACCGAGCCCGGTGCATGCAAAATAAATGAATGAATGCAAACATGCTATCATACTGTATGCTAATTGAAACATGCCCTAATCTAACCAACATAAGCTGGTAAATAAAATGGAGAGAAAGACGTGGGGTTGGAAGACATACATCACACTCACGCACACTTATTACAACATTGCCTTCGCTCGGAGGGTCCAAATAAATAATATACAGTCCCAAATGAATAATTACAGTCCGAATAAATAGTACAGTCCGAATAAATACAAAATTCCTAATTAATTAACAAATTAATCTAGGAAAGCAATAATTTAGCATGCAAGCTAGGGAACTGCCTCGACTCTGCTCCGGATGGTGAATGATGCATGTTCGGGTTGCTTGGCGCAGAAATCCATCGCGATGCCCCGATTAGCCTCTGTTTACAATTAAGCTCGGAATATTGCGCGAAGTCCCAAAAGATTGCCGGTTTCTGATTTGCTGCAACAGAGAGCAGAAAAGGGGCATGGCAATGTATTTTCACATATATATGCTTGACTACTCTTCAGGGAGCGTAGTCCTCGATCCTCGTGCCACCAATCACGCATATCGATGCATGATGGCCGAAGAGTCGATTTGCATGACTCAATATGGAATGAATGCACACATAAACACAACAAGACCGAGACTCCATCATGGATAATCCGGAGTGTCGGTGACTGGGAATTGAGACACGTTCCGTCACTCGAAGTACGAAACGTCTCTCGTTTCTCGTGCTCGAGCTAACTCCTATCCCGAACACAATGCAATATGCATGGCATGCATGAATGCAACTAATATTCAACCTAGCATACACAATGCTATGAAATGGCATACACAATGCTCGATGTAACATGGCATACACGATGCTCTAACATACGACCTAGCATACGCAATGCAAAGGACTAAGATGACATACACAATGCATGATGGACTTACACCAACATGAGTGGACCTCAGCCACACTCACATAGGAGGCCATAAGATGGAAATGAGACATTCGAGATGCGTGCACACATGCACGCAAACTGAGGACCGATCCTAAGGCACGAATGTCACTCTACCAAAGCATGGCAAGGCATGGAATATGGCATACAAACATGCGAATTTCAGCACTAAAATATGATGCTAAACAGCCCCGAAACATGGCAATATAGCACCCGATGCATGAGATGAACCCCAAAACTCAAAATTAGGCATACGCAATGACCTATAGCTATACAAAGCATGCATTATTTGATCATGAAGCATGAAGACAGAGTCAAGGCAGTCCCAAAACATGAACTTTTCTAGTTCAAAGCATGGCCAAAAGATGCTAGCAAGATGGACTAAAATAGCATGCGATTTCGACTAGCAAACATGATTTACATGGCAAGTGTATGAAGCAGGTAAGAACTCATCAAACCAGCAAAAATCAGTGAATAAAACATGCCAAAATATGCCCAAATAATCTCTGAAAAGCAGCCAACACATGCACAAATGATAAGCTCCTTTAGAGGGCTATACAAGGGATTCTTAAGCACATGCATCAAGGACACTTAGCATGGCACAAAAAACTCTAAAAATCAAATATGATAGCCCTAAAACTCACCAAATTGGCCCTGAAATGTGGCTTCAAAGCATGTAAGATAGGGTCTCTTTGGAGGGCCAAAATGACCACCAAACAAGTCAAGGTGAGAGGGGGTCGCCCCCCTCTGATTTGGAGACTCAAAACAGCATCACAGCCACTGGAAATCCATTGGATTCCAGTGGCTAGAAGGTCAAACAAGGCATGCAACAAGGGTTAGGGTGTAAGGCTCAAAATAAGAGGGAATCAAGCATACAAGGAAGCATGTGACCTCAAATAATAAAATTCCCTTAATCAAACATAAAGATGATGTCAAAACAAGACTTTTTCCAGTTTATGACAAGTCTCAAAAATGAACATAAATAGGACTAATCTATCATGCAAAAATGGCCCTAAAAGAGAAAATAGAGACAAGGGACAGAAGCTGGCCCCAAATGGCAAAAAGCCCTTCAAAAAAGTTGAAGAGAGGCTCAAAAAAAGACACTTTACAGTTTACATCAAGTCTCAAAAATGAACAAAAGTGAGGCTAAATCAACATGCAAGAAAAAGGCCTAAAAGAGGGATAAAGAGGCAAGTGGTAGCAGCTGACCTCAAACAGAGGAGAGCCCTTCAACAAAGTTGAAGAGGGGCTCAAAAAAAGATATTTCAAAGTTTATGACCAAGTCCAAAACAGCTCACAAATAAGCCTAAAATATCATGCAAAAATAGGCCTAAAAGAGAGTTTAAACACAAAGGGTGAGGAGGAGACCTCAAACAGAGAAAGACCCTTGATCAAACATGTAGATGAGCTCAAAATATGATTATTTACAGTTTAGGTCGGAGCCCAAAAATGCAAGCAAAAGGAGCTAATATATTGAGCAAAATAAGGCAAGAAAGAGGGAAAATAGGACTCACCCTTGTAGAGCCAACCTTCAACAACTTTTGGACCAGGTTTGGGTAGAATGGAGTGTGGAGGTATGGTGCTATGGGTTGTGGTGTAAAGGGTGCAAGAACCTTAGGGTTTGAAGGGTTTGGAAGAGAGGAAGAGGGAGAGTTGTATGCAAGGCTCAACACAGATTTTGTAACCCTCTAAAATGGAGCTGGGGGGTCTGGTTTTATAGAGGGAGGAGTGGAGGAAAGGGGGGGAAAATCAAATTCAAATTTCCGCCCCAAAAGACCCCCATCGGATACAGGATCTGGGGGGAAAAGGAGGGTGCAGCTGTAAGGAACCAGCTGAGGGGAGCATGGCCGGCCAGGTTCAGAGGGTTCAGGTGGCCGGCCGGCCACCTTCCCTGGCCGGCCGACCAGGTTCAAAAGGGTCACTTAGAGAAAGCTGGCCGGCCACCCATATTGGTGGCCTCCCATGTGTGCACAACACAACCATGTGGTCAAAACCCAGAAAAAGTGAACCAGGAGAGAGAAAACCCAACTTTTCAGAGGGGTTCAAAAGGGTCAGGAACAATTGCTGGCCGGCCATGACATATTGGTGGCCTCCCAGGTGTGTACAACACAAATATGTGGTTGATGGCCCAAAAAAATGGCCCGGGGGTGGTCAACACTAGCTTTCTAGTGAGGAAAACGGGCGACGGAGAGCGATGAAGGAATAAAGCTGGCTTTCAGAACAATTGCTGGCCTCCCACCTTCCTACGACCTTCCTAACAGTGAAAATAAGGTCTCCGCCAAAAATGAACTGAAACCGATGTAAAACGAAGGTTCGGGGGCCAAAACGCGCAGCCCGGGGCCCCGAAAACAAGCTGTTAAGCACCGGAGGTGGCGTTTAACCACGAAGTTGGTCTCTTGAGCCACAGTGTCCCTCAAAAGGGAGAAAATGAGATGCATGCCAAAAATCGGAGCAAACGGAGGTGGTTAAGCGGTCCCGAACCGAGGCACACGGCCAACGACTCTGAAAAACCAGGAACCGGGCTCCAAAACGGGACAAATGGCCTACGACCACGAAACGTAGCCTACGGCAACTGAGAGATGATCTACGAGACCTCTCCCTCCCTTCGGGAAGAGAAAACGGAGAAAATGGGACCTGGTTCGCAAACCGAGGCAAGGCATAAAAGAGTCCGGAAGTCCGGAGGCGAGGCTCGCAGCCGGGACTCCGCAACTTCAGAACGAGCACAATATGCAATATCACCAAGTGCTCAGTTGGTGACGTCTGAGTCTTAAGGTCGGTCAAAAATGGGGTGTCTACAGTTGCCCCTCTTTGACAGAACTCGAAAGTCAAGAAGTGATGGGAGTGAATGTCAAAGCCCAGAGACGACCCATTTTTGACAAGGCCGAAGACTTAGACAAACGTACTAGATAACAGAGAAATGTGCCCGCAGGCATGCTCGCAGGCAGGGGGCAAGATGCAAAATGATATGCAGGAAGATTTTGATAATTGGACTTATACGCTACGCGAAGCCGATTTGAAAATTGGACTTATACGCTACGCGAAGTCGGTTTAAAAATTGAGGATTTATGCAATGCACTGTAATGTAGTGGTTAAAATGCAATGTAATAGCTAAGCGGTGAAGGTACTTTATAGGGGCAATTGGCAATGACTTACCTCATGCCGCTGGGGATCTTTCGCTTCTTCTTGGTTGAATTGCAGGTACTACTTTTCTCCCTGACTATGGTCGCAGCTTTCCCTATTCTCTAACAGGGTGACAGACTAGGTTGATTCGGTATCCAGAATTGAGGCGCATACATATGCTATCTCAATCTATGGGGCTGCCATACAGATTTCATGCCAAGGATATACCCCTAGGTATTTAAACCAGACTTTAGTCTCGGAAATCCCGAACCTTTGCGTTCTAGGCATAAGCCATTCGAACTCTAGTTTCCACCGTCTCAGTTGGTCTCCTAGGAACTCACCGCAAACACAGGTAGGTGGCAATACCAGACCACTGGAAGTCGTTCGGGCACGACAAACACCAAAGGAATTGCACCTTTAGAGGATTTAAGGTCTCTTAGACCAGAAAATGCACGAGACGGTGCGAATAAATGCAAGTGCGATGCGCGAAACAGCGCGAATGATGATGCAGGACTTAAGGTCTCCTTAGACCGGAGGATTTAAGGTCTCTTGGACTAGGTGAGTGCATAAGATAGTGGGAATAAATGCAAGTGTGATGCGCAAAACAGCGCGAATGATGATGCAGGATTTACGGTCTCCTTAGACCGGAGGATTTAAGGTCTCCTGGACCAGGTGAGTGCACAAGATAGTGCGAATAAATGCAAGTGCGATGCGCAAAACAGCGCGAATGATGATGTAGGATTTAAGGTCTCCTTAGACCGGAGGATTTAAGGTATCCTAGACCAGAGATTGCACAAGACAGTGCGAGCTAGAGATGCACAAAACAATGCGAGTAGGGTGAATGCATAAAGCAGTGTGATACGGGTAAGGTGCGCAAGATAGCGCGATGCAATGCACACATAATGCAAGTAAGGTGCACAAAATAGTGCAATGCGCAAAATAGCGCGAGTGAAATGTAATGCACTAACAAGTGCAGGTGGGATGCGCAAGATAGCGCGAATGATACAATGCACAAAATAGTGCGATACGCTAAACAGCGCGATTGATTTGAAATGCACAAGATAGTGCGATGTGATATGCAAAGCACAGGACAGTGCGATTGAGGTGCGCAAAATAGCGCGATGAATGCAATGCACAAGACAGTGCGATTGAGGTGCGCAAAATAGCGCGATGAATGCAATGCACAAGACAGTACAATTGAGGTGCGCAAAATAGCGCGAATGATAAACTACACAAAACAGTGCGATTGATTTGAAATGCACAAGATAGTGCGATGTGATATGCAAAGCACAAAATAGCGCAATGAATGCAATGCACAAGACAGTGCGATGGAGGTGCGCAAAATAGCGCGAATGATAAACTGCACAAAACAGTGCGATTGTGGTGCGCAAAATAGCGCGAGTGATAAACTGCATAAAACAGTGCGATGCGCAAAATAGCGCGAATGTAAACTGCACAAAACAGTGCGATTGTGGTGCGCAAAATAGCGCGAGTGTAAACTGCACAAAACAGTGCGATTCTGGTGCGCAAAATAGCGCGAGTGTAAACTGCACAGAACAGTGCGATGCGCAAAATAGCGCGATGAATGTAATGCACAAGACAGTGCGATGGAGGTGCGCAAAATAGCGCGAATGATAAACTGCACAAAACAGTGTGATTGTGGTGTGCAAAATAGCGCAAGTGATAAGCTGCACAGAACAGTGCGATGCGCAAAATAGCGCGAATGTAAACTGCACAAAACAGTGCAATTGTAGTGCGCAAAATAGCGCGAGTGTAAACTGTACAAAACAGTGCGATTCTGGTGTGCAAAATAGCGCGAGTGTAAACTGCGCAGAACAGTGCGATGCGCAAAATAGCGCGATGAATGCAATGCACAAGACAGTGCGATAGAGGTGCGCAAAATAGCGCGAATGATAAACTGCACAAAATAGTGCGATTGTGGTGCGCAAAATAGCGCGAGTGATAAACTGCACAGAACAGTGCGATGCGCAAAATAGCGTGAATGTAAACTGCACAAAACAGTGCGATTGTGGTGCGCAAAATAGCGCGAATGTAAACTGCACAAAATAGTGCGATTGAGGTGCGCAAAATAGCGCGAATGATTAGAAATGCACAAAACAGTGCGATACGCTAAACAGCGCGAGTGATTAGAAATGCACAAAACAGTGCGAGTGAAAGACAACCACAAGATGCACAAGACAGTGCTAGTGAGATACAAAGTGTAAGTGCACAAGACAGTGTGATAAAATGCATCTTCTATGCAAGTATGGGGGCATTTTCCATGCAAAAGATACGAGCATTTTCTATGCAAGTATGGAAGCACATTCTATGCAATATTGAAAGCAAGCATATTTTATGCATGAAACAAACAAAGCATATTCTATGCGGAATCGAAAGCAAGCATATTCTATGCATGAAACAAGCAAAGCATATTCTATGTGGAATCGAAAGCAAGCATATTCTATGCATGAATCATAACGATGCGCAGCACGCATGCAACAACAGTGTATATGAAAGTTCACATTCTATGCAATAGAGGAGCATCAAATATGTACTCTGGTGCCTCTGATTTGCCTTTAGAGGACTTCGCAACTCACTCAGCTCAAAAAGGGCACACCATGTTCATATTGGCGAGAGATAACATCTGCATGTGAAACCCTCGGGTGCTGCTTGGACTGCCATTCTGACTTGAAGCAGGCTTACACTTGGGGTCGAGATACACTCATACTCCAGAGAAACAGCGAGGCCTGAGAAGGTGCACCTGGAATGCAGTCTCGGATTTTGCTAAAGTTGAAACATGCTAAGATGCTCCAAATTTTCCTCTTTTCTTTTGCTTTGCAGTCCGGAACCTAAATAGCTTCAGATAGGTCCTTGTTTTACTATTCTGACATGACCTGGGTTGAACCCTGCGGCTTTATGAAAGAACTGATCCTTTTTTGCACAAATGTGGAGAACGACACGGCACTCTGAGCACAAAACGATTTTTGAAATTGAAATGAGAAAAGGGTTCTCAACCGGGTATTGAGCCTACAACTGACCACAGCCAAAACGACTCAACAATGGAAAACAAAGGTAGAACGACCTAAACACAACTCAACAAAGGAAAAACAGGTAAAATGACCTAAACACATTTGTTGACACTCAAACGACTTAAAACAAGAAACGAGACAAACAAAACGCACAAACACAACACTCAGCTGTGTTACAAAGGCGAGAGACCTCTCGGTGCACGAGGAGCCAGTTTCTCGGGTATTGTTTCCCACCCTTTCTCATTTGTGATTCTCACATCACTCGGCCCTCAAGCTCTGTTTTTCTGAAAAAGCCCTTTCCTCACTTTTTCTCTCAGCGCACACCTCTCTATTCTTCAATCTCTCATTTTAAATCCCTCCCCTGGGTGGTTGATGGATAAACAGAAAGTTGTGGGCTCTTGCCCCTAGCATTCCGCTAGATTCTTCTTCTTCTGCACGCAGCTAGTGAGTTTCTCCCACAGAGGGGCTGTGCTACAACTGGGTGTGTAGCAAATCTGCAGCTGACATCGGTTGACGATGCTCTGCTGGGGAGTTTGGACGTGATCAGATCTGTCCAGATGAGGGAGTGGAATATCTTGATCCATTCCAGTTCGTGCTTCGCACTTGGCTTGATACCTCGTTGCTCGGAGGGTGAGAGAGCTTTCAGCCCTTTTGTTGTTAACGCTTCAGTTGTGCCTTTTCTGGCAGGTAGAGTGCCCTTCTTCGCAAGTATGGTGCCTTTCTGGCAAGTATGTTGACAATGGGGAAGAGACAGAACACCTGACTCAACTGTGCCCCTAGTTCATCATTTCGACCATTTTTTGTTTTGGCTTTCTACTAAAACAATTTTGACCAAAATGAGAGTTAGATTAACATGCTTGTTCAATTTTCTGATTTAAAATCATGCAAGTTAGGCTATGAGCACTGAAAATTTTCCTTTTTTGGGTCCAAGGAATGGTCCAGTTTTGAAAAAATGGAATAATTTTTTGAGAGAAAATTAGTCAACCTCATTAAAAATTCCCAAAAACTATTTTTGCAAATGGCCACTGCTCAACGAGCACGGAACCTGCTCTTGAGATGCACAACTTCAGATCCGAAGGAAAATTGCCCCCTGCTTGAAGAGAGCTTCCTGGCAACGGAAAGTTGCCCCTTGTTTGAACGGCACCGCAGCATATTGAATGGCAACGGAAAGTTGCCCCTTGTTTGGATAGCACCGCGGCGCATTGTAGTCAGTCCTCAGAGTGACGAACACAACCAAATTCTCGGATTCAGAGAAAGCAAAGATGATCAAAACCATTACATGGACACAGTCGAATTTTGAAGTGTTTTACGGCTGGACTTCAGAATGAAGTTGCCTACGTATCCCAAAGATGGGAATCAAGCCTCACGTAGTTCGGGGTTAAGGTACACTCGGGTATTTAACCTCTCCTTTTTATGCTCTAACTTTTGCCAAGGCGCCTGTTGCGGGTTTTCAACCTTGCGAGCTATATTCTTTAATTCTTTTTTTCATTTCCTTTTTTGATTTTCTTTTTTTGTTCTTTTCTTTGCATTTTTCTTTTTTTGTTCTTTTGTTCTTTCTCTTTTTTTGTTCTTTTTCTTTCTTTCTTGCTCTAACTTTTGCCTGGGTCGCCCTTTCCGGGTTTTCGGCCCAGCGAGCCTCTCAAGGGTAAAAGTGTAGCTTTGTCCATGTCAAATGGTTTTGAGATCCTGAAGTCATCTGAATCCAAGAGAATGGCTGCTGTTCGCTGACGATGCAGGAGTCCATCCAATGGGGGCTGAATTTGCCCCTAGTGTTGTGGATCGGAACTCAGTTTTTCTTCAGCAATACTTTCTTCTTTCTCCCTCTGGGATTTGGCATTCTTGCCGACCTTCTTTGATTTGTGGAATGATCCATCTTCGGCTCTTCGAGCACATTTGAAATTCTTTGCCCCTAGTTCCAGGGGTGCTTCTGATCTAGCTTTGCAAGCTTCTTTTGATGACATCTGGTCTTCTTGATCTGACTTTCTTGCCTCTTGTTCGAGGGCTGCTTTGAATCTGGCCACACAGGCCTCACATTGTAGTTGACCGTTGAACACTCTGAATCCAAGTTCAAGGTTTTGAAAGCAGAGGGGTCGAGTCTCGAGGCTGAGAGCGATCCTAAGCTGCACAATCTCAAGAGCGATTCTACACAGGTCTTCGCAGGACCGCGCAAAACATTTTTTGAAATCTTTTAAGAAAGCGACCAGTCGCTCGCGCTGAAGACAGTGTAGAACCAATCTGGATCAAGCCAGGATCCTTCCCAGTACTCACACTAACAAGCATGATTTCATTCATTAAGGGCTTAGCATGCCTCTCTTTCTCTCAGTTTGATCAAAGTTTTGCAAATCCCGAGGAATTCCTCCCTCTTTGTTTTCACCGCAGTGTTCAAAAAATTTTGAAAAACTTAGGTCAATGCAATGAATTCAAGGCACAGAAAAGTAGGCGAAAAGTACTGCCGTTCGATTCAAATTTTCTGGCACAACTGGCGCACGGCCGAAGCAAATACAAGAGTGTGAAAATCACTGCTGTTTCATTGAGATCTGTTGGCACAACTGGCTCCGTGGCAGAAACAGACTCAAGACAAAACGAAAAGACAAACACAAAACAAGATAGTGATGTCCGAGGTAACACCCCTGAAATCACCCGACTCCGACAAAATAGGACTGACTCGGTACAACAAGACAGACCCAACTGACTCAGTAAGAAAAGACTGACTCTGTACAAACAACAAGACTGACCCAATACCCAAGTCAGAAAGTACAAATTAACAACATTCGCAAATGTGCTCAAAACAGTGCATGCCATCCACCATATCTGGAGTATACTGAGCGCCATTCGCAGGCGGTTCATCCCCCGATCACATGGTCACATTATCTCCCAAGTTCACCGATCCAGTGCCGATAGACTTTGCAGAGCTGACGCGAAGATGACCTTTTTATCAATCAGATCTTGTATTTCATGGTGAAGACGAAGACACATGTCAGTGTCATGGCCAGCTTGTTGATGAAAGACACAGTACTTCGCCGGGTTGTGGGAGAGAGGAAGTTTATTCAGTAATGGCCGTGGCTCCAGGGGCTTCAGATGCCCCTTTTCGATCAGGACCCTCAGGGCCGTTGACAGAGACATGTCCAGTGAGGTGAACACCCTCTGGCCCCGAGGTGGGTATTTGGCAAGTTGTGAGCTGGTTGTGTTGGATGTACCGGCGAAAAGGTCGGTAGGTGCTGACTTTTGATGATCTCTTCTGAGTGTAGGATTGGAGTTGAAAGGGGTGTTTCTGGTACAACATCTCTTATCTTGGCTTGTCCTTTGATTCAGACTACCCCCAACTTGAGTGGCAAAAGTATCATCCACAGTTTTTGCAACCACTGCAAGCACTTGCTGTTTGTTTAGTCCTTCGGCCTTCAAAGCCTCAACAGCCCGTTGAAGGTGTTCACGGGGACCAATGCTTGCCCCTACCTTGTTCTTACCACTCACCTCCACTTTGCCAAGGGATTGGCATTCCTCAAATGCATCCTGTTCCAAGACTGGGGAGCCTTTTGACATGAACTCCCTGGTATGTGATGTGGTTGATGACGGAGCCAATGTCCCGGAGGCCAAATCTGTCACAGTTCTCTGAAGATCTTCGATCATTCTCTTCAGCTCAAAAGTAGTGGGTTCACAGGTTTGAGATGATTGAGGTTCAGGTGCACCCATCATGCATAAGTCCATGCTTTTGGGGATAAACACCTCAGGCTTGGGTAGATGGGCTGGGGTGATGTATATGCTGGGGTCATAGGTGGATGGTAGTATATGGATAAGATTGAGGTAGGCAGGAGATGTTTGGTCATTGGGGTCTGAAGGTGGAGCTATTGTCCGGTTATCGATGAGATTTTGGACCTCATGACGAAGGCGGTAGCAACGGTCGGTGCCATGACCGCGCTGTTGATGGTACACACAGTACTTTGAGGGGTTATGTCTGGCTGGGAGTGGGTCAGGCAGAGGTTGAGGATCGAGGGGTTTGAGATACCCTCTTTCCATCAGACTTTTAGTGCGCTAGTCAGGCTCATATAGAGAGGGGTGAAAGTTCTGCCCTGAGCTCGGGCTGGGCCGGCGGTTTGTAGGCTTGGTTTGGCAAAAGGGTTGGCTGTGGCAACTGTATTGATTTCTGCGGGTTTGGGAATAGTGCTACTACCAGCATTGGTACTCCCTGAAATCACCCTCCTTGTCGCTTCACTTGTTCTGGGAATGATCCCACTGTTGAACGCATTCTCGATCTGAACCCCAGTTCATGCAAACTTTTGAAAGTGAATAGCGGAGCGACTATCAACTTTTGCAACATATCATGCTCGAGGTTTCGCACCATCATCTGCACTTGATCCCTCTCAGAAGGGCGACGATCTGTCATCTGTGCTGCCTTTGCTCTCCACCTCGCAACAAATTCCACAAAAGGCTCTGTTGGGTTCTGGCGGGTTGCTTCAAGCTCTTGGATGGTCATTTCAACTTGGGTATTGTAGGAATACTGATCGACAAAGGCCTCAGCCAGTTCTTCCCAGTTTTGCTTCACTGTATCCTCCAACTTGGCATACCAAGTGGCTGCTACACCCGACAGGGTTCTTCCATACAGAGAGAGTTTCTGTGGCTTAGTCAGACCCATCGGCTTCAGGATATCCAAGAAAAGTCGGATATGTACCATAGGATCTCCAGACCCGTCGAAACGGTCAATATGTGGCATTTTGAATCTGTCTGGGAGCCGTACGGCAGCCTCGGTGTACCCATCCTCAATGTCGGGAATGGAGTTAAGGCCCTGTGCCTTTTTGAATTGCTTCTCAAGATTCGCAATTTTCACCGCGGTCGGATCGAGGTCATTACCATCAAGGGGATAAAGTCTCTCATTAGGCTGCACCAGGGGTCTGACAACTCGGGCTTGGGCCAACCCTTCTTGGGGATCCGGACCCTGCAAATTTTCAGCTGGCGGAAGTGGGTCAAAGTTCGGCTGGGGCCCCGAAGCTAGATGTGAGGCAAATGCCCCAGATGGGCGTTGCGTTTCAGCATTAGTCTCATCCTGCACGGCAGTTCCTTGATTTAACCCTGCTATCACGGCCACTAATTCTTCCGAACCTTGTGCCATCACAGGTCTACTGATGATGTGACTGGTGACTGTCGGATCAGATGAACCAATGAACCCTGTCTAGCCCTTCTTTGCCTTACCACTGGCGAAGGAAAACTGGTTACCCTTGAACTGAATCTCTGACCTGACAAAGTCTATCAACACGAGTCCAATGAATCTGGGGGATATCGAAGCCTTCTGAAGCTACGGTTCCAAGACTACCTAGCAAAAGAGAAAACATAGAGCATCTCAGCCTGATTTCACTAGAACAGATATGGGCATAGCTGAATGACTGCACTCGTTACTGATTTCTGCCCCAAAATTCTGCCTCAAATTTGATACCCTCGGTAAACTGATTCCCAAAACACTGATGCTGATGCCCGCAGGCCTGATGCCCAAACTTGCAAACTGATACATGCATTCCTGTAGAGACGCACTCTAAAAGCACATAACAGATAAGTGAGAGCCAAAACACCCCTATGTTGGGGTAGGGTTTCCCTGTCCTATTTTGTCAGGAGCTAGGGTTTCACTACGCACGCAGCGGTTTCAAACAACCTATATCGGGTAAGCAACCTGTCCTAGTTTGGAATGGTCACTACGGATTTCGATATGCACTAGGTCGAATGGTCAAAAGGGTGCCCCGGTAAAACCGGGGTTTGTGTTCCCATACTGGCAGAGCCCACAACCGGTCAGCCTTATGGTCATGCCTTGACAAGACAAGCCTCCGGCAAACCGTTCAGGAATAGCAGATGGCAAACACGGTGTCCTAGGCGCACCAATGCAAATGCAATGCAAAGAAACACATAAGTGTAGCCAAAACCAGATATCATGAGTTCGAGTCAAGTTCTCTAATTCCCCAGCAGAGTCGCCAGAAACTGTAGACGTCCCCGAACGCCCCGGGAGGGATGAGTCCCCCGTTCCGTTCATCTTGGGCTCACTACAGTTCAGGACTCAAATTGTCACGGTTCTTAATCTGAACCAAAGAGTCCAAATCCGGCAAATCGTTTTGAGAAAACAGATTTTTGAAAGAAGTGCCAAACATGGACTGCTTTGCCAGATACAGAGTCGCCACCTAAATATTTTATTTTGGGAAATTTAGGAAACCCTGACTCGTTGCCTAAGGCCACGTGTCCGTCATCACCAAAGTTGCCTCGGCTCGGGAACTTGGGTACGATTGGGGAAGGTCACTTCGTGAGCACCCCCGCTCGCCCGATCAAAGATCGGCCTCTACTAACCATGATATCGAGTTTTGAAAACATTATGTGCTCTTATTCCGGTTATTAGCCTAGATTTACTATGTGATGCGCACAGCATACAAGTATAGACCGGGTTGCCTGAATTGGAACAAAACATTTCATGTTTGTTTTTGAAAGATGGTTTGCTACTCGCAAGTAGGCTTAAAATGCAGATTTTGCCACCCTCGGGTGGGCTTAGAAAACATGGTTTTGCCACTATCTAGTGGGCTTAAAACTCACAGTCGATGATTTTCCCAATCCAAATAACCCAACCTTCACCCACAGGCATTCAGGCAGTTATATCACATAAGCAAATAGCCTCATGGTAAGCATGCTATCATGGCAGTCACTCACACACATGCAAGGATGCTAAAGCATAAAAACTTACCGAGTACTCCAAGCCAAAACAGAAACTACGTTAGAAATCCATGCATGATCCTAACTATACAGAAATGCCTAATGCAACACATGCAAAAATGCAACTTATAGCAGGCTCGGCTATTCTAAACATGGCATATGAAATACTACAGCTAACATGTATTCAGCTTAGAATTGAAATACAAATGCAGTTAGTATGATGCACCGAGCCCGGTGCATGCAAAACAAATGAATGAATGCAAACATGCTATCATACTGTATGCTAATTGAAACGTGCCCTAATCTAACCAACATAAGTTGGTAAATAAAAGGGAGAGAAAGACGTGGGGTTGGAAGACATGCATCACACTCACGCACACTTATTACAACATTGCCCTCGCTCGGAGGGTCCAAATAAATAATATACAGTCCCAAATGAATAGTTACAGTCCGAATAAATAGTACAGTCCGAATAAATACAAAATTCCTAATTAATTAACAAATTAATCTAGGAAAGCAATAATTTAGCATGCAAGCTAGGGAACTGCCTCGACTCTGCTCCGGATGGTGAATGATGCATGTTCGGGTTGCTTGGCACAGAAATCCATCGCGATGCCCCGATTAGCCTCTGTTTACAATTAAGCTCGGAATATTGCGCGAAGTCCCAAAAGATTGCCGGTTTCTGATTTGCTGCAACAGAGAGCAGGAAAGGGGCATGGCAATGTATTTTCACATATGTATGCTTGACTACTCTTCAGGGAGCGTAGTCCTCGAGCCTCGTGCCACCAATCACGTATATCGATGCATGATGGCCGAAGAGTCGATTTGCATGACTCAATATGGAATGAATGCACACATAAACACAACAAGACCGAGACTCCATCATGCATAATCCGAAGTGTCGGTGACTGGGAATTGAGACACGTTCCGTCACTCGAAGTACGAAACGTCTCTCGTTTCCCGTGCTCGGGCTAACTCCTATCCCGAACACAATGCAATATGCATGGCATGCATGAATGCAACTAATATTCAACCTAGCATACACAATGCTATGAAATGGCATACACAATGCTTGATGTAACATGGCATACACGATGCTCTAACATACGACCTAGCATACGCAATGCAAAGGACTAAGATGACATACACAATGCATGATGGACTTACACCAACATGAGTGGACCTCAGTCACACTCACATAGGAGGCCATAAGATGGAAATGAGACATTCGAGATGCATGCACACATGCACGCAAACTGAGGACGGATCCTAAGGCACGAATGTCACTCTACCAAAGCATGGCAAGGCATGGAATATGGCATACAAACATGCGAATTTCAGCACTAAAATATGATGCTAAACAGCCCCGAAACATGGCAATATGTCACCCGATGCATGAGATGAACCCCAAAACTCAAAACTAGGCATACGCAATGACCTATAGCTATACAAAGCATGCATTATTTGATCATGAAGCATGAAGACAGAGTCAAGGCAGTCCCAAAACATGAACTTTTCTAGTTCAAAGCATGGCCAAAAGATGCTAGCAAGATGGACTAAAATAGCATGCGATTTCGACTAGCAAACATGATTTACATGGCAAGTGTATGAAGCAGGTAAGAACTCATCAAACCAGCAAAAATCAGTGAATAAAACATGCCAAAATATGCCCAAATAACCTCTGAAAAGCAGCCAATACATGCACAAATGATAAGCTCCTTTAGAGGGCTATACAAGGGATTCTTAAGCACATGCATCAAGGACACTTAGCATGGCACAAAAAACTTTGAAAATCAAATATGATAGCCCTAAAACTCACCAAATTGGCCCTGAAATGTGGTTTTAAAGCATGCAAGATAGGGTCTCTTTGGAGGGCCAAAATGACCACCAAACAAGTCAAGGTGAGAGGGGGTCACCCCCCTCTGATTTGGAGGCTCAAAACAGAATCAAAGCCACTGGAAATCCACTAGATTCTAGTGGCTAGAAGGTCAAACAAGGCATGCAACAAGGGTTAGGGTGTAAGGCTCAAAATAAGAGGGAATCAAGCATACAAGGAAGCATGTGACCTCAAATAAGAAAATTCCCTTAATCAAACATAAAGATGATGTCAAAACAAGACTTTTTCCAGTTTATGACAAGTCTCAAAAATGAACATAAATAGGACTAATCTATCATGCAAAAATGGCCCTAAAAGAGAGAATAGAGACAAGGGACAGAAGCTGGCCCCAAATGGCAAAGAGCCCTTCAACAAAGTTGAAGAAGGGCTCAAAACAAGGCACTTTACAGTTTACATCAAGTCTCGAAAATGAACAAAAGTGAGGCTAAATCAACATGCAAGAAAAAGGCCTAAAAGAGGGATAAATAGGCAAGTGGTAGCAACTGACCTCAAACAGAGGAGAGCCCTTCAACAAAGTTGAAGAGAGGCTCAAAAAAATATATTTCACAGTTTATGACCAAGTCCAAAACAGCTCACAAATAAGCCTAAAATATCATGCAAAAATAGGCCTAAAAGAGAGTTTAAACACAAAGGGTGAGGAGGAGACCTCAAACAGAGAAAGACCCTTGATCAAACATGGAGATGAGCTCAAAATATGACTATTTACAGTTTGGGTCGGAGCCCAAAAATGCAAGCAAAAGGAGCTAATATATTGAGCAAAATAAGGCAAGAAAGAGGAAAAATGGGACTCACCCTTGTAGAGCCAACCTTCAACAACTTTTGGACTAGGTTTGGGGGCTCTCAACCTCTGGAAATCAGCTTCAAGTTGTTGGAACGGAGTGTGGAGGTATGGTGCTATGGGTTGTGGTGTAAAGGGTGCAAGAACCTTAGGGTTTGAAGTGTTTGGAAGAGAGGGAGAGGGAGAGTTGTATGCAAGGCTCAACACAGATTTTGTAACCCTCTAAAATGGAGCTGGGGGGTCTGGTTTTATAGAGGGAGGAGTGGAGGAAAGGGGGGGAAAATCAAATTCAAATTTCCCCCCCAAAAGACCCCCCTCGGATACAGGATCTTGGGGGAAAAGGAGGGTGCAGCTGTAAGGAACCAGCTGAGGGGAGCATGGTCGGCCAGGTTCAGAGGGTTCAGGTGGCCGGCCGGCCACCTCCCCTGGCCGGCCGACCAGGTTCAAAAGGGTCACTCAGAGAAAGCTGGCCAGCCACCCATATTGGTGGCCTCCCATGTGTGCACAACACAACCATGTGGTCAAAACCCAGAAAAAGTGAACCAGGAGAGAGAAAACCCAACTTTTCAGAGGGGTTCAAAAGGGTCAGGAACAATTGCTGGCCGGCCATGACATATTGGTGAACTCCCAGGTGTGTACAACACAAATATGTGGTTGATGGCCCAAAAAAATGGCCTGGGGGTGGTCAACACTAGCTTTCTAGTGAGGAAAACGGGCGACGGAGAGCGATGAAGGAATAAAGCTGGCTTTCAGAACAATTGCTGGCCTCCCACCTTTCTATGACCTTCCTAACAGTGAAAATAAGGTCTCCGCCAAAAATAAACTGAAACCGATGTAAAACGAAGGTTCGGGGGCCAAAACGCGCAGCCCGGGGCCCCGAAAACAAGCTGTCAAGCACCGGAGGTGGCGTTTGACCACGAAGTTGGTCTCTCGAGTCACAGTGTCCCTCAAAAGGGAGAAAATGAGATGCATGCCAAAAACCGGAGCAAACGGAGGTGGTTAAGCGGTCCCGAACCGAGGCACACGGCCAACGACTCCGAAAAACTGGGAACCGGGCTCCAAAACGGGAAAAATGGCCTACGACCACGAAACGTAGCCTACGGCCACTGAGAGATGATCTACGAGACCTCTCCCTCCCTTCGGGAAGAGAAAATGGAGAAAACGGGACCTGGTTCGCAAACCGAGGCAAGGCATAAAAGAGTCCGGAAGTCCGGAGGCGAGGCTTGCAGCCGGGACTCCGCAACTTCAGAACGAGCACAATATGCAATATCACCAAGTGCTCAGTTGGTGACGTCTGAGTCTTAAGGTCGGTCAAAAATGGGGTGTCTACACTTATGGTTTGAATTATGGATATAATTAAGAATTTGAAAAGAGAAATGAAAATTTTGGATGAAATGTAATTATATTTCAAAGTAACCTAACAAAGTTGCAATTAAAAAGAAAATGGGAGAGACCAAATATGTAGATGAAAAGTGTGGGTGTTATGATAAATTTAAGGGTAAATTACATAAGTAGTCCCTACATTTTGCTTCTTGTGTCATTTTAATTTCTATTCTTTTAATTGATTCAAATTTGACCCTTAATTTTAGATTTTGTGACGGTCCAACTGATAATGCCGCTAATGTTTTTGATGAAAAATGATCACTAAATTGTTTTAAGGTTAACTCACTAAGTTAAACAAATTTATAATTTTGACTCTAAAAGCACAACATATGTCATTTATATGCGTATTTTTCATTAAAAAGATACCAGCAATGGTAAGCAATTGGACTAAATTGAAATAAAATCATAAATTTATGGTTAAAATCGAGCCAATTGATATTATAGAGATCAAAATGACACAGAGATCAAAATGACACAAAGATCAAAATATAGGGACTATAATTTGCCCTAAATTTAATTACATTAAAGTTTTTCTTTTTCTCTTTTTCTTTTTGTTAAGGAAATATTACATTGAAGGTTGTTATCTAATCAGGTAAGTGGGAAAAAAATGGAATAAATTATAATCACCTCAGGTTTGAAAAAAAAAAAAAAATACATCAAATTTTTTAGTTTAATGTAATTATAGACTTGTTTTTTAATAAGGTTAAATGAACCGAAATTAAGACAAATAATATGAAAATATAAAAAATAAATAAATAAAATATACATTCAAGTGTAAAATAGATAATAATGTTGTTTTTCCATCAATATAATTAATAAATTTTTAATAAAAATGAAACTAAATATTAAGTTGATTAAAATTTAAGAGAACTTATTATAATCATCCTAAATTTGTGAAATTTATGATATTTTCTCCCAATCTTAAGTTAGTGTAATTTATCCAAAAAAATTGTAAGTTACACTCACAACCCTAAAGGTTTAAAGAAAATATAATTGGTCTTACACTTTTGACATATTTTCACTGACCTACCTAGAGATTTATCATATTTTTTTCTATTAAAGTGTATTTTTATGTTGGTTTATTTCTGTATTTACCAATCATCACTACAATAAAATTGAATTTTTACGGCTTGCAATGCATGTCGTAAAAACTCTTTCACGGCGTGCACACAAATGTCATTATATGACATGCCGTGGAAAGTTGAACTTCATTTACGGCATGCAAGTAGAATTGTAAAAAGTAATAAATTAAACATTAATGATATATTTTGTATGTCATATATAATTTTTTACAACATTTTTGTCATGTCATAAATCATCATACTTTTCATGGCGTAATTTTGCATGCTGTAGAATGTTATTTTTAATATATTTATGGCATACTTTATATGTCGTATATAATATTTTACGGCATTTTCTGGCATGTCATAAATCATTACACTTTTCACGACATAATTTTGTATGCCGTAGAAGATCATTTTTAATATATTTATGACAGACTTTGTATGCCGTATATAATCTTTTACGGTATTTTCTTGTATGTTATAAATCATTACACTTTTCATGACATAATTTTATATGTCGTAGAAGGTTATTTTTAATATATAATATATATACAGGAATATAATCTTGCCTAACAGTATGCAGACAGTAACTTATAAAATGCAACATGTGAACAAACCAAGCAGAAACAGCAACTATGAAGTAAGCAAAAAAATCTAATATCCATACACTAAACAACCTGCATACTAACTGCCATCCTCAACTTCTATCATATCAAGCTAATAACAACTTCAAACATACAAACCAAGAAAAGCATCTAAATCATAAGATTCACTAATCTCTAAAATACAACTTTAAACATCCAAAAAGCATAACTACAAATCGTAAATCAATTAGTCGAATATTTAGTTCGAAACAATGAATTGACTAAACCATGCAACTGTACTTCCTATTGCATCTTGAAGATTATACATTCCATGAGTAGAACAAAACAATGGCACGTTGACTATTACGTGGTTCACCCATACTTTCCAACACATAAGTCCAAGGGTCACATGATGCACTTTTGACTTAGGATCCTTTGATGCAATTTGGCCTTCTGCAACCACCAAGTTTGTCCCCTCCCAATGCAACCACTTGCATTTGACATTACTTTGATCCTACAAAAATTAGGAGTATATAAGCATACTACATAACATTCATCTCATTTACCGAGTATTAGTTCAACAAATGAAATGAAAGTGTCAAAAAGTTTCAATCAAATTTAAAAAATAATTTATGTTGAAAGAGTCAAAGTTAGTTGTAGCACATGAAGTGCTTGAAATGTCTGTTTCACTATTACTTTCAAAGGATGTACTCTCTCTACTAGTTTGTCTAAGGTTTTAAGGTTTTAATGTGGTTTCCTCCTTTCTCCAATTGTGAGGTCTTAATTTTGAGGACTAGAAAAATGACTTTTCCTCCTAATTGGAAATGATCCTTGTTATAGTATCTGAGAACTGTTACATTGAAAGAATCAAACTATATTACTATCGTCTTACAATGCCCTTTGTTGCTAGCTAACACAATTCCTGATGTCTCGTGATACGTTCATAGGATATCAAAGATTTTGTCAATTTTCATTTCAATTCACTAAAGCCTTTTGGATCTCAAGTTAGAAGCTTCAATTTTCATTTCAAAATGAAATGTAAGAACAACACCATTACTAAATGCAATCAATAGAGAACATACTTATCCAATCTAGAAAGATTTGCATCCATAAAACTTGCATCAACTTCAACATTATGCTTGTTCAATTAATCACCCTTATCAAAAAAAAAGAAAAAATGAAGAAGAAGAAAAGTCTCAATGCTCATCAAGATGGAGGCTAAGAAAGAACAGACAAATTAAATGAGAACGAGGTCGAATGTTTGCATTGACAAGTAAAACGACAACAAAATGGATTCCACATATCTTCTTCAATCAAAACTACTTTACATTTATCAAAATTTCTATGCAACTTCACATGCTGTAGGCTCAATTGATAAAATAGTTAAACCTAATGGTAAAACAAATTCAAATAATTTAGGTGTCGTTGTGTTTATCCTGAAAAATGAAGCCAAAATACTAGAGACTAAAGAGATACCTACACTTACAGGCCAAAAGCACTTGCTGTAAGCAATAATGTAGCTATTAACTTTCACATGCCAGTTAACAGAGTGTTCTTTTTAAAAAAGGTAGCTTAAAATTGCAACTTAATAAATAAATAACTAACTATCAACAGAGTGACAAAGTTGTCTAATTGCACTTGTAGATGCAATTTAACATGTACTGAATGAGATAATGCTGATTACAAGAGAGGTGAAAGACATATATAATTTCTTCCATTGCTCATCCTACTCAAAGCTACTTTTGGAATCAAGTCTAAATTCATAGACTACTAGATGATGAAGACCATAACACAGCAGGAATGCAAACAAATATTGAATAAATTGGCCTAAGTCAAAGTATTTTAAGATACATCACCACCATTACATACATACATACATACATATATACATCACCATCATTACATACATACATACATATATGAAAGAGTTGAAGGAATAAAAAAGTACATGAGAAAAATAGAATTAATACAATCACATCATATTCCTCCATATCATAGTGATGCAAAGTCTTGAGATATGAGACCAAATTAGCAGCAACATCATTGATGAAAACCAACCAAAAAGACTGCTGGCTACATGTAAATGTAATGTATAAACAAACACTAGTCTTTTCACTGTGGTAGCCGGCATGGAGCAAACACATTTTACGGCACCATCACTACCAGTATTATCATCTTACCAAAATCGATGAGAAAGCTTTGGAAATTAAATTTATCCAGGCGATGACTGTCTGTCTGCCCAGAACTTAAATTTTCTCAACAAGGAAAGGTAACCAAACCACCATAGGATAGGATTTGACATTAACTTGGGAGAAATATTTTCTCAGCTATTGTTTTTACCTTAAAAAGTGAAGAAATATTTTTAGCCAATTAATATTTAATCAAGTCTGAATATTTACAAAGAGAGTGAATTAGATCCCTAAAATTAGAGCTGACTTTTTTCAAACCCTACCAGTAGTAAAACAATCAAAACTCAAATTAATCAAACAAATAATAAACAGATCGAATAAAAAAGGTTGATTGAGATATAGAAACTGAATTGAGACCTTTTCCAGAGATCGCGATGGGATTTGGCAGAGATGGAGGCTAGAAAGATGTATGAGCTTCAAACAAAACGACCAATCATAGAAGTGGAAACCCTAGAAATCAAAATCAAAATCAAAGAGAGATGTGAGAGGAGAAACTGAATTAATCGAATAAATTCAATAAAGTTGTAATAACCGCGATCTGTGATTAGCTTAAAACATATGATTAAGAGTGCTTAATGTGTAATTAAGATGAAATTCTGAATTAATTGCATGTGTATTGCATTATTGGGTTTATATCTATTCATAGTAGGAATATTTGTCTGTATTTCTATTTAGTTTTGTGAATTGAAGGCCTTATCGGCATCCGATCACGAAATTGACTACGGTTATGTGTTATGTGGAATTTTGGAAATTTTATGGTAGGTTGAATTGAAATTCGATTCGGAACAAATTAAATTAGTATAATTAATGTCAATGTGATTAACCTAAGTCAAGTTTAATTAAGCCTTCTTAATTGAGCCTATATAAGTCTACTTTGACTCCGTTAGTTCCTTTAGCACCTTCATTCCCTACTCTTTAAGCTCAAAAACGTGGAAGAGAGAGAGAAATAGAAGAAAATTGAGATCAAAAGCTAGGAAATGGGAGATTGCTAGGAATTGTTGAAGAATTACAAAGAATTTGGGAGTTTAAGCTTCTACACTTGTGCAATTAAGACTCTAGGTAAGAATTTTGTCCTTAAACTTTGTAATCAAGACTTTAATACATGAGTTCTAGAGAATTAAGCTAAGTTATGCAAGAATTGAGCTAATGAATTAGAAAGGAGGATCATTCCATGCATGTATGCATAATTCATGGATTTTGAGTTTTAATTCCAACAATTTCATACATGCAAGAGCTTATCTTTGTTAGACTATGAGAACTCACCATGGTTTTATACACAAACACTTCATTTGTACATATTTTGGAAGGTTTGAGTTCTTGACAACACATGCATGCTATGTATACATATGTTCAAGTTTGGTTTTGAAGAATTCACTCACTTTTGGGCCTTGATTTTGTGTATTGAACCTTAATTCATGATGTTTTATAAGTTTTCAAGTGTTTTCTCAAGTTTTTGGCCCAAAATACCATGGTTTGCAGCTTTGAATTTGAGTTTCGAACTTGGAAGAGCAATCTAGAAATTTCAGGTTCTGTCTCTCCGCTCAAGCGACCTCTCTGTGTTTTGCATCTCCACTCAAGCGACCTAAAGTTGGCTTGAGCATAAATTGCATGCTCCCAGAAGTTTCCATGTTTTGCAGACCGCTCGAGCGACTGTCAAACGTGCATCGAGCGGGAAAATCAAGCAACCAGTACTTTTGCAAAGTTTACAGACTGCTCAAGCGAAGTAAGTTGCGCTCGAGCGACCACTCACATTTTTAAACCTCTGCTTGAGCGAAGAAAGTTGCACTTGAATGAGACCCTTGTTTTTAGCAAATTTGGCTAAGTATTGAACAACATGTTTTGGCATCCTCATTACATCCTAAGCATTCCTAGGCCAAGATTAAGACATAATAATGAGGATAAAGGCTAGAAACACACTAAGAATGAAATGAAAGAAGTTATGTGCGATCCAAGTGTGTGTTTCATTATGTGTATTTGTTATGTTGATGTAGGTCACGCTGTAAGCCATCTGAATAGTTTGTTCTGTCTGTCTACATTCGGAGCTACTTGTGAGTAATAACTCTGTAAAGCTATTTTTAATTATACGTATTTTCTGACTGATATGATATGATCTATTTTCTGAAATGCTATTTTATAAATCATGAATGAATATCCATTTTTCCAAAATGTATTTATGGCATTCTTAGTTCATGTGGCCCTCACCCGAGGGTAACAATACCGTGGCCAATATGCACGTGGCCCTCACCCAAGGGTAACAATACTGTGGCTTATACTCATGTGGCCCTTGCCTGAGGATAACAATACCGAGGTTTATGTTCACGTGACCTTTGCTTGGGGGGTAACAATACCATGGCTACTTGTGCACAAGATGTGGACCTATGTGGTCATCGGTACTAACTATGCAAGAATTGAAATGATATGATAGCTAAATGGATGTACCACATATAACTGCTATGATTTCTTGTTAAGTATGCCAATTTGAATTTGTATCTGATATGAAATCTGTTATGGGACATTATTCATTAATTCTTTACTCCATTATTATTCACTGGGCTTCCGCTCACTATTTATATTATCTGTGTAGGTGAGCAGACGGGTGACCAGGCCTAAGCTGCTGTCTGGAGTCTCTATTTTGTCAACCAACTATTGTGCCTCCAATGGAGGTTCTATTTTGTGATCAGTTATGTTTATGTAGCACCCCTATCAACAAGTTTCTTTTGACTGTTGTATCTGTATTTCGAACTAAGTTCCCTTTTGGCTATATTTGTAATGTATGTGAAGCAAGACCACTTTCTTTTGACGTCACAAATATGTATATAAAGTTTTGAGATTATCTATCCCATGTATGTCTGCACAACTCTATGGACTATGTATGTTTCTATATTTGCTTCTGCAATCCCTTGTTATATGATAATCTGTTCAGAGGCCTTTGGTAATCCAAGGATTACTGGCTGGTTATGATGCTAAACTCATAGGGACGGGTTTAGGTCGTGACAAAAGTGCTGCTCTATTTTTTCATGCATATTTGAATTAGTTGATTGAACAAGGGATGTAATTCAAGGCTCTTATATTCCCAAACTAAGTAGATATGCAAGCACCGAATTAATCGAATAGAAACTGTAAAAATAGATATGCAAGCAACAATATATACCAAATTAATTAGATGGAGAAACTAATTCAAAATCAAATCAAAATCAAAGAGAGGTGAGAGATGAGAACCCTAGAAATCAAAATCAAAACTCAAACTCTAGAAATTAAAATCAAAATCAAAGAGAGATGAGAGATGACAGATGAGAAATTGAATTAATCAAATAAGGGATGTAATTCAAGGCTCTCATCGAATTAATCGAATAGAAACTGAAAAAATAGATATGCAAGCAACAATATATACTGAATTAATCAAATGGAAACTGAATAAATTAGAAACTCACAAAGACAATCAAATCCATGGAAGGGGCTCAAAATCGAATCGAACTCCAAGCTCGGAATTAGAATCAAACGCCAAGTTCGGAAGATATCAGTAGTGATTGAAGGGGCAGTAGCTGGTGGTGCTCGTGTGTTTATGTGAGACGCCAATGGAGAAAAAGAAGAAGAAGAGAAGAGAGAGAGAGAGAGAGAGAGAGAGAGACATAAATGGAGAAAAAGAAGAATAAGAGAAAAAGAGAGAGAGAGAGAGAGAGACGTATATACAGGAATGCAAAAAATGCATGAGTTTAACAATGTTAATAAATTTGTTTAAAAAAACAAATAACAAAATTAATAAAAAAAAAATCTTAACTTTAATAATATTAATAAATAAAAAAAAATCTGAAGTAGAAAATTTTAGATAAAAAGATTTAAGTATAAGTTTATAAATTATTTTTGTATTAAAAAAGAAATCTAGATTATGAGTAAAAAATCTAGTTTATTGGAAAAATAAATAAAAATTTCTCATATCCACTAGAAATTTATAAATAGTTAAGAACATTTAGAATTTTTTTTTTATATTACTTGTAATTAAAATATAATTTCTCTAGAGAATGAGAGGGTTAGGGACAAAAACAGGTATGGATATAGAATGAGAGGGAGTGTGGCGTAAGTTTTTAAATAATTTTTTTTTACTTTATAAATTCAGATAATTTACATATACTTCGAAGGAAAATATTTTTTAATTTTCTAAAAAGATTACTAAATTAAAAATATATATAATTTAATATTTACGACATGAAATATATGTTATCTTAAGTGAAAATATTTTATAACATATTTTTGTATGCCATTAAAATATACATTTTTTACGGCATACTTTTGGATATCATAACAAAATCGGATTGAATTTTTTTTATTTTTTTATTTTTTGTAGAAGTTTTCACGACATGCATTAGCATGTCATGTAAAGTTGTAATATTTTACAATATGAAATGTATGTCATCTTAAGTGCAAATATTTTATGACATATTTTTGTAAGTCGTAAAAACATACATTTTTTACGACATACTTTTGCATGCCATAAATATATGAATTAATGATTTACATGGTATGTATACTGTTATTAAAAAAATATTAACGACTTGCAAAAAAAAATGTTATAGAATGTACTAACTACGACATGCATTTGATGCATACCATAAACATGATGTTGTATATAGTTAGTTTTGTTGTAGTGCATTAACACTATTTTTTATCATTTTATTCATACTAAAAGGAAATTTAATGTAATTATATAAAAAATTGTAAGACTAACTAATTTTTTTTTCAAAATTTAAGCAATGTGAATGTAATTTACCCAACAACAAAAAAAATATACGAGTTGAAATGTGATTTCAAGGTTACAAGGAGGATGTTAATATAATGGAAAAGATTATGATACATACCTTTTAAAAATGTGTGTATCATATGCACTTTATAATTATAAAAGAAAATGACATACTTTCATACTTTCTGAATCATAATTAAAAAAATAATAAAATATGTCATAACTAAATATTAAAAAATCATTACTAAAATCTCAAAATAATATCATAATTAAAAAAATTAATTATAACTAAAAAAATTTATGTAATTAAGAAGGGTGATTTTTCAGAAAGTCCTATTCCTAATTGTTATATTCCATTTAATCCATTTTCCTTTTTAATATTCCATTAGGTCATGTTTAGAATAATATGACCAAATCACCCTTCTAACTTTTTGTGCATGTTTCCATTTTGAAATTAATATACAATAAAAAAATAACAACAGTTCCTCATTCCATGGAGAAAATATATCTCCTTATGCTAGGGAGAATCTCTACATTTCATGAATAAAATTTTTCCCTTATTCTATAAAGAAAATATTTCCCTCATTCTATAGAGAATATCTCTCATTTATTCCATAGAAAAAATCTCTCACATTCCTAAAACCATAAATTTTCTACCTTTTGAAAATCTCTCACTAAATATTAATGTGAACTTTCATATTACAAATGCATACAGGTAAATAATATTTCCTCATAAAACCATACACTGTGAACATTCACATTGTTTATGCTAGTGTATGACTATTGTGGGAACATATTTTGTGAATAACAACACGTGGCCAAGGTGACACCGAAGTGTCATTCGAGGTGCCAGGTGTCTTGGTCATGACGCCGAGGTGATCTCGGCTAGGCCAGGGTTATCTTTGGAAATACCAGAATCCGAGATGAGCGGATAAGAGACAAGAGTCCTAGAATGGGGGAGGACCTCAGTCTGGGTAAAAATAAAGCTCTTAGGGAGTTTATCTCTATCTGGCTGGGAGTCCAAGATGAGCATTGAGCCAGAGTCCATTGAAGCTAGGCTTTTACAGGGATCAAGTTGGTGCTAGCTATAAAAGTAAGGTACTCTCGTGGGTCTAAGGTATGTTTTTTGTATTTTGGCTAGTGAGTTAAACACTGTATGCTATCTTTTGAGAGATAACTGAGTACTGACTTGATCGTCGGAGTGCCCCCGGGTAGACGAACCATCGCCAGAGTCTTATCTTTCTGTGACAGGTTGTTCGGGCGTGATCTATTCTGCTTGTGCTCTCTTGCTAAGTTCCTGTTTGACAGTGTGGTCTAAAATTAGCACCCACAATTTGGCACCGTCTTTGGGAAATGTAAGGAAAATAGATGGCCAACGACGGGCAGAAAGAAAAGATTGGGGCGATATCCCTAATGGGAGTGGTAAAAACGCCAATCCTAACGTTGAGGAGGACAACTGTAATGAAGAACCTCGGGATAAGAATCTTGGGGAAAAAAACATCGGCCAAAAGGGAGACGCATCAAAGAAAGCATGTCAAGGCAAGTATTACAACGAAAGTGACCTCCAGGTATGGAAAGATAGATGCCTGAGAAGGGACGGCGAGAAAAAGGGAATGGCAAACAAGTTGGCAGACCTACAATCGGTTGTTAACTTCATGATGCAGAACAACGTCATGCAGCCACCGTTTCCATTGGAGGATACGCCGATTCTAGCGGCCAAGAACGATGCCCAGAAGGGGGAACAGAGAGCAATTCCTGTAGTCCTTCAGCATGACAAGGCAAAGGAGCATTCGCATCGGCCTTTACGGGAGGTCAAGCAAGGAGAATCAATGAGAGGAGAGTCTCAGAAGACACCTCGTGCCAAGGAAACTTATGTCAAGGAACATCGGCATATTCAAGGGAAGGAGCTTTGTTTTGATACAATGAATGAAGGGAGGTCCAAGAGGACTTATAACGACACTGGGAGCAGCGTACCAAAAAGGCTGAAATTCGTTGACAGCAAGCTCCTAGACGGACAAAGGAAGATTTGAGGGACTACCTCCAAAAGAAACGACAAGATGCCTAGGTCACATCTCCGGTCAAGCCGAGAACGTCGTTCTCAGTAGAATTGGATAAGTTTGAGGCCCCAAAAAGGTTCCACATGCCGAGATTCCAGATTTACGACGGTAAGTCCGATCCTAACTTTCATGTCGGCTCATATTTGAACTCAATGGCACTGTATGCCAGGAACAAACCGTTGCTCTGCAAGGTGTTCCTTTCATCCTTTGGGAAAATCGCATCAAATTGGTTTCACAAGTTGCCGAAAGGAATTGTGAAAAGTTAGGAAGGCCTGGCCGAGATGTTTGTGGCCAAGTTCTTTACGAACAAACTGCAGCCGTTAAGGGTAGACTCCCTGATGGCTCTGAGAATTGGCGAGAATGAAAGCCTCAAGGCTTATGCCAAAAGGTATTATAAGGTATTTAACCGAATACCAGAGTGCAACCAAGAGTTGGCGGTCGTATCTTTTAAGAACGGCCTGAACGATGACTGCCTGTTTCGAAAGTCACTGGCAAAGACACTACCAAAAAGTATGGAGGAACTTATGGCCAGAATCGAGAAATATGCGAGTGTAACGCCCTCAAAAAAAAAATAAATAAATAAAACCCAACAGTCTTGACATGCATAGACATAAGAGAATAAAGCATAATTTCATTTATCAGAGTATTCATTACAGAAGTATTACATGTTGACAACAAAAGTAAATACCCTACGGGCTTACAACTTTCCAAGCCAACACTTGGTTACACAAAAAGAGAGTACTAACTCAAATACACTTTAAGCCCTTGGCTTGAATTTACATGTAATACCAAAATAACAAAACAACAAAATAGGCTTCAACTCCCAGAACCTTCCAAGCTATGTCCTTGGAGGTGGCATATCACCCGAACCTAAAATGATGTCCCATATAGGGTGAGCCACAGCCTAGTAGAGATACACTAAACCAAGTATGAGAAATAACTAAAACATTAGCATTCGATAAGTGGTTAACACATATACATCAATCTATTATACAATCTAGTTCCATGACAAATAGTCCATGTTTCATTTCACTTTCCATTACTTATACAGTTTTGATTCACAAACATGGCTTAGAACCTGCCAACTATTCAATGAGACTATAACTCATTTTAAAACATTTCCATACTTCACAATTCATATGAGATAACAAACTCATAGTAAAGCACTTCCATATTTCACAATTCACATGAGATAACAACTCATAAAGAAACACTTCCATACTTCACAATAAGTACACATATTTTGTTGTACTAATGGAATCCATCCCCTATCTCCCTCCCAAACAGGTTTTGAGAGTCATCCCCTATCTCCCCTCAACCATGGAGTACATCCCCTATCTCCTCCAAACATTATGCATATACAATGTATTTAAACACTTGTCATATACAACAATCAATCAATACACATATTTGCTGTATTATTCTAACCGTCATATTCAATGACAATTCCACATGATTAGTTTCAGTTTTCCCTAATCAAACTACAATGTCAACCACAATCAAGACTATCCTCCACCGATAGCCCAAGTAGTTATTTCTAACAGATAAAAATGCATCAAACAGATATAATAATCAACATTTACATAGGTGAGTGATTAATTAATCCAACTACACCATTCAATCCCATAATTTCCCATTTCATTATCCTCAACTCAATTTCATATTTCACAATTTGTCCCAATTAATTATACAATTAATTTATTACAACAATTAGGGCATTGTAGACGTCCCCGAACGTCCTGGGGGGGAATCCCGTTTTGTTCATTGGGCTCACTACAGTTCAGGACTCAATGTCACGGTCCTGTATCTAATCTCGCAGAGTGCAATGCAAGACCGATGAATCATCAAAGAGTCCAAATCCGGCAAATCGTTTTTTGAAAAACAGATTTTTAGAAAAAAGTGCCAAACATGGACTGCTTTGCCAGATACAGAGTCGCCACCTAAATATTTTATTTTGGGGAAATTTAGGAAACCTTGACTCGTTGCCTAAGGCCACGTGTCCGTCATCACCAAAGTTGCCTCGGCTCGGGAACTTGGGTACGATTGGGGAAGGTCACTTCGTGAGCACCCCCGCTCGCCCGATCAAAGATCGGCCTCTACTAACCATGATATCGAGTTTTGAAAACATTATGTGCTCTTATTCCGGTTATTAGCCTAGATTTACTATGTGATGCGCACAGCATACAAGTATAGACTGGATCGCCTGAATTGGAACAAAACACTCATGTTGTTTTTTGAAAACGGTTTGCTACTCGCAAGTAGGCTAAAATGCGGATTTTGCCACCCTCAAGTGGGCTTAGAAAACATGATTTTGCCACTCTTAAGTGGGCTTAAAACTCTCAATTGGTGAATTGTTCCAATTCAAATAACCCAACCTTCACCCACAGGCATTCAGGCAGTTATATCATATAAGCAAATAGCCTCATGGTAAGCATGCTATCATGGCAGTCACTCACACGCATGCAAGGATGCTAAAGCATAAACACTCACCGAGTACTCCAAGCCAAAACAGAAACTAGTTAGTAATCAATGCATGATCCTAGTTCATGTTAAGATGGCTAATGCAACACATGCAAAATGCAACTAAGATAGGCTCGGCTATTCTAAACATGGCATATGAAATGCAACAGATAACATGTATTCAACTTGGAATTGAAATACAATGCAGTTAGTATGATGCGCCGAACCCGGTGCATGCAATACAGATGAATGAATGCAAACATGCGAACATATAGATGCTAATTGAAACATGCCCTGAACTAACCATCATAAGCTGGTAAATAAAAGGGAGAAAGACGTGGGGTTGGAAAACATACATCACACACATGCACACTTATTACACAATTGCCCTCGCTCGGAGGGTCCGAATAAATAATACAATCCGAATAAATAATTAACTACTCTAGCTAATTAAATATTACAAAACCCTAATTAATTAACAAATTAACTAGGAAAGCAAATAAATTAGCGTGCAAGTCTATGGACCGCCCCAGCTCTGCTCCGAATGATGAAAGATACATGCATGCCCGAGTCGCCTCATCGAAAAATTCCTCGCGATGCCCCGATTTGCCTCTGTTTGCAATTAATCCCGGAATGCTGTGCAAAGCTCTAGAAGGCTGCTGATTTCTGGTTTGCTACAACAGAGAGCAAGAAAGGGGCATGGCAAAGTATTTTCACATATGTATGCACACCTCGGTCCTCGTGTCACCAATCACGCATCTCAATGCATGATGGCCGAGGAGTCGAATTGCACGACTCGATGTGAAATGAATGCACATATAAACACAACAAGGCCTAGACTCCATCATGGTTAATCCGGAGTGTCGGCGACCGGGAATTGAGACACGTTTCATCACTTTGAGTACGAAACGTCCCTCGTTTCCCGTGCTTGGGCTAACTCCTATCCCAAACACAATGCAAATGAGATGGCATACATAATGTAACTAACATGCAACCTAGCATACGCAATGCTATGGACTAAAATGGCATACACAATGCACGTGACATAACATGTCATACACAATGCTCTAACATGCAACCTAGCATACGCAATGCTATGGACTAAAATGGCATACACAATGCATGTGACATAACATGTCATACACAATGCTTTAACATGCAACCTAGCATACGCAATGTTATGGACTAAAATGGCATACACAATGCACGATGGACTTACACCAATATGAGTGGACCTCAGCCACACTCACATCAGTGGCCAAATGATGAAAATGAGACAACCGAAATACATGCAAACATGCACGAACGCAAAGGACCGATCCTAAGGCACAACATGCAACTCTATCAAGGCATGGCAAGGAATGAAATATGGCATAGGATGGCACATGATACAGCTCTGAAATGGCATAAAAGATGGTCCCGAAACATGCAAGTATGTCACACAATGCAAGCTAGATGGCCCGAATACCGAAACTAGTGAAGTGCGTCACACTAGAGGTACACAAAGCAATGCACAAATGGCAAAACCAACCCCAAACAGACCCTAGGCAGGTCTGAAACAGTGGGGAAATGGCCTAAAATGATGGCTCGGAATGCAAAGAAATGGAGCTCATTCAATGGTCGATAAATGAGGCATACAAGCCCGACTCTCAAACGCATTTAAAGAGGAGAAAACATGGGAATATGGCATTCACATAAGCTCTGAAATATGATGCAAAATGACTCCAAAGCATGAAAACACCTCAGTATATGCATGCAATAGACCTCAAATCTCAAAGCGAGGCAAGTGTATTGAACTACAAGCATGCAAAACAAGCATCATTTGACCATGAGACCCAAAAACAGAGCTAGGGAAGTCCAAAATATGCACAAAATCAGTTTAAGGCATAGTCAAATGTGCTAGAATCAAGGGTCAACAAAGCATGCAAAGAAAGCTAGTGAACCATGAGTTGTACTACAACTATATGAAGCATATGAGAGCTCACCAAACCAGCCAAAAACAGAAGTATTCCATGCCAAAATATGCCCAAAAACCCACTGAAACTCAGTCAATGCATGCAAGAATGATGTGCTCCTTTGAAGGGCCATGCAAGGGGTTGTTCTATACATATATGACAGACACACAAGATGGTAAAAAAACCTCTGGACAGAGGTTATGAGGGTCCTAAAACCCACCAAAAATGGCCTGAAATGAAGCTAGGAAGCATGCAAGTAAAAGCCCCTTTGAAAGGCCTTGAATAGGATTGCTCTACACATCCATAATAGACATTCAAAATGGCCAAAAGGGCTCTGGACAGAGCTTATGCAGATCATAAAACTCACAAATAATGGCCTGAAACATGGCTTTAAAACATGCAAATAGGGGCTCCTTTGGAAGGCCAAGAAAGCTAGTAAAGAGAACAAGGGGTGAGAGGGTCACCCCTCTCTGATTTTGAAGCTCAAAGACACATGTTAGCCACTGAAAATCCACTGGATTTCAGTGGCTAAAAGGCCAAACCAAAGCCAACACAAATGCTCTAATGCATAGCTCAAAACATGAGGAAATGAAGCATGCAAGGGGGTAGATGACCCCCAACAGAAAAATGACCTTAATCAAACTTGAAGAGGAGCTCAAAATAAGACTTGTTTTAGTTTATGACGAAGCTCTAAAATGCTTGCAAGTAAGGATAAAATATGAAGCAAAATAAGGACCAAAAGAGGGAATATGTGACTTACCCTTGTTGCACAACAATGCAGCAAGCTCTGGACCAAGAAGGTGAGCTCTCAACATCTGAAAAACAGCTCCAAGGTACTTAGGATGGTAGTGGAGGTGTTGTGCTTGGAGGTGTAGTGTAAATGCCCAAGAATAATAGAGTTTGAAGCTTGAAGGAGAGAGATATGGAGGGAAGTGTATGTATGCTTTAACAAAAATGTTCAACCCTTGCAATGGAGGAGGAGGCCTCCCTTTATAGAGAAGAGAGGCCAAAGCTTCTCTTGGAAGCTTCAAACCAAGAATAAACATCCTCCATACACGTGTATGGAGGATGCATCAAAAGGCTCCCAGCTGGAACACATTCAGTGAGACCAAAAAGCAGGAAGTAGGCCGACCAGTTAAGGTGGTCGGTCGGCCACTCCCCCTGGTCGGCCGACCAGGGGTCAAAAGGTTCAAGTTGAAAAGATGGTCGGCCATACCAAATTGGTGGTCTCCTAGGTGAATGCAACACAATGGTGGTATGGGAGACCCAAAATTGTGGCTTAAAAGTGAGGGAGACCACCTACCTGTCAAGAAAAATCGGCCGACCGGGGAAAGGTGGTCTCCAAGAAGAAAAGGTGGTCTCCCACCCTACTACCACCTTCCTAACAATGAAACTAGGGTCCATGCCAAAAATGAACCCACACCGATGCAAAAACGAGGGTTCGGGGGCCAAAACGCGCAGCTGGGGGCCCCGAAAATTGACTATTAAGCACCGGAGGTGTCGTATGACGACAAAGGTGGTCTCCCGGGCCACAGTGTCCCTCTAGGGAGAGGGAACAAGGTGTGTACCAAAAACCGGAGCAAACGGAGAAAGTTAAGCGGTCCCGAACCGAGGCGCACGACCGACGACTCCGAAAACCAGAAACTGGTCTCCAAACGAGAATAGTGGCCTACTACCACAAAATGTAGCCTACGGCCACTGAGAAATGGTCTTTGAGACCTCTCCCTCCCTTCGGGAAGAGAAAACAGGACTCGGTTCGCAAACCGAGGCAAAGCATAAAAGAGTCCCGAAGTCCAGAGGCAAGGCTCTCAGCCGAGACTCTGTGACCTCAGAACGAGCACAATATATATCATCACCGAGCGCTCAATCGGTGACGTCTAAGTCTTAAGGTCGGTCAAAAATGGGGTGTCTACAGTTGCCCCTCTTTGACAGAACTCGAATGTCATAACACTGACGGGAGTGAATGTCAAAGCCCAGAGACGACCAATTTTTGACGAGGCCGAAGACTTAGACAAATAGGCAAAATAATCAAAGAGATGTATCTGCAGGCAGGGGCAAAATGCAACTGACAATGCAAGAAGCCGAATATAACTTATGATCATACAAAGAAAGCTATAATGAAGCATATCATGCAACAGTTTTAAGCAAGCAAATACAAATCTAACTACATTTTATGCAGAAAGGATGTAAAAGAATTATTCAATTCTCGCTACGTTTCACTCGGAGAATACAATACCTGTCCGGTTCGTCTAGTCGCGCCAGCCTCAAATGAACCGTACATACAATATTGTGCCTGTAAAAGAAAGAAACTTAACAGGTACAATACTGTTAGACACATGCATAGCAATGCAAGTAAAAAGTGCGTGACTACACAAGTGGAGTGTGGATGCATGACAATGCAACCTAAGTGTGCCGTATAACAATGTGGATAAAAGATGCAAAATGATATGCAATATTACAAAACAATGTAATAATATATAATGTATTGAAACAATGCAAATGATATGCAATGTATTTGAGATGATCAAACCAACAAGCAGTACAAAACCTCACAAATATCACGAAAAGGACGGAGATACAACAATAAAACTCCGTCTACCATAGAAAAGGTGCCGATACCCTCAAACCACAATCCCATCAGTGGAATAGGCGCATACACATGCAGAACTATGTGTGTGTAGACGAAACACAAAATACAAGTAATTGAGTGGCATGATATAAGTGATGAATGATCTGCTGAGAAAAGATCATGATCCTAAATACTGGATGCAACACATTACACTACAATGCAATGAATGCAATGGAGAAGGCGCGCGGCCAAACCGTATCTTGCCTAGACAAGGCATGGACACAAACAAACCACGTCTAACACGGAAATGGTGCTGTCACCCTCAAACCACAATTCCTTTAGTGGAATAGGTACGTACACAAAATCTCATAACCATACTTCAACGTGAAAAGTATGGGCACATACCAGACCAAGTTCAACATGGAAAGGCGCAAGCCATAGATGGATAATGCAGTGAATGCATGCAAACTACAATACAATATATATATTCTATATGCAATGGATGGAGCAGATAAGGCGCACAGCCAAACCATATCTTGCCTAGGAAAGGCATAGACACAAACAAACCACGCGTAACACGGAAATGGTGCCATCACCCTCAAACCACAATTCCATCAGTGGAATAGGTGCGTACACGAAATATCATAACCATGCTTTGGCGTGAAAAGTATGGGCACATGCCAGACTAGGCTTAACATGGAAAGGCGCAAGCGACAGATGGAGGTGATACAATGGATATGCGGTAAATGTATGCAATATATACTATGTACGATGCAATGTACATACTAGAATGCGATAGTTAGGAAGTGAAGGTTCCTTACAGGGGCACTTGGCAATGACCTACCTTGGTAATGTCCTACCTCATGTTGGTGTGGGAATCTTTCCCTTCTGCTTGGTTGAACCAGAGGTACTACTTTTCTCCCTAACTATGGTCGCAGCTTTCCCTATTCTCTAACAGGGTGACAGACTAGGTTAGTTCAGTATCCAGAATTGAGGCGCATACATATGCTATCTCAATCTATGGGGCTGCCATACAGATTTCAAGCCGAGGATATACCTCTGGGTATTTAAACCAGACTTTAGTCTCGGAAATCCCGAACCTTTGCATTCTAGGCATGAGCCATTCGAACTCTAGTTTCCACCGTCTCAGTTGGTCTCCTAGGAACTCACCGCAAACACAGGCAGGTGGCTATACCAGACCACTGGAAGTTGTTCGGGCACGACAAACACCAAATGAATTGCACCTTTAGAGGATTTAAGGTCTCCTAGACCAGAGAGTGCACAAGACAGTGCGAATGAAGATGCAGGATTTAAGGTCTCCAAGATCAGAGAGTGCACAAGACAGTGCGAATGATACAAAAAAAAACAAAGTGCACAAGATAGTGCGAGTGAAAGTGAATGCACAAGACAGTGCGATGCAGATGTGCACAAGGCAGCGCGATGCAATGCACAAACAAGTGCAGGTGCACAGAACAGCGCGAGCAATGCACTAATAGGTGCAAGAAAGGTACGCAAGATAGCGCGAACAATGCACTAACAAGTGTTACTAGTATTTTCTACGCAAGATAAGAGGGAGCAAGTAATGAAATGCACAGGATAGTGCGATGCGCGAGAAAGCGCGAGTATAAACTGCACAAAATAGTGCGATTGAGGTGCGCAAGATAGCGCGATGAATACAATGCACAAAAAGTGCGATGCGCAAAATAGCGCGATGAATGCAATGCACAAAACAGTGCGATGCGCAAAATAGCGCGAAATGAAATGTATGCAAAATGCATGAGATGCACAAAATAGTGCGAATGAGGTGCGCAAGATAGCGCGATAAAATGCATGCACAATGCAAGACTTGGTTCACGGCTTACGACATAGTATTCCATTCATTTGGCACACAGCTCACAACACAACACTTTGTTTGTTTGGCACGCGGCTCACAACACAATACTCTGTTTATTTAGCACGCAGCTCGAAACACAGCACTCTGTTTATCTGGGCACACAGCTCATTTCGGGCACACGGCTCATTTTCGGGCACACAGCTCGTTTTCAGGCACACAGCTCATTCTTCGGGCACACAGCTCATTTCGAGCACACAACTCATTCTTCGGGCACACAGCTCGTTTCGGGCACACAGCTCATTCTTCGGGCACACAACTCATTTGGGGCACACAGCTCATAACACTGCTTAATCTGAACACTCAGTCCATAACACAGTATTTGGTTTGCATTTTGAACACACAGCTCAAGCACTTGAATTTCTGAACACGCAGCTCAAACTTTTGGCGTAAACATGCAGCCCACATGTTTGAAATCTGAACACACAGCTCAAACTTTTTGTCGCGAACACGCAGCTCACAATTTCTTGAAATCTGAACACACAGCTCAAACTCTTGCGGTGAACACGCGGCCCACATTTTCTTGAAATCTGAACACACAGCTCAAACTTGTTGTCGTAAACACACAGCCCACAGTTTTTGAAAGTTGAACACGCAGCTCAAACTTTTGAATTTCTGAACACGCAGCCCATTTTTTGATTGTAAACACGCAGCACACACTTGTTGAAAGTTGAACATGCAGCCCAAACTTTTGAATTTCTGAACACACAGCCCATTTTCAAATGTGAACACACAGCACACATTTGTTGAAAGTCGAACACGCAGCCCAAACTTTTGAACTTCTGAATACGCAGCCCATTTTTGATTGTGAACACGCAGCACACACTTGTTGAAAGTCGAACACGCAGCCCAAACTTTTGAATTTCTGAACACGCAGCCCATTTTTGATTGTAAACATGCAGCACACACTTGTTGAAAGTTGAACATGCAGCCCAAACTTTTGAACTTCTGAACACGCAGCCCATTTTTGATTGTGAACACGCAGCACACACTTGTTGAAAGTTGAACACGCAGCCCAAACTTTTGAACTTCTGAACACGCAGCCCATTTTTGAATGTGAACACGCAGCACACATTTGTTGAAAGTCGAACACGCAGCCCAAACTTTTGAATTTCTGAACACGCAGCACACACTTGTTTGAAAGTTGAACACGCAACCCAAACTTTTGAATTTCTGAACACGCAGCCCATTGTGAACACGCAGCACACACTTGTTGAAAGTTGAACACGCAGCCCAAACTTTTGAACTTCTGAACACGCAGCCCATTTTTTATTGTGAACACACAGCACACACTGTTCATACACTTCACTTCTGAACACACAGCTCATTCATTTCATTTGCACGCAGCTCAAACTTTTCATTTTGAACACACAGCTCATTCACTTCATTTTGAACACGCAGCTCACACATTCCACTTCTGAACACACAGCTCATACATTTTCAATTTTGAACACGCAGCTCATAACACAACACTGCTCAATCTAAACACACGGCTCATAACACAGTAGTCTTTTAATTTTGAACACACAGCTCATTCTGAACATACAAGATGCGGCGACGGAACTTGCAGAAGTTGAAACAAACTCAGATGCCCGACATTTTCCCTTTTTTTTTTTTGCTTCGAAGTCTGGAACCTATATAGCTTTAGATAGGTCCTGGTTTTACTGTTTTGACATGACCCGGGTTGAACCCTGCGGTTTTTGAAAGAACAAAATCTTGTTTTGCACAAATGTGGAGAACGGCACGGCACTCTGAGCACAAAACGATTTTTTGAAATTGAGAGTGAGAATAAGTTCTCAACTGGGTATTGAGCCTACGATTGAACACAGCACACCACGACTCAACAACAAAGAGAAAGACAAGGTAAGACAACCTAAACACATCTATAGACACCCGAAACGACTCAAAACAAGAATCGAGACAAACAAAACGACTGACACGACACACAGACGTGCTCCAATGGCAAGAGACCTCTCAGTGCACGAGGAGCCAGTTTCTCCGGGTATTGTTTCCCATCCTTTCTAATTTGTGATTCTCACATCACTCGGCCCTCAGGCTCTATTTTTTTGAAAAAAAAAAAGCCCTTTCCTCACTTTTCCTCTCAGCGCACATCTCTCTATTCTTCAATCTCTCATTTTTTTATCCCTCCCCTGGGTGGTTGATGGATAAACAGGAAGTTGCGGGCTCACGCCCCTAGCATTCTGCTAGATTTTCTTTCTTCTGCTCACAATAGTGAACTTCCCCCACAGAGGGGGTTGTGATGCGGCTGGATGTGCAGCAGATCTGTAATTGACATTGGTTGACGATGCTCTATTGGGGAGTTTGGACGTGATTAGATCATTCCAGTTTGTGCTTCGCACTTAGCTTGATACCTCGCTGCTTGGCGGATGAGAGAGCTTTCAGCCCTTTGTTGTTAGCTTCAGTTGTGCCCTTTCTGGCGAATACGATGCCCTTTCCGGCAAGTAGAGTGCCCTTTCTGGCAAGTGCATTGACAACGAGGAAAAGACAAGAAGCCCGACTCAACTGTGCCCCTAGTTCATCTGTTTGACCATTTTTTGTTTTGGCTTTCTAAAACAATTTTGATCAATATGAGAGTTAGATTAACATGCTTGTTCGATTTTCTGATTTAAAATCATGCAGGTTAGGTTATAAGCACTGAAAATTTTCCTTTTTTTGGGTCCAAGAAATGGTCTAGTTTTTAGAAAAATGGAATAATTTTCGAGAGAATTAGTCAGCCTCAGTAAAAATTCTCAAAAACTATTTTTGCAAACGGCCACTACTCAATGAGCACGGAACCTACTCTTAAGATGCATGACCTCGGACCCATAAACAATGGAAAATTGCCCCTTGTTTGAACGGCACTGCATGGCAACTGAAAGTTGCCCCTAGTCTGAATAGCACCGCAACACATTGTATGGCAACGGAAAGTTGCCCCTTGTTTGAATGGCACCGCAGCGCATTGTAATCAGTCTTCAGAGTGACGATCACAACCGAACTCTCGGATACAGAGAAGACAAAGATGACCAAAACCATCACATGGACACAATCGAATTTGAAGTGTTTTACGGCTGGACTTCAGAATAAAGTTGAGTACGTATCCCAAAGATGGGAATCAAGCCTTACGTAGTTCGGGGTTAAGGTACACTCGGGTATTAACCTCTCCTTTTTGCGCTCTAACTTTTGCCAAGGCCGCCCTTTCTGGGTTTTCAACCTTGCGAGCTTTGTTCTTCTTTTCTTTTCAATTCTTTTCTTCTTTTTTCTTTTTCATCTTTTCTTTTCATTTTCTTCATTTTTCTTCTTTTCTTTTTTTTCATTCTTTGCATTTTTCTCTTTTTTTCTTTTTCTTCTTTTCTTGCTCTAACTTTTGCCTGGGTCGCCCTTCCGGGTCTTCGGCCCAGTGAGCCTCTCAAGGGTAAAAGTGTAGCTGTGTCCATGTCAAATGGTTTTGAGATCCTGAAGTCATCTGAATCCAGGAGAATGGCTGATGTTCGCTGATGATGTAAGAGTCCATCCTATGGGGGCTGAACTTGCCCCTAGTGTTGTGGATAGGAACTCAGTCGTCCTTCAGCAAAAATTTCTTCTTTCTTCCCTTCTGGGATTTGGCATTCTTGTCAGTCGTCGTTTTTGACTCTTCGAGTGCATCTGACATTTTTTTTTTGCCCCTAGTTCGAGGGGTGCTCCTGATCTAGCTTCACAAGCTTCTTGATCTGACTTTTCTTGCCCTTAGCTCGCGGGCTGCTTCTGATCTGGCCACACAGGCCTCACGTTGTGGTTGACCGTTGAACATTCTGAATCCCAGTTCAAGGTTTGAAAGTGAGGGGTCGAGTCTCGAGGCTGAGAGCGATCCTAGGCTGCACAATCTCAAGAGCGATTCCACACAGGTCTTTGCAGGACCGCGCAAAACATTTTTTGAAATCTTTTAAGAAAGCGACAAATCGCTCGCGCTGAAGACAGTGCGGAACCAATCTGGATCAAGCCAGGATCCTTTCCAATACTCACACTAACAAGCATGGTCTCATTCATTAAGGGCTTAGCATGCCTCTCTTTCTCTCACTTGATCAAATTTTTACAAATCTCGAGGAATTCCTTCCTCTTTGTTTTCATCTCAATGTTCAAAAAGTTTTGAAAAACTTAGATCAATACAATGACTTATAGGCACAAAAGAGCGAGTGAAATGCACTGCCGTTTCATTCTAAACTTGCTGGCACAACAGGCTCAAAGTAGCAATAGGCACAAAAACATGACAGCCACAGCTATTTGATTTAGATTTCTGGGTTACAACTGGCTCCACAGCAGAGACAGACTCAAGAGAGAGCCAAAAGATAAACACAAAATAAAATAGTGATATCCGAGGTAACACCCCTGAAATCACCAAACTTCTGTACAACAGGACTGACTCGATACAACAAGACAGACCCGACCGACATAGTATAAAAAGACTGCTTATATACAAGATAACAAAACTGACTGAATACCCAAGTCAGAAAGTGCAAAACTAGCATTCGCAAATGCTCCAAAATGCGTGCCATACGCCACATCCGAAGTAAACTGAGCGTCACCCGCAGGTGGACCAACTTCTGATCACATACTTGTGGTATCCTCGAAATCTAACAACTCAGCAGTGACAGACTTCGTTGAGGTAGGTGGGAGGATGACCTTATCGTCGATCAAATCCTGTACTTCATGATGAAGACGGAAACAGTTGTCGGTGCTATGACCGGTTTGCTGGTGGTACGCGCAGTACAAGGTAGCATCATGTGAGGGAGGGAGATTCTTCGGGAGAGGCCGAGGCTCAAGGGGTCTAAGATGGCCCTTTTCGGCAAGGATCTGGAGCGCCTTAGACAAAGGCATATAAAGGGCGTGGAATACCCTGCGACCTCGGGGTAGATACTTCGAGGTTTGCTGACTTTTGCCAGACGCACTAGCAAAAGGATTGGCAGGTGCTGTCTTGGCTTTCTGATCCTTTCCAGGTGCAGAGTTAGGGTTGGAGGAACGGTTCTGGTATGACGGTTCCTATCTCGATTTTCTGCCTGGCTCGAACTGCCCTCGGTCGGAACAGGGAAAGCATCATCCACAGTTTTAGCGACGACTGCGAATATTTGTTGTTTACTCAATCCTCCGGCTTTCAAAGCCTCGACTGCCCACAGCAGTTGTTCAACGGGATCAGCATCTGTTCCCACTTTGTTCTTACCTCTAGCCTCAGCTTGATCGAGGGTTTGGGTTGCTACATTAGAGTGGAACCCGGTTGTTGTTGACATGTCATGGCCATAGCTTGAGACAGCTTCAGGTTGGCTGAGCTCGATTACAATTCGCCCCAATAGCGGGGGCTCCTGCGGTACGAAATTCCCGGCATAGGATGTGGTTAGTGGCGAAGCCGACATTCCGTAGGCGAGATCAGACACAGATCGCTGAAGATCACCAATCATTCCCATCAATTCAGACGTTGTAGGCTCACGAGCTTGAAACAACTGGGGCGTCCTGATCGGGTGCACAACGGGCGACCTAGGCGGATGCGGTACTTCAACATTGGTCTCATCGTGCAAGATGATTCCTTGATCCAATGCGGCTGCCATAACCACTATTTCCTCTGAATTCTGTGTCATCACGAGTCCGCTGAACTAATCGGAGGTGATGTGACTGGTGACTGACGGATCAGATGAACTGGTGAGCCCCAACTAGCCTTTCTCTACCTTGCCTCAGCGAAGGAAGATACTGACTGCTCTGAACTGAATCTTCGAACCCCTTGAAAGAGAAAACAGGCAGCATCTCAGCCCAATTTCACTAGGACAGATATAAGCATTGCTGGACAACTATATTTAACCACTGATCACTGTTCTCCAAATTACTGCCCCAAAACTGAATCTGATACCCGCAGATAACTGATTCCCGAAATACTGAACTGGTACCCACAGACCTGATACCCAAACTTGTAAACTGATACATGCATTCCTGTAGTGACACACTCTAAAAGTACATAACAAGCAAGTGAGAGCCAAAAACATCCCTATGGAGGGGTAAGGTTTCCCTGTCCTATTTTGTCAGGAGCTAGGGTTTCACTACACACGCAGCGGTTTCAAACAACCTATAATCGGGTAAGCAACCTGTCTTAGCTTGGAATGGTCACTATGGATTCCGAATATGCACTAGGTCGAATGGTCAAAAAAGGTGCCCCGGTAAAACCGAGGTTTGTGTTCCCGTCGTGGCAGAGCCCGCAACCGGTCAGCCTTATGGCACGCTTCTCGAAGCGAGCCTCCGGTAAACCGTTCAGGAATAGCATACGGCAAACACGGTGTCCTAGGCGCACCAATGCAAATGCAATGCAAAGAAACACATATGTGTAGTCAAAACCAAATATCATGAGTTCGAGTCAAGTTCTCAAACTCCCCAGCAGAGTCGCCAGAAACTGAATCCCGTTTTGTTCATTGGGCTCACTACAGTTCAGGACTCAATGTCATGGTCCTGTATCTAATCTCGCAGAGTGCAATGCAAGACCGATGAATCATCAAAGAGTCCAAATCTGGCAAATCGTTTTTTGAAAAACAGATTTTTAGAAAGAAGTGCCAAACATGGACTGCTTTGCCAGATACAGAGTCGCCACCTAAATATTTTATTTTGAGAAATTTAGGAAACCCTGACTCGTTGCCTAAGGCCACGTGTCCGTCATCACCAAAGTTGCCTCGGCTCGGGAACTTTGGTACGATTGGAGAAGGTCACTTCGTGAGCACCCCCGCTAGCCCGATCAAAGATCGACCTCTACTAACCATGATATCGAGTTTTGAAAACATTATATGCTCTTATTCCGGTTATTAGCCTAGATTTACTACGTGATGCACACAGCATACAAGTATAGATTGGATCGCCTGAATTGGAACAAAACACCTCATGTTTGCTTTTGAAACGGTTTGCTACTCGCAAGTAGGCTAAAATGTGAATTTTGCCACCCTCAAGTGGGCTTAGAAAACATGATTTTGCCACTCTCAAGTGGGCTTAAAACTCTTAATTGGTCAATTGTTCCAATTCAAATAACCCAACCTTCACCCACAGGCATTCAGGCAGTTATATCACATAAGCAAATAGCCTCATGGTAAGCATGCTATCATGGCAATCACTCACACGCATGCAAGGATGCTAAAGCATAAACACTCACCGAGTATTCCAAGCCAAAACAGAAACTAGTTAGTAATCAATGCATGATCCTAGTTCATGTTAAGATAGCTAATGCAACACATGCAAAATGCAACTAAGATAGGCTCGGCTATTCTAAACATGGCATATGAAATGCAACAGATAACATGTATTCAACTTGGAATTGAAATACAATGCAGTTAGTATGATGCACCGAACCCGGTACATGCAATACAAATGAATGAATGCAAGCATGCGAACATATAGATGCTAATTGAAACATGCCCTAAACTAACCATCATAAGCTGGTAAATAAAAGGGAGAAAGACGTGGGGTTGGAAAACATACATCACACACACGCACACTTATTACACAATTGCCCTCGCTCGGAGGGTCCGAATAAATAATACAGTCCGAATAAATAATTAACTACTCTAGCTAATTAAATATTACAAAACCCTAATTAATTAACAAATTAACTAGGAAAGCAAATAAATTAGCGTGCAAGTCTATGGACCTGTGGACGCGCCCCGAGGGCCTTATGCTACCACAGTTCGGACTCAATTTGTCACGGTTCTAAATCTGAACCAAAGAGTCCAAATCCGGCAAATCGTTTTGAGAAAACAGATTTTTGAAAGAAGTGCCAAACATGGACTGCTTTGCCAGATACAGAGTCGCCACCTAAATATTTTTAATGGGGGAATTTAGGAAACCCTGACTCGTTTACCTAAGGCCACGTGTCCGTCATTACCAAAGTTGCCTCGGCTCGGGAACTTGGGTACGATTGGGGAAGATCAGCTATGAGCACTCCCTCTCGCCCGATCCGAAGATCGGCCTCTACTAACCATGATATCCGATTTTGAAAACGTTATGTGTTCTTATTCCAGTTAATTAGCTAGAATTACTATGTAATGCGCACAACACAAAAGTATAGACTAGATCGCCTAATTTGGAACGAAGCATTGCATATCCGTTTGTTTGGAAAACGCTTTGAGATTTGCTACTCGCAAGTAGGCTAAAACACGGATTTCAACGAGTTGTTCTAACTCAAACAATCCAACCTTCACCCACAGGCATTCAGGCAATTTAATCAAATAAGCATCTAGCCGCATGGTAAGCATGTTAACATTCACACTCATGCGAGATGCTAAAGCATAAATACTTACATCGTACTCCGAGCCAAAACAAAGAACATGTTAGTAATCATGCATGATCCAAGTCCATGTTAAGTGGCTAATGCAACACATACAAAATGTCACTAGAATAGGCTCGGCTAATCCTAGGATGGCATGTGGAATGCACAGATAGCATGTATTCAAGTTAGACTTGAAATACTATGCAGTTAGCATGATGCGCCGAGCCCGGTGCATGCAATACTGATGAATGATGCACGCATGCATAGCATAAGGTATGCTAAAGTAAGTATGCCCTAATACTAACCATCAAAAGCAGGTAAGTAAAAGGGAGAAAAAAGTGGGGTTGGAAGACATGCACACACGCACCCACACTTATTACAAATTTGCCCTCGCTCGGAGGTACCAAAAGAATAATACAATTAATTAACCTACAAGCTAATTAAAATATTACAGACAATTAACTAGTTAAGCAAATTAACTAAGCTAATTAAAACAGTAAACAGCCTCGAGAAGAGGGCCCAATGCAATGCGCGCTTGGCTCCGCTCGAAAGCCACTGCCATGCACAAGATGCCTCTGCTTTGACTGTTATCCTCCTCTGAAGACTGCACAAGTCCCAGGATATGCTCTCTGCACACTGTGGAACACCACCGGCTAGGAAGAATGGCCACCGGCCAATGGGAATGGTCACCGGCCACTGATTAAGCTATCGGCCATTGATGGATGGCCGGTCGGCACTGAAGATGGCCGGCCGGCCAAAACTTCCTGCAGAATCTGTTTTGACAGCAGCAGAGGGCAAAAAACATGGCATGGCAATGCATTTCAAGCAATGTATGCACCAACCACACTCCTTATCATATTCATGACTTAAAGGGGGATGGGCCTCGATTCTCGGACCACCAATCGCGCATTTCAATGCGTGATGGCCCAAGAAACCAAGCATGCATTTTGATATAGAATGCAATGCACGTAATCAAACAAAGAAGCTCAACCTCTATCATACTCAACTCAAGAGGTGAAGCATGCATGCAAATGGAATGCAACCTAGGCATGGAGGCTAAGTGTGCAACATGGACATGCAATGTGTATTTAGGCATGCAAGGCATAAGGCAAAATGTAACCACATGCTAAGGGGTGGACTTAAACTAATTTAGGCAGCCCTCAAACAACCTAAAACAGTGGCCAATGCTATGGAAATGAGGGACAATCATACATACAAACATGCATGCAAATGGACCAACACTTGAGCATCAAACAAGTAACCTTTAAGCACACTTAAAAGAGACAAAACATGGACATATGGCATGCGTAGAAAGCTCTAAAAATCATGAAAGAGAGGTGCCAAACCAGCTAATCAAAACAAGCAAAGCATGCAATAATGGTCCAAGTACTTAAGGCAAGCCAAGGAGGCTTAAACCATGGCTAAGTCGACCAAGCTTCATAAGGCTAAGAGGACTTAAAACAGGTCCAAGGCAGACCTAAACAATGCTAAGGATACACCTAGATGGCATCTAAGTGGCTTAAACATGCAAGCATACATAAGGGGCCAAACATGGAGCATATGACAACAACCTTGTAAAGCATTAAAGGGACATCAAATGCAAGCATACAAGCATACCATGAGGACTGAAATGATGCTATAAGTGGTTCCAAACCACTGAAACAAGGCAAGTAAAGCATGCTACATACTCACACACCTAAGGCTAACAAGCCAAAATGCAATGTGGCTATACTAAGCATGTCATGGTCGGCCAAAACAACCAAAAATAGAACTTAAGCATGTTAAAACAAACACAAAAGCTTCACAAAGCTTGGTCAAAATCATGCTAAAACAAGGATCAAAACCTAAAGCATGTTAAGGCCTAAACATGGCATTACAAGGGATGTATGCTAAGCAAGCATGGTGTACCTAAACCAAGTAAAAACAGAGCTATATTATGACATAATAAGCACAAAAATCAGTTAAGGCATGGCCAACATACACTTAAACAAGATGCTCTCTCAAGAGGCAAAAATGGCCCTTTTCAAGGACAACAATGAGAGGGGGTGGCCCTCTCCTTCTTGGGACCTCAAGGTACCATCCTCACCACTGAAATCCCTCAAGACTTCAGTGGTGAGGAGGCCCAAACACAATGGTCCCGAAGCTCACCAAAAATGCACAAAAATGGAGCCTAACAAGGCTTAAGAGGGGTCAAACAACCTCAAAGCTCAAAACACTCTTAAATAACTATTTAGAGTAGGCAAAAACAAGACTTTTATATGTTATACACCAAGTCTAAAAACAGTTGCAAGGTAGTCAAAAAAGCAATGCAAAAATGGGGTAAAAAGAGCAAGAATGTTACCCTTGAAGACCCTCTTCACAAATGGTGGACCAGCTGCTTCTTTAAGTCCAAACCAGCTCTAAAACTTCAAGAACAACCTCCAAGGACCTCAGCTCCAAGAGAAGGTGTAATGGTGGGTGTTTGTGTGCAATACTAAGAATAAACACACACAAATACACAAAGACAAAGAGATATAGAGATAGGATATATACAAACCCTAACCCTAGAACTCAAAGCTCTAGAAAAAAGTTGTCTAACCTAAAAGAGGGAGAAGAGACCTCCTCTTATAGACAATACAATCTTGTAAAGCTTCCAAGGCAAGCTAACAAGAGGGAGATCCCTCCATACACGTGTAAGGAGGGGAGCAAAGTGTATGCCAGCTAGCACAGCTGGCATAAAAATATCTGCAAAAGCAGATGAACAGTGGTCGGCCAGCCAAAAATGCAATTTGACCAAAATAGATGGCCGGTCGACCATCTATAGTGCCGGCCGGCCAAATATTTGGCCGGTGGCAACAAAACATAGCCGGTGGCCTCAAGCCATGACCGGTGGGTGTTAGGGGATGGTCAACAAGCCCTGCCCTGCCCCTTAAAGGCAAAACACAAGTGTTTAGTGCAAAACCAAACACAAAACAGTCGAGTTGAGAGATCTTGAGGCAAGGCGCGTAGCCGAGACCTCCGGGAACTCAAGACGAACACAAACATGGGTGATCACCGAGTGTTCAAACGGTGACGTCCAAGTCTTGAGGACGGTCAAAAATGGGGTGTCTACAGGACCGCCCCAGCTCTGCTCCGAATGATGAAAGATACATGCATGCTCGAGTCGCCTCGTCGGAAAATTCCTCGCGATGCCCTGATTTGCCTCTGTTTGCAATTAATCCCGGAATGCTGTGCAAAGCTCTAGAAGGCTGCTGATTTCTGGTTTGCTGCAACAAAGAGCAAGAAAGGGGCATGGCAAAGTATTTTCACATATGTATACACACCTCGATCCTCGTGCCACCAATCACGCATCTCAATGCATGATGGCCGAGGAGTCAAATTGCACGACTCGATGTGAAATGAATGCACATATAAACACAACAAGGCCTAGACTCCATCATGGTTAATCCAGAGTGTCGGCGACCGGGAATTGAAACACGTTTCGTCACTTTGAGTACGAAACGTCTCTCGTTTCCCGTGCTTGGGCTAACTCCTATCCCAAACACAATGCAAATGAGATGGCATACATAATGCAACTAACATGTAACCTAGCATACGCAATGCTATGGACTAAAATGGCATACACAATGCACGTGACGTAACATGTCATACACAATGCTCTAACATGCAACCTAGCATACGCAATGCTATGGACTAAACTGGCATACACAATGCACGATGGACTTACGCCAATATGAGTGGACCTCAGCCACACTCACATCAGTGGCCAAATGATGAAAATGAGACAACCGAAATACATGCAAACATGCACGAACGCAAAGAACCGATCCTAAGGCACAACATGCAACTCTATCAAGGCATGGCAAGGAATGAAATATGGCATAGGATGGCACATGATACAGTTCTGAAATGGCATAAAAGATGGCACAATGCAAGCTAGATGGCCCGAATACCGAAACTAGTGAAGTGCGTCACACTAGAGGTACACAAAGCAATGCACAAATGGCAAAACCAACCCCAAACAGACCCTAGGCAGGTCTGAAACAGTGGGGAAATGGCCTAAAATGATGGCTCGGAATGCAAAGAAATGAAGCTCATTCAATGGTCGGTAAATGAGGCATACAAGCCCGACTCTCAAACGCATTTAAAGAGGAGAAAACATGGGAAGTGTATTGAAAACACCTCAGTATATACATGCAATAGACCTCAAATCTCAAAGCTAGGCAAGTGTATTGAACTATAAGCATGCAAAACAAGCATCATTCGACCATGAGACCCAAAAACAGAGCTAGGGCAGTCCAAAATATGCACAAAATCAGTTTAAGGCATAGTGTAGACACCCCATTTTTGACCGCCCCGAAGACTTGGGCGCGACTGATGTTTTGGTCGATGTTGAGAGATGTGCAAGCCACAGGTTCAGTTTCTTTGGCAAGAAGAGAGGCAAAACTTTCCAAACACTTTGTTTAAGGGTTTGGAGTTCAAGAAAAGAGGAGAAGAGGGAAGAAAATAGGTTTGGGAGAAGTTCGACATGAATCCGGGTAGAAGCGAGTCGCGCAGCCCTCGCTGAATCAGGCCCATTCATCCGCATACTTGGAGTTAAGCTATGAGGCCACCACCATTTGAAAGAAGACTTCCGGGGCTTCATTTTTGGTTCAAGAATCTCCTACATCCAAGTCCGGGTGGAGGAGATATGACTGGTTAAAGCAGGGGATCAGTCTGGTTGGATCAAGTCTGCGCGGCTTCACGGAAAAGGGCATAACTTTTTCACAGGAGGAATTTTAAGGCAAGGTTTGCGCCATTGGAAAGCTAACTTCCGGGGCTTCAATCTGGACTTCCACGGGCACTTGGTGACCTTACCGGCTGCCCACCGGCACTCCATTGTGCCGACCGGCCAGAATAAAGTGCAGGTCGGCACTATATTGTGCCGACCGGCCATTTATTGTGCCGATGACCGTTTTTGCTGGCCGGTTTGCCCCTTTTGACCCTTGCAAGAATGGTGCAGGCCAGCTGTGCCAGCTGGGATGCACAGAATCAGATACATGTGCATGCATGTGCATATTTTGCACCATTTTGAGCCTTGAACCCCCTCCTTTGCACCCTTTGCTCAAGGCTTCTTGGGGAAGCCTTGACCCCTTTGTCTTGGCTTCCTCAAGAAGCCTACCAGCTGTCCAAGCTTCTTGAATAAGCTTTGGCCCCCCTTGACCCCTTTTGAATGACTTAGCCTCTAAGTCTTGGCTTATACTTGCCTATATAAGCATGCCCCCTCTCCATTGCTCAAGGGTTGGAGACTTTGGAACAAAAAACCAGAGAAATATATGTATATCTGATATATACATATACATCCCTCCATCTCTCAATATATCTCTCTCATTCCACCTCCAAACACCCTTGATCTTGGGCTATTTCTTCACCACCACCTAGCACCACCACCACCACTCCATTTCCAGCACATTGGAGGTCATTTGCAGAGGCTAGGAGTTCATTTTCTTGGATCAAAACCTGCTGGTTCATTGGTCTTCAAGGGTAAGTGTCTATTTCCCTCAAACTAGCATTTTCTTGGTTCATATCTAAGCCATAGTTGCATGTATTTTTGAGCTTCGATGTAAACTACAAAGTTGCTTGTTTTGAGCCCTTCTTCAACATTGAAGAAGGGCTCAACACTGTTGGGGGTCTCCATGTAGTACTTACCATTATACCCCCTCTTTGGCCCCCATTTTTGCATGCTTTGTTAGCCTACCATGCTTCTGTTTTTGGGTCTTCGACAGGCCTGAAAAGGGTCTTAGTTTGACCCCCTCTACATGTCTCATGAAGGGTGTTTGGCTGTTTGGTGCATCCTTTTGGTACTTCATGTTATACCCCTTTGTGGGCCTTAATCTTGCATTGCATTTTGAGTATGTGTGCATACTGTTTTGGGACTTGTTATCTACTGTAAATGTTCATATTTTTGGTCCCTATTCAGTGTTGTAGAAGGACATTTTTCTGTTTGAGCATTGTATCTATCACTTGCCTCATTGCCTCCCTTGAGGAGCCATTTTTTGCATGCCATGTTAGTCCCACTTGTGCTTGCTGTCTTGCCATGCTTTGTACTATGAACATGCTTTTTTTGGGACTGTCTAGTTGCTGTCTTCATACTTCATGTTCATATCTTGCATATTTGGCATAGCTATAGGCCATTTCGGGTGCTAAAATTCATGTTTCGGGACTATTCCGTGCATCGGGTGTACTTTGGCCATGATTCGGGGCTGTTTCGCCCCTCATTTAGCTACTGAAATTCCATTAGCATGTTTGCATATCATTTGCCATGCCATTTCATGCCTTTACGCCATTGCCTCGGTTTGCGTGCCCGTGTGCACGCATTTCGAGGCACTTCATTTTCATCTCACGGCCTCTTATGTGAGTGTGGCTGAGGTCCACTCATGTTAGTATAAGTCCCTATTGCATTGCATATGCCATTTTAGTCCCATTGCATTGCGTATGCCATCTCCTCGGTTTGCGTGCCCGTACGCACGCATTTCGAGGCATCTCATTTTCATCTCATGGCCGCTGATTTTGGCATGCTTGCGAGTTACCCGTGTTAGTTTAAGACCACCATTGTATGTTTTGTTGCATGCCATACTTGTTAGTTTAGGTTGTGTGCCTAATACATATTGCATGTTTGTATACTTGCCTCTATGTTCATGTTGCATGTTTAGTTCACATGTTTAGGTTGCATTTGGCATGCATGTCTTGCCTCCTGAATCACCATGATAGAGGTTGGGCCTCTTGTTTGTTTGTATGCATTTCATTTGATATCAAAGTTGCTAACTTGGCTTTCGGGCCATCATGCATTGAAATGCGTGATTGATGGCCCGGGGTCGAGGGCCATGCTCCCTTGAGTCCATTGCATGATAGGGAGTGTGTCCATGCATACATTTGCCTAGAAATTCTATGCTATGCACTGCTGGTTTGCTGTTTGCTGTCAAAACTGTCTCCTGCAGGAATTTAGTGCCGACCGGCACTCTTTAGTGCCGACCGGCAATCTTTTTGTGCCGATAAGCTCCCCAGCAGCCGGTGGCCACCTCAAGCAGCCGGTGGTTATTTCCTCTAGCCGGTGGTGCACTGCAGTGAATTTGGAAGGTGTTCTGGGACTCTGGCAATTTTCCAGGGAGGCAGGACAGTGAAACAGAGGCAACAGTGGTATGGTGCGGATTTCCGGGCAAGTCGGATCGAGCATGCATCATTCGCGCATCCCGAGGCAGGGCTGAGGCCCCTTTTTTTTTATTTATTTAATTTGATAATTAGAATTTGTAATAATTTATTTATTTATTTATTATTTGGACTGTATTATTTTTTGGTCCCTCCGAGTGAGGGCGAATTGTAATAAGTGTGTGTGAGTGGGTGTATGTCTTCCAACCCCCATTTCTTTCTCCCTTTTATTTACCTGCTTATGATGGTAGATTAGGGCATATTTAATTTAGCATACCTTATGCAATGCATGCGTGCATCCATGCATTTGTTTACATGCACCGGGCTCGGTACATCATACAAACTGCATCGTATTTCAATTCCAAATTGAATACGTGATAGTTGTACATTTCACATGCCATGTTTAGGATAGCCGAGCCTACTCTAGATTGCATCTTGCATGTGTTGCATTAGCCACTTAACATGAACTAGGTCATGCATGTTTGCTAACTAGTTTCTGTTTTGGCACGGAGTACGATGTAAGTATTTTACGCTTTAGCATATCGCATGCGTGTGAATGTTGCCATGACAGTATGCTTACCATGCGGCTAAGTGCTTATGTGAGATAAACTGTTTGAATGCCTGTGGGTGGAGGTTGGGTTGCTTGAGTTGGAAAACTCATTGAAATCCGCATTTTAGCCTACTTGCGAGTAGCAAATTCCAAAGCATTTTCAAACAAAACGGATATGCAATGTTTATTTCCAAGTTAGGTAATCTAGTCTATACTTTTTTGCTGTGCGCATAACGTAGTAAATCTAGGCTAATAACCGGTATAAGAGCATGTAATGTTTTCAAAATTGGATATCACGGTTAGTAGAGGCCGGTCTTCGGACCGGGCGAAAGGGGGTGCTCATAGCTGACCTTCCCCGATCGTACCCAAGCTCCCGAGCCAAGACACTTTGGTAATGACGGACACGTGGCCTTCGGCACCGAGTCAGGGTTTCCTAAATTTCCCATTTTAAAATATTTAGGTGGCGACTCTGTAATCTGGCAAAGCAGTCCATGTTTGGCACTACTTTTCAAAAAATCTGTTTTTCTTCAAAACGATTTGCCAGAGTTGGACTCTTTGGTTCAGATTTAGAACCGTGACAATTTGAGTCCGAACTGTAGTCCCAATATGAACGGAACGGACCCTCCCGGGGCGTTCGGGACGTCTACAGTTTCTGGCGACTCTGCTGGGGATTTTAGAGAGCTTGACTCGAACTCGTGATATCCTGTTTTGATTCGTTTATGTGTCTCTTTGCATTGCATGTGCATTGGTGCGCCTAGGACACCGTGTTGCCATCTGCTATTCCTGAACGGTTTGCCGGAGGCTTGTCTTGTCAAGGCATGACCATAAGGCTGACCGGTTATGCGGGCTCTGCCAGTATGGGAACACAAACCCCGGTTTTACCGGGGCACCCTTTTGACCATTCGACCTAGTGCATATTCGGAATCCATAGTGACCATTCCAAACTAGGACAGGTTGCTTACCCGATTTAGGTTGTTTGAAACCGCTGTGTGCGTAGTGAAACCCTAGCTCCTGACAAAATAGGACAGGGAAACCCTACCCCAACATAGGGGTGTATTGGCTCTCTTTTACATGCTATGTGCTTTTAGAGTGTATCTCTACAGGGAATGCATATACCAGTTTGCGAGTCTGGGTATCCGGCCTGCGGGCACCAGTATCAGTATTTTGAGAATCAGTTATATCTGCGGGTATCAGATTCAGATTTGGGGCAGTGATTTCGGGGAACAGTGATCAGTAATAGAATACAGTCGTTCAGCTTTGCTCGTATCCGTTCCAGTGAAGTTGAGCTGAGATGCTGTCTGTTTTCTCTTTTGCTAGGTAGTCCTGGAATCATAGCTTCAGAAGGCTCCACTATCCCCCGGGTACATTGGATTTGTGTTGATAGACTTTGTCAGGTCAGAGACTCAGTTCAAGGGTAATCAGGGCCAGAGAGGGCCAGTCAGGCACAGACCACCAGTACAACAGCTACCAGATCAGTGATCTTTGAGCAGTCGGGTTGAGATTTCAAGCCTACTGCAGACACAGATATACCGGTTGCTCAGTTAGATCAGGACAATATGTCGAGTCTGGAAGAGATGGTGCGCCAACTCCAGGATAGTATGAAAGCCATGCAGCAAGATGCTGTCCGTCAATCTGAATTCACCAAGCAACAGGCTGTGGTCATAGCCCAACAGGCAGAGACAATTGCCAGGTTAGAGCAGCAAGCCGGGGCATCTGCTTCGCATCAGGCTCCTCCCCCACCAAGGGTTCCGATACCCGAGGAGACGCCAAATGTCCAAAATGTCCAAGAGGATACAGGCCTTCCAACGGGGCCAGCTCCGCCCCCGATTCTACCGCAACTATCCAAGGCCCACGCCTATCAATGTACCGGACTCTCCCTTTGAGTTCGAAGCGGACCCCACAGCACTGAAGCTGAGTAAGTTGGAAAAAATGTTTAAGAAATCCCAGGGAGTCAAGACCATCCCTGACATTGAAGATGGATACACGGACACAGCTGTGACATTGCCAGACAGGTTCAAGATGCCTCACATCGACCGTTTTGACGGGTCAGGAGATCCCATGGTCCACCTGAGTTTGTTTTCAGATGTTCTGCGCCCGATGGGCTTGACAAGATTACAGAAGCTCTCCCTCTTTAGCAGGACCCTGTCGGGTATCGCGGCCATCTGGTACGCCAAATTAGAGGACTCAGTGAAACGAAGCTGGGAGGAGATGTCCGAGGCCTTCGTCGCACAATATTCATACAATACCCAGATCGAGATCACAACCCGTGATCTTGAGACAACCAGGCAAGAGCCGAAAGAGGGCTTCTCTGACTTTGTAACCCGTTGGAGAGCCAAAGCTTCTTCGATGACCACCAGGCCGGTCGACAAGGACCAGATACGGATGATTGTGCGCAATCTCCAACCCAGGCTGATGCAGAAGATGATTGTCCTCCCCCTACCCACCTTTGCAGACCTCCATGAGATTGGGGTACAAATCGAGGACGCTATAAAGCAGGGCCTCATTGACCAGGAAAAGGAGCAGCCCAGGAGGCGTTTACCCGCAGTTCGAATGCGACCACCAGTGGTGATGCAGCTGCAAGACTTCTGAAGTGGGCATGGTCACCACCACATCAAAAACAGCTACCCCATTCACCGGTGCGTCCGGAAGTAGCTCACAGAAAACCAAATATCCACCTCGAGTCAAGAGGGTTTTCACCCCACTTCATATGCCTTTGTCAAAGGCTCTAGAGGTCTTAATCCGGAAAGGACATCTGAAACCATTGGAACAACGGCCTTTACCTGATCCTCTCCCTTCAAAGCATGACCGGACTAAGTACTGTGCGTACCATCAACAAACCGGTCATGAGACCGATAGCTGCTTTCGTCTGCGCCATGATGTACAAGATTTGTTTGACAACAACGTCATCACCGCACCAGCTCAGTAAGGTCTATCGTCACTGGATCAGTGAACTTGGGGATAGTACGAATATGTGATCAGGGGATGAACCACCTGCGGGCGGCACTCAGTTTACTCCAGATGTGGCGTATGGCACGCACTGTTTTGAGCATTTTGAATGCTAGTTTTGTACTTTCTGACTTGGGTATTGAGTCAGTCTTGTCGTTTTGTTTGAGTCTGTCTTTTTCTGAGTCAGTCGGGTCTGTCTTGTTGTATCGAGTCAGTCCTGTTTTGTCAGAGTCGGGTGATTCGGGGGTGTTACCTCGGACATCACATTTTGTTTTGTGTTTGTCTTTTCATTTTCTTTTGAGTCTGTTTCTGCCTTGGAGCCAGTTTGCCAACAGATTTGAATGGAACAGCAGTGATTTTCACACTCTTGTGTTTGCTTCTGCCGTGTGCCAGTTGTGCCAGAAATTCTAAATGAGATGACAGTATTTGATAAGAACTCTGTCTTTTCTGTGCCTTGAATTATTGCATTGACCTAAGTTTTTCAAAACCTTTTTGAACACTGCGGTGAAAACGAAGAGGGAGGAATTCCTCGGGATTTGCAAAAATTTTGATCAATTGAGAAAGAGAGGCGTGCTAAGCCCTTAATGAATGAAATCATGCTTGTTAGTGTGAGTACTGAGAAGGACCCTAGCTTTGATCCAGATTGGTCCTACACTGTCTTCAGCGCGAGCGATTTGTCGCTTTCTTAAAAACTTTCAAAAAATGTTTTGCGCGGTCCTGCGAAGACATGTGTGGAATCGCTCTTGAGATTGTGCAGCCTAGGATCGCTCTCAGCCTCGAGACTCGACCCCTCATTTTCGAACCTTGGACTCAAACTCAGAATGTTCAACGGTTAACTACAACGTGAGGCCTGTGAGACCAGATTCAAAGCAGCCCTCGAACAAGAGGCAAGAAAGTCAAATCAAGAAGATCAGATGTCGTCAAGAGAGGCTTGGAAGCTAGATCAGAAGCCCCCCTCAAACTAGGGGCAAAGATGTCAGATGTGCCCGAAGAGCCGAAGATGAGTTCTCTTGCGAATCAACAGCCACTCTCCTGGATACGGATGGCATCAAACCCTAAAACCATTTGGCATGGACTTGCTACACTTTTACCCTTTGAGAGGCTCGCTGGGCCGAAAACCCGGAAGGGCGACCCAGGCAAAAGTTAGAGCAAGCAAAAAATACATACAAAAGGAAAGAAAAAAAATACAGAAAAAAAGAAGAACAAAGGAAGAAGAAAAAAGAAAAGAAAAGAAAAAGAAGCTCGCAAGGTCGAAAACCCGCATCGGGCGCCTTGGCAAAAGTTAGAGCCTAAAAGAAAAAAAAGAGAAAAAAATGAAAAAGAAAGAAAAGAAAGAAGAACAAAGCTCGCAAGGTCGAAAACCTGCAACAGGCGCCTTGGCAAAAGTTAGAGCATAAAAAGGAGAGGTTAAATACCCGAGTGTACCTTAACCCCGAACTACGTAAGGCTTGATTCCCATGTTTGGGATACGTAGGCAACTTCATTCTGAAGTCCAGCCCTAAAACACTTCCAATTCAATTGTGTCCATGAAATGGTTTTGATCATCTTTGCCTTCTCTGTATCCGAGAGTTCGGTTGTGATCGTCACTCTGAAGGATTGATTTCAATACGCTGCGATGCTTCCAAACAAGGGGCAACTTTCCGTTGCCATTCAAAACGTCGCGGTGTCATTCAAACAAGGGGCAACTTTCCGTTGCCATGCAGTGTCCTTCAGACAAGGGGCAATTTTCCATTGCTTATGGATCCGAGGTCGTGTATCTCAAGAGTAGGTTCCGTGCTTGTTGAGCATTGGCCGTTTGCAAAAATAGTTTTTGAGAATTTTTACTGAGGTTGACTAATTTTCTCGAAAATCGTTCCATCTTTTCCAAAATTGGACCATTTCTTGGATCCGAAAAAGGAAAATTTTCAGTGCTCATAGCCTGACTTGCATGATTTCAAATCAAAAATCGAATAAGCATGTTAATCTAACTCTCATGTTGGTCAAAATTGTTTTAGTAGAAACAAAAAAAAATGGTCAAAATGATGAACTAGGGGCACAGTTGAGTCAGGCTTTCTGTCTTTCCCCCATTTTCAACATACTTGCCAGAAAGGCACTCTACCTGCCAGAAGAGGGCACAACTGAAGTTAACAAAAAGGCTGAAAGCTCTCTCGTCCTCCAAGCAGCGAGGTATCAAGCCATGTGCGAAGCATAAATTGGAATGGGGCGAGATGTTCCACTTCCTCATCTGGACAGATCTAACCACGTCCAAACTCCCCAGCAGGGCATCATCAACCGATGTTAGCTGCAGATTTGCTACACACCCAGTTGTGGCACAACCCTCTGTGGGAAGTTCACTGTTGTAAGCGGAAGAAGAGAATCTAGCAGAATGCTAGGGGCAAGAGCCCGCAACTTCTTGTCTATCCACCAACCACTCTGGGGAGGGATGAAAAATGAGAGATTGAAGAATAGAGAGATGTGCGCTGAGAGAAAAAGTGAGGAAAAGGGCTTTTTCAGAAAAACAGAGCTTGAGGGCCGAGTGATGTGAGAATCACAAATGAGAAAGGGTGGGAAATAATACCCGGTGAAACAGGCTCCCTGTGCACGTTGTGTCGTGTCCTTTGTTTTGTTTTATCTCGATTCTTGTTTTGAGTCGTTTCGAGTGTCAATAGATGTGTTTAGGTTGTTTACCTTTGTTTTCTTTTGTTGAGTCTTTTTCGCTGTGTTCAGTCGTAGGCTCAATACCCGGTTAAGAACTCATTTCTTAATTTCAAACAAAATCAAATCATCTTGTGCTCAGAGTGCCGTGCCATTCTCCACATTTGTGCAAAACAGATTCGTTCTTTCATAAAACTGCAGGGCCCACCCCCGATAAGTGTGAACAGTAAAACCAGGACCTATCTGAAGCTATGTGGTTCCGGACTGCAAAATAAAAGCAAAAGAGGAAAACGTCGGGTATCTGAGTTTGTTTCAACTTCAGTAAGTTCCGAGACTACATCCCGTGTGTACCTCTTCAGGCCTTGCCATGCTCCGAAGTATGAGTGTACCTCTACCTCAAGCTCAAGATCAAGTCTGCTTCAAGCCAGAATAGTGTATCAATCACACCTCATTCCCATAGTGTATCAATCACACTTCATTCACTTAGTGTATCAATCACACTTCATTCATTCAGTGTATCTAGCACACTTTATTTGCTTTAGTGTATCAATCACACTCCATTCACTTCGTGTATCTATCACACATAGTCATTTGCTCCACTTAGTGTATCTAACACACTCCATTTGCCTTGGTGTATCAATCACACTTCTTTCATTTTGTGTATCTATCACGCACATTCCTATTTTGTGTATCTATCACACACATTCTCGTTTTGTGTATCCATCACGCACATATTCACTTTTGTGTATCTATTACACTCTCACTCAGTGTATCAATCACACTTCACTCACTTTGTGTATCTATCACACCATTCTTCTCTTCATATCACATGTTTGCTTTGTGTATCAATCACACTCTATTTGCTTCATGTATCTGTCACATGTTTATTTAGTGTATCAATCACACTTCTCTCATTTTGTGTATCAATCACACACATTCTCATTTTATGTATCTATCACACCCATTCTCACTTTAGTGTATCAATCACACACTTCATTTCATTCAGTGTATCAATCACACACTTTATTGCATTTAGTGTATCAATCACACACTTCATTGCATTCAGTGTATCAATCACACACTTCATTCACATTCAGTATCAATCACACTCCTGTTCACTAAGTGTATCTATCACACTTCGTGTTCACTTTTAGTATATCAATCATACTCCTGTTCACTGAGTGCATCTATCACACTTCGTGTCCACTTTTAGTATATCAATCATACTTGTTCACTAAGTGCATCTATCACACTTCGTGTTCACCTTCAGTATATCAATCATACTTGTTCACTAAGTGCATCTATCACACTTCGTGTTCACCTTCAGTATATCCATCATACTTGTTCACTAAGTGCATCTATCACACTTCGTGTTCACATTTAGTATATCCATCATACCTGTTCACTAAGTGCATCCATCACACTTCGTGTTCACCTTTAGTATATCAATCATACTTGTTCACTTAGTGCATCTATCACACTTCGTGTTCACATTTAGTATATCAATCATACTTGTTCACTTAGTGCATCTATCACACTTTGTGTTCACATTTAGTATATCCATCATACTTGTTCACTAAGTGCATCTATCACACTTCGTGTTCACCTTTAGTATATCAATCATACTTGTTCACTAAGTGCATCTATCACACTTCGTGTTCACCTTTAGTATATCAATCATACTTGTTCACTAAGTGCATCTATCACACTTCGTGTTCACCTTTAGTATATCCATCATACTTGTTCACTAAGTGCATCTATCACACTTCGTGTTCACCTTTAGTATATCAATCATACTCCTGTTCACTAAGTGCATCTATCACACTTCGTGTTCACCTTTAGTATATCAATCATACTTGTTCACTTAGTGCATCTATCACACTTTGTGTTCACTTTTAGTATATCCATCATACTTGTTCACTAAGTGCATCTATCACACTTCGTGTTCACATTTAGTATATCAATCATACTTTGTTCACTTAGTGCATCTATCACACTCTGTGTTCACCTTTTGTGTATCCATCACACTTTGTTCACTTAGTGCATCTATCACACTTTGTGTTCACCCTTTGTGTATCCATCACACTGTGCTCACCGCACTCAGCTACTGTATCTATCACATTATGCTTCATGTAGTGTATCTATCACATGCCCCCTTGGTGTATCCATCACACACTTTCGCTTTGTGTATCAATCACACGCTCGCTTTGTGTATCAATCACACACTTTCTCTTTATGCATCTATCACACTATGCTCACCTTGTGTATCCATCACACTTTGCTTCATATAGTGTATCCATCACACTCGCTTCACTTTGTGTATCTACCACACACGTTCACTTTTTGTATCTATCACATGCTCCCTTGTGTATCCATCACACACATTCGTTTAGTATATCTATTACGTATTCGCTTAGTGTATCAATCACACTTTATTCATATAGTGTATCCATCACACTCTCTTCACTTTGGTGTATCCATCACACATGTTTGTCCACTTAGTGTATCCATCACACTTCGTTCACTTTTGTGTATCTAACGCACATGTTCGTGAGAATTGCATAATTCTCTTACATCCTTTCTACATGAGATGTAGTTTGGTTCATGTCTACTTGCTTGCATAGCATTCGCTTAAAATGTTGCATTTATAATTGCTTCATTACAGCATCCTTTGCATGATCATAAGTTATGCACTTGCATTGTGCATCACTTTGCATCCTGCCCCTGAACTACGCTGGTTTGATTCCTTGCAAAGGATACGTAGGCAGCCTGCGGGCACAACCATTTATCTATCTTATTTTGTTTGTTTGTCCAAGTCTTCGGCCTTGTCAAAAATGGGTCGTCTCTGGGCTTTGACATTCACTCCCGTCATTGTTATGACTTTCGAGTTCTGTCAAAGAGGGGCAACTGTAGACACCCCATTTTTGACCGCCCCGAAGACTTGGGCGCGACTGATGTTTTGGTCGATGTTGAGAGATGTGCAGGCCACAGGTTCAGTTTCTTTGGCAAGAAGAGAGGCAAAACTTTCCAAACACTTTGTTTAAGGGTTTGGAGTTCAAGAAAAGAGGAGAAGAGGGAAGAAAATAGGTTTGGGAGAAGTTCGACATGAATCCGGGTAGAAGCGAGTCGCGCAGCCCTCGCTGAATCAGGCCCATTCATCCGCATACTTGGAGTTAAGCTATGAGGCCACCACCATTTGAAAGAAGACTTCCGGGGCTTCATTTTTGGTTCAAGAATCTCCTACATCCAAGTCCGGGTGGAGGAGATATGACTGGTTAAAGCAGGGGATCAGTCCGGTTGGATCAAGTCTGCGCGGCTTCACGGAAAAGGGCATAACTTTTTGCACAGGAGGAATTTTAAGGCAAGGTTTGCGCCATTGGAAAGCTAACTTCCGGGGCTTCAATCTGGACTTCCACCGGCACTTGGTGACCTTACCGGCTGCCCACCGGCACTCCATTGTGCCGACCGGCCAGAATAAAGTGCAGGTCGGCACTATATTGTGCCGACCGGCCATTTATTGTGCCGATGACCGTTTTTGCTGGCCGGTTTGCCCCTTTTGACCCTTGCAGGCATGGTGCAGGCCAGCTGTGCCAGCTGGGATGCACAGAATCAGATACACGTGCATGCATGTGCATATTTTGCACCATTTTGAGCCTTGAACCCCTCCTTTGCACCCTTTGCTCAAGGCTTCTTGGGGAAGCCTTGACCCCTTGTCTTGGCTTCCTCAAGAAGCCTACCAGCTGTCCAAGCTTCTTGAATAAGCTTTGGCCCCCCTTGACCCCTTTTGAATGACTTAGCCTCTAAGTCTTGGCTTATACTTGCCTATATAAGCATGCCCCTCTCCATTGCTCAAGGGTTGGAGACTTTGGAACAAAAAACCAGAGAAATATATGTATATCTGATATATACATATACATCCCTCCATCTCTCAATATATCTCTCTCATTCCACCTCCAAACACCCTTGATCTTGGGCTATTTCTTCACCACCACCTAGCACCACCACCACCACTCCATTTCCAGCACATTGGAGGTCATTTGCAGAGGCTAGGAGTTCATTTTCTTGGATCAAAACCTGCTGGTTCATTGGTCTTCAAGGGTAAGTGTCTATTTCCCTCAAACTAGCATTTTCTTGGTTCATATCTAAGCCATAGTTGCATGTATTTTTGAGCTTCGATGTAAACTACAAAGTTGCTTGTTTTGAGCCCTTCTTCAACATTGAAGAAGGGCTCAACACTGTTGGGGGTCTCCATGTAGTACTTACCATTATACCCCCTCTTTGGCCCCCATTTTTGCATGCTTTGTTAGCCTACCATGCTTCTGTTTTTGGGTCTTCGACAGGCCTGAAAAGGGTCTTAGTTTGACCCCCTCTACATGTCTCATGAAGGGTGTTTGGCTGTTTGGTGCATCCTTTTGGTACTTCATGTTATACCCCTTTGTGGGCCTTAATCTTGCATTGCATTTTGAGTATGTGTGCATACTGTTTTGGGACTTGTTATCTACTGTAAATGTTCATATTTTTGGTCCCTATTCAGTGTTGTAGAAGGACATTTTTCTGTTTGAGCATTGTATCTATCACTTGCCTCATTGCCTCCCTTGAGGAGCCATTTTTTGCATGCCATGTTAGTCCCACTTGTGCTTGCTGTCTTGCCATGCTTTGTACTATGAACATGCTTGTTTTGGGACTGTCTAGTTGCTGTCTTCATACTTCATGTTCATATCTTGCATATTTGGCATAGCTATAGGCCATTTCGGGTGCTAAAATTCATGTTTCGGGACTATTCCGTGCATCGGGTGTACTTTGGCCATGATTCGGGCTGTTTCGCCCCTCATTTAGCTACTGAAATTCCATTAGCATGTTTGCATATCATTTGCCATGCCATTTCATGCCTTTACGCCATTGCCTCGGTTTGCGTGCCCGTGTGCACGCATTTCGAGGCACTTCATTTTCATCTCACGGCCTCTTATGTGAGTGTGGCTGAGGTCCACTCATGTTAGTATAAGTCCCTATTGCATTGCATATGCCATTTTAGTCCCATTGCATTGCGTATGCCATCTCCTCGGTTTGCGTGCCCGTACGCACGCATTTCGAGGCATCTCATTTTCATCTCATGGCCGCTGATTTTGGCATGCTTGCGAGTTACCCGTGTTAGTTTAAGACCACCATTGTATGTTTTGTTGCATGCCATACTTGTTAGTTTAGGTTGTGTGCCTAATACATATTGCATGTTTGTATACTTGCCTCTATGTTCATGTTGCATGTTTAGTTCACATGTTTAGGTTGCATTTGGCATGCATGTCTTGCCTCCTGAATCACCATGATAGAGGTTGGGCCTCTTGTTTGTTTGTGTGCATTTCATTTGATATCAAAGTTGCTAACTTGGCTCTTCGGCCATCATGCATTGAAATGCGTGATTGATGGCCCGGGGTCGAGGGCCATGCTCCCTTGAGTCCATTGCATGATAGGGAGTGTGTCCATGCATACATTTGCCTAGAAATTCTATGCTATGCACTGCTGGTTTGCTGTTTGCTGTCAAAACTGTCTCCTGCAGGAATTTAGTGCCGACCGGCACTCTTTAGTGCCAACCGGCAATCTTTTTGTGCCGATAAGCTCCTCAGCAGCTGGTGGCCACCTCAAGCAGCCGGTGGTTATTTCCTCTAGCCGGTGGTGCACTGCAGTGAATTTGGAAGGTGTTCTGGGACTCTGGCAATTTTCCAGGGAGGCAGGACAGTGAAACAGAGGCAACAGTGGCATGGTGCGGATTTCCGGGCAAGTTCGGACGAGCATGCATCATTCGCGCATCCCGAGGCAGGGCTGAGGCCCCCTTTTTTTTTATATTTGAATTTAATTGATAATTAGAATTCTGTAATAATTTATTTATTCGTTTATTTTTACTTGGACTGTATATTTTTTTGGTCCCTCCGAGTGAGGGCGAATTGTAATAAGTGTGTGTGAGTGGGTGTATGTCTTCCAACCCCCATTTCTTTCTCCCTTTTATTTACCTGCTTATGATGGTAGATTAGGGCATATTTAATTAGCATACCTTATGCAATGCATGCGTGCATCCATGCATTTGTTTACATGCACCGGCTCGGTACATCATACAAACTGCATGTATTTTCAATTCCAAATTGAATACGTGATAGTTGCACATTTCACATGCCATGTTTAGGATAGCCGAGCCTACTCTAGATTGCATCCTTGCCTGTGTTGCATTAGCCACTTAACATGACCTAGGGACATGCATGTTGCTAACTAGTTTCTTGTTTTGGCACGGAGTACGATGTAAGTATTTTACGCTTTAGCATGCGTGTGAATGTTGCCATGACAGTATGCTTACCATGCGGCTAAGTGCTTATGTGAGATAAACTGTTTGAATGCCTGTGGGTGGAGGTTGGATTGCTTGAGTTGGAATAACTCATTGAAATCCGTATTTTAGCCTACTTGCGAGTAGCAAATTCCAAAGCATTTTCAAAGAAAACGGATATGCAATGCTTATTTCCAAATTAGGCAATCTAGTCTATACTTGTTTTGCTGTGCGCATAACATAGTAATTCTAGGCTAATAACCGGAATAAGAACGCATAATGTTTTCAAAATCGGATATCACGGTTAGTAGAGGCCGGTCTTCGGACCGGGCGAAAGGGGGTGCTCATAGCTGACCTTCCCCGATCGTACCCAAGCTCCCGAGCCAAGTCACTTTGGTGATGACGGACACGTGGCCTTCGGCACCGAGTCAGGGTTTCCTAAATTTCCCATTTTAAAATATTTAGGTGGCGACTCTGTAATCTGGCAAAGCAGTCCATGTTTGGCACTACTTTTCAAAAAATCTGTTTTTCTTCAAAACGATTTGCCAGAGTTGGACTCTTTGGTTCAGATTAAGAACCGTGACAATTTGAGTCCGAACTGTAGTAAACCCAATATGAACGGAACGGGACTTAACCCTCCCGGGGCGTTCGGGGACGTCTACACATAGTCAAAATGTGCTAAAATCAAGGGTCAACAAAGCATACAAAGAAAGCTAGTGAACCATGAGTTGTACTATAACTATATGAAGCATATGAGAGCTCACCAAACCAGCCAAAAACAGAATTATTCCATGCCAAAATATGCCCAAAAACCCACTGGAACTCAGTCAATGCATGCAAGAATGATGTGCTCCTTTGGAGGGCCATGCAAGGGGTTGTTCTACACATATATGACGTACACACAAGATGGTAAAACAACCTCTAGAAGAGGTTATGAGGGTCCTAAAACTCACCAAAAATGGCCTGAAATGAAGCTAGGAAGCATGCAAGTAAAAGCCCCTTTGAAAGGCCTTGAATAGGATTGCTCTACACATGCATAATAGACATTCAAAATGGCCAAAAGGGCTCTAGACAGAGCTTATGCAGGTCATAAAACTCACAAATAATGGCCTGAAACATGGCTTCAAAACATGCAAATAGGGGCTCCTTTGGAAGGCCAAGAAAGCTAGTAAAGAGAACAAGGGGTGAGAGGGTCACCCCTCTCTGATTTTGAAGCTCAAAGACACATGTTAGCCATTGAAAATCCACTGGATTTCAGTGGCTAAAAGGCCAAACCAAAGCCAACACAAATGCTCTAATGCATAGCTCAAAACATGAGGAAATGAAGCATGCAAGGGGGTAAATGACCCCCAACAGAAAAATGACCTTAATCAAACTTGAAGAGGAGCTCAAAATAAAACTTGTTTTAGTTTATGACGAAGCTCGAAAATGCTTGCAAGTAAGGATAAAATATGAAGCAAAATAAGGACCAAAAGAGGGAATATGTGACATACCCTTGTAGCACAGCAATGCAGCAAGCTCTGGACCAAGAAGGTGAGCTCTCAACCTCTAAAAAACAGCTCCAAGGTACTTAGGATGGTAGTGGAGGTGTTGTGCTTGGAGGTGTAGTGTAAATGCCCAAGAATAATGGAGTTTGAAGCTTGAAGGAGAGAAATATAGAGGGAAGTGTATGTATGCTTTAACAAAAATGTTCAACCCTTGCAATGGAGGAGGAGGCCTCCCTTTATAGAGAAGAGAGGCCAAAGCTTCTCTTGGAAGCTTCAAACCAAGAATAAACATCCTCCATAAAGCTTCTCTTGGAAGCTTCAAACCAAGAATAAACATCCTCCATACACGTGTATGGAGGATGCATCAAATGGCTCCCAGCTGGCACAGCTGGAACACATTCAGAGAGACAAAAAAGCAGGAAGCAAGCCGACCAGTTAAGGTGGTTGGCCGGCCACTCCCCCTGGTCGGCCGACCAGGGGTCAAAAGGGTTAGGTAGAAAAGGTGGTCAACCATACCAGATTGGTGGCCTCCCAGGTGAATGCAACTCAGTGGTTGTATGGGAAACCCGAAATTATGGCCCAAAAGTGAGGGAGACCAAGGGGTCAAAAGGTTCAAGAAGAAAAGGTGGTCGGCCATACCAGATTGGTGGCCTCCCAGGTGAATGCAAAACAATGGTGGTATGGGAGACTCGAAATTGTGGCTCAAAAGTAAAGGAGACCACCTACCTGTCAAGAAAAATCGGCCGACCGGGGAAAGGTGGTCTCCAAGAAGAAAAGGTGGTCTCCCACCCTACTACCACCTTCCTAACAATGAAACTAGGGTCCATGCCAAAAATGAACCCACACCGATGCAAAACGAAGGTTCAGGGGCCAAAACGTGCAGCCGGGGGCCCCGAAAACTGACTATTAAGCACCGGAGGTGGTGTATGACCACAAAGGTGGTCTCCCGGGCCACAGTGTCCCTCTAGGGAGAGGAAGCAAAGTGTGTGCCAAAAACCGGAGCAAACGGAGAATGTTAAGCGGTCCCGAACCGAGGCGCACGGCCGACGGCTCCGAAAACCGGAAACTAGTCTCCAAACGGGAATAGTGGCCTACGACCACGAAATGTAGCCTACGGCCACTGAGAGATGGTCTTCGAGACCTCTCCCTCCCTTCGGGAAGAGAAAACAGAGAAAACAGGGCCTGGTTCGCAAACCGCGACAGAGCACAAAAGAGTCCCGAAGTCCGAAGGCAAGGCTCTCAGCCGAGACTCTGTGACCTCAGAACGAGCACAATATGCAACATCACCGAGCGCTCAGTTGGTGACGTCTGAGTCTTAAGGTCGGTCAAAAATGGGGTGTCTACAGGCATTTTCCCCTTTTTCTCAACTATTGCCCCTAAGGCCAAATTTCACCAATTTAACTCTCAAGCCCACATTTCCAAGGCTTTAAATACACATGGAGCTTTAAAACATAAAACCCCTCTTTTACAAATTACATAACAAACCCTAACTTTTCCCAACAACACTAACTAATCAAAATGACTAAAATTTATATTAAAACTCATAAAATAGAGTAGGTTATCCCTACCTCGAAATGAAGAGACCAAATGGAGAAGATAGTGAAAACCCAAAGTGCTCCAAATCCAAGATTGTTCAGATTAAAGTGAAGCCCACGCCACCCTCTATCTTTCTTACAAAGAGATTAGGGTAGGAACACTCAAGAACTAGATCAAACTCTAGAGAGAAGTTATATAGAGAGAGAAAGAGCTACTGGTCTAGGGTTTGTATAAGAGAAGAGATGAAAAAGATGAAGGAAGAAGAAGCTGCTGTGAACTGAAATACACGAGGCTCGCTCGAGCGAATAAGTGGTTGCTCGAGCGACCAGACACAAGGAACCCTCACTCGAGCGTAGAAAGCCTCGCTCGAGCCAACAATTCGAAGCTTCAGGTCTGCAACCAAAAGCACGCTCAAGCGAAGAAACCCAAAACATACAGCTCGCTCGCTCGAGCGAAGGAAAGCTCACTCGAGCCAAGAATTGCAACTCTCAGGTCTAGAACTAGACGCAGACGTAGGCTCGAGCGCAAGACTTCTCGCTCAAGCCACTAGACACAACACCCAACTCTCGCTTGAGCGAAAAAACCCTGGCTCGAGCGAAGGATCTAAACAAAGAGCTCGCTCGAGCGACAAAAGCCTCGCTCGAGCGAAGACACCAAAATCTGGGCAACAACCATTTGTTCCCAAACACAACCAACTTATTACAAACCTACCCAACACATCCTAAAACTCATATACAAAGAATTGAAGGACGGAAATAAGATATATACAACAATCAACATCCACGGAACCAAGTCCGGATTACAATAATCAATGGAGGGAAAACTGGGATCGCTATAGTGAGAGTAGAGAAATCGCTATAGCGAGAGTAGAGAAAGACACGCCAAGAACAAAGGCGTCGAAGCAACAGAAGAGGAACGGCTCACCGAAGCGAGACCGAGGTAATATAAATTTTAATAGAAAAGAAACAGGACTGAGGGCTGCACAGGCAGTCACCACAGTGTTCCGGATCCTGGTCTACAAAGTTCTGGAAAGGATCATGAATCAGCCTTACTATAGAGCACCAGAGAACATCCCTAACAAATTTATGAGGAGAAGCCTTGGGAAGCACTATGCCTACCACAATGAGGATTGGCATCTAATTCAGGGGTGCAGAGCCTTAAAGACATATCTGGAAGATCTGATAAGACAAGGTCACTTAAGGGACCTGATAGATGAGGCCAGAACAAGGGAAGAATAAGCAAGGCTGCCCCAGGCACTAACAGCACCACCTCTACCAGCCACCGCAACCGCAAGCAGACGGACCTCGAGTGATCAATGTGACTCACTCGAAGGCCAATGAGAACGAGGTACATGGGGAGACTTAGAGGGTAAAACACTTATAGCATGTGTATCAGGTCCAGCAAAAGATGCCTAGGGCAGACGAGTACTAGGGACCAATGGTGTCCTTTATTAAAGCCGACCTAGACATGGTGAAACATCCACACAACGATACTCTGGTGATATCCCTCAAGATTGGAGGATACCAGGTATGGCGCATTCTGGTTGACCAAGGCAGCTCTTGTGACATCATGTATGTCAGGTATTACAAGGAGCTCGGCCTTCACTGAGATAACCTGGAGCAGTCCAACAGTCCAATGGTCGGGTTTAATGGAATGCCGACATGGCCCCTGGGAGCAATAAGTTTGGAGGTGCAGGCAGGCACCAAGAAGATAAATACAAAGTTCACGGTAATTGACACCCCCTCCCCTTACAATGTTATCTTGGGGAGGCCATGGTTGCACGCAATAAGGGTTATTCCCTCAACACTACACCAACTGTTACGGTTCCCAACAAAGCATGGAATTAAGGAGGTTAGAGGGGATCAGGTGCAGGCAAAGAATTGCTCTATGGCAGCAATGAAATCCACCTGTAATGTACGAGAGACAGAAACAGAGACAGTCGAAATTGAGGACGAGGACATGGAGGTCCTGGATGACGTCGGCAAAGAGCCAGCCGACAAAAGCGAGGAAGCCTTAAAGAGGATCTTGGTCCAATAAGGGGATGAAGAGTGTTTCTTCCTTCTCGGCTCAAGTTTGGCTGAGGAGGAAGAGAAGGCGTTAGAGTCATTCTTGTGAGCAAACATAGAGGTGTTTGCCTAGACGCCATACAAGATACCTGGCATTGACCCCGAGGTCGCTTACCACAGACTAAATGTAGACAAGTCGGCCAAACCTATCATTCAGTGAGCAAAGAGGCAGACGTTGGTCCATGTGGAGGCAGTTGAACAAGAAGTGGACAAATTGTTGGAGGCCAGAGCCATTCGTGAGGTAAACTACCCTACTTGGCTATCCAACACTATGGTTATGAAAAAAAAGAATAGGAAGTGGAGGGTTTGCGTCGATTTCACTCGCTTAAATAAAGCTTGTCCCAAAGATAGTTTTCTGCTCCCCAAGATCGATCAATTAGTGGATGCTACTTCAGGGCATGGAATGATGAACTTCCTGGACGCTTACAGGGGGTACTATCAGATAGCAATGTACCCCCTGATGAAGAGAAGACTGTATTTATCACCCCAAAAGGGTTATTTTACTACAAAGTGATACCTTTCGGGTTGAAAAATGCAGGCGCAATATACCAGAGGTTAATGACCAAGATGTTCAGACATCTGATTGGAAAAATAATGGAAGTATACATTGATGACATGCTCATGAAGACCAAAGAACCTGAGGATCATCTGGCCGACTTGAATGCAGTTTTCGACATCCTTAGAACATATCGGCTCCGACTCAATGTTTCGAAATGTGCATTTGGAGTGGGGTCTGGTAAGTTCTTGGGATACTTGGTTACCATAAGGGGCATTGAGGAAAGCCCAGATCAAATTAAGGCCATCTTGGATTTGAAAATCCCGACGTCAGCAAAACAAGTGCAAATGTTAACTGAAAGGGTCGCAGCCCTAAACAGATTTACAAGCAGAAGTTCAGATAAATGTAAACCATTTTTCAGTCTGTTGAAAAAGGCCACAGATTTCTTGTGGACAAAGGAATGTGAAGTCGCCTTAGCCGACTTTAAAAGATACCTGACCACAGCGCCAGTTCTCTCAAATCCAGTACCTGGAGAGGAACTGTTCTCATACCTAGCGGTTTTAGAGCATGCAGCAAGTGCAATGGTAATCAGAGAAGATAATGGAGAACAAAGGGCAGTATACTATGTGAGTAAAACCTTAGCAAGCGTAGAGACCAGGTATTTACCCCTGGAGAAATTGACATTGGCCCCAATGATGGCCTCCAAAAAGTTGAACCATTATTTCCAAGCCCACAAGATTGTGATATTCAATGAGCACCCCTTGAAGTCCCTGCTACAATAAGGAGATCTGACAGGCAGGGTAGCCAGATAGGCAGTAGTACTGGGCCAATACGACCTAGAATTTAGGCCCAGAACAACAATTAAGGGCCAAGTTTTGGCCGACTTTGTGGCCGAGTTCACCTGGAGCCATCCCACGTCAAGCTTCGATGAGCCGCGGCTTAGGATGTCCAGAGGAACAAGAAAAGACCCAGCTGGGAATGAAAAATCCCATAACAGAGCAGAAGAAAGAAGAAAGAAGAGAAACTCAAGCCCCGCGATATTTACATCAGCAACTCCTTCCGCCTATTTGTTGATGAGAGTTCAAACCGTCAAGGAGCGGGGGCAGGAGTGGTCTTAATGTCTTCAGATGGGCAAATTTTAGAGCAGTCTATTTGTTTGGGGTTCAAAACCTCAAACAATGAAGCAAAATATAAAGCACTGATCGCAGGATTGAAGTTGGCAGCAGTAATGGAAGCCGACGAGGTGGTAGTCTTCTGTGACTCTTAGTTTATCGTGAACCAGGCAACAGGCAAGTATGTAGCCTGAGATGAAAGAATAATAGCCTATGTCAAAGAGGTTGTTAGACTGTTAGCCTTGTTTCAGGACTGCCGACTACAGCAGGTTAGCCGAGATGACAACAGCCACACCGATGCCTTGGCTAACCTGGCTAGTGCAATGAAATCAGGGGAGGCAAGGACAATAATGGTTGACTATTTGTCAGGCCCAAATGTGGAACCAGTTATCACAAAGTACGAAGCAATGTGTGTGGAGATGGGCCCAAGTTGGATGGATGCAATAGTAATGTTCCTTAGAGATGAGAAGCTGCTAGATGATCGCAAAGAAGCACACAAGACTAGACTGAAGTCGGCTAGGTTTAGCCTGATAGCAGAAGGACATCTCTACAGAAGGTTTTTTACTGGTCCCCTTTTAAGATGTGTGCATCCCTCCCAAGTTGAAGACTTCTTGTATGAAATACATGAAGAAGTATATGAAAGCCATGTTGGGGGTAGATCACTTGCCCATAGAGCCATTACTCAGGGGTACTGGTGGCCCTACATACAGAAGGATGCTGAAGCCTATGTCAGAAAGTGCGAGAAGTGTCAAAGGTTCGCACCTTTGATACATTAACCAGCAGCAAATTTGAACCCAGTGTCCAGCCCTTGGCCATTTGCCCAGTGGGGCATAGATCTTGTTGGACAATTATCCCAAGCAACTGGACAAAGGAAGTTCCCACTGGTAGCAACTGACTATTTCACAAAGTGGGTAGAAGTTGAACCCCTTGCGAAGATTCGAGATATTGATGTGAAGAACTTCATATGGAGGAACATCATCACTAGGTTTGGGATCCCAAGGGCAATAATAGTAGACAATGGTATACAATTTGACAGTAAGCTAATCAGAAGCTTCTTTGCAAAGTATAAAATCAAGAACTATTACTCTACTCCAAGTTTCCCTCAGAGTAATGGTCAGGTAGAAGCATCTAATAAGACTATCTTATATAGGATCAAAAAGAGGCTGGCGGCAGCAAAGGGAAAATGGATGGAAGAGTTGCCCAATGTACTCTGGGTATATCGGACTACGCCGAGAAGATCAACTGGGGAATCCTTATTTGCCATGGCTGATAGCACAGAAGCAATCATCCCACTAGAAGTCGGCATCCCAGGGATCAGAACCCAAGGAGTAGAGAATGGGACTAACAAGGCATTCTTGGCCCGAGATCTGGACCTACTGGAAGAAAGAAGGGAGAGAGTAGCAATTCGGCTAGGGGCATACCACTAATAACTTGCTAGGGCTTATAATAAGAAGGTCAACCCAAAAGAGTTCAAGGTTGGGGACCTGGTGCTAGGAAAGTGGTCGGCAACAAGAAGAATCCTAAGGAGGGCAAGTTGGGCCCAAATTGGAAGGAACCTTATAAAATCATCACGGTCGCCAGCAATAGGGCATATCGGCTTGAGGACAGTGAAGGCAAAGAGTTGCCAAGACCCTAGAATACTTGCAACTTGAAGTTTTTCCATGATTAGACTTTTTGTTTTTCAAAGTTTATGTCATAATTTTATTAGTTGAGGCAGTAATAAAATTTTAGCCTGATTTTTTAAGAATTTGAAATTTGTGTGATTGGACTGACTAGTCCTATGGTGATGTTTCTGATTGAAACGTGACGAATAACTATGGTAGAGTTGAATTATACTTGCATATAATAGAGTTGAACTAAGTTGGCGATGTTTCTAATTGAAACATGACGAATAACTTAGACTTATTATATGGCAGAGTTGAATTATACTTGCATATAATAGAGTTGAACTAAGTTTGCGATATTTTTTATTGAAACATAACGAATAACTTAGACTTATTATATGGTAGAGTTGAATTATACTTGCATATAATAGAGTTGAACTAAGTTGAATTGAAGCTAGACTTGCCATGTTGGCAGAATTAAACTTAGAATGGAACTAAGTACATTTCAGTTAGATTAATAGAGAAACCAAGGTTGAGAACCTCGGCTAGTCTTTGTTTGAATCTGACTTCGGCGAAAGATTATACGTGCTTAACGTGAACATAAGTGAAACTTAGGTTCACATTAGAGGGCAGAAAGCTGGAGAATGATAAGAAAATTTACAGGCTGAAGATTAGCCGAGGTACTATCAAAAGAAGTATCCGAGATACATGTTGGCCGAGATGGCCAACCAGGTTTCCAAGCTTGGAAAGGGTGAAGTCTTGAAAGAAGATAGCATGTGAAAGTAAAAGAGCAATACTAAATAACACTTGTAAAAATATTTTGATATTTTTAAGTGTTAGCCGAGGAAAACATTCAAGATTTATATCCGAGGTATTACATCCCGAAGTCATTATACAGCTAAGTTATACTTTGAAGGAATGCAAAAATATTCTAAGTATGGAAGCATGTACAGCATGAAATAAAGCAGTAAAACATACATGAGACAAACATTCAATACTTGGAAGAAAATAGAAGACTTGCATTCAGAAAAAGAAAAAAAAAAAAAAAAAAAAAAAAAAAAAGCACTTCAGCCTGGCAAAAAAGATTACTTGTTCCAAATTACAAAAGGGGCGCTTCGGCCAAATTGCAAACTAAACATTGTTCAGACAAAATAGAAGTACAAAGTAAAAATGAAATATCCGAAGTACTAGGATGGGTCTCTGATTTCTCAACCTCAGTGGGCAGTGTTGCATTCTTTTCAACCGCTATTTCGGCGTCAATTTCTAGCAAAGTCTGATCCAGACTCCTTTCAGCACACTGGACCTCGGCCTCAGAGGTGGTTGGTTTAGGAGAGACGCCCTTAGAAACCAAGTCATCCTCCTCATCTTGAGTCAAGTCTATTTGTTCGTTGAGGGTGGGAGACTTGGGATCAGTGGCAGCCTCTTCCTCCACTTCATCGGCTTCACCATCCTTAGCATCGTCTTCGTCGGCTTCATCACCAGAGTCCTTGGGCTCTAGAGGGAAGGGCACTTGAAGTTGATTGATGCCTCGGAGGTCGGAGTCCATTGGAATAAGTAATTTGTTAAGCGCCGCCGTCCAACCAAGGTAATAACCTCGGTTGCAAGCCAGGTTGACTTGCTGTTTGTACTAGTCACGGACGGCGGCCATCCCTTCTTCATAGGCCTTTTCATCAGCCACCTTTACCTCGGCCTCCTTCCAGTTTAGAGCCTCTTGAAGCTTGGCCTCTAAATCAGCAGCCTTGGCCTTGGCAGCCTCAAGATCGGCTCTGGCGGCCTCGGCTTCAGCATCGACCATTTTAGCTTTTTTCTCGACCAAATCCTGAGCAACTTTAGAAGCCTTGGCCTGATCCAGCAGAGCTCGGTTATTGGCTTCAACACGGTTAAGTGAGGAAAGGAGCTTGGCATCTTCCTTAGTCTTCTGTGCCAACTCCTTCTTTGTCATCTCGGTCTTGACCGTATATGAATAAGTGTACTGGATGGCCTGCAAGAAGAAAAACATATTAGTGAAACTTGACTAAGTATAGGAAGACTGTAAAAGAGTAAGAAAGAAACTTACCAAGACCGAGTGTTGCATCATAAGGGCGAACTTTTCGTATTTATGCAACTCGGCCATGCGGCTTATGTCTTCTGGTAGAAGAACAGCCATTGACAGGGCTCTGCCGACTTCAAGGTTCATTGCGCTGTCGCCAGCTATCAGGGGCCTGTCATCCACCATGACCTCGGGAGCCCAGGTCATGCTACGAGGGAAACTGCGGCTACCCTCAGGCTGCTCAGATCTCGGCCTTTTGGGTAGTTGGGGTTCAGATGCTTCGACCTCAGCTGGCCTCTGCCAATTTCGAAATTGGCACAATGTCCTCAGATTCAATCTGAGTCACTGTGGCCTTGACCTTGGCCTTCTTCAATCTTTTCGGTCTTGGTTTTGATTGGGATGGAGAAGGCGATGATTGTACCATCACAACCCTTGGGATGTTGGCTAAAAGGTCTTCAACAACTGCCGGTTTGCGGCCCATTTCATCGGCAGTGGACGCGACCGTTACTTTGGTACCGAAATGGATTGCTAGAAGTACGGTAGGTGGGTTTGCAGGATCATAAGCTGACGCCTTAGAACCTTGACGTTTGCGGCTACGAGTTCTTCTTGCTGGTACGTTTGGCAGAGCTCGACGTCGACGTCGACGTCAGCGCTGTGATGTTGGGATAAGTTAGGGTGCAGACGTTGATGTGACCTCAATTGGATCCGAAGATCAGGCCTGGTCTGGCCTTGGTGATGAGGTAACTATTGGAGTTATAACAAAGAGAGGAGACCTGCTCCTCTTGGGAACGTTGGGCAAGGTAGATTTGTAAGTTAGAATGTAGTTGAGCAGTATAGGGGCTTTGCACTGGTCAACCAGCAAGCCCAGCAACCTTTTCAAGTCCTTGCTGGAAAAGAAGGACTGGCAAAAATCCTTTCAAGGTTGAGGGAGAGCTGCAATAACAAAATTCATACATTAGAACATATAAGGGGAATAAAGTGATAAGTCTTAAAGTAGAAAAGTTAACACTTGGTTCTTACCTTCATCTTCTTTAAACACCGATCGACGCAGAGGATAGAGATAAAGGTCATCGTCAGGTGCAAATTCCCAGTTGCCTGAGACGATGAAGTAATCATCTCCAACACCTTTGTTGGAGTCTGGGAAGTTGGCTATGAGTTTGTAAGGTGTGGATCTCGACTTGAGGTAATAGATATAGCCTTTTTCAGATTTCAGGCCACACATGGTATAACAATATTGGATGTCGGCTAGTGTTATCCTAGCGTTTTCTCTGCTAGCTAGAGCATTTATACCATTGATGACCCTATAGGAGTTAATGGCCAGTTGTATCGGGTTAAGCTTGTAATAATGAAGGATTTCTCGAAAAAGAGTGTCTAGAGGGAACCTAAGTCCACACTCTATGAAAGCAACTACTGGGAAAGGTATGGAATCCCCATCAGGCATGATGGAGTCCTCCTCCCCAGCCAGCCTAAGGTGAACATCGACTGGGATGGAGAACTCTCGACGGAAATACTCTATTTTTTCTGGGGTATCTACCCTTTACCTGAACATACCCATGATGTCGACTAAAGGAAGAAGGTGTAAGATTTCAGAAGAGAGTGGTTGGTGTGGGTTTGAAAGACCTTGGGTGGGTCAAGGGTTTTTCAAGATCTAGGGGAATTTGTTTCAATTCTCCTAGATATAGTGATTTCTATCAAAACCCAAGGCCTAGATCTATACGGAAACAAGAAATCAAGGGAAAGATCTGGAAACAAGCAAGAAAAAACATAAAAGAGCAATGATTCAGACTCAAGAAAACAAACATAAATTCAAGAACACTGTGTAAGCATGTGCAGATGTGCAAAAGCCAAAGAATAGTGACAAATTGCTAAAACATCATGCATATAAACAATTGGTATGTACATATGTAAACCCAGAGATAGATTGAACAGTATGAGTCGCAAGTAAATGTAGTAACGAAGCTCAAGGTACCACAAAAATCCAAAGAAATGGAAAATTGATTCATGATCAAAGAAGAAACAGAGTACAACCATAAAAACAAATTAAACAGCAACGGAATAGGCATACAAGGAATATATATAGAGTAATGAAAGGTTGAAACTAAAATTGGAAGAAAACGAGGAACTCACCAGTTGGGTCTAAGGTTGAGGACACCGGTTTGAGGTGCGCCGGAGTCAGACGGTGGCAATGAGTAGAGAAAAACGATGAATACTTCGCTGGAGGAGGTGATCGGAGCAAATTGCAGAGCTTGAAGACTTGAACAATAGCAGTTTTGGGAGAGAAGCTTTAGAGAGAGAAAGCTTGGGCAAAAACGAAGGAATGCAAAGTGAAAAGGCGGAGAGAGTGGGAGATGTTTTGTTAAAACGCGAAAAGGCTACAAACCATAATGACCTGCCTTGGATGACGTGTCTGTCAGGCGGCGTGCGCAGACGAGACGCGACGCGACCTAATAGCGCATGTCAGGTACGAACCAATGAGAGAGCGACACGTGGAGAAAACGGTTGAGTAAACCGTGCGTGACAACTCATGCGCAGATAAAACTCTTGGAGTTCTTGATTTAGTGAAACAAAAACCTCGGCTATAGGAGCGATCTCGGTTAAAGAACATGAAGAACTTGGTTCTTGGTTCTTGGTCACTGATAAAGTAGACTGCAGAGTCTTGGTCATGAGAAGCCGACGTGTGATGATATTGGCCATGAAGGATGGAGTAAGTCTTAGTCGACGTGCTATGTGGACAAACGATGTAGGTTCCATCACCTCAGGATGCCGAGGTAATAGAACCTAGGGGGCAGTTGTGGGGACATATTTTGTGAATGACAACACGTGGCCAAGGTGACGCCGAAGTGTCAGCCGAGGTGCCATGTGTCTTGGTTATGACGTCGAGGTGATCTCAGCTAGGCCAGGGTTATCTTTGGAGATACCAGAATCTAAGATGAGCGGATAAGGGACAAGAGTCCTAAAATGGGGGAGGACCTCAGTCTGGGTAAAGATAAAGCTCTTAGAGAGTTTATCTCTATCTGGCTGAGAGTCCAAGATAAGCATTGAGCCAGAGTCCATTGAAGTTAGGCTTCTACAGGGATCAGGTTGGTGCTGGCTATAAAAGTAAGGCACCCTCGTGGGTCTAAGGTATGCTTTTTGTATTCTAGCTAGTGAGTTAAACACTGTTTGCTATCTTTTGAGAGATAACTGAGTACTGACTTGATCGTCGGAGTGCCCCCAGATGGACGAACCACCGCTGAAGTCTTATCTTTCTGTGACAGGTTGTTCGGATGTGATCTATTCTGCTTGTGCTCTCCTGCTGAGTTCCTAATTGACAGTGTGATCGGAAATCAGCACCCACAATGATTTTTTAATGTGAATATTAACATTAATTATGATTTGTTGTGAGTGATACATGGTTAATGTTATCATGTTATTTTGGTATTATATAGATATTGTGAACATTCACATTGTTGGTAATTATTTGTTATTGTGTGCATTCACGAATATTGATGTAAACATTCACATCTCTATGTTATATTACTAAGATGCACAATATGTTCTGACCAAAATATCACATTGTTATTTACGTTTATATGACTATTTCTAAATGTAAATATTAACATCGATTAAAGATGTGATAATTACAACACCAATGCGAACTTTCACACCATGTAATAATCATGTAAAAATCATGAAAACTCATACAATAGTCAGTAATATGTAAATGTGAACATTCACATTGTGCAACAATCATACAATCATCAGTTTACATTGAACATCATGCAACCATCACATGTTTTTAATGTTGAATTTCACATCACCAAATTCAGAACATTAAAATCAAATAATCCACAATAACAATAACTTTAGTGGATGTGCACGTTCACATTTACAAAAATATCTAATTAATAAACATACATATACACGAATATATAATACTATATCAATCCATCTCGAAACAAAAAATCGAATCTAACTTTAATAAAATATTAAACAATTCTGAACATACATCCTTACCAACACATACCCATATGTAGTTGCAAAACAAAAACGGTGCTAACCTTGCCCTTACGATATTGGAAGAAAATAGAGTTTCAAACTGTAACAATGGAAAAACACAGAGTTTCGAACTGCAACAATAGAAGAATGATGATGACGATAATGATGATGATGATGATGATGATGATGAGCTTCTTTATAGGTTTCTTCTATTTTGTTTATTTCGTTGATGATCATCACTCAATTCATCTCTCTGAGTTTTTGTTGTCTTGTGATTTTTCTCAATTCTCAAACAGGCAAATGAGAGAGAGAGAGAGAGAGAGAGAGTATGTGAGAGAAAGCATGAGAGAGAGTGTGTGCTGCAAGATTCTTTTTTAACCATGTTTTCTGGTCAATATTATAATTTTATAATAAATATTTAGTTTTTAAAGAAACTTATCCCACTAATTTCAAATTTGTCAAAATAGAATAGAAAAAGGGAACAAGAATATTACAATTGTGTGTAATATTTACTATTAAAAATAGAACAAAGGGTATATTAATCCTAAAAATATTATAAATAAGGAAAAAATGACCTCTTAAAATACAAATCTAAATATATGAGATTAGATGAAACATAAGAAAATTTTATAAACTTTATGAAGTTATTGAATTATAAATCCTTTAAATAGAATTTAGGGCAAATTACATATACCCCCTCGTGGTTTAGCAAAATTACAGATACCTCCCGAGGTTTGAGAAATTACAGATACCCTCCTAAAGGCTATATTTGCATAACAAATTAGAGGGCAATTTGTTATGAAAATATAAATCTTATGGGACAATTTATTATGAAAATATAAATCTCAAGAGGTATCTGTAATTTTCGAAACCTTAGGGAGTATCTGTAATTTAGCTAAATCTCGAGGGAGATATATATAATTTACCCTAGAATTTATAAATGAATTTCTCAATTAAAAATAAATGTAATATAAAATATGTATAATAAAATTCTCCTAATATAATTTACCCAAAAGGAAATTGCTATGTATCATAAATAAATTATCAAAATTTTTATCAAATTTCTCACATGGGTGTGAGATTCACACACATTGTGAGAAGTTTAGTACAAAATTTAATAATTTATTTGAAATTTCTGACATAACTCTATCCAAAATTTAACAATAAAAAATATTTAAAAATTCTAAATAATTGACTAAATATTTTATCAAATATCTTATATAAGCGTGAACTCACATAAACCTACGTATGTAAGAGTCCCACAAATTTGATAAAATATTTAGTAAGCTGTTTAAAAACTCAAGTGTTACTCTTTAAATTCCGAATTACGGCAGCTTTATTACGCAATAGAATATGACGGATCACTGTTCATCTGTCCACGTCCATGACGATGACATCTCCTACGCTACACTTCCATCAAATAATCTCCTGCCACGTGGAACCTTCCTTCAAAAACCCTCACTATATTCGCTGCTTTCGGCTGTTGTCCACACATTAGCTTGTTTCGTCAGCATACTGTAGCAAAACCATCTCGCCTGGCACGTGTCAAAATCTCTCTCTCGGTACACAAGCGAGTACTCACTTAACCTTACACGCGCGACTGCTATACTTCCTCACACAAAGAAAATCTCTATAAAATGCCCAAGCACTCACGTACCCTCGTAACCCAATAAGCCGATTCAATTTCCAACCCAAACCATCGTGAAAACTTTCTCTCTCTAGAACTCTCTCGTTCTCTCTCTCATAACATACGATTCCTCATTTCCTCTCTGGCATTTTTCTTCAGATCTCAGACGCATCGAATTGATCAGAATCATACAATTTTGATACATCTGATCTCAATTTTGGCCGATCGGGATTCAATTTTGTGTGTGAATTTACATGCATAGAGATAGAGAGAGATAGAGAGATTGATTTTGATTGAAGAAAGCAAAATTGCTTTTTGAGAGAGACAGAGAGTGTGTGTGCGTGTGTGTGTGTGTGAGTTAGGTATAGAAAAATAGGCGCATGAGCTGTTTGGTCAATCTGGAGTTCTCTTCTTCGAATTCAAACCACTTCATAACGTGCCTTCTCGTTTTTATTCTTCATTACTCACCTCAATTGCCTCCTCTTACCTTGTTTAATTTTGAGAAACCCTTGGAACCTAGAGCGAACTTCTCATTAATATCGTTATTATTGCTGTTGTTAAGTAATTTTAATCACAGTAATCTCTTTAATCATTGCCGATCGTCGTCTAATCATGGAGTCGCGAGAACACAGTAATCGCCAATTAACCAAGGGTTTGTTCACAATTTCTTTCTTAATTTTTCCTCTTTTTTAATTTTTTATTTAAAAAAATTAATTTTTCTTTGTCGGTGGGTTTATTTATTTTTATTTTTTTTATTATTATTTTTATTTTTTGAGAATTATGGACTTGTCTGATTTTAAGCTGTCAGTTTGTAATAATTACTTGTCTGATAAGCCGATGAAAGAGCCTGTGATATGAATAATTGTTATAATATTAGTTGAAAATCATGCATTTGCATTTTCCTTTTTGCATTATACTTCAATTGTCAATTAGATTACAATTCATGCATTTTCCTTTTCGATTTTTCCTTATACGTGATTAAAAAGCATAGATGTAGCGGACCCCCTATCGAAAAAATGGTATGCTTTCCCTTTGAATATGTATGTCGCTTTTTTTATTCTTAAAAATTATAGCTATGTAATTTGAATTATGCCATCATTATAGCCAAATGGTGGATAAAATTAACTATTTTAGTTGATTTTTTTACAAAATAAAAGTATAAAAAAATAAATAGACTGATGTGACAATTTGCAGTGGCTTTTTAACTAATCTATTACAAACGAGGCCAAAGAAGCTGATATTAGGCTTACCACCAGTACCGTTGTCTGCTACTTAAAAATCATGTTCTCAATCATTGCTATCAAATCATCATCAGTTACTGGGTAGCGCGTAGGCTTTGATCTTTATGGGGCAAGATATTTTTCTGCTTGAGCAGCTATTGGTTGATGTTGTTTACCTTCCAATTCTTACTGTTCGGTATTGTTCTAGTTTTATGATAGTGGTACTTCTTTTTATCCCCTATTTTTTTTATCCAATATATCCTCTCATAATTGAAGAGTGTCAGTTTGTATTGGTTAAAAGTGCGCAGTGCGCACACCCATTTTTAAGATGTTCTTGGGTAGATGTGAACTTTTTTCCCAAATGTTGTACTTGGCTTAACTTAATCCATTTTGTGTGGATTACTCACAATTTGATGAAGATTATGATTTTATTATGGGTTGCAACCTTCTTGAGCTATTCATCTATGTACATTTTGAAAGATTTTATATCTGCATTGGAAAGTATCTATCCACATAAAATTAAGAAGTAGAAAAAAATGGAGTCTCTAACCTAGAACTAGAGGGGGAAGGGTGAACAATGACATTTGCATGCCTTTGATTCAACATTCAGGCAAGGACTCAGTTTTTTTAAATGGAAATTGAGGCGGGATATGTCAGGACAGAAGCAACTCTCAAGATTGATACTGAAAAATCTTTTGTAGTTAAATTTGCATTGTATGTCTTTTAGGTATAATGACACATTAATTTCAATACTTTATCTGAGATTATTTTGATCAATTTTTGTTTTAAGAAATAAATTATTTTTTTCCATCTATCTTTGCCTATTTATTCACCCACGATTCTGTTACAGAAGTTAATATCTTTGCTACTTCTTTTGTGTTTGTGGTCCATAATTGCCTCTGCGTAGTTGTTTCTTGCCTGCATTTCTGAATAATGATAGGTAGCATGTCCAGTGTATGTGTAAAATATGTTGTCTATCATTGTTTCTGTTAACTGTTTTTGTCTTGATGATGACCAAGATGTTTTTAACTTGTATACTTGGCTAGAGTGTGATTGGAAGTAGATGTGGAGGCATATTATAGTGATGTTAGTTCATTGAATGTGACTCTTAATATGTGTGTATCAGCATGCCCAATCACTGACTTTGCCATTATTTGAACCATTTATCAATTTGTGCCAGTTAAGCTCCAAGGCCCAATATGAGAATCTAAGTTCATTTTGTTTTTTGTAGTTCCTTGCTATTCAAATGTTGAGAGGAGACATGGTGCCTCACCCTCGGTCATCGTCATAGGTGGTGGTTTTGCCGGTATGGCAGCTGCTCGGGCCCTTCATGATGCTTCATTTCAGGTATTTGTTATAGTTATTTAACCAAGAATGGTATGCATTCATCTTATATATTTATAATGCTGAATGATTGTTAATATGATGGATAGCGAAATACCTTTTTTTGGTGGTTCAAATTCTGTACACATTTATCGACATCTAGTATTTAAAAAATTTTGTTGCATGTTCTTTTCCGTAACTTTGATGAACTTGCACAACTAACTAGTTATCTTGATTATTTTCTGGCCAGCACTTTGATGTACTCTCCTAATTGTAATGTTGGCATATCTATATATGAGCTTGCCTATGTTTGGTGTAGTTGAAGTTTGAATCTTAGTGTCCCTCGATTATATTTATATCTTGGATAGCTTCAAGTTGAACACTTGAAGCTGATCTGCGAATATGAGTACTTAAAGCATATAGAAAATTCTGGGGTACAGTACCTCCATCTTGCTCCACAAGGCAAGCCACAAATGAGTGCCCTGTTTATCCCAACAACATAGGCAAGTTCTTTTGTGAAGTGTGAACTTTATTCTTACATTTTACTGTAAAAATGCCCTGTAAACCATGTCTTCATGTGTGGAAATTGAGGAATTGTTTTTTGGGTGAATGAAATTGAGGATTTGCCATGTCCAAAGATTTCTTTCATGACAAAGAGGAATATTTTTGTGCATATTGACTTACTGGAGAAAGATATTCCCTTTTTGACCCTGCTGGAATCTTTTTATAATTTGGTTCCTAGGTGGACTTCTTATATGGAGATACTGAGGTGGTATTAACTATATTTTATTTCAGGTTGTCCTGTTGGAATCACGGGATAGAATTGGTGGTCGAGTTCACACAGATTACTCATTTGGTTTCCCTATTGACCTGGGTGCATCATGGTAACTTACATTTTTTTGACTTTTTCTTTTGGTGTATTTTTCAGATACCTTCTATTGGTTATAGCCAAGTTGTATCTTCATATTGATGTTTCAGGTTGCATGGGGTCTGCAAAGAAAATCCTTTGGCACCGTTGATTGGAAGACTAGGACTTCCTCTCTACCGTACTAGTGGTGACAACTCTGTATTATATGATCATGATTTGGAAAGGTAATTATTCTTTATTGCTTATGACGTCCCTAGCTTTTACCAGCACTAATTGAGTTGCAGGTGTATTGCAAAGTATTTTCCTTGGTTAAGATATGCATTTTGGTTTATGTGGAGCTTCCACTTACATTGCTTGAGTTCCAGGTGTAACATAAAGTTGGTGTGTTCCCTGGTCAAGATGTGTATTTGCTTTTTTAAGATTTTAAACATTCAATAACTTTGGTTTTACATTATGGACTATTGATGTAGAATCAGTTTGAAGATGATTTGGAAAATCACTAAGTTGAGAGCAAATAATTGAAGTTCCTTAGTTTGCATATGAATTTTTTTGTGAAATTCTTATTTGTATTTGACATCAAGAAATGTTAGATATGTACAAAGCATTAGGTTTGATACAACGCTTAAAGAATTTATTGTATTTTTCAGCTATGCACTCTTTGATATGGATGGGAATCAAGTTCCCCAGGATTTAGTGAAGAAGATTGGCGAAGCATTTGAGAGCATTTTGAAAGAGGCATGTCTCTCTGTCTCTCTCTGCTACCACAACATGTGTGTGTCTGTCTGTGTGGAACTTAAATAACTTATTATTGTTACAATTGGAACTTGAATAAAGCATTGCAGTAAAGTACATTTGAGAATACGATCTTTGGTTCTTATTGTATTCTAGGTGTGATGTGATGCTGGTTTAGCAAACATTTCTTAAGTTGCTTTTTCACTTGTTATTGCAGACAGATAAAGTAAGGCAAGAATATAGTGAAGACATGTCTATACTTCGTGCTATCTCAATTGTTTTTGAAAGGAAGCCGGAGTTAAGGTACTTAAATGTAGCATCATACTTTAGTTACTCTAGTTAAGAATGGTATATTCAGAAAGATTCTTATTGCAGGTTGGAAGGGATTGCTCATAAGGTGTTGCAGTGGTACTTATGCAGAATGGAAGGTTGGTTTGCTGCAGATGCTGATACCATCTCACTTAAATGCTGGGATCAGGTAAGTTTCTTGTTTTCTCCCCATTATACTAGTTTTGATTTCACAACAAATACACATTGGATTTTCAACAGAATATGAGATTTGTTCAAATCAATATTTCTTTCTACAAATAATTTATTGTCATCATACCAAATCAAATTAGATTCGGCATTGTCGTACACAATCGAATCTGTTGGTCATGAGTTTGGTTGGGGCCGTATATTTTTCAATGGTCAAATCTGGTGAAGGGTCCTAATCTTGTGTAACAAAAAGTGACAACCTTTAACCAGCATTACAGGGGAATTGGGGGTGGGGTTTGGGGTGATGAAAGCTTGTAACTGAGAGTTCCAAAAAGTGCGATATTTTCCCCGCAATTTGTTATTTATTGTTATTACATAGAATGGAGTAAATATGTTCAAAGTAACATAGAAGAAAATTGGCTATATATTGGCAGGATGCAAACTGAAAAAATTACATTTGTCTTGCCATATCTGTTACGTTTTGTAGGAAGAACTGCTTCCTGGTGGTCACGGGCTCATGGTGCGGGGCTATCTCCCTGTTATTAATACACTTGCCAAAGGTCTTGACATCCGCTTGAACCACAGGTAAAATTTAATTATCAATTCAACCATCCTGTGATTTGGCCTTGAATTTGTCTGTGACCTAATTTGCCTTTCTTATCCTTATATTTGTTCCAAAGGGTTAAAAAAATTGTCAGACGTTACAATGGAGTGAAGGTTACAGTTGAAGATGGGCGATCATTCATAGCAGATGCTGCTATTGTTACTGTTCCTCTTGGTGTTCTGAAATCCAATACCATCAAATTTGAGCCAAGGCTTCCTGAGTGGAAGGAATCAGCTATTGCTGACCTTGGAGTGGGGATTGAGAACAAGATCGTCTTGCACTTTGAGAATGTGTTTTGGCCTAATGTAGAATTCTTGGGGGTGGTTGCAGAAACTTCATATGGATGCAGCTACTTTCTGAACCTTCACAAGGCTACCGGTCATTCTGTCCTTGTTTATATGCCTGCAGGGAAGCTAGCTCTCGACATTCAGAAAATGTCAGATGAAGCTGCAGCTAATTTTGCTTTCATGCAGCTGAAGAAAATCTTGCCTGATGCTTCTGCCCCGGTATTTTTTTTTCTTCTTCTGTAGTGAACATTCATTATCTTTTCCCCATTTACAGTAGGTCAAATTAGCAGCTTGGTGACCTTTAAGCGGAACTGATGGAGTCGCAGTTCTCAAATTTCCACAGAAAACTTGTCTATGATGCACAAATGTTCATATCTGCCCTAATGAGGGCTGCAAACGAATTGAACCAAACCAAGACGAGTTTGGCTTGTTTGTTTATTGAGCTTGACATTCTAGCTCATGCTCGGCTTGAAAATTAATACAGCTCAAGTTCGGCTCACTAATACTAATCAAGCTTAGTCGATAATGAATTTTTTGGGGGTTTTAGTTATATTATTTAAATATATAAATAATATGTTTATATTATTTAATGTATGAATAATATATTTATCCTATTATTTATACACATGTTCACATTATTTAAATAAATAATAAACAATCTGACCTTATTCAAGTGCAAGGTTGGCTTGTTTATTAAGCAAACCTTAAAGTCTGGCTCGAACTTGTTTATTTACATAACGAACCGAGCCCTTACCAAACCAAACCTAGCCTAGCCTAGCCGAGCTCACGAACAACTTGGTTAATGCCCTAGCCCTAACCTGTGGATGAGAATCTATATGATATAGGAAAAAGAATCATTCATGAGACGAGACATAAAATTAACAGTCAGAAAAAGTTGCATGTACATGATTGGAATTTTCTGTTGGCTGTAACATTAATGTTTTTCTGGTCTGTGCTGCTGATGCAGATTCAATATCTTGTTTCTCGATGGGGCATGGATGAAAACTCACTTGGATCCTATAGCTATGATGCAGTAGGGAAACCCCATGATCTGTATGAGAGGCTAAGGATCCCTGTCGATAACCTATTTTTTGCAGGGGAGGCGACAAGTGTAGATTACCCAGGGTCCGTGCACGGTGCATACTCAACTGGATTAATGGCCGCTGAGGATTGCAGGATGCGCGTCCTGGAGCGTTACGGGGAATTGGATCTGTTCCAGCCAGTCATGGGTGAGGAGACTCCGGTTTCTGTACCCTTGTTGATCTCTCGTATGTAACTTTTAGGACCAGTCCATCTCACACACACATATATATATATATGTCAGACATGGGATCCCGCTAATGCAATATTACCATGACTGCTTTGGGAAAATTACTGTTTTTCCAATGTATTCATCATGTTAGTTTGTTGGTTGATGTGTGTCTTAGCCTTCCTCCATCTGATAATGTGTCTAATAGTAATCTGTTGAATATCATAAACCTTATGAACCACTTTGTGTTGTCATGTTTAGTATCCGATGTTGTAATCCTTGAACAACTTAGATGGGACAATTTGCTGTGAGTATGAAGCTATTTTTGTGTTTATCTTCTGTATTAAAGAACACTAAGGATTCAAATATCCTTCACTTCTTTACTCCTCTGCCAATAATATTGTAGCTTTTTTTTTCTCTCTTATTTTGGGTGGGGGGTACATCACAACACAAGGGTCTGGGTGAGGGGAGGCAAGATTCAAATTGGACCACCCTTGCCAATATATTCTGAAGTCATGGTCCCTTGCATATAATTTTAGTTCTGAAAGCTCAGTATGCCTAATTAAAAAAAAAAAAATTCATCAAGTTTTTTGGGGATACTGACAGAATTGATCTTTAGAGTAGTGAGCTCCAAAGCAGAGAACAGATCAACTAAGATGTACATCAGATAACAAGGAGCAAACTTAAAATGATATTTACTGCCTAGTTAACCATTGTTAAAGGGAAAGTGGATAACCGCATTTGAGGGGATACAGCAAAAGGTTGCAAATAGAGCTAATCCTTGCCTGCCGAAGCTGACTAGTACAACTAATGGTGATTTTGTATGAATGAAAAAATTGAGCAATGAAACAGATAACAAAAATCCGTAGGGCTAAGCTAGTTTCAATGTCCCTAGTTCCCCTTAGCTGTTTAAACAAAAATTTAACATCAGTTAAAACATTAACATGCAGGTAATTCATTTACTATCCTTGGTCCATACCAAAGCAGATAGAACTGAAGCATATTCAAGGGAACATATTTGAACAGAGTGCCCACCCTGGTACTTTTAACGAAGGCAACCATACCAGCTCACATGACCGAATGACATTAGTTAACCCAAACCAGATACATAAACATTAGGGCTGTTTGGAATGATTTCCAAACTATATTTCTACCCCCACATTTCAACATGATGTTTGGATACCACACTCAAATCACATTTCCACAATATTTACGAAACTCTACACAAAACTCTATCTGAGGCGCGATTTTCAAAAAAAAAAAATTCAAATTTGGCCTAACCGGTCGTCCGGCCGGTTAACCGGAACGGCACAATTTTATTTTATTTTATTTTATTTGCAATTGACATATGTTAACTTTTATATATTCAAAAAAAATATTTTTTGAATTTTTAAATTTTTTTTACGTGCTTTAATAGAATTTTGAATTGTATGTTTGGTTATGAGTTGTAAATTTTTGTATCAAATATCATATGTTACATCAAAAATTTCTCACTTAATTCAAAACTCTTTTTAAAACTCTTTTCAAAACTCTTTCATCAAACAAATTTTCTACACTCAAATCATAATTCCAAAACTCACAAACTCAAAATACAACTTATACTCTCAAATCATATTTACAAAACTCTACCAAACACAACCTAAGATTCCATTCACAACTGGAATCGTATACTGAAAAAAAAAAAAAAAAAAAAAAAAAAAAAAAAAGGGGGGGGGGGGGGGGGGGGGGGGGAGAAGAAGGAATACTTGACTGAAGATGTAGAACTGATTTGCAAAAAGTTGAGATTAGAAGAGATTAGGACTCTGTTTGATTCATTGATTTGAAAAAAGAAGAAAAAAATGTGTGAAACATAAGTAAAATGTAATTATATTTATTCACAATTCACCTACCTTTGCTCTTTTTTTTTTCAAATCTCTCTTCAAATTCATGAACCAAACAAAGTCTAGAGGGAAGAGAAAACGAGTTGAGAAATCCTCCATTGTTAACAAGGGAGATAAGATTTAGAAAGGGCACAGAAACTACATGCATAGGGCAGCCTTTAGTACTACTATACATTCGTTGTCCTTGCAATAACAGCAGTCTACACCAAACAATAATGTATGCAAAGATCATATAATATAATCATCTCAAATATCTTTCAAAACAACGTAATCTAGGCGGCAAAGAATGTTCATCCTGGGCAAAAGATCCATCTTCTATTTATTTCCTTATGTTTGACCCTTACTGCCGCGAAATGGTCAAACCTCCTGCTGGAGGGTTCAGATTTCATATCAACAAGCTTCAACTGAAAAATGCTCTATCAGAAGTCAAAACTGGGAAATCATACACAAAATACCTTGCAAAGACTGAGAAGGAAAAAAAAATACACAGCATAATCAGAAGAAACATAGCAGAATGTAATGGCTTCCCATTGAAGTGGTCAAAGTCATCATAACAAATTTAAATTACCCTCATAATTTAAAAGTAGAATAAAAATGTAAACCAGCTCATGCTTTTCATCCATAATATTCCAGTACACAGCATGTATAAAAACAGTCCAGGCAAAGCAAACCGATACCGCTCCCCTTTCCCACTTTTTTTCTCTATTTTTCATATAGTTATGAAAACAGGTAGCGCAACCAACGCACAGTCCATTGGGTGAAACTCAGAAAATATAAATCAGAAGGGTTGGACTTGAGCCTCATCCCAAACAAGATAAGATCTCACAAAGCCCCAAGTCTGTGGGTCTGGACACAGTTGCATTTTGAATCAAAACAGCTCCACTTGTATGCTCGTCAATAGTTAATTGTCTTCACGGTAGTCTGGGTTCTCTTTTAAAATGACAAAGCCTTCAAGAATGGGAGAGAGTGGAATATACCTGCACGGACAATTAAATATTAGTAATGCAACAGGTAAACAGTCAAATAGTACACCTTTCAAGGGATAGAATGTAGTACTTCTCAGTAGCAAGCTCCGCTCTATCACCAGCAGCCAGAAGAACCGGTGTTGAGTGGGTCTGGAAACCAGTAATGGTCTTGGGTCGACCTGCCTGGCCAACAACATCGACAGCTTGGCCCACCCGCACAGGTACTGACAGAGGTTTCAAGTTCTCATCTACTGTCAGTAGCATTCTTGGCTGTAGTATTGAAGGAAATATATAACATAATCAACCATTAGTAGTAGTGTGTTAACAGCCCAATCATTAAAAGCAAGAGAGAGTGAGATAGAAGTAGACAAACTGTTATAAACTGAGACCAAACCTGCATTGCCAAAACGAGGAAGTAAAGAACATAATGATATTTCCCCAATATGATTGCTTTCATATCAAGACATGCATGCAGTAAGGTTACTATTCCAGCCAGTGCCGTTCTGGAAGAAAAAGATGAAATACATACAGAAAGTGAGCCGACAGAAAAGCCAGAGGTATGACTTAAAAATACTTCTCACAGATACTAAAATTTATTTATTCATTTAATTGCAGAAAAGAAGGCTAGATGATAATCTAAAAACTTCATATTTGTAACCCTGTCTCCCAATATGCTTTATCCCACAAATTATTTATTTATTTATTATTTTTTTATAAATAAAAATGTTTTATTCCACATGACAGCCTTTTAACAGCTTTGGACAAAATAGCCACATTACAGATTACAACAGTAAACAAACTTTGCAGACAATACAGATCATATATTCCTTTAGCTCCACTGAATGATTTACCCTGTCGAAGAAGTGAATGCATGAAGCATTTGACACCATTCTTAACCCAACAGAGCTGTAAGCTGAACTTATTTGGATCATCTGATTGAATCCTCTTCCAACACTCGGCTGTATCTAAGACCAAAACTTCTCTTATACAAAAGATGCTCATAGGATGACGAATTTTTTGTTTGTTTCTAGTGTGTTTGGAAATTCCATATGAATGCTATTGTTCTAGAATTCCATCACATAAATAATGTGGAATAATTCTTCTTTCAAAAATAAATCTCTTAAATGGGAAACAAACCATTGTTCCCCTGTATACGGGATATTAACTAAAAGCGGAATGAACCACTTGAAATGGTAGGTTTAAACTACATGGACTAGCTTAGGTGCCATCAAAATTCTAACAAAAAACCTTTAGATTCAACAGAAACATCCCAATTAACGGGTCAGTCCTGATGTGAAAACTACCACTTTGGAAGAAGTCTCCCATTGTTGAAACTTGCTCATCTCCCGCTGGATATGTATGTATGTGAATCAGTTCTAACCCACCCCCTAAAATTGAAAAGTTAATATGGGGGAGAAGAAACACTTACGGGGATAGCAAAAAGCGCTCAGAATGATATGGAGCAAGAGTCAACAAGCCTTTTCCCAAATGTACAAGACCCTGGGCAATTCGTACCTGCACAAGTGGCCAACACAAATCATTAAAACAGAACCCCTTAAAAAAATAAAAAATAAAAATAAAAATAAAAGAAAGAAAGAAAGAAAGAAAATCTGAGATGCACTGTGGAACAAATTCCAAGAGAAACTTACACAAAAAAGAAGGCTAGCTTCTTTGTAGTAGTAACTCGAAAGATTGCGAAGCATGCCAGCTATTCTAGCGTTGTTGGTTCCAGCACCAATCAACCCTAAGGAGATGACGGCAGCCTGTAGAATCCAGATAAATATGTCAAGATTTAGGCTGTAACTAACAAGGAATCGATAATACTAACTATAGTCCTAATATATTATATGAAAGAGAGAATACCATTGCTACTTCTGTATCTGTATCGTGACTAAGTCTGCTTAATGTATCCATAACATTGACCTGGTCAGAACATCCAATTCATAAATTAGCTCAACTGCAATTCAAACACCAGTTCCAAGGTTGCTCAGCTTGGAAAATATCACAGGATAATTTACCTTAGGGTTTGATATACAAAGAAGACCAAGAGCCAAAGGAACTGCCCTTCGGATATTCTGCTCTCCATACTGTAATAGATGCTCTAATGAGCGAATAGCCATTTCAAGTCCCAATTCTTCAGCCATTGCTACCATAGCAATTCCAAGTACAGCTGGTCCCTGATGGGTTTCTCCCTTCTCAAGATGTTGGGCACATTGACCCAGAAGGTGTTGGACCTATGTGAAAATAAACAGTAGAGTGAGCTATTTCATCTACATAACAGTCGACTCCAATTTAAATTAAAGGGGTTGGAGTAAACACCTTGAGCACATTCCCAGTTCCAGCATAAGCACAGGAAAGTAGGGTCATGTCACAATATTTCCTAATTTTCTCATTAAATGTCTTAGAAACCTCTGCTGTTGCCTCCACACTTTCCTGTTAAACGACACAATGGGATTCCAAAGAAAAAAAATACAACAAAAACGAATGATGTAAATAAGAATCAAGTCCAGAGTCTACAAGGTGTTATCAACAATAAATAAATAATAATTTTCAGATGCACCACCAAATTTTTTTTTTTTTAAATTATCACAATTTGAAAAAGAATAATCTGTGATAAAATAGAAAGAAAAAAAATTTAAAAAAGCCCCGCAGCTTGCATTTTTTAGTTACCTGCTTCCCAAGGTATAGAAGGCCAAGGCCAAGAGGCAATAGTCGAGTGAGGGGCTCCCCCAATTCTGATTCACTTCGGTCCATTAATGCAAATATAATTGCCTGAGCAACCTCTTCATTACAGGAACCAACATATACCAAGCCCAATGAAATAGCAGTGAACGCAATCACATCAAGAGGCACTTTGTTATCTCCAAGGATAGGAGTCAATTTACTACGGATCTGACAAACGATTTAGATTAGTCCGCTTCAACGGGAAATAAACATATCAAACAAAGAAAGTAGAGGAACAAGTCAAATGATGTTTTTGCATTCCACAGATATGAGACAATTAACTATGGAACTGAGAAAAATTATAAATTAATCAACATCAACTTTAATTAAACATGTTGTACAAAGAGAAGGGAAGGTATCTTCCAGTACTCATCAAATTTTATCTCTCCCTCTCTATTTGTGTGTATTCTGTAACTTCTGTGATGAAATTAACAATCTATGGTAGAATAGACAGAATGATTCTACTGATGTGCCTCTTGAATCAGACATAGTATTGTTTCCATGGCCTACCAAGAAACCACCAGTTAAAAATGCAAGGAACCTCACCTGCTCATTTTGGGCACCAGCATAAGCAAGGCCCAGACCCATTATTGCACCGATTCTGACAGAAGAATCCTCTTTATCTATATAATCAGCAAGAAGTGCCAATGCCTGAAAAAAGAAAATTTAGGATTTCCAAATACATAACAGTCACAGACTTGTGTACAGAAAAATGCCGAAGTATAACTCACAGGATCACAGTCATTCTTGATACCGCAGTTCACAATACCAACTCCCAATAATGCACCGGCTATGATATGGTTGTCATTACTGTGGAAATACTTGTCAAGTTGGGCAAGTCCAGAATCAACATCCCAAAGCAGAATCATACCCTACAAGGAAAAATGGTGATAATCCAGCAATAAAGAAACTTGGACCAGCAAATAGACTGAAAGGGAAGGGGAACATACCAGACTTGCTGCAGCACTGGCTTTTCCGTGTTCTTTATTCTTAAAGAGCCAGTTTCCTGAAGAACCACCACTTGAAGCCTCTGATGGGACTGTCATTAGCTTATCCTGCCACAATATAAGCAGCAAATGTTACATGAGGCCATCCCTAAAATATTTGCCTCCAAAATTTCTTACACAAATGAACCACCCTTTTACCTGACCAAAGCCAGCATTAACAAATGCATTAACAAATGTAGCTGCCAAGTTCTGTCTGGCTGAATCAACACTTGCACCAGCACTAGCCCGGCCATCGAGCAAATGTGCCTAATTAAATCCAAGCAAGAATAGCAGGTTTGATGAAGAAACAATTAGGAATAACACACATACAAACCCCTTTCAAATATGCAACAGTAATTATAACTATCAAGATGACAGGACAAATCAAGAGCTGGTATGGATATCTAAGAAGTCCCAACCTTATAAATATCCTCAGGCGATTTGGGCTCCATGACCTCTATATCACGAGCAAGTGTAAGATAACCTTCACTTAACTTAGTATTGTTGATAATTTCTTGCAATGCCTCCCTTTCGTCGTCATCTGCAGCCATCTCTTCATCAAGCTCAAAAGTAATACCCTGTATGAAAGAAATCAATAACCAAACACTATCTGCAATCAATTAAAACGAAACATTAACTTGATGACTTGCAACAAGAGTAAAACAATGCAAGGATGAAGCTTCTAAAAAGAGATCTGCTATGTTTCCATTTAGACGACAAATTAGTTCAAAATACAACACTCTCCACAGATTTACGTCTTGTACCAAACCTATCTATAAAATAACATCACGGCAAGGTTGTTAAAATCGGGATCCCAAGTAGGATCAGTGAGAGGGTCTGGTTCTATTAAAAAAAAAATTAAAATTAAAATTAAAATGATACATATTAAAAATAAGGTGAAAAATCATAAAATCTACGATCCTACTTGCGATCCTACCTACGATCCCATACGATCCTACACGATCCCATGCGATCCTATACGATCCTACTTGCGATCCTGTTATAACATCGATCCTACAACGATCTGGATCGTTTTGGCAAAGTAGGATCGTGATCGCGATTTTAACAACCATGCATCACGGTCGGCATCCAAACCAAGAAAGTAACAAGAAGAGAACAGCAGTATGACTAATTATTTCCAAGCAAGGGACAAGATTCCATACCGTACCAGGATATCAGGTCCAACAGGGAGGTCATAAAGCACATTAAAAGATACGTTACTACAACACATCATACTACAGCAATCAGGCTGAAATTTAATAACTGGAGAAAGATACCATTTACATAACCAAACTATAGTAGCTCATGGTATTTGGGAGAGGCAAATGTTGAGGAATGACCCCAGATACAGCCAAGGAGAGAAAATCAAAATGAATACATGATTCATCAAGGAAAACTATGATCTCTACACATCCTGAACCCACTGCTATTTATAATATTGAAAAGTGAAACAAGAAAGATGAGTATTATCCATAAGAAGTTAGAATAACAAGACTTACGTGTTGAGCAAGGATGTAACAAAATTGCTTCTTTCGTAGCAGATCATCACAGGACGTAAAAACCTGCTTCACATACTGTCAAGACATACAATGAAACGAAATATTAAGAGTCAAAACAGAAAAGTGGACAAGAGAATATCATCAAAGAAAAGATCATATGCTCTATCTTTCTTTTTTTTCTAGAAATGGAACGGTATAATAGTTATCCAGTCACACTATCAACAAAATTTAAACTTTTATACCACTGTTCATTATTTATTTTACACAGGCAAAGAGGGGTAAGAAAATATTTGACATGCAGAATGAAGAGCAAACCTGCATGTTGTCAAGAAATAGAGCAATCTGAAGTGCACTTGGGTACTCTACAAATTTTAGATAGATCATGTACGCAATATCCAAAACTAGCATATCATCTGGTCCAGGAAGGTATCTGCAAGATTAAAATCACAAAATATCAGTAGCACGAAAAAAGTTTCTGTGTGCATGTCTCGGGGCATAGCTACATTGGCACAAGACATCACGAAATGCTAATAGCAAAACAACACCATGAAGCATGTAACTGAATAGCAATTTGGCTTCCTAAAGTATGTTCTTTGGATGCCATCTTCCTGAAAGAACAGAAAACCTCATTTCTGTTTTCCAAATTTCAACATCCAGAAAAATGAAAAATGTCATCTTCCATAATAGAGTAGTGTGTGTAATTTATTTATTTATTTAAAATAATAATAATAGATCCTACACCTTGTAACTTTTAGTAGAAAGAGAGTAGACATGGAGCTTGGCAAGGCTGCTCCTTATTCGCCATCAGTACTGTACCCATCTACATCAACCTGCCACACTCTTGTGTGATACACTAACTTTTTTTAATATGGTGCCCTTATAATGATTTTCCCACTCCACCCCCTCTTATCCAAAATAAAACAAAAATGTAAATGGCGTGGTTCACTTACACGTCCACAAAATATGCACTACATTATAAAAAAAAATTACCAGTTTCTCAATCATGAATTTAATAGATATATATTGATCAGCAATCATAGCTTTAATCTTTTTTCCAAACAACTCAAACACTCCTTAGCCAATACATAAATTGTTGCTCCAAAGGAGAAAATACAAGCAGGTTCACTTTAGCAGTGATATAGGTACATGCATGAGCATATCTGTTTAAAGTCATCTCCTATATTTGCAATTAAATATTTAAACTAAATCATAAAATTCAATTAAAATTAGAAGTGTAAGATAATTAGATAATATAAACCTTTATGAATCTGTAACAGACAACAATGTAAAACTTTTAGAATTAGTTAAAACCAAATGCTAATCAACTACTTAGACCAAACAGCTATTGGAAATCAGAGTTTGGTAATTACTTTATTCTGTGCATCAAAATGGTCTAAGATTGTAATAGAATTCAAATTTCAATTTTTAGTTTAAAAAATCCTTATGGCAAATCACTGCATAGTTCAGATACTAAACAAAAGGTATTAAAATACAACTTATCATTCAGGAAGGCAAACTCAAAAGATAAACTTAAGATTTTTAGGATTCACTAACCTTGCTGCACTGGTGAGGTACAGGCATGTCCTTTTATAGTTTGTTTTGTCCACATGTTCCACTAACAAATCAAGGTCTTCAACCTGGAATAATTCAAAATAACTCTTAAATATAATATTTTCAAGCACAGTGAGACTAGTGATAAGAAATATGATGATGAATAATACCTCCATCAAAAGATCTACAGCCTCATATTCAGCATTGTGCTGCAAGGCAGATGCAAAAAGATTAGAAATAAACTCCCACGGAAAACCAAGCTATAGTTTGATGAAATACTTAAAAACAAATTCCCTTAATATGTCAACACTTTTTCCTAGCAATAAAGAGGTGAACCACTCAAAAACTTTAAATAAGTTGTACCTTCATGTGGAAAGCAACAATTTGTTGTACAAGTTCCATTAGATCATCGATAGGGACCTCTTTGCTCTGAAATGTTTTATGTGAAGCAAGCAAATAAACTTAAGATGAGTTTTAAAAATTAAAATAAATATATTTATAAAAAATAAAAATAAATAAAATAAATAAATTGCATACTATAATAAAGAAATAAGGCCAAAATCTCATATTTATGGAACTAAATGAGCTGTTTACTCAATACAATACCAGTCATAAATGTCAAACAAAGGAATGGATATTAAGAGGGTAACAGAATATTATCAGAGAAAGAAAGATCCAGCAACATGATAAATATCAGAGAAAGAAAGGTCCAGCAACATGATAAATAATTTGAACATACAAGACCTTGCATAATTAAACTTTGGACCTATACACAGACCAAAATTATATACCCGCTTAGTAGTGGGTCAATGAGCAGAAACTCTTATAACAATTCAAAAGAAAGGAAAGTCAACCTGTCGTTTCGTATACTCTTGTGATATTTCTCCAGCCAAGTTCCTATCACAAGCAAGTTACAGTCATGGATTAATTAAAACAACAATACAATCACAACGAAATAAAATAATGAAGGTGGTAGGATTCCCCCCAAAATGGAAAACAAATTCATGTAATATGACCATAACATTGAACTAATAAAATGAACACATGAGTACTATTCCCAGTATTACACATACAAAGGGACTCTAATATCCTGTTGGTTATATAATACATAGTTAAACTAGTATAGGAATTTTTAAATACACATATTGCTTAATGCACGTGACTGTTAACACTAAAAAAATAAATAATCCGCATCGGATTAACCCTAAAACTAAAAGTCAAAAAACTTTTGCTCAACACAAGTCTCAATTTGCAAAGCCAAGTAGATGTTGGAGATAAGATTATATTGTCAAAGATATCAAAAGATATGGAAGATATTAGAATATATGAAGATCCCATGATTTATGCTTATTATGATTTTTTGTATCTTTGATTTATTTCAATTTCTCAACTAAAGGGATTTCATTGTATCTCCCACTCTATATATATGGTGTATCATGTAAACAAGAATATCAAGTTAAGTAAATGAAAGATGCAGCCCATAGGGCTTTGTGTGTGTGCATGTAGGCCAATATTGGTTGAACGTTAAACCTTTATGATCTTTCTTTTCTCTTTTCTGTCTCTATTATCTCTCCATATTCAACCTTAAAGCCTTATTACAAAATTCAATTTGGTATCAAAGCTTGGTTGGGCCAGTAACTAGTGTGCCGTTTGTCCGACTACTGTATGTTGTGGTCCAGGAAAGTGGGTTGGAATGTGTCCCACATCGCTTGGAGTTGCCCCATCTGTGCAGGTTATAAGGCTCCAGCTTCCCTCTCCTTATTACCTGAGTTTTAAGGAGAAGTGGGGGCTAGGTTGGGCTTTTCAATTGTAGATACAAACCTTACAGAATAAATAAATTACTTCTCCACAAAATTAAAGAGCTTGATATACCAACCCCCGCCTTCAGTAGTAAAAGGAAGGCCGTCATAGTCTAGAGGGTATTACATACAAATTAGACCATGAAGTAATGAATTACTTAGCGAAACATAATTACTTGGTGAAACATAAACAAATTACATGTAAAGTGTCCTAAAGCCACTTAAATGTAATTACCAAGCTAACCAACATCGTGCTCATTACAAAAATTTCAATCTGATTCTACTCCACACCAAAAATTAGGCCGCCTTAAGGAATTCAAGACAAACTAAAATATCTTACCAATCAACAGAACAAGCATATGAATCATTGAATAGCAACTGTTACCCTTTTGATATATGTGTATATTTTTCGTCTTCTGTTGCTCACCTGACATATTCATGGCCCCATGAGCCTATATCGCCTTCAGAACCCAGCAGTCTGTACTTTAAGCTCTCCTGAAAGAATTGACATATTAACAAAAATATCAGATACACTTCAACGTGACACAAAACATAGAACTCAATCTGTATTACGCACACAAGCACAAACATCCAACATTCTATGTCAAATAAATTTGTTATTACCACATTATGCAAGTTGTAAAAGCAACATGAATAAATAAACATATATTGATTACCACATAAGGGAGATAGAGGATAACTGCATGGCCAAAAAATGCCTCGCACAACCAAGAGCGAGCCAACCTTACAACAAAGTGACTTCCTATAGAATAAATGAAACATAAATCCTCAAAATAACTCAGCATACCCGTTCTCCTTCTGCAGACATGGTCATTGCCAGAACAGAAAGTATATCTGCTAGGAATTTCTGTGTTAAAAGAAAAATGTGAATCAGACAGGATACAGTGAGAGAACATGACAATCGAAGAGGTCCATCCCAACAGTTTATACCTGTAGTTCTGAATCAGCCATTGTTTCATAATAAGCTTTTAGAGTACCATAATGTGGACGCAAAAACTTTAAGGGCTTTGGAACTGAAGTCATAGAGCTGGTTGAAGTCCTTATCTCCTGCCTGCAAGCAAAAAGATGAATACATCATGTGCATTACAATGTTCTATTATTGTTTTGCATTCTTTAGAATATAATTGTTATATGAATAATATCTTGATATTTAAGTTATAAAATATATGGCCTTTTGATGTAATTAGTGTTTTAAAGTGTCCCAATCCAAGCATGTCGTATCCTATATTTTTTTTTTTAAATTGATTTCTTGGTGTGTCCACGTCGTGTCACGTAGCCATATTTTAGATCTCAATGTATTATTGGTACTTTAAACCATGTTAATATAAAAAAATGGAGGGAGGGAAAGAACTCTAGTTTATGCTCTCCTCACTTTACCCAGATATCCCATCTCTAATACCTGATCCCCATTCATCATCCTAAAGGTTCATTTTATAAAGCCTAATAAACTGTTAAAGTCAACCTACCAGAAGAATTAAAGATCACGGTCCAATCATGATTTTACTTGCCATTTTTATATGCTAATCCTATATGGTCTTTGTAAGTTTCATGAACTTCAATTAGTAGTGACTTAATTTTTATACCGCATGCATTTCGATACCAACTCTATGGAAGTCCCAAAAACACCAGTAATACTACCACCAGTCACAACTCTTGTCACACAAAGTGTTTTGCGTGAGCAGAAACCAGATAAACAAGAAAGCCTCTTGCATCACTTGCAACAAATTTATGTAAATATTCAGGAACTCCGAGAATGTGATTTAGGCCCCGTTTGGGAACTTGCTATTTTAGTTGGCTTTTTAGCTATTTTATGAGATGAAAAAAGTTGCGTTTGGGGATGATTTGTGATTTTTTTTTGTAGTTGAATAGATAGTTGTGAAAGGAAAAGTGATTGATTGATATGTAAGATGTGATATTTTATCTTATTGGTTATTTTAGTCTTTTTTGTCTTTATTGGCTATTTTAGCCAAAATCCTTCATGCCAAACACCCCCTTAATGACTAAAATCTAACAAACCCATAATGAACCTAAGGTTTAGGTGGGCAAACATGCAAAATACCCGACAATTAATGGGAACCAGCAAGTTTTTTGCCCAATAAAAACTAGTTTGCTACCATATACATTGAATTAACCATATCTCAGTTGTTTTTGTTCCAAATTACAATTGCCCAAATCGTTCAGCGAGACCAACAAGCAAACAAAATCATTGAATTAACTATGTTTCATTGTTTTAAAAAAAAAAAATTATTACAGCAAAAAGTTCTCGGCTTTCATGTAACAAAAATAAAAAAATAAATTCCGTAGCTAATTTTCTCAGTTTGACATGATTCTAACTACATAGTTGAACCAAAATCCAATCAAGACCCCACAGTTTTTTTTTGTTTTTTTGACCAACAATTCAATATTGTACACAAACCTAAAATCATTACAAAAAATTATAATAAAAAATGAAAAAACTAATACCTCATACTCTCGAGGGCGACCTTCTGCAACCCAACATCGGAGTCCTGAACCCTCTCCACATACAACTCCAATTGCTGCTTCAAGGCCAAATCTTCCTCCGACTGCATATAATACCCAAATTTGATTTAACAAAATCAACAGCTTTTTGCTTTTCTTTCTCAGATTATTATTTTGAACAACAAAAATCAAAGAGTAAGATTGAACTTACGAGATCTTCGTCCTTCTTGTCATCCTTCTTCTTGGGGTCCTTGGAGGGTACCTTGACCGAAGCATCCTCTCGAGTGGTTCCGCTGCCACTCGCACCGTTTGGATCAGGAGCCATAATGAAAGATGAATCGAGAACAAACCCTAGATTTTTGGCTTAGCAGATTGTTTGAAGAACCTCTCGCTCGCTCACTCGCTCTGGATGTTTTCGAACTAGTAGCTAGAGATTGGAAAGGAAGCCCTAAGCACAAAAAAAAAAAGGAAAAAGGTATTTCGTTTCCTGCAAGTTACCACTTTGGCTATTTCACCTCTCTCTCCAACTAAAATACACACTCCAATGGCTTGTACTATTTATAATAAGGGTAAATTACAAATATATCATCACAATGGCTTGTACTACTTAAGAGTTGGTTTGAGATATTCTAAAAAAGTATATTTTTTGATTTATTGACTTATATGGATTGAGTTTGGGTTGGGTTTGATGTGATGTGTTAGAGAGGTGATGTGATTTAAATAAAATGATGTGACTTAAATAAAATAGTAACTTTTTGACTTTTTGTATTATTTAGGTTATGTCAAACTTGGCCTAAGGGTAAATTACAAATATATCATCACATTTGGGGAGGCTCTATTTACATACCATCTTTCTTCTCAAGACACATCATTAATTAATTTATTTTTATTACAATTTTAATTTTAGATGAAATGACTATAATGGACAAGTTATGATATACACTATTTATATAATTACCATAAAGGACCAGACAAACTACTCTTGTTCGAAAAAAATGTATCGGACAAACTACTCTTGTTTGACAGAAATGAACCGGACAAACTATTCTTGTTCGAAAGTCAAGTGTCGAACTCCATATTGTTTGACAGAAATTGACCGAACATATGTTTGGGGTTCGAAATTCCAATGTCAAACAGTTTGGAAACTCAATCATGCGAATACAAATTTCATAGCAATGGAAAAAACTACCTAAGACCCTAAAATCTGAGCCAAATGAGAACTCGCCTACTGTATCTCCAATGTGAGTTGTTTCCAACCGTGTTGAGCACCATTGATGACATCTTTGATGAGAAAAAAAGTGTATTCAGCAAATGCGTCTTCACCGTTTGAACAGAGAATGAAGGGGGAGATGGAATATTGTGGGTGGGTGAGGTGTGTGAGTGAGTGAGGGTAAAGATGGAAGATTGTGGGTAGATTTTTGATGAGGTGTGTGAGTGAGTGAGGGTGAAAGCAGAAGGTTGTGGTGTATATTGAGCAAAATATTAATTTATTAAATTATCATAGGCGTGCCTTGAGTAATGGTTTACCTTGAGATAAAATGTAGTGTGTGAATAGAGGCACCCTCACATTTGCTTAAAATATAGGGTAAATTACATTGATCCCGTGAGGTTTATGTTTATTACAATTCATTCTCACCTTTTGAAAATTACATCTCCCTCACTGAGATTTAAAGGTTCATTACAGATTGCTCTCTCAATTAGTTGACTGTTAAGTCAACTAACAGATTTTACTGATGTCAGTAATTTAATTTTTGTTAAATACCAAATTTGCCCTCACTGGATGAATTACATTGACACCCCTCACATTTTAGAAATTATAATCTCCTCCCCAAGGTTTAAAGTAGCATTACCAATTGCCCTCTCGGTTAGTATTAGTTGGAAAAAAAAAAATTCATTGAAAAAAAAAATTAATTCGAAAAAAATTTATTTAAAAAAAATTTATTTGAAAAAAAAATTATTGGTCAAATTTTTAAATTTCTGTTTAAAAATCAACGTAAACTCATTTTTTGAATTTACATTTTTTCCTCAAATTTACAAACTGAGACAACCATTTATAAACCAAAAAAGTTATCAAATAAGTTTTTATGACGATTTTTTAAATTTTTGTAAATATAAATTGAAAACTGAAAACGAAATGGTTACCAAACAGGTCTCAAATGGTAAAAATATCGTAAAATTAACAAATAATTAAATAAGTTATCAACGTAAGAAATGACTTATCAAAAGATTTTTAAGCTATGTATGGTTTGATTTTTATTTATTTTTTTATAAAAAAATTAAAAATTAATTTTGTTAAGAAATAAAAAATAAAAAATAATTATCATTTTTATATAATTTTTATCTTTCGAGTGGTTAGAAATATTTTTTTACAAATTAAATATATTTCTTCATATTTATTTTTATTAAGTTAGTTTTTTTTTTTTAAATGTCAGGGGGGATCCATATTAAATTAAAACCTCAGGGGGTGTCAATGTAATTTACCCTTTAAAGTATATGTAAAGGTTAAGGGTAAATATGTCATTTTAACTTAAAAGTTAACACCGTCAAATAATTACACTGACAAGGGGGGTCAGTGTAATTTCTCAAATGTGAAAGGGGGAACTGTAATAAACATAAATATTAGGGGGTGTCAATGTAATTTACCTTAAAATATAAATTAAAAATTTCAGTTTTATAATAAATAATTTTTTATTAATAAATTATCAACTTAATTAATAATTTTTAATAATATCATAAATTTATTTTAATTAAGAATTCGAGTGATTTTATTATTATATAAGAGAACAGTTATAATTTTAATTTTTTAATTAATTATGTTAAATAAAAAATTTTAACAATAAAATATTTATAATTTTTCAAATCATATGAAATAATTCATATTTTAAATAAATCTCAATGTATTTATTCTTCAAAATAAATAAATCTCAATGTATTTATTCTTCAAAATAAATAAATAACTTATGGCATAAAATTTATATTTATAAATATTTATAATTTTTTATTTATATTTATAGAATTTTGAAAATTATAAATAAAAATTGGGAGACTACTGACAATGTGTCGGTGAAACTTTTTTTAAGTACAAAAATATTATAAAAATTAATTATTAATATTGTAAACTTTTTATTAGTTTGTAATTTTTGTTTCCTGGCCCAACTGTCAAGTAATTGTCCCTTAAAAATTCAATTAATTTTTTAAAAATGTAAATATATATAGTAAAATTCAATTAAATTTTTAAAAATGTAAATATATATAGTAACACCAAAATAAATAAATAAATAAATAAACTTGCTTGGTTTTGGTTTTGGTTTTGATTTTGGTTTTCAGAAAACACTTTTCAAAAAATGTTGTTTTTTTATTTTTCATATTTTTTTGTTTTCAATTAATTTTTGTAATATTTTAAACAATTTTAAAATTTTTAGACACACCTAACATAAATACACTTAAAAAGTATAATATTTGTAAAAAAAATCTTTAACAAATTCACTAATAAATATCAAAAATACAAAACAAAATAGGAAAATTTAATACATTTTTTTTATTTTTGTGTATGTATTAATTTTTTAAAATATTTTTTCACAAATGTTTTACTATTTAGATACATCTAAGTAAAGTATATCTAAAAAAGTAAAAAAATTGCTTAAAATGGAAAAATTACTCATAAGTTCCATTTGGAGAAAAGTTATTCCATTTAATCCTAGAAGTTTTCTTTCAAACCAATTAGTCTTTTTTATTTTTGGTATATTGTATTTCCTTGATTTGGGGTTTGAAAGTTTACTTATTTGCTCTTGTGTATGATTTTGTTTGAATTTTTGTCCTAATGTTGGGTGTGTGTGGGTAAGGTAGGTTTTTACGGTTTTTATTATTATTATTATTTTTTGTAGGGATTTAGTGGAGTGATTTGCAGGTGGATGATCTTACCCCGTTTGTAGTGTTATTGGTGTGGTGTTCATTCTTTTTTGTAATATTCGTCTCTATTGTGACATTGACATTAATTAACATCCAAACGTAACACTAATATGATACATAAAAAAACTCCTTGCTATAGTTTTATCAAACGTAACATTTCAATATAACACTTCAAAAAAACTCCTTAATATAACACTCTAAAGTAACACACAAAAAAATTTCTTATTGTAACACTCTAATGTAAAACACAAAAAAAAAACTCCTTAGTTTATTTTTCTCAAACGTAACACTCTAATGTAACACACAAAAAAACTCCTTAGTGTAACACTCTAATATAACATACAAAAAAAACTTCTTGATATACTTTTTTTTCCAAATGTAACTCTCTGATATAATACTCTAAAAAAATTCTTAATGTAACACTCTAATGTAACATACAAAACAATTCTTTAGTGTACTTTTTTAAACAAACACTTCAATATAACACTCAAAAAAAATCCTTGATGTAACACTTTAATGTAACACACAAAACAATTCTTTGATATACTTTTTCCAAACGAAACGTTCAAACAAAAAAAAAAAAAAACTTCTTAGTGTACTTTTCCTAAACATAACACGCCAATGCATCACTAAAAAAAATGTGAGATTTTTCAAACCATTCAAAAAAGAGTACAAATATTCCTTAGTAAGTTTTGAAAAAATGTATAATTTCAAAGTGTGAGTGTTACGTTTGAAAAAAAAAATACACTAAGAAGTTTTTTTAGTGTTTTTGTGTGTTACATTGGAGTGTTACGTTTGGGATTACACTGATTGAAGTGTTACGTTTGAAAAAATTACACTAAGAAAAAAAAAATTAAAATAATATTTTTTTTTTTGCATTGGAGCGTTATGTTTGAAAAAAGTACACCAAAATTTTTTTTTTTAGCGTTACGTTTGGGAAAAGTATACCAATGAGTTTTTTAGTGTGTTACATTGAAGTGTTACATTATTGGAGTGTTACATTAGAGTGTTAGGTTTTTGTTCATAATGTAGGATTTGTTCTAGAATGAGAGAAAATAAAAAACTTCTATAGTTCAAATTGCCTAAATGTGTAATTTTACATTTTGAGAAAATCTCTTTTATCTCTAAAAAGTTAAACCCAAATATGTAAGTGACTACCTTTTTATGTAATTTATATTTTAATGGGATCTTTAGGTTTATAAGAAAAAAAGAAAGACTAAACCGTTCATAAGATCACATTTTGAGATTTATTAATGCTTTACCCAACTTATTTTAAGTATACAAATATTATAAAAATTAATTATTAATATTATAAACTTTTTTATTAATTTGCAATTTTTGTTTCTTGGCTCAACTGCCAAGTAATTGTCCCTTAAAAATTCAATTAGTTTTTTAAAAATGTAAATGTATATAGTAACACAAAAAACAAAAAACAAAAAAATAAATCGACTTGTTTGGTTTTGGTTTTTAGAAAAAACTTTTTAAAAAATTTTGCTTTTTTTATTTTTCATATTTTTTTGTTTTCAATTATTTTTTTAATATTTTAAATAATTTTTTTATTTTTAGACACACCTAACATAAATACACTTAAAAAATATAGTATTTGTGAAAAAAATCTTTAATAAATTCACTAAATACCAAAAATACAAAACAAAATATGAAAATTCAGTACATTTTTTGTATTTTTGTGTATGTATTGATTTTTTAAAATATTTTTTCACAAATATTTTACTATTTAGATACATCTAAGTAAAGTGCATATAAAAAAGTTAAAAAATTGCTTAAAATTTTAAAAATATTCACTAAAAACAAAAAAAAAATACGAAAAATAAAAAAACTAAATTTTCAAAAAAACTGAAGCCAAACGCACTGAATTGTTGTATTTTTTGCTTTTTTTTTTTTTTTTCCATATCTTCTTCTTTCTCCAACCACTTTCAACCACCAAAGTCAATTTAATACTAAAATTTCTTTCAATGCCAGCAAAACTAAACCATTTACATTGCACCTTCCTCCACTTAGGGGTGTATGCGGTGCGGTTCTAATGGTTTGAAAGTAAAATTATAAATCAGATAACGGATTAGCAAATTAGTGGATTGGCAAATTGCGATTTAAGCAGTTTTTGAAAAATATTCTAATCAATTATCAAACCTTTGCATAATATATAACATTAATTTACATAATATTTTTCATATATATATATATATATATATAACTACTATTTTGTAATAAATTTCACATCTTAAATCTCTCTCAAGTTCATTTTTACTTTGATTTCATTATAAGTTAAAAAATATATATGTATTAACCATAGTAAAGTGGAGCGGTTTCGAAGACGGATTATAAATTTTAAAGTTTAAACCGTAGTTAGCGGATAGAGCGGTGTGTATTGATATTTATCGGTGCTATTTTAGTGAATCGAGCAATATTTTGCACTGCCCTACCTCTACGTACCCCTTTATCCACCACCATTCTTTTCCTTGTCATTCTATTATATTTTTGGGATTTTTATTGATAAATCCATTTTAGAGTTGTTATAACCCATTAGGTCCACAAATGAATATTATAACCTGATTAGTCCCATATACTTTTCTTTTTATTCTATAAAGTCCATTTTACTAATTTTGTATTTTTACTTGGACTATTATGCCCTTATATATATATATATATATATATATATATTGTGTTAACATATAACACGTTCCCTGTTTTTTCGTTGATTCAGTTCTGACAGTTTCTATCTTTACGCTTTTCATCATCATTCTAATTCAGATGGATACGTTTTTATGTTGCACGTTCGTTCTGAGGCTTTGATGTGCTAGGGTTTCATTGTTGCTGTTGTAGTCTGGTTCAGTGATTTTCAAGTGAAGACGACGAATTTAAAGGTGTTCGGTTGTCACATTTTCTGAAGTATAACTACTTCAAAGCAGTTATTTTCGAGTTACTGGACGATTGTAGGATTGCATGATTAAGGTTAGTATCATTTTGGTTATGAATACATGTTCACTTTATGTTTTGATTTGTATGATGGATCAGATGCTCTATTTTTTTATTAATATGGATCGGATGCTCTGTTTTTTCAATTATATGCATCATACGTGGTCCTGTGGAGGGGAGGTCATTCAGATTATGTGAAGAATGTGTAGTTCTCATTTTACTTTGATGTATCCATAATGAGGCTCTGTGTGGGTGATATAATTCAGAGTATATGTATCAATGTAAATGTTTATATCGTATTAATATTATGTGAAGAATGTGAATATTCTCACTTTACTTTGATGTTTGTTTAATGAGGTTCTGTATGTGTAGCGACCCTAATTTTCTTTAGTCATTATTTATTATTATTATGGCTATTATTATGTTATTTTATTTTTGACTTTATTAATTGTGTGGTCACATGAGAATTTAATGTGATATTTAATGAATTTAATGTGATAATTAATTAATTTAAAGTGTTATTTAATTATATATAATTAATCAAAATATTTAAATATTTATATTTGTTATATAAAAAAAAAGAGGTGTTATATATATAGATATATATATATATATTTAATCTTATATTTATATTTATATTTATATATATTATAATTATATTGTATTATATATTATAATAGTTGATTAAGTTCTAATAGGATTGGTGTAATTTATTTTGTACCTTGTACTAATTTTACATCAATAAAGTTCTATTTTTTGCTAATAAAAAAAAAAAAGTTCTAATAGGATTAGGTTTTAATATAATATAATATGTAATCAACTAGGTTTAGAGTTGATAAGAAAACAAAAAAAAAAAAATGGGAGGACAAGCCGTGAGAGAGAGAGAGATCAAAGAAGAGAAAGAGAAGGACGGCGGCAAGGGAAAAAAGAAGGAAAGAAAAAGAAAAAAAAAAATTAGAGTTTTGTTTTGGTGGCTCCATTAGTTCTCTAAATATTTTTTTGATCTTCAAAATAATATTGTGAGTACAAAACCCACTTCCCTTGATTTATGTTTAATTCGTTGTTCTTATTTATTTATTTATTTTTATTTGTTTGATGTTAGTTTGATTTTGTTTTTACATAAAAATGATAGATTAATTTTAATTATTTTGATTAGTTGTGGATGTAAGATTTAGGGTTTATAGATGATTGATTGATTTTAATTATTTTGTTTAGTTGTGTATGTAAGGTTTAGGGTTTTTAGTTGATTAATTGATGTTAATTATTTTGATTGGTTGTGTATGTCAGGTTTAGGATTTTTATATGGATTTTTTTATGGTTGTAATCACACTCATGGTTATATGAAATTAAAATTAATTAGGAACCCATAGATAAATTCTTTATACTCCACCATGACTCTATGGATTGTTGTTTTATTTGAGTGATGGTGAGAAAGAGTGTATAAAAAAAAAGTGAGGATTATGAGATTTATTTGAATGCCTTAGGCTTGGCATTGTTATGTTGTTCTCATGAGTGAAATGTTTTGTATATATATATTGTTGCCTCGTTCTCATGAGTAGACGAGTGTTTTAATTTACGCGCGTACGTATATACTAACCATCCGAGAAGTGTGAGTTAAACTCGGGACGATATCTCCGTGCAAGTTTGGCTTCGGAGCGGTGTTAGGTATACGGGAGGTACATGGAATATATGTGTAGGCCAGAAGTGGAGGACCGAAGTGGTGGAGTTAAGGTACAAAAAATTTAATTATGAGATGATTGTTATAGTGTGTATTATATTGATTTGTATAGGTTGAAAAATAGTAAACGATCTCGATAAATTATGAAATTTGAGCAGAGGCATGTATACGTGATTTTAGACAACTTTTGTGTCTTAACTTTTTATTAAAAAGATCAATTAGAACTTATAACCGGATGATCTTGATTGTAGTAGTTTTAATTTATTTTAGCAATGCAGATTTTAGAGGCTGTTTTAACCCACAAAACGAGTTCATTTTTATTGATTTTGTGTAAATTGAAGTAAAACATTATTCTGCACACTTTTCGTGTTTTGAACTTTTCCGAAAAAAATCATCTTAGGGCAGTTTTTGTTCGTTTTCAGTTTCAGATTTTTCGATTGAATTCTGTCTAGGTTTTTCTATCAAGGTTTTCTCTCAACCTGTTTAGTTTCTGTTAAATTCATTTGCGTAGTCTTTTAGTAAATTTGATTATTTACAACTTTTGTTCTTTGAGTTTTGATCAATTCGAATTATTTAAGTATGAAACGGTGCATTTTTATACTTTTTCAGCAAGTTACTTATGATTAAATTATACTAACTTTATTTGTTTTGCAGGATAGTGGGTCTTACTAATTTTTTTTATGCAGAGCTGACCCATCATATTTTTATTTTTATTTTGTTTATTCTATACTTAATTTATATTTTGTTGTGTACGGGCAAGAAACTAAATGTCACCATATCTCAAGAAACTACACATTCGTCTCGGTGCGGATGGAACTATTTTTCTTGTCCCGTAACAAGAATTAAATGTATTTTTGTTTGTGTCTGGTGGACACGTGGGTGTTAAATCTTGTACTTATACCAGTATACCTGTATACTGACCCGTTTTGTCTCTTGGCAACTCAGGTGTGTTCTGTTTGAGCGCAGCCGAGCTTCCTTTGTAGGATTAGTTGGGGCTACGGTGGTGACGTGGAGTAACCATAGATTTTGGGCATATCTCTAGGACTTCTTTTGTTTTCTTGAGCTTAGGGTTGATACTAGTTTATGTATTTATTATTTTTTTTATGACTTTAGTATTGGGATAATTTGACATGGTTTGTAACCGTACATTATTTAAGTTATTTTGACTTTGTATTGTTACTTTAATGTTTGAGGTATTGGTTAGTTATAAAATTATGGTGAATGGTTTGGTTGGCGTTTAGTTTTTTTTTTTTTTTGTTTCACCCTAGGATTTGGATGATGGAATATTGATTGGGGTTTAGTCCTAATTCAATATTTAATTGTCCGAATTTTGGGGCGTTACAGTGTGGGTGATATCAGAGTATATGGATCAATGTGAATGTTTACATCATGATCCTGTGAAGGGGAGGTCATCAGATTAGTGATGAATGTGGATGTTCTATAATTCAGAGTATATGAAACAATGTAAATGTTTACATCGTGTTAATATTATGTGAAGAATGTGGATGTTCTCATTTTACTTTGATGTTTGCTTAATGAGGCTCTGTGTGGGTGATATAATTTAGAGTATATGTATCAATGTAAATGTTTACATCGTGTTAATATTATGTGAAGAATGTGGATGTTCTCACTTTACTTTGATGTTTGCTTAATGAGGCTCTGTGTGGGTGATATAATTCAGAGTATATGTATGAATGTGAATATTCACATCTTGTTAATGTGAATTATGGATTTTTACACGTAGTCATCTAATTTTTGCACAATGTGAATTTTCATATCGTTTTGGATTATTGTTTATTGTTGTATTGTTGTGTTTTTACAGGAGATGGATACCTTTGTGATGTTGGTGTGTACATATGGTTGCAGTACAACTGTAATAAATGTTGCCCGCGCATTGTGTTATTCGAGTTTGGTGGACTATTTGTGTGAAAAATAGAGTGAATTGTCTGTTGGTTCTATTTCATTGTTCTGTCGGTTACTTGGGATTAATAGGTGTGATTTGGACAATGAGAAAGAATTTCAGAACATGTTATTGCTTGCTAAATCAATGGGGGTACAACATGTAAAAGTTGTTGTTGAGTTGAAAAGTGATATTGGTCAGTCAAGTAGCTCAGGATCGTTGCGTGTGGGGGTTGAGGAAGAAATTGATGCACTACGGAGATTTTGCCACCATAAGGAGAAGGTGTTGTTGTTAGCCCCTTGGGCAAATGACATTACGCATGTGGGACAACGGTTTGTTGGAGGTGCACAAGAATTTCATGATGTTTTATGTAAGTATGTGGGTTTTAGTTTATGTATGTCAAGAACGAGACAACAAGAGTTACAGCTGTGTGTTCAATGTGTGAGAAGAGAGGCTGCTTGTGGGCTATACATTATAGAGCACAACGAGCAAATGGTTTTTTCAACATCAAGAGGTTTAGTGATGTGCATAGTTGTGGTACGGATGTCCGAATATCGAAGAATCCGCGAGTTAGTTCGGATTTGGTGTCGAGTACTATATCTGAAATTGTGAGGGATAAGCCATTGACTCGGGCGTGTGAGGTGGTGACTATTTTGAAGAGGGATTATAGGCTAGATGTGAGTTACCATGTGGTATGGTTGGGCGTGGAGAAAGCAAAGGCTGGTATTCATGAAGATCACTCATTATCGTTTGACCAGCTGCGGTGGTATTCGGATGCTGTGATGCGTTACAATCTGGGGAGTTATGTCAATATTGACTATGATGCGAGTAGTCAACAGTTTTGTCGTTTCTTTGTGTCATTTGCTGCGTGTATTTCTGGGTTCAATTTTTGTTGGCCTTTATTATTCCTGGATGGAACATTCCTCAAAGGAAAGTACAAAGATCAGCTACTTGCGGTAACGGCGAAAGACGAAAACAATGGTTAGTATTTTTTTTAGCTGTCTATTCATGTCAATATTTACATTGATGTCAATGTTTACATCAATACACATTGATGTGAACAACAACAAAATATGAGTGATTGAGAAATTATAAGTAATGTGAACATTTACATTAGTATGCTCTGATGTGAATGTTCACATCAGTGTCTGCTAATGACAGTAATGTGAGCATTCACATTATTATACACTGATGTGAATGTTGACATCAGTGTATACTAATGTCAGTTTACCTATTAATAAACGGTACTATGAATGTTCACATTATCAATGACTCAACAATCAACAATCAACAATGAATTCTTAATGGTCGTTAATGTGAATGTTCATATCATTGATGTTTACGAACCCAAATCCAAAAATAACAATAGTAATAGGGCAATGTAGATATAAACATTCACATGACCTGTTTCGTTTATATTGTTTTCTATTCACTTTGGAATATTGTGAACAGTTGTGTAATGGTGTTGTGTTGTAGGTCTATTTCTTGTTGCATTTGCGATTGTTGATTCAGAGACCACGGCCAATTGGTCGTGGTTCTTGCACGAACTTGGGAAATTTGTCGATGGTAAGCGCCAGATTACTTTTATTTCGGATCGTAATCTTGGTCTGTTAGAAGCTATGCCAAAGGTGTTCCCATCGGCTCACCACGGTTATTGCTTACAACACTTGAAAAGCAATTTAAGAGACCGGAATTGATAATGGATTCAGGGATCACCTAGTAAGTAGTTTGGGTGATTGTGCTTACGAGCCAACTGTGGTAGGGTTCCATGAAAAGCTTGTAAAATTAAAAGAGGAGGGTAAACAACGAGCACATAATTTTTTCAAAGACTTGGCACCTGAGCACTGGGCAAATTCATACTTCAGGTAATAGTTTCCTAAAGTGTTCCATTTGTCAAGTTTAGAATGGTAGCGATGTGAATTTTCAGTTTAGAATGGTAACGATCGTCCAATTGTGTTTCATGTTCAACGTGAATGATGTGAATGTTCACATCTGCTAATGATAAATGATGTGAATGTTCACATCTGCTAATTTGTCAAACAGTCATGCAATGTATTACAGATGTGAATGTTGACACCTGTCATATTATGTTGTTGTTAACATTTACATCTGTCTATTATTTAAGTTAACAACATAATAAGCATATAATGTTCACTGCGAATGATGTTAATGTCCATATCTGTCAATGTGAATGTTCAGACCTGTTAAATTCTGTATTGTACAATGTTTGTGATATTGTGCAGAGGCATGCGTTATGGGGAGATGACATCCAATGCGGCGAAGTCATTTAATAACTGGATTAAAGAAGTATGTAATCTTCCTATCACTCAAATGGTGGACATAATTCGTACTCAGTTGATGCGTCAAATGTCTGTACGGCGTGACCAGGCAAACAAATTGAGTGAGCTTATTTGTCCTACATTCGAAACAATGCTTATGGATTCGTTCAATGACAGCAGGTCTTGGCAAGTTAGCAAAGCCAATGAGTATGTGTTTGAAGTTCATTCGATACCATTTGTTACAGTTGATGTTGCGAGGCGTACATGTTCTTGCTTCAAATGGCAAATCAACGGATTCCCATGTGACCATGCTGTTATTGCTATTCAGAAGAGCCGCTACAATCTCAATGATTATGTGGAACATTACTTTCATGTACAGACATATCGTGCAGCCTATTCGGGTGCCATATTCCCTATACCATCGATGGAAAAGTCGCATTTCGATCCCACAGACTTCACTATATACCCACTAACTGTGAAAAGACCACCCGGAAGGCCGAAAAAGAATAGAATCCCATCAAGGGGTGAGAAACTGAAACAAATAAGGTGCGAGAGATGTGATAAGTTGGGAAGCCACAATCGGAAATCATGCAAGGAGCCGATATAGGGTGTACATTTTTTATTTCGACGTTGTATTTTACATGAGATTCTTGTATTGATTGTTGAAATAAGATTGTGTTATGTTGGCACACATTGTGTTGGAATAAGATTACGTTGCGTTGGCAAACATTAGAATGCATTAGTATTTGGGCCAAGTTTGGCATCTACTAAATAATACAAAAAGTCAAAAAGTCACTATCCTATTTAAGTCACATCATCTTATTTAAATCAAATTACCTCTCTAACACATCACATCAAACCCAACCCAAATCCAACCCATATAAGCTAATAAGTCAAAAAGTGCACTTTTTTAGAACATCCCAAACCAACCCTTGATGTGTGTTTTATTTTTAATTTTTTAATGTACCAATCTGACATTTTTGTTGTTATGTTTTGGATAAATACATGATGTTAACATTCACACTTGTGTAATATAATCACATTATGTGAATAATTGCACATGGGTTGAACTTTTAAACATTTCTGTGGTGTGAATATTCACATTCTTGTTACCATTGACAGCATCAAAATAGATGGCATGAATGTTTACATCAATGTAATCATTCATATCATCAACTCAGAAGATGTGAATATTCATATATGTATTACAAAATGTAATTGTCACTGTTTGTTGCTAGCAAAAATTAGATGTTCTTGTGTATATTATGATGCATGCATGGGCGTGCTGTGAATATTCACATCGTAACTTTTGATTATTTGAATGCCAGCAACGATGTCAATATTCACATCATCAAATTATTAGCTGTGAATATTGACTTATGTGTTAAGAAATATCATATTCACACCTGTCATATTGTGTTACAATAACACTTTAAGCAATATTCACATCCATGCAGTATGGCTTTAAAACATAAGAAAGTATATGATCATTCTGTGATGTGAAAATTCACATCATTGCATGTGTCAAAAAAAAAAAAAATACAATCTCAATGTGCATGACCAACACAAAATAGGCCTCAAAATGCATATACATATATTGACTGAAAAATATCTGTACAAGCAGTGATATAGACTTGATTTACAATTAAGCTAGTCTGCTCTAATATTTAAAATCTATTAACACTAAATTGTCTTAAATGTGGATAACAGATTTGGGTAACAGTGATAAGTGGACACCCCTCGCCTATAGGTTTTCACATTGCACTGTCTTTCTGTGATTCAGGAAAAGATGTACTAATGAGTCTCTTATTTGACACGATGCAAAGCGATTTAGGCTGTCAGCAATATCTTCACGGTATACATGCGCCCTTATGATGTAACAAACTGCAGGCCCGCAATCCACACTGAAAATGCAAACTTCTTGTTAGATTTTGAAATTTAGGTGTGTAATGGTTGTGGAACATGTGTACAAATCGATTTTAGGCTTACGAATCTGATGCTTGCTAAGGACAGATGTCTACTGATATGATTGGTTGCGAAGTATTTTGGCTTGATAATTTGGTCCATAATGGTGATGACGGTCCGATGTTGCGCACCAAATCCCCGATGTAGTCCCTCTGCCAACAATGAAATTTCATATTAAGCACCAAGCAACATAGTGCATACGTCCAAGTTCAAATATTACACATCATGACAAGTATTATATGTGTCAGCTACTTACCACTATTTGTGCTTTGTCAATATATGGGTCATGTATGCTGGGTCTTGGGCGTAGCGAGTTATAATGCCTCCATACACTGTCTTTCACGTCGTACACAATAATCGTCCAGTGGAAGTTGTCATGTATTGGGAAGATGAAGTATCTCTGGCCTTGATATTTCTTGATATGTACATCAATCAGTTTATTTCTCTTGTGGGAAGGGGGTACTCTTGCATGACTTTCTGCACACAAAGGGCATACAATGATGTACCAAGTATTTATATCAATGTTGTATGTGAATGATGTGAATGTTCACATCTGTTAATGATGAGTGATGTGAATGTTCACATCTGTTAATTTGTGAAACAGTCATGCAATGTATTACAGATGTGAATATTCACACCTGTCATATTATGTTGTTCTTAACATTCACATATGTGTGTCATTTAAATTAACAATATAATAAGCATATAATGTTCACTGCGAATGATGTTAATGTTCACATCTGTCAATGTAAATGTTCAGACCTGTCATTTTATGTTGTTGTTAACATTCACATATGTATATCAATGTTCAATGTGAATAATGTGAATGTTCACATCTGTTAATTTGTCAAACAGTCATACAATGTATTACAGATGTGAATGTTCACACCTGTCATATTATGTTGTTGTTAACATTCATATCTGTGTATCATTTAAGTTAACAACATAATAAGCATATAATGTTCACTGCGAATGATGTTAATGTTCACATCTGTCAATGTAAATGTTCAGACCTGTCATTTTATGTTGTTGTTAACATTCACATCTGCCTATCATTTAAGTTAACAATATAAGCATATAATGCTGAGATGAACATTGAATCTATTGAACATGCAAATCAAATACTGTTCATGTGAACATTCTCATCAACATCAAACATAAACAAACCAAAAGTGTAGTGGTTACCAAACATGTACTTGTAAAGATGAATGTCGAATCCTCCAAACTTGGATTGACTAGCCTTTGTAGTTCGAGTAGAATTTCACCATATGCATCTATCACTTGCACAAACAGAGGGGTGGCAGTACATTATTTGCAGTGTCTTTACAGTGTGTGTGTGTGTGTTGTACACATTTACGATTGCCATACGTTGTTGGTTATTGATTCTTCCTTGATGATGTGTATGATGTCATCAAAATACACGTTTTTAGTCTTTGAGTCCCCTCGCCACACAAGCAACCTGTGCATTGTGATTACAGAAAACGTTAATGTCAACATTGCACATTTATGAAATGATCTAATCTATTAAGTACGTACGTGAAGCTCAACATCAGCATAAAAATAAATTCAGTTGGGGATATGTAAGATCATTTACTCATCACCGTCGTTCTTGTGTAAATTTTGGACCTTCTGCTTGTTGAGTTTACTCATGTTGGCCCAAACCTTCAGTTTGTTGTTCAAGGTTAACTTCTTGTGCTTTGTTGGGTGCTTTTTTTGTGGATATTTGTCTAAATTTTGTGCAATTTGGACTGCATGGGATTGCTCTTTATCTCCCTCTTTCCCTTTCTTTTGACCAGGCAAGTTGGGGTATTCAAACTCATCTAACCGGTGCTCTTTCCTTACTTTCGATGGTGGGCTGATAATGTGTTTCAATGCTGCAATGGGATGCTTCTTAAGGCTGTCATGAGCCTTTTGTGCTTCAACTTGAGTGATAATGTGGACGGACTGATCATCAAAAAGGGTTTTGAAGAATTGTTTTTTCACATTCCAAGTTGACGACCAACTTTGTCAACTGCTGAATTTCTGTATCTTTCCACTCCATGCAATTCTTGATGTCCATGTCCATATTGGATGAGCCCGATTAGTCAAATAGTTTGGCTTTAAGGGCAGCAATCACCCTTGCCCTCAACTTCCACGATTCTTCCAATTGTTTGTATTTCGTTTCCCATTGTCTGACCCCAAGCTTTTTGGTTTTCTTTTATAAGTACATCCACAATGCCGGCTCACTTGGTTGTGCTATGATGATACCTCTCTCAGCATTGGGCCTGTTAAAGATGGTGTTGATGTCATGTCCAACATCATTTAGGTCCATTGCATCGCCAGAAATTCCATCGCTGTCGTCACTGCCTTGATTGTCTTTGCTTTCATCTTGCTTTGCTGGTGCACTCGACAAAACCTCAGGTTTGGGCTCCACATTTAATCTTGTATGATGGTATATCTTTGCTTCAGTTAGAGATGCCATTAGCTCACCGCCATATACCTGCAGTTGGAGACATTATGTTAGTTACGTAGTTCCTTGTCTCACTATGTGAATGGGCACAATATTTTTGGTTGTACTTCTACCTCATTCAAACCAAGCTTAGCCAAAGATATGGACTTTATGTTGGTATGTAAGACTGTAAGGTCCCACTTCACACATCGCGGAATGACATTAGGGTTGCGGGGTTGTAAGATTGTTGTATGCTTACACAACCAGTACTGAAACAAATAACAAACATCAGTAATGTGAATGTTCACATCAAATAACACTGATGTGAATGTTTACAGCAGCGGCTAATAATGTGTGTTTATCCATTACTGAACAGTAATGTGAATGTTCACATTATTGATGTCAACTTCCACACCATTGCCTAGTAATGTGAATGTTCACATCAGTAATGTGAATGTTTCACATTTGTTTTGGTGCTAACATCACATCAATCTACACTGATGTGAATGTTTACACCAGTGTCTACTAATGTGTGTTTGTACATTATTGAACAGTAATGTGAATGTTTACATCACTGATGTCAACTTCCACACCATTGTCCAGTAATGTGAACATTCATATCAGTAATGTGAATGTTCCACATTTGTTTTGGTGCTAACATCACATCAATCTACACTGAGGTGAATGTTTACACCAGTGTCTACTAATGTGTGTTTGTACATTACTGAACAGTAATGTGAATGTTTACATCACTGATGTTAACGTCCACACCATTGCCCAGTAATGTGAACATTCATATCAGAGTGGGCAGATCCCGTAAATTTTCATATTAAACATAGAATAAGTTTTATGAGATTTACCATTAACAACATAACACATCCGGTGACTCGTCCTGGTTTTCCCCAGTTTTGGCCCACTGAACCCATCAGGGTTGCCTGGATGCTCTCAGCCCAGTCATACTCGATCATGTTGTCTAATGGGTCCATGTATGAGTAGAAATCCCATCAAATTGTTTCTCCGGACGTAGAAAAGAACAGCTTGACGCATGCATACATGCAAACTAATCTTGCGACCTCTTCATTGTCTTGTTTCTTTATGCCCTTTAATGCTTCGTTCAGAATTTCTCGTATTTTGATAGCACTTAACCGACTAACATCCTTGCACATTCGGTGTATGATGCCGGTCGTTGGTTTTGCACCATAAGAGAGGTCCATCGACTTAGTGCCGCAGTCCACCCAAAAATAAGTGATACATCACTTCTAAAAATTTGAATGCTCTTGTCCCCGATGTAAAACCTCCCACTAGATGGCTTGAATATCTGCACTATACGTACAATGACATCATCGTATTTCATGCAATGGTTGAGATCGACTTCATTACTGATCAAACAGTCAAATAAGGGCCAAAATAGTGTTTTTCTAAGGCACTTCAATTGACCACTTGTAAATTTTGTATCCTTCAACAGTTTCACCAATCCAGTTATATTTGACCGGTAGTTAACCTTTTTTATGTTCACTTGTTCAGGACCAGCTGTTTGATCGGGTTTGCCTTTGGCACGCGATTCCCCTCTCTTTCGTTTGCTATCAAATCTACGGGGAAGACCTGTTTGTTCAAATAAGAACATATAATTGCTGAAAAACAGAGGGTGGAACCAACAACACCAAACAACACCCAACAAACACCAACAAGTCTGACATTGATGTCACAATGTGAATATTTACATCATATTCCATCACATTGTTGAGTGAAGATTGGGGGTTCTATGGACATCAACAATCAACAATGACAGTAATGTAAACATTCACATCATTATACACTGATGTGAATGCTCACATCAGTGTCTACTAATGTCAGTTTATCCAGTAATGAACAGTAATGTGAATATTCACATCATCTATGTTTACAAAATCAATTCCGAAAACAACAACAGTTATAGGGCAATGTAAATGTTTACATGAGTGATCACATTATGTTATAATTGGCTGAAAAACAGATGGTGGAACCAACAACACCAAACAACACCCAACAAACACCAACAAGTCTGACATTGATGTCACAATGTGAATATTTACATCATATTCCATCACATTGTTGAGTGAAGATTGGGGGTTCTATAGACATCAACAATCAACAATATCAACAATGACAGTAATGTGAACATTACATCAGTAATGATTTGAATGTTCACATCAGTGTCTACTAATGTCAGTTTATCCAGTAATGAACAGTAATGTGAATGTTCACATCATCTATGTTTACAAAATCAATTCCAAAAACAACAACAGTTATAGGGCAATGTAAATGTTTACATGGATGATCACATTATGTTATAATTGGTTGAAAAACAAAGGGTGGAACCAACAACACCAAACAACATCCAACAACACCAATAAGTCTGACATTGATGTCACACTATGAATATTTACATCATATTCCATCATATTGTTGAGTAAAGATTGAGGGTTTTATGGACATCAACAATCAACAATATCAACAATGACAGTAATGTGAACATTCACATCATTATACACTGATGTGAATGTTCACATCAGTGTCTACTAATGTCAGTTTATCCAGTAATGAATAGTAATGTGCATGTTCACATCATCTATGTTTACAAATTAAATTCCAAAAACAACAACAGTTATAGGGCAATGTAAATGTTTACATGGGTGATCACATTATGATTGAAAAACAGAAAGTGGAATGGTATTGCTTACTTTTGTTTCTCATGGTGGGTGGGTATGGACCACACTCAGTCGATGAAATAAACTCAGTCCAACGACGGAATTTTGGAACGACGAAGCACCTTCATTCCGATGTAAACCTTCGCAGCGGTGAGATGAAGAGGAATCTGGGGTCGACGGTGGATGACGACGATGGTGAGGTGATATGAATCTAGGGTTACGGTGAGGAGATATGAATCTGGGGTCAACAATCAGTTTTTGTTTTGGAAATTTTGTGGATTGAATAGTTGGAATGGGAATAGGTTTTCAGAATCGATTAGACGCGGGAGAGGCGGAGGAGGGTTATTTCGTCCTTTTACAATTAATGGACCTAATGGAATATTTAAAAATAGTTTGGGTTTTATGGAATAAAACAGTTACAAATAGGATTTATCAAAAAATATTTTTTCATTATTTTCATATTCTCTTCTTAAGGGCAGTTTATCTCCGGTCTACAAAGTGTATTGGACGGTGTTGTTAAACTCGTGGGGTCCACTATGGGTCCTATTTCGATAACCCGAACCGTTTAATGTGTATAACTCGTCGAGTACTTTATTTTTGTGAAAAATCACGTTAATCGAATGTCTATAGTTATTTGATTAAATCAAATTTTTGTCAACAATTTATTTTGAAAATTATATTTATTGTTGACATAAATCTGATCCGGTCAAATAACTATCGATATCCAATCAACGTGATTTTCTATAAGAATAAAGTACTCAACGAATTCTACACATTAACAATTTAGATTATCAAAACAGGACCCGTGATGAACCCCCACAAACTCAATAGCACGCTTCAGTCCGTAATCGAACTGGGGAGAAGCCTAGCATCACTTCTTATGTTTCTTTTCTTCTCCCCCCTTTTCTCTTTAATTAGGACCAGTATGTCATCCGGGATAAAATAATATATTATTTATTAAAAACATGATTATTATATATAATTTTTTTTGTATTTTATCTGTCCTAAATAAAATTTTATATATAAGTTTAAGAGTTTATTTCAAATGTTCTTTTACTATAATATATAGTATAGATAGATTAAAATGTTGTATTGACAATTAATAATTAAATTTATACTTTGTTATAAAAAAATTGACATAGTTCTAATACTTTACTATTTTAGAATAAAAATATATGAATTTGAAAAAATTGTCATATTGGTTTTTGAAAATGAAATAATTAAAGAAATTTTAAAAACTTAATGAGTAAGAAAAATTATCATAACATGTAATTTAAAATATCAAAAAAAATTTAAAAATAAATCAAGACTTAAAAATATGTGATTACAACCATGTTTATTAATAAGTATAATTTTATTTGGATATCTATTTATACTTTAGCATGCTTATTTAAAACAAAAATAAAAATAAATAAAAATATTAATAATTTTGAGTTTTGAAATATGATTTTGTAGACTTGCAATATTAACTTTTGGAAGGAATATATTGGAATTGTTTTACAAAAATTTAATGTTAGTCATTGAACAAATCTTATAAGATTTTAAATAAAATTTATAATAGGAAGAAATTAATGATATTGCAACATATGTATTTTAACAATTTTAAATTTTGAAAAAAAATAGATTAGGACTTTCAACTTCAATTATCGTACAACATTTGTATTTATATAATAATATAAATAAGGATAGATAATAGATAGATTAAAATTAATTATAAATATAGCTATATTTAAAAGGACATGGTTTTGTATAGTCATATTTTAAATTCCAAATTTTATTTTTAACTTCCCATATAAAAATATTCAAAATTTTGAATTACATATGATTTTTTTTCTAAAAAAATAAGTACCACAACGAAAGAGAAGAGCTGCGCATATTAAAGATAAATAATTAAATAATTGACTAATACCTTTAATAGTTTTGAGAAAATAAATTAAAAATAATATTTTCTTTTTAAAACTTTGAAAAACTATTATATGCTTTTGAAGTAATGTTGCATTAACGGTCAATTAACACATATCATGATATCAAAAAATATTAAAAGTAATTTTTTTTTAAAAAAAATAATGATATACAAACATAAAATCAATACAAATAAATTATTAATAATGATTTTGTTTAGATTTTGATCTGTCACTTTATAATGAATGACATGTTTTTTATCATACAAATGACCCTATCACGTCATTTTAGTATAAAAATTATAGTAAAACAATATTAACCAACAAAAAATAGTTATAAACAAAAAATAAATAATGGTTGGTAAAGAAGGGGGAGAAATGACACATTATAAGAAATATATATAAAAAAAAATGGTCATAGATAAAAAAAAAAGAAAAGAAAAAATTGGTGTACCTAAAGGATGAAAGAGTTTGTTTAAACAATAAAATAGTCTAAAACATAAACTAACCTCCAAATTGTCTCATAAAGAAAGTTAAAAATAATCAGTGTGTTTGGTTTCACTTTTCTGAAAAGTGAATTTTTTATTTTTCATGTTTTTTTGTTTTTAGTGAATATTTTTAAAATTGTAAGCATTTTTTCTTTTTACTTTTTTAGATACACCTTACTTAGATGTATCTAAAAAGTAAAATATTTGTGAAAATATATTTTAGAAAATTAATAAATACACAAGAATATAAAAATATAATGAATTTTTATTTTTTTTATATTTTTGATATTTAGTGAATTTTTAAAAGATTTTTTCATAAAAATTATACTTTTTAAGTATATTTATGTTAGGTGTATCTAAAAATAAAAAAATTGCTTAAAATATTAAAAAAGTTCAGTAAAAATAAAAAAATATGGAAAACAAGAATGTAGAATTTTATGAAAAAAGTTTTCAAAAAATTGGAAACAAACATGATGAATGAGTTTCATTATTCCATGAATGTAATATTTATAGGGCAAGAAAGACATAAATGATTTGGGAAAAATATAGGTTGTGTTTGTTGAAACTCTCAAATTATTTTGAATTGAATGTTAAAAAGAGTTTGCTTATGAGTTTTGAATAGAATTTGCAATAAAGTTTTGAGTTGTACATTGGGTTATGAGTTACAATTTTTTGAATTAAGTTCTGAAAACTGTTTTTAAAATTCATAACCAAACAAATTTTCTCTTTTCAAATCATAATTCAAAAACTCACAAACTCACAAACTCACAAACTCAAAATATAACTCTATTCTCAAATCATAATTCTAAAACTCTACCAAACGCAACTATAATGTATGATGGCTAGGGTTTTTGGGTAAGAGAAAGAATTGGTTAGATAGAGAGTGAACAAGAATAATTGTTTTCATCTTTCCCTTTCTAAATTATATATCACGGAATCATTATAAAAATAATAATAAATTATGAGATTTAAAATATATATATATATATATATTACAGATATGCTTAAATTTATTTGGGAATAACATTGTGTTTAATTATGGAATAAAGAGAAAATCTAAATGTAAGGTTTAATTTTAGGGTAAACTACCAATAGGTCCTACTTTGGAGACTTATTACCCAATAGGTCCTACTTTGGAGACTTATTACCCATTAAGTCCTATTGATAAATTTATTAAGTGATAAAGATAAATTTATCAGTCTTTTATTTTTATGAATAAATTTATAGTGATAAATTTATCAGTCTCTTTGTTTTATGAATAAATTTTAGTGATAAATTTATCACTCTCTTATTTTATAGTGTTAAATTATTAGTTAGGACCTGTAGGTAAATAAGTCTAGTTAATAGACTAATTGGTAAGTACCCCTAATTTTTATTTTATGTTAAGCATAATTTTAGGTTTATATAGATCGGATTAATTGTGAAATATATTAATAGTATACATTTTTATGGGAAGTGAGAGAGTTTCCTTTTTATTAGATTTATTAATAGTATACATATTTCACTGTTATTTTTTGTCAACAATTTATTTTGACATTTATATTTACCATTGACAGAAATCTGATCAGACAAAGTAGCTATTGATATCTGATCAACATAATTTTTTATAAGAATAAAGTACTCAACAAACTCTATATATTAAACAATTTAAATTATCAAAACGAAACCTATGATGAACCCTCTACAAACTCAACAGTACACTCCAATCTATGATCAGACTGGAGAAAAGCCTAACCCTCTTCTTATGTTTTTTCTTCTCCTCCCTTTTTCTCTTTAATTAGGATTTCAAAATTCTATAATTAAAGAGGGAGATAAAGGGTGGCAGAATGGCGGGGTGTATGGTACGATCCTGGGAAAGTAGGGCTAATGAGGGAGGGGACTAGGGGTGTCGGGGTGGGGTTGGATTTAAGGGGTGGACATGGTAAGAAAAAAAAGAGGAAAAATGATTTTTTCCCCGAAATCCCCCCCCCAAACTGCCCGAAAGAGAGAAAGAGAAGAGGGAATGGAGAGAGAGAGAGAGAGAGAGCCCCTCTTTCGCCTCCGCCGCCGCCGTCGCCGATCAATGGCAGATCGATCGGTCGATCGTTGCAGCAGCTCCGATCGTTGCAGCAGCAGCTCGTCGCAGCCCCGCCGCAGCTTGTCACAGCCCCGCCTCCGACCGCCGTCGTCTCTGGCCCCGCCTCCGCCTCCAGCCCGATTTTGTTGGCCCCCTCCCCTCTAGTTCTTCTTCTTCTCCTTCTTCTTCCTCTAATTTTCTTCTTCTGAAAAAAAAAAAAAAATTCAAAAACGACATCGTTTTTTGAATTCGGGGGATTCGGGGGGCTCAAATTCGAGCTACCAATCACTACTCAAAAAAGAGAGATAAAAAAAATAGTTAATTGTTATTTATTTTAATTTCTATCTACATTGTTTTTTAGATAACACGCACTATAAATTTGTTTGGAGGGTCTTATTCCCCATTATTCAGCCCTCAAAAAAAATAAAAATAATAATAATTATTATTATTATTTGAACGGAAAATATTTGAGACCTCTAATAAAATCCTTCACAATTTCATCTACAATTATATGAAATAATAGGCGTCAACTTTTGATTTGTCACATATTCAATCATGTGAGGCTCTACTTATTTGCCACATTATTAGGAGTGAGATTTAAAATATAAGTCTTTATCATTACTCTATTTGAACTACACCAAAAAAAACCAAAACAAGCGTTAAAAAAATAAACAAGATTTCAAATACCATCGTTAAATTTGTTGGATCAAGTAAATTTTATTTAATTTTTGAAATTTAAGATGAATCAAGTAATGATTTATTATTATTAATTTTTTTTTTTGGGGGGGGGGGGGGGTGGGGGGTTGGGGTTTGTTTCAGGGATGTGGAAGTGGTTTTATCTTTAAAGATGATATACTTTTGTTACTACACCAATGTTCCTCAAGTGATTTTTTTCCCCCCTTAATTGAGGATGTTCAATAATACCACCTTAGTTAAAAGAAAAAGTTAATTAGCTTTGTTGGTTTAATTTTTAGAAAAAATTTTTTTTTGATTTTTTTGTTAGAAAAAATAAAAATTAGTTTGACAAAAATAAATACTACCAAAAAGAAATTAATTTTTAAAATTATTTATGATCTCCTAAAAGATAAAACTATATGAAAATTATAATTATTTTTTATGTTTTTTATTTTTCTCACCAAATTATGTTATAGATTTTAAAATAAAAATTCCTGAAAACAAATTCGAAAACCAAATCAAATAGAGTAATATTTTGCTACATAACAGCAAACTCATTGATTGGGCTTTCACGATGTTACTGAACGACCCATATTTTGCTACGTAACCTGATTAACCCCCCAATCCCCATTGATTGGCCTTAGATGACAAATAAACCTACCACAAGTTGTATATGTTGAGAAAAAACTATTTGATAAAGGGGTGTTTTGGGAAGATGGTTATAATCTGATTTTTGGTGAAAAGCTGATTATAAGCAGATTATAATCAGCTTTTCTGTGAGAGAAGAAGAGATAAAAAATCTGAAAATCAGATTTTTTATCTCTTCCCAAAAGAGGCCAAAAGAGGCCCATCTTTTCCTACACAGCCTGGTAACGTCTTTGATTGGGCTTGAATGATGAATAAATGGGGGATTTTATTTGTACTAAAAAATTATTAAATACGCTTAATTTTTTAATACATCTTATTAAATTTTTTAAAGTTATAATTTATTCTTAATATATCATTTTTTTTTTTTGCAGATTACCCTTTAAGGTAGACCCAAATAATAAACAAATAAAAAATTCCAAATTACATCACTTTGAATTTTTTTTCAAAAATTCTTAAACAAATTTCTGATTATAATTATTCATTTTATTCACATGTTTTTCAGAGGTGTTCTTGCTTACATTGATTTCTCCATTGTTGAACCCAAATTTCTCATTGGAGGTGTTCATTACATATCTCCATTGTGTGGAGGTGTTCAAAAACCCTTATATATATCTCAATTCTTGCTTAAATCGTTGGTTTAGATTTCTCCATTGTTGAAACAATGAGAAATCGTTATACGTCAATTGTTTAGAGGTGTTCAAAAACCCTTAAAATAGATTTCTCCATTGTTGCAGAGGTCAACGAGCATCTCCATTTGAAATGTGAGTTGGTTTTTTAGCTATTTTAGCTTGGGGCTAAAACGCCTCGTTTGGGATAATTTTTTTGATTTTTTTGACTTTTGTAAGAGAAAAAAATGAAATGATTATGGATTGAATATGACATTTTGTCTTATTTGACTAAAACAACCTATTTTGTCCTATATGACTATTTTAGCCCAAACTACTAAATTCCTTTATTTTAACTGTTTCAACTAGGTGTGCTTTTATCATGCGAATGTTGTTTAGGTTTAGCAACTAATTGAGATATACCAATCACAGAATTAATAACCTCACAATCACAATTTGAGTTTTTGGTGGGATCAATTGGAGTTTTGGAATGAGGAAAAAGATAAAGAGAAAATAATTAAAACTTTGAAAAAAAGTTGTAAGGAGTTGAATATGAAGAATACATATAAATGATTTAGGTGTATCATAAAAAACTATATATATTTTAAAATTTATGCATTGTCCTTATTCATAAATTTATATAACAATATAATAAGAATTAAAATTTTAATTAAATATTTTAAATTATTATTTGAGTGCAAATAAAACCCTCAATAAACCTACCCAAATTTCCAGTTGGACGGTCACAGGAAGGTCCCAATCTAATTTAGACTTGGGCAATAGTCCACTTATAATTGCCTGAAATGTTGGTTTTGGGCCCCCAAAATTGTAGAATCATGTTATTGATTTTAAATTGCGTAACTTTTAAACACATCCCTAAAGTTTACTAATACGAATTGTTTTATGTGGTTTTAAAAATTACATTTTATTTCTTGAAATTTTTAATTTCATAACAAATAATCAATTTTATTAATAAAACATCAAATTAATTAATAGTTTTTAATGATGTTAAAATTTTATTTCAACTAATAATTCAAGTAATTTTGTTATTGTATAGAAGAGTGGTTAAGAATTTTATTTTTTCAGTTAATTTTGATAAATAAAAAATTCTGACAATGAGATATTTGTAATTTTTTAAACTATAGGAGGCAATTCGTATTTTAAATAAACCTCAAGGAGTCCATTTGTAATTTACCCTCTTGAATTTTTAGAAAATTCTAATTTCACAAGTGAAGTTGACACAATGTGAGACTAATCTTGACACCAATCTATATTAATTTTAGTGATTTGAATCGTTATCTCATATAACAAATTGATAATAACATGCATGCTAAAAATTGAGTTAATTAGACATAAATAATCACTTGATTAAATCACTCATATATTATAAAAAATAGACTGTCTATTTTTAAAAATAATATACCATATAGATAAAAATAATATGATAATATGACAATCAATATTTGATTAACTTGATTTGGTTGTGTGTATGAAATAAACAATTTGAATTTCCGAAGTGAGTTTAAGTCAGTCTCACAATAAGTAAACTTACTGTAAAATTGAGATGTCAAATTCAAACTCCATGACTAACTCATAAATCATGAGTTTGAACTCTCCCACCCCTCACTTATAAATTAGATATGATTTTTGTTTGATGTTCTTGTCCTCGTCCTCCTAAAATAAAGGGGTACTTACCAATTAGTCCTATTAACTAGACTTATTTACCTACAGGTCCTAACTAATAAATTTAACACTATAAAAATAAGAGAGTGATAAATTTATCACTAAAAATTTATTTATAAAAATAAAGAGACTGATAAATTTATCACTATAAATTTATTCATAAAAATAAAAGACTGATAAATTTATCTTTATCACTTAATAAATTTATTAATAGGACTTAATAGGAAATAAGTCTCCAAAGTAGGACCTATTGAGTAATAAGTCTCCAAAGTAGGACCTATTGGTAGTTTACCCTAAAATAAATTCAATCTCAAATCAAAGACCATATTGTGATGGCTGTTGGTATCAAAACAATAGCTATGGCACTCTACCTGGAAAACAAAAGGTAATAATGCTTTCAAAAAAAAAAAAAAACTTCACTTTATCATTTGTGGTTTGGGTCATGTGTCATTTACGTCCTACTACGTTTGAAAATGACCACATAATTCTCACGTGATTTGTGAACTGAGGTGCACCATTAAACATTCTGTCCAACTTAACAGCAAATGTGAAATACATAACAAACATATGGAGATTATATGCTCATTTTCAAATGTCAAGGTGGTAAATTACATATAAAATAAAGCACAAGAATTAAAGTGCACTTCCAAACAAATGACGAAAACACAGAGATACTTTAATATTTTTTATTAAATTGTTAATGGTCCTAATGGTGCACTTCAGTTCACAAATCATAAGAGGGTTATATACATTTCCAAATGTTAGGGGGTAAACCGCACATGATCCAAACTACCAGGGGTAAAGTGAAATTTGTCCAAAAAATAATAAAAATCTACTGCTTTTAAAAACAAGTCATTTGACCACTAAAGTTTTGTAGGAAAATTGCAATTCAATGTAGGTTTTAAAAAAATAAAAAAATTAAATCAGTGGTACATCTTGTCAATTTTAATAATTAAAATTATAAATAATTCTGTAAATATTTTGTGAAAGCTCCACCTATTGGTAATTTTTCCAAGTTTGTTTTAGTTGGCATATTTATGAGGGTAAGCATCAAAAGGCTCTAAATGTAAATGAATTCTCCCATAACCAAAGAGTAGCATAAGCTACCTTTAAATTGAATATATATACATATATACTAGAAGATGGAACCAAATACTAAATAAAATAAACTTAAAGAACTCTTTAATCATAATAAAAATAATGTTATAACTAACACCACAATAAATCATAACTAAAAGTATATATGTTATAGAATTTCCCGGTTGGGGTATCCTACTAAAAAAGTAGGAATAATTGTCCACACAAAAAAGAAAAAGAAAAATACAATATGCACTTACCATGTTACCTGCAATAGTTTATAATTTTTACTAAGACTAAATTAGTTCATAGCTAAAACAATACAAAAATTTTACAACTAAAATAATTTAAAATAATTAAAAATCCAAAACATTCAATCATATCATTTTTTTTTTTTTACACATCTTTCATATAAAAAAAAAAAAACAATTAATTAAAATAGTCATTTCTCAAACACCCTCTAAAGTATTTCAATTCATATATAACCAACACTGCTTCAATTCATAATCAAACACTACCAAGACTCACAGACGAAAACGTCGCCAAATCTCAAAATCAAAGCCACTTTGGCCTTGGTTTTTGCTTCTGTGGTTGGATTTTCAGGCTTTGGTTGCTGGTGTGTTCATTCGGGTTCTGGAGTACGATCTTGGTGCCTGCATTTTATTTAGCTTACCTTTTCCGTGCCAGTCTTGTTGGTATGTGATGGTTTCCACTATGCAGTGTGCACTTTCCTTTTTTGTTTTGGTATGCAGTGTGCACTTTCCTTGATGCTTAACTTTCGGTTAGGAGGTGGATTTCCGAGAGGGTACTTGTGGAGTCTATCATAAGTTTTATTTTGATAATCTAAGTCATTTATTTTGTTAGGCACTTTATGTATATCATTCATACAAACAAATTTAGTCAATCCGATATTTATAATTTATTCAATTTATTACCAAAAAAACAAGTAGTCTATTTTCAAAACACAATCGTCGTCTATATTTTTTAATAACAAACACGATAAATTGAATAAGTTATAATTACTGAATCAATAGCTCAAGACAAAATAAACGATTCAGATTATTGAAATAGGACCCGTGGTAAGTCCCACAAGCACAGATAACTCCATCTATTCCAGACAATGGATTGGAGGAAATTCACCTCCTTTTGGTTATTATCAATAAACTTTTCTTTTTTGTTGATTTTTTTTAAAAAAAAAAAAAAAAAAAAAAAAACCCACTTCAACTCATAATAACCAACAACCACAAAAGCCTTCTAAACCAGTTCAACACAAATTTAATGGGCACAAAACTACACATGATTCATTCATGACTAAAACCACGAGATTTCATAACTATGACAACACCAGAATCTTTATAAAAACTAATAACCAAGAAAGCTAAATCTACCAGCTTAGTAAGAATTAATGGAAAAGTTAAATTGTTGGACCGCAAGTAGTGCACTGATTAGTTCAAAAATACATAATGTGAAAGTTTTCATTAGTGGGAAGACCCATAATTTTACAAGTGTATGTGCTCAAAATGAGTAGCACTTTTGATTTCTTGTACATCGCTTAGAATTCGCAGCCACAGGTAATTTTGCTTCATATCTCAAGCTCATTTTTATTTTTTATTTTTAATCCCCAACGAAATTCCACAGAATTGGAGACTTAAAACAGGTGTGAGAGAAGCACAATGATTTGATTTAATTCCACTAGTGGGAAACCGCACATATAATTAATTACATAATATAACAAACTCAATTTGAGAACTATATGATTTCCAATCCTTCTGATTCTCAAAGCACAAAAAGCAATTGTGCAGTAAACACAATACATTGAACTACAATATAACACATAAATTAGTCATATGCTTACTTTTAATCTTGTGTATAATAAACAACACAACCCTCTCGCTGTCTCTCTATCTCTCCCTAACATTTAAGGAATATAATTATCTCCTTGGGCTTGGCTCTGAGGATACCCCTGCTGCCTCTCATACTCTTCCATGGAGTCAAACTCATTTGAGTTCTCACTGTTACTATAATAAGCTCCATGGTTGCCATTTCCACTGACAGACACATACCCTTTAGTGCCATAGTAATTGTTCTGATTATCACCCTTGTAAGAGTATTTACCATTCTCCAGAAACCTTGTGTCGCTCATCCCTTGTCTCTCAGCCACATAACCATTGTTGTTATAGTTGCCAGTGTACCCGTTGTTGTTGTTGTAGTTGTTGGTGTACCCATTGTTGTTGTTGTTGTAGTTGTTGTTGGTGTACCCGTTGTTGTTGTTGTTGTAGTTGGTGTGGTGTACCCATTGTTGTTGTTGTTGTAGTTGGTGGTGGTGTACCCATTGTTGTTGTTGTTGTAGTTGTTGTAAGATTGACTGAGTTGTTCTGTCTGGAATTCATTTGTTGTTGTTGTCGTAGTCCTCGTGGGAGGGAATTCATCAGTAGACTCGTGACCGTAAAGGCCATAGCCATTGCTGATCATGGGAGGTTCTGTTTCTGATGCTGGTGCAGATGCAGGTTCGAGTGTGGGTGGGAGTGTAGGTGCTAATATGAGGGGAGGTTCGGAGTCTATAACATTGTTGTTGTTGGGAGTGACCTTGCTGAAGAACTTGCTCTCTCTAGCTTCAATGTGGAGAGAGGTTAAGAGCAATGTAAGGAAGAGAAAAGAGAAGTGTTTTGCACAGTGAGCCATGACACACAAAGAAAAAAGAAAAAGAAAAGAAGTTGGTGTTTTGTTTGCTTGGTATTGAGAGATTTTAAGCTCCTCATATATATACAGAGTCATAGACCATGACTCTCTCTCTCTCTGTGGATCTCTTTTCCTTGTTAAAATTTGCGGGATGATATGCGGGGATTGAGAGTATGTGGGGTATGAAATTATGGCATATAGTGCACGCTCCATGTGCACTCAATGAGAATGTCTAACATGGTGGCACCTAAAACACACTACTAGTACTCAAGAGTCAAAGGTGGCATTTCTTCATAATCACCTAAAGAGCGGTGAAGTCAATAATTCCATGAAACAATGTTTTACCTAAATGAATTTTTTACTAAATTTTTTTATCAATAAATATATAGAATAGTGAAATTCACATTAATAAATATACATGGAACCTTTGTCTTCGTATATAATGATGAGAAAATTAAGTAAAAAAATTATTTGTGTATAATATTTAATTTCAATTCCATCCTATCGAGGAGGAGCATCAATGCAACACTCCTGGGAATTACAAGATTAGTTATGTCATCCTTATCTCTAATTGATACATGTAATCATGTGGTTCCTGGCTGCATTAAAACAGGAACTAGTTTTATTTCAAATCCATCCAAGTGAACTGGACAACATAGTTGGGCTCGTGAGGTTCATCTCGGATTCTATTTCAGTAATCTAAACTACTTATCTAAGAAACTTTGTGTGTATGCCATTCAAGAGAAAAAAAAAAAAAAAATTTTAGCCAATAATTGTAGACAAATAATTTCATTGTATTAGTCTTAAAAATATACTTGCTGTCTTCTTTTAAACAAAAAAATTATTTATGAAAATAAATATGATCAAATCATGTACCTACAATTGTGAGATCAATTTAATTTTTATTTTTATTCTATGAATGCTTCTTCTAGAAACAGTAGTTTACAAAATGAATGACATAGATCATAAGAGTGAGATCCACAATACGTTTCACAAGCTAAACTGCACTGTCTAGCCTATTTATAATGAACTAAATACTAGCTGCTTGGTTATCATTTCGAAAACAATGGCCAAGATCCGGAGCAAACAATAATTTTTGAAAAGAGAGACATGCTTTTCTTTTATGTAAGTAGGGTAGCTTGAAATAAAAGAAGAGGGGTCCAATATCTCTCACTTTGGCAGTTTGAGTTAGTTAGGGAGGCAACTTTATGTTTGATCTCTTGATAGATTCGCTTACTTTGTCTTATACAAAATAAACTAGTTAATTAGTTATACCGATGGCTAGTGTGTATATACAAAATGTGTTTACGTCATTTTTTGTATGTATATATTGGGATGAAATATGGTGTCCTAATTGAAATTGTAAGAAGAACTGGAATACAAATCATGATGTTTTAATGCACAGGAAAAAAGCAGTATAAAGGAAAAGATAAAGAGAAGGTAAAAAAGAAAAAATAACAGAGAGAGATAGAATAAAGTTTGGTCTGTTTGAAAATCAAAAACACATGTTTTTGGTATGTCTTTGGAATCTTCTCTTTAGTTTATATTTATTTGATTGACGTTATTGGGCTTTTTTAGCGTGATTATTGGAAGAAAATGCAGGGTGGGTCAAAGGAGTGCCTTGTTTTCAGATTGTTTGACTTTAGACTGATTTGGTTAATAATGGGCTGGGCTGGGTTTTCTCTGAAGTTGCTTTTGCAAATCAGTAGATGGGTCAGGACTTGGGCTTGGCCTTGAAATTGTGATCTAATAGAGATGGGTGATGTTTCCATTTTGTTCTCTCTTGAAAATTGAATCCTCATGATGGTGGCTACCCCAGAAAAATAAAAATAAAAAAAAAATAGAGAAGAAAAGAAAAGAAAAAGTAAAGAGTTTGTTAATATTTACGTTGTGTTTGATTCATAAATTTATGTAAAAATTTTAAAAAGATAAAGAGAAAAATTAGGTGAAATATGAATAAAATATAATTATAATTACTTATATTTTATATTTCTTTTTTCTTTTCAAATTGCTACTCAAATTCATAAACTAAATACAGTCTTATTATTGTTGTTTTGAGGGGTGTTTTGGGAAGATGATTAAAAAATTATTTTTTGACTTTTTTTAGCCTTTTGTGAGAGAGGGAAATAAGTTAAAAACTGAGAAGTAACTTTTAACCTACTTCCCAAAATAGGACATAATCTTCACAGTATAGTCTTTGATGAATTCTTTTGCAACAAGAGAAAATGTGAACCATTTCATTGAATTTCTCATTTCATAAATGGGCTTGAACCCATTTGAGAACTAGGATTTTAAACACCAAGACTTTTTGTCTCCAAAATAAATATTTTGTTCTAAAAAATATTAAGAGATTAATTTTAATCATGATGTGAATCGTCACAAAAAAATAATTCAAAAAAGTATAAACAAGCTTTAGCGACCAAATTTTAAAAAATGTCGCTAGTAAAAACAAAATAATTTCGTATCAAAACATTTACATTTTTAAGATGAAAATTTTGATTCAAAAAATATAATAATTCATTACTATGTATCTAATTTAGTCACTAAAAATAAAACAATAACACTTTTGATAATTAAAATATTTTCTTAAATTTGATCTTCAATATTGCCCTTTTGTATTAAGAGTCTCGCTAACAAGTACCCCTAGGGCACAAGCAAAAGACGAAATATTTGTAGAACATAATACATTTTTATTGAAGTTAATACATTTTTTAATAAATTTTAAAGTAATTTTTTATATACTTTCTAACATTAAATAATACCGATGAGGCATTTGTTAGCATTTGCTTTGTATTAAAAGTCAATCTTTTTCCTTAAAGTATAACGGGTAAACTATAAGAGACTAAAGTTAACTTTTCTAAAAAACATTGAATTTAATGAATAATGTTTGATTAATCAAATTTTGCTCGGGTAGAATTGTCCGAATTTAATGAATATCTTACATGTGAGATATTCATTTTGACCAGGTAAAAATAAATATCTTACATGTGAGATATTCATTTAGACAATTTGAACGAAGTAAAATTTAATAAATGTAACAGTACTGGAATTTAATATAACAAAATATTCTTTTAAAAAATATTAACAAATATATGAAAATTTTAAAATTTTAATTATTCATATTTGTAAAATTTAGCACTAATGTGTAATTATTATTATTATTATTATTATTATTATTATTATTATTATAAATTTTACACTAAATTGCTATTTTTCGTTAATTAAATAATATTTTTCTGAGAAAATTGGTGATAAATCCACTTTAGAGAGTGTCTAAGGTATTAGATCCAATGAATATTTTTTGTTCATGAAAGGTTCACCATTTGTGAAATAGATTGGTGAGAAGTCATTTTGTTAGTTTTGAAGAAAATTTTATTTCTAATTTTGCCCCTTAATTTATTTGTTGTCTTTTTTTTATCTGTTAACTTTCATTGACTATCTGTTCAAATTTTTTTTCAATTGTTCAAAAAAATTTCCTATATGTTCAATTTTTTTTTCTATCTATTCAATTTTTTTACCCTATCTGTTTAATTTTTTAATCTTTTCAATTCAAATTTTCTTTATCTATTTAAATATTTGCCCAAATTTATTATCTGTTCAAATTTTTTAAAAATTGAACAGATAATTGATTTTTCTAGCACTTGGATCTTTGGGCAAGAAAAATTTAAAAATTGATTTTTCGCTCGAGTACCCTATTTTTCTTACATGTTAAAAATAAAACTATGATTAAAACTACATAAATTATAGTAGCCTTTATTACCTTGTTCAAGTTGGATGACTATGAGCGGTTTATATCACCATACTAGTTATTATCGCTCCTCTTATCTTCAACATCAGCTTGTCACTGAGGAAGCTTTTAGATCTGATGCATGACCGAGATTCGATACTATTAAACATGTTGTTATACGTTAGGCGACCACCTAAGATCAAATATATTTTATTTTGTAATGTATAGGTGAGGATTAAGATACCACATCTACCAGTTGCGATGATACTGATCGCAAAGGTGATTGGTATTATTTGTTTGGTGGTGTTTGTTTTTTATTTTTTTATTTTATTGTAATAATATGAGGTTTCCTCCTTTCATAAAGATTCTCTCTGCATGAAAGTTTATTTTTGTTCCGTATATGAAGCCTCGTATCTTCTTTTACATGGAGATTCTCATTATCTTTTTTAGAATCTATTTTCTATATCTTATTAAATGATTTATTTTTTATTAAAAATAAAAAATATATTCAATGATAATGATTATAGTAATAATTATTGTATCATTTAAAGCTGAGATATTGTCACGTCATTTTTGTTATTGTCACGTCATTTTTGTTTTTCGTTACCAATTGGTGCATATAATTTAATTCTTCAATTTTTATTGGACTTCCTAGTTGTAAGTTCCAACAGTGCTGATGGTCCCTCACCCACTTTTTGTAAGGGTACGACATTCTTGTGGCCGACACTTGTCTAAGATTTTTATCCCGTTTGGTAAAGCTGTGGGAAAGTGATTTTAGATTATAACTTAACAGATTATAGCTTATAGCTGTGAGCATAAGCTGGTAACCTGTTTGGTGTAGCTGTGGGATTATAGATTTAAGTAACAGAGTAGTGTTTGATAAATAAGCTGTAAAATAGCTTTTTTGCTGTGTAATTTTCATTTTTGCCCTTATGAACATAAAAATTATAATTTTGTTATTTTCTTCATTTTAAATTTTGAAAAAGTTATTTCATTAATGGAAGTTGATTAATTAGTACCTAATTTAGTACATTTTTACATTACCTCAATTTTTTTATTTTATTTTAATAATATTGAGTTCACAAGAGAACAAAAAAATGTCATTGCAATAAAAATACAATAAATTACTATTAAGGCAAGAAAAATAAAACTTCCTAGATATTTAAAGAATTCCTAATTTCGTCTGTAAATTGACATACAAATATTATGTCTTTTCATTTCCATCTCGTTGTCATCACATGCAACATCATTTCCATGGCGTACTTGTTGAGACGAAGATCCTTTCTCTTCATTAGGCACATAATCCGTGAATCTATCATAAGAGTCAAATGCAATATCGCGGAACTCACTTCGTCGGATGAAATTATGAATTGCCATTGTTGCACAAACAAGTTTGACTTGGGTCGACCACTTGTAGTTTGGTGGGATATCCTTTATCATCGGTCATCTTGCTTTCCAAACCCCAAACGTTCTTTCTATTACACTTCTAAGTGATGAATGTGCTTGGTTGAATTTTCCTTGTGCATTTTGGGGGGGTTGACCATGTTCAAATTGAGCTAGATGGTATCTCTCTCCTTTGTAAGGTGCAAGATATCCTTTCATATTTGGATAACCAGCATCCACCAAGTAAAACTCATCTATTTTAAAAGTCCAAAATGAAATTAAAGTAAGCAATTATAAATGTAAAAATAAATATGAAGATGTGAGTGTGGTGCATCTACTGTAGCAATCAAATATAAAATAGTTACCTCCTTGTGGTTTTGAAAAATTATAACTAGGATTCCTAATTGTATCTAAGAAGATCCGAGTATCGTGTGCACTTCCTTTTTATCCTGGTAAGCAAAATGTGAAACACATATCAAAGTCACATGTGGCCATTATGTTTTGAGTCGCATACCCTTTTCCATTTATTAAACGAGCTTGCTTATCTGGAGATATATATGTTTTGATGTGTGTTCCGTCAATTGCTCCAATACAATCCTATTACATAATAGTGAAAACAAATATTTTTAGCCACAGATTATTAGAAATGTCCTACCAACATTAATTATATGTAACACTCAAGTTGCACTTGTAGTTAATTATTTACCTTGAAATGAGGATAATATTTGCGGTTGCATCGAATTTATGAATACACACCATTAGTCGATTGAGGCCTTACCCAATCAATGGACATCATTGTAACAGCCTTTAACACCTTCTAGAAGTATTTTGAAATAGTCTCGCTGGAATGTTGAAATCTTTCTTGGACATTTTTGTTTCGAATGTCACCGCCAACAATATACAAAAATATTGCAACCTGCTCTTGAATCGAGACTTTTTGTCCAGTCTCAAGGCCATACTTTGTCTGTAACAAATTACACAATTGATTCGAAAATTTTCAAATATTCTTGTCCGATTCCCTTCTTGTAATTCTACCATCCACTTCCCTCCTGTTAAACTAGATGTCCTACATGGTTTTTTTATCAAATAATTTGTTGCATATGTCACTGCAACTGTAGCCGCCGTAGCTAAGAGCATATTATTATTTTGTTGGGTTTGCGATGTGTTGCCTTCATCTTCAGTATCTTCATCATCGTGATCATCATTCCATTCATCTTCATCACTGTTACTCATCTTTAAAATGCCTACTCATTTAAAGGCTTAGTTACTATTCAATTCAAACAAAAATAGGGTGTGATCAAGAGGGGGCCATCTTCCATACGTGGCAGTACCAAATTTACATATTATAGCAAAACTTACATATTATATATTCAAATTTTGAATAATTTTCTAACTACATAGCATTTCTGTTTACCATAAATTGTGTTGTCACATGGGGGTGATCATTAATTGTGTTATGTTCTATAATTGAGTAAGGGTGATAATTTAAATGTGTTACTCACAAATGCAACCTCATGTCTTGACAAGGGCATCAATAACAACATCATTGTTGACATTCTCAAGCTATAGATATTATATTACTCTACTCTGGTGTACCTCTAATGCTCCATGCTTCTTTGTTAATCATGGCATTATGGAAAATTCAAAAACAATTTTTGCAACAAGGATATAAAATTGCCATTTGAGATAGTGGTCATATGCAATGTCAATCAATTAACGCAATTTAAAGAAGAAGTGATCTGATCCACGTTAAAGGGACTAAAAGAAATAAGGGAAGGCCAAGAAATGGCATGGATAAGGTAAATACATCATAATTGCATTTGATTAAACAATTGCTGCAGACTTAACTCAGAACATGACTTATCTACTTGAATTATTTTTTATTTTATTTTTGACCAAGAAATTCTACTTGAATTGAAATTGAAAGGAGTCTAAACAGTGCTCATAAATTGGGTATTTTATAGAACCTGGAGAGATTCAAATGTAAAGGAAAAAAATTATACCTTCAACTTCAAACAACATAGCAATATAGTAGCAAATACAGCAGAATAGATGCCCAAAAAAAATACAGCACAACACCAGATGGGAATTCAGCACAACAACAGTCTTCACCATTCACCATTCACCATTCACCTACATATACATATATATAATCTTCACCATTCACCTACCATTCATATATTCAAGATTTAAATTAACCATTCAACTAACATTCAACAAGTCAACCATTCACCTACCATTCAACTGAAAAAATGCCACCTATCCACCAACCATTCAACCATTTAACTAACAAAGTCCAACATAATATTAATAAAAGTCCAAATAATGAGTCCACAATTAAAAGTCCAACATAGTCAATATTAATAAAAGAAAAAATTAGGAAATTCAGAACAGTCCACAATTAGTAAAATAAAAGTCCAACTCAACAGTCCACAATTAATAATAAAAGTCTTAAGAACAACTGGGTAGTCCACAATTAGCCGCGATAACTTGTGGTGGTCTTCTCCATCTTAATCTCCAACTTTAGAAACCTCAGCCGAACTTCATCCGTAGGAAGAGTCATAAAGCACTCACGACGCTTGTCTCGTAAGAACAATCGAGCTGCCCATACATACAGCTCATCATCCAGGGACACACCAGGGATGTTTTCCAACTTCGCCAAACATTCTACAATTGAAGGATATCTTGATGAGGTCTATGTTGAAGTTACTGAAGATGACTCAACCACGTTGACTATACGATCAAGTGTCTTGGTAAGTAGAATTGCACTAGTAAATTTCTTCTTTGTCTTGCTCTTGGTTGATGAACCATCAGTGTTTGATGGACGTTTTTTGTTTAACTCGGAAGAATGAACCACCTCCAAATCAGTATCATCATGAAATTCAGCATCATGTGGGGTATAAAATTCCTCCACAGTCTCATCAGTGTGAGGCATAACCCCTGAGCTAGGAGTGTATGCCCATTCTCCTGTAGCAGCTGCATCTGAGAATAGTATGTCTAAGTCTTCAGTGAATTGCAACAGCATATGCCGGAATTTAGCAGCATCAGGATACCTCTACAATAATTACAAAGGAAAATTTAACAATTTTAAGTTACAAAATTTGGTCTGTTTAAACAAAAAAACAAACAGAATATGTACATTAAGCAATTTCCTTACCTCAAATTTCTTGGTCCATCACTCATCAGATGCAGATATAACTCCAGTCAATGAATCACGGCCTAAACCTGTTTCACCCCTTAACAGATTGTTCCACAAAAGCCAGTCTTTTTTCAACACATCCCAATGGTTTTTTATTTGTATTCGTTGATATGCTTTTCCAGTCATAGTTTTAAACTTAGTTATTACATTTTTCCACCCGACCCTATCTAAGTGTGTACCAGGTCTGTGTCTAACCTTCACTTGCTCAACATAAAGCTTCATAAAAATTTCATTTGATTTTGCATCCCAATGAGCCTTAACGGATGGTACTTGAGAGGATTTTCCTTTGTTCTTCCTATTTTCAGATTGTATTTCCTTTTGGGTACTCATTCTATGAAAGAAACAAAAATTCTTTAACACATACTCATTCATCACTGCTTGCATTAAAACATAAGATTAGTACAAAATAACCATACATGGCAACTAAGATAGACATATCAACATTGATGGGGTACACAGCTTAGCACAAAAACACCTAATCTAAAAGCCACCTACAATCATTTGAAAAGTAATGCAACTGACAGAACAATACAAATTATGAGCAAACCCACAACAAGCTGCTTCATGAATGTTAAGGATTGCTCAAGCATTTGGTTCTTGACTTTTAGTCCTACATTCTCGATGTTTTGATTTTGATAAAGATTTGTCTCGTTCCTTTGCCTCTCTACCATCGTCACAGATTTTGGGGTACACCACCTCCAAAATTGATAATTTCTCTTCTCACAAATGACATACAGTCTTCCTTTTAATGGCTTGTCAGATTCGATAAGTCTTATGACAGCTCTTACACCACACTCACATTTCAAAGCCTCATACCTCAAGCCCAAGGTCTCAGCACCGGAAGAATAGTTACTAGAGGATGACATGCCTCTGCATTAATTAGGAAGAATTGAATCCAAATCCTCTAAAATTGATTGGGAAGTTAAAGATGTTATACATGGCCATTGTCTTTAATTCTTAACACTATTGTGCACTTTGGTCCTAAATTCCCATCAAGACAATCAAACAAATAGAATAACTAGCATATAGTGGAGAGCATGTTTGGTGATAGGGAAATCAAAGTCCCAAATAGTATAAAGAATTGGCTTGTTTCTCTCAATTTAATAAATCAACTTCTTACTTTGTTGTTTTACAGTTACAGAGAATAAAATAAACAAACATGTGCCTTCAGTCAATATGATTAAAGAAGTCCTTGAGTTGTATAGTAGGCTATAATGAGTTGTTGTAAAGTGCAGGTTTTACAGGATGAATTGCAGCTATGATTTGTGGTTTTGGGTATAATGTTTATGTACTACTAGCTTTCTAACAGATTTTTCTGCAGAATGTTAAGTTGGTCTAACTGTAGGGAGGAGAGTTGAGTGATGAAAGGTCTATATAGGTTTGATGAGTGAGAGATATAAGTTTAGAGAGTTGAGAGATGGGAGCCTCATATTGTTTTTCGAACTGTTTGTTGTTGTAGATTCTAAGCTGGTCCTTAGGTAAGGGATATTCTTCTTGAGGGTTGAGTGATGTAGTCCTATATTTTCAGAGAGGTGTGGTCACTTGCTATACCAACTTCAATGAAATAATTATCTGTCACAATAGGTATTTGTTTATACCAACCATTTGCTATACATATGGGATTCATAGCCAAAAAAAATGTAGTGGTCATTCTTTTAAATAGTGAAGACTCTAATCAAAGCACAAAGACATATTAAAAGGCCAAAGTATAAATGAAGATAGACAAAAACTAAATCAGTGGCAAAGGAAAAGGGTATTAACAAGACATACCAAATCAAACAAGATGGAAGGCCAAAAAGAAACCACAAAATGTCACAAAGATGGTCCACTTTTTTGCATAAATTATTAAAACTTCACCACTTATATATTTATTTCAGTTTGGCCTAGTGGAAAGTGTGTACCAGGTCTGTACTAGATCAATCAAATACCTATTATGAATTTCCATTTTCTCCAAAAACCCAATCTTCATTAGGATCAGAGGATTACTGCAAGATGTGTTTAAGAAAATATACTGCATTATAAGTTCAATTCAATTCATTTCCTCCTATTCTAATACAAAAACTAGCAGAAAACTAAATGCTGATTCAAAAGGTGTGGTCACTTGCTGACTATTTTTTCAGTTATAATTTTCCCTTTGCATAATATTATTTTTGGAGGGCAGATTTGATTTCCTATTGGTAGAATGCAAGTTTAACTAGATTAAGGATGTTGATGTGCTTTAGTGGCAGATAATAAGGGGATTACATAAACATAGAAAACTACATGAATTGTGGATAATAATTAATAAGCAGGATTGGTAACCACATGAGCATATAGATGAGATCAAATCCAATAAACATGTCTAAGGTAAACCATAATTATAAAAATCTTAAATAACCTAAATATCAAAATTAGTGCAAACACTAAATAGGGTCTAAAATTTGATCAAAAAGCAAGAGATCCAGATGATCAAAACCCAAATATATGCACGAGAAGATCAGAGAACCCATAATAGCAAACACAGCAAAACGTTTATTAGATATGGATAAAATCCAAATTATAAAAAAGAAAATTATTCAGATAAATATAAAATATATGTGAGACTACATGAACTAGAAACCAGAAACCAAAAACCAAAATCGATGTATTGCCTTCATGAACCAGAAAGAGGGGTACCCTACATGAACGAAAGAGGGGTACCCTACATGAACTAGAAACCAAAATCGATGAGAGAGAGAGAGAGAGAGCAACCAGAAACCAAAAACAAACACAAACCCTAATTAGATTTGAACACAGAGCAACCAAAAACCAAAAAAATTCTAAGTCGATGTGTATATCTAATATATATATCTATATATAACAAAACATAGGGTTTAGGGTTTCAAATCTTACTTTTTGGTGGAGATCAACGGAAAACAGGGATGATTGCCGGTGATCTTCAATGTGTGGAGCAGTTTTTCGTCGTTTGGCAGCGAGAGGAGAGGAGAAGAGGAGAGCACCGTTTGAGAGGAGAAGTGTTAGGTCTGAACTCAAAACTGTGTTTATATATTGGCATTTTTGTAATTTCTTAAGTTTTGGAGGGCATTTAAGTCATTTTGCCCCTTCAGAATCAGCTGCGCGCTTAAGCTAAATTTATAAGCACCCTTGGAGCAACTTTCAGATTTAAGCCGAAAATGGCTTAAATTAAGCTATAATCTGTGCCTTATAAGTTGTACCAAACACATCAATATAGCTTAATTTAAGCCAAAAGCTTATTTAAGCTGGAAAAAAGTTTTACCAAACAGGCAATTTGATGTAAAATATTTGATGCTAAAAATATTTTTTGTATATTTTTTTAATCATAAAATAATTTTGTAAATATAAATTTTTTGTGTTTGGTTGCATTGAAATTAATTAACATCAGCTGGAAAAACAACTTATCGAATTTTGTTAGGAAAATTATTTTACGATAATTGAAGGAAAATGGTTTTAAAAAAAATAAAAAAATAAAAAATCTCAACATTATAATAAAATAAAATTTAATATTGATCAATTTAATCATAATATTTTTATTTGTTTACAATCTAAACAATTTGTTTATTTCTATTAAGTAAAATTATTGAAAAAAATAATATTTAAATAATTAAACTCAATGTATGTGTACATAAAATATCTAAAATAAATTTTTTATGTTTAATTAATCAATTTTTTTTTTCATTTGTTTTATTTAATGGAAATAGTTAAATGGTTTAGATTAATAACAAATCAAAATATTATGATTTTAATTACAAAAAAAAAAAAAAAATCTTTGAATTTGATCATTGTAATAAATAAATCTTAAGCAACACATGGGCATTGGTGCTCCGATCTATCTCGCCGTTGTTCTCAAGTACCTTGTTGCGAAGGTATCATCACAACAACTCTATCTATCCGAAGTCGTCCTGGGACCCTAGGCCTAGGCCCTCCGTTTGGAAGCCCAACCCGGCCAGCGAACCCAGCCCAACATAAATTTGCGCCTTGCTGGCGGCCCGGCCTGTGGCCCACCCCTCAATGGCTCTCTGATCTCCCAGACTCCCAACAGTAAAAAAAAATAAAAATTCAAATGGTCATGTGACTGTTGATACATTTTAAAAGCCATTTTTAAATTTTTTTTTTTTACAAATTCACCTCCTCCTCTCAAACTCCTATAAATACCACCCATCTCCCATTTTATTTCTCACAAATAATTATCTCTCTCAAACTCTTAACCTCTCTTAACTCTTAATTCTCTCAATTAATTTTCAAATCTTATACCTAAGTATCAATTGCAATTGTGCAAGAAGAAACTTTTATCAGAAGAAATTAATTTTTGTATTGCATTTGCCAGTTGGTAACGTTAATTATTTGAATTAAATTTATTATTTACTCATTTTGTTATATTAATTATTTTTTTAACATATATTAGTTGTTATTGTTTACTCATTATTTAAATTAATTGTTAGTTCGTATATATTATTTTATTTACATTACTATGGATCCTAATATTCCTAATGTTTATGTCGATGTTGATGCATATACTACACAACATGAATCTGTTGATTATCCTTTTAATGTACCTCATATCCATTTTTCAACAGTAGGATCATCATCTAGGGACACTACTAATAGTGTTTGGGATCATTTTTAAAAAATATATGTAAATAATTTGATGGTACAATTACATTTAAAGCAAAATATAAATATCGTGCACATTTACTTAGCGCTGTATCTGCAGGGGTACTAATCATCTAAAATGCATGCTAATAAATATTTACAAAGTCAACAACATGATATTAGAAGTCAAATGCAATTAGCGGTTTCATAAACTGATCATTTGCAAACATTTTCATATGATCCTATATGTGCACAAAATTATGTAGTTGATTATATTATTAAAAAAGAACAACTTTTTACTACTGGTGAATGTCTCGATTTTTTACAAATGGTTCACGAAGGTTTTGCACCGCAATATCAAAGTTTTTTAAAAAATACTACTAGAAATAGAATTTTAAAGAAATTTGAGAATATTAAAAGTGAATTATTTGACATCTTCAAAAATTTGAATAGAAAAGTTTGTTTCATTTGAGCTGTGGTCAAATAATGATTTAGAATATCAATGTATCATTGCATATTTTATTGATAATGATTGTAAATTAAATAAAAGAATTATTTCATTTAGATTAGTTAAACTTTCATACACTGATCATTCGCTTGGTGTAAAAAATAAGAAATGTATTATATGAGTGGATTTTGTAAAATAAAATATTTACCATTAGTTTAGATAATGCAACATATTACAATTAGACGATAGTCCATTTGAAATTAACTTTACAATTATTTATTGATGGCGATTTATTTCATATTCGTTGTTGTTGTTAAATTCAATGTATAAAGAGAGAAATACAGAGAGAATTGTATGTATTCAATTGATTGATTTTTCAGTGATTTACAACACTCTCATTTATAGAGAGGAAAGGTGGTACACATAGGATACTAACTAACTAACATCGAAAGCAGAAACATTATCATTAGTGGGACAGCTAGACAGCTAGATATTGCACACTAATATTACACTAACAGCCCCCCTCAAACTTAAGGGGGATAGGAACCAACCAGCTTGAGTTTAGAGAGAGTAACAAAACAGGAAAATAGAATAAAATAGGATATGAGACACTGTATGGTCGTGTCGAATCGCTGTAGAAGACACTGTATGGTCATGTCTATATAAACCGGAATCAATGTCGGGACAGTTTACGAGGTCATGCTGGACCAATGTAGAAGCTAACCGGAATCAATGTCGGGATAGTTTACAAGGTCATCTCGGACCGATGTAAAAGCTAACAGGAATCAATGTCAGGACAGTTTACGGGTCATGCCAGACCGATGTAGAAGCTAACTGGAATCAATGTCGGGACAGTTTACAGGATCATGCCGGACCGATGTAAAAGCTAATCGGAATCAATGTCGGGACAGTTTACGAGGTCATGCCGGACCGTTGTAGAAAATACACTGTATGATTGTGTATATAGGCTGCCCAAAAGATATACATGTATATATATATCGAGCCCTCAAAAGGCGCGCCCAATTCATCAAAAGTCGTGCCCGACAGAAATCGTCGAGCGGCGAGCCATTAAAAGTCGCGCCGGATACGCGGCGATGCACGTGATCGATAAAGCGTCGTGTCGTCCTCTTTGACATTGTCTATATAAACTGAGGCGGAGGCTGTGCAAACCAAACTAATCTGAAACCTCTAAACATCTTCGTTCTGAAACACTCTGCAACCAACCCTTTCTGACATTACCAGTCTGAAATCGCTGCTCCTCTGAAACACTCAGCAACCTAGAACATGGCCTCTTCTTCCCGTTCAGCAACCCAGAACATGGCCTCTTCTTCCCGTGGTCTGCTCACTCTCTTTCTAGACCTCAACGAGTCCACAAGAGAGATAACCGGTGCGGTTGCCCTTGAACCTCAACCAAGCGCCCCTGGTTTTGCTCCGTTGAACTTTCCTATGCTGTCTGTGGAGCAAATAATGGCAGCGCAATCAGATATTGAGGCCAATCATTATACATTGAAGTCATGTGTGGAGACCATGACTGCGGTCACAAACTTGTTGCACCGGCTTCAGAGTAGGACAAATGAGGTGCAACAGTTAAATGCCCAACTAGCTCTGCTCCAGCGCATGTATAAGGATGCGCGAGTAGAGATATGTGTGCTGAAGGCGGAAAACAAGGAGCTGAAGCGGAAGGCCACCGTTATGTTCAAATTCGGAGGTCCGCCATATGCTTCGGTGGAGGAGCAGGGGGGAGTGAACGTGCTCGGTGGATTAGGAAGCACTGAGACCGGGCTGGTACGAGACACCCAAGATAAAAGTAAGAAGAAGAGACCTATAGTAGAGTAGAGAAGGGAAAAGAAAAATCCCTCCTGTGTGAGGGAGGTTGTTTTTTTTTTTTTTTTTGTAGAACTGTGCTCGGGGTTGATCTCCGATATGAATAAAACAAATGTGTTGTGCAAACCCGGATGGTAGGGAGGACATGCAGAAAAAAAATCAAGTGGTGAGAATGTTTGATTTTTATTTTTATTTTTTATTTTTTGTATTTATTTTTTGTATTTATTTTTATTTTAGTTATTTATTTATTTATTTATTTATTTATATTTATATTTATATTTTATTTTATAAAATATATATATATTATTGGTGGAATGAGGAGGAGTGCCTACGGAAGTATGGCTCAGTGATTGGGTGGAGATATGACACTGATATATTTTATAATATTAAAATAATAAAATATATATAGAATAAAATAATATACAAGTGGATGAGGGGACAAAAGTGATGAATGATGGTTTCTGTGGTTGTTAATATATATATATATTCTATATACTCTAGTGGGATGAATGATGGGTTTTGGCGACATCACATGGTGGGGGTTGTGGAGTCTGACAAAAGAAAGAGTGGGAATCATGAGATGGGTTTTGCTTTTGTCTGTATAGAGAAATTTTTTTTTTTTCATGTGCGTGTGCTTCGCTGTATCATAGCCGAAAGAGAGAGAGGTTGGTTTTAAAGTAGGGGGAATGATGGATATGATTAAAGTGGGTCTGGTGGAGAGAAAGGGACCAGAGAGAGAGGGAGTGGGTTGATTAAAAATGTTTTCATCACTTCGACTCGCCATGGCGGAGGAAGCTTCGAGTAGTGGAGCAGCATGTTGGAGCAACATAGTGAAGCAGAAAGCAGTAGCACCAAAGCAAGTCCGGCACGGCGTGAGTGTGGCGGCGGATGGAGGTGTCACGCTGGCCAGGAAGGACGAAGTAGGCGGCGAAGAGCTAGCCGGAAGAGGGATCTTCAAGGCGGATCTCGCAGCGGTCTTTACAGGAGACGACGCGGAGGCGGTTGGACCAGATCTTGTCGGGCTGGAGCCACTCGCCGCACTTGTAGTCGTTGTGGTGGCGGAAGATGACAGAGTTACTGGTCTACAAACTTTACTGTAATGGTGGATCTAAATTGAAGTCCACAAAAAGAAATGAATACAGGTTGGCTGCAGTTGATGATGATACAAGTGAAGATGAGATCAGATATTCAATGGTTGATGATTTTGATGGGGATGAACATGCATCCGCTAACTCCAATGCAGGGAGTATGTCCAAGTTGAAGGAACTTGTGAAGAAGCACTCTGAGTTCATTAGCTACCCAATCTACCTCTGGACAGAGAAGACCACAGAGAAAGAAATTAGTGACGATGAAGATGAGGAAACAAAGAAAGAAGAGTTTTTGGTATGTGTTTGGGTATGTGTTGAAAAACTCCAGCGGGCAGCGAAGGCAAGGTTGCCGGCCGGCTGCCCGTCGGAAAGAAAGGAGTATAGGCCTAAATCTTATAGCTCTGATATCATGTTAAATTCAATGTATAAAGAGAGAAATACAGAGAGAATTGTATGTATTCAATTGATTGATTTTTCAGTGATTTACAACACTCTCATTTATAGAGAGGAAAGGTGGTACACATAGGATACTAACTAACTAACACCGAAAGCAGAAACATTATTATTAGTGGGACAGCTAGACAGCTAGATATTGCACACTAATATTACACTAGATATTGCACACTAATATTACACTAATAGTTGTGCTTATATTTTAAACTTGATTGTTAAAAAACTATGCATGTATACGAGAATTCTGTACTGGTAATAAAGAATGCTATTCTTACTATTATGTCTTCTGCTAATCAAATTTTAGAATATAGGAAAATTTGTCAAATGAGAAGGTATGCTATTTAAAAAATTAATTTTAGATATAGATAACAGGTAGAATTCAACATATAATATGTTAAAGAGAGCTTGTAAACAAAGAAAAACAATTGATTTATTTTTTACAACAACATCAATAAGAAGAGTACTGACTCCCACATAACTGAATTGGCGCCAAATAGCCTTATACAAAGATTTTCTAAAATTTTTTGATATTGTAACAAAATTATTTTCTTATATATATTACTATTTTACCATTTATTTTACATATGTTACCAGAAATAATAAAAATTTTACAAAATATATGGGTAATGAATATTATGTAACAATTATTACTGTAATGAAAGAATATTTTGATAAATATTTTGATCCATTGCCTCATCTTTTAGGTTTAGCCATAATAATTAATCTTAGGTGTAAAGAAATTGATTTACAATAATTTTAAGAATGTATTTTCGCTGATCAAGAATAATTTGCCCCCTATTATGAAAACATGTAAAAAATTATTTGAATAATACAGGGCAGTTGCAATTGCAAATACACCTACACACACTACACTAGCCTCACTCGAGGCGGAAGATCAAGGTGGCGTTTGGTTTACATTTTGAATTGCATTTCAATCCAAAAATTTCAAAATTCTTTTTAAAACTTATAATCAAACACACAACTCAAAACTCAATTTAAAACTATTTTCAAACCCCATTACCAAATACACAACTTAAAACTCTTTTCAAAACTCATAACCAAACTATTTTCAAAATTATACTTAAAAAAAATTCAAAAAAAATATTTTTTAATTTTTTAAAAATTATTTTTTGGATCATGATTTAGAATCATGATTTGAGTGTAGAGTCATATTTTGAGTAATGAGTTTTGAGTTGTGCACCATATTTTTAAAAATATTTTAAATATATAATGTTTATTTATTTTTTTATTTTAAATATTTTATTTTATTTTATAAATGTTTTAATATTTTAAATATTATTTTTAAATTTTTTATTAATTTAAATGTTTAATTTTTTTAAATTTAAAAAAAATTAGATCGCCATATATATTTAAATCGTAACAAATTATTTGACTAATACTTAAAAAAATAACAAAAATCATTTTTCAAAAAAAATAAAAAATAAAAAAATATTTTTTGAAAAAATAAAAATAAACAAAATATTATTTTCAAAAAAATAAAAAATAAAAAATAATTTTAAAGAACAAAATAAAAAATAGTTTTTTTGAATTTTTTTAATAGAATTTTGAAAAGAGTTTCGGTAAGAGTTTTTTTATGAGTTTTGAAAAGAGTTTTTGAATTGAGTTGAGTTATGTGTTTGGTTATGAGTTTAAAAAATAGTTTTTAAATTGAATTTTGAGTGTTTGGTTATGATTTGAGTATGTAGTTGTGTTTTGAGTTTAAAATATTAGAAAATAAAAAAGCATTTAAAATAAAACTTATATAATAAAATAAAAAAATAAAATTTTCTTAGACATTTTTAAATATTGAAAAATAAATAAATCCAAAAAATTAAAAAATACAACTCAAAACTCAAAATTCAAAACTTAAAACTCTTTTTAAAATTCATAACCAAACAAATTTTCTTTTTTCAAAACTCAACTCACAATTTCACACTTAAATCACAACTCCACACTCAAATCATAATTTTAAAACTAAACCAAACAGAACCTAAGTGTTTTTTCAGTAATAAAAACTAGAAGAATATCTCAACATACAAGTATAAGCAGTTTTGAATTTCAACGTTATTTGGATAGCTCACAAGTAGATGATACTGAAAATTTTGATATTATAGATTAATGGAAACAAAATGAACATATGTAGCATGTGCTTTCATAAATGGCCTGTGATATACTAACCGTTTCTATTTCTATAGTTGCTTTTGAAACAATTTTTAGTGTAGGTGCACGGGTGTTAAGTGATTATCGCAGCAAGCTTTCGCTCCAAATGGTTGAGGCACTGATGATATCCAGAGCTCATATGCATGCACTTATGAGAAGACAAAATTATAGTGAAAAAAGAGAATTCAAAGCGATTTGGATGACATATCCTCAGACAACGTGAGTGAATTGTCTGCTTCCCTTGATAATTAATCAACAATTTATTTTTTACTATTTCATTTCATTATTTTTTTGGTATTAAATTATTGAGGTGGAGTATAATGTAAATGATTGATAGGCTAGTAGGTGTTAACGTAATTGAGATGTAATTGATCTATAGTGGTGCAATTGTTCTATCATCATCAATAATCTACATCTATTTTATTTAATGATGTAATTTTTTATAATATTTTATTTCATTTTTTTGAAATAAAAATTATTTATTCAATAAATGTTATCTATTTAATTAAATGATTGTAATATTGAAAGTTTCATTTTGATATATATATATATATAATTATAATTATTAATTTCAAAAGAAGAAAATTACATAATTTTATACTTTTTTAGTCATAACCAAAATAACATAAGTCATACATAATTAAATTTAAATACCACCACATGAAACATAACCAAAATCTCATTAATCTCAACTAAAATATTCTAATATAATTTTTTTTAATTCTTTATAAATAATCTATTTATATAATATATTTATCGATTATTTTTTGCAAAAAAAAAGGTCCGTCAGGCTCGGCCCATGGCTTGGGCCCAAGCTTAGGCCTTCGGCCCTAATCTGAGTGGCTTGGCCTCCACTTTTCTACTTGTAAGCTGGCCCGAAAAAAAAGTGGGAGCCCACGCGACCGAGTGGCGATTGACCCAGGCCGGGCCGGGGCGGCTCGGACCAAAATTACATCCCTAATTGTTTTATCTCACTATAACATGTGATTCATCTCTGCATATATTAGTGTGATTTCCAGAGTTAATTTGATTTTATTAGTTGGGTTTGTGGTTTTCATAAGAATTCAATATTTATAATACATATATCAATTTTTTAAATATTTTTTAATTTAGTTTATTGATGCTTGTGGGGTAAATTTGAGTGATCTAATTCTAAATTGATCCTTAAGGTCGGGTTAGGAAAATCCGAATCGGTTTAGGGGACGAAGGAATATTAAATTTTCATTGCCATTTATAGATGTGTTGTACAGGGGGTGGAGAATAAAAATATATCCCTTCATCTCTCATTGTCATTTCTAGATGTGTTGTATTGTATAGTGAAAATTGAATTAATACAAGTATAAGTAAAACCGTGTAGAATATTACTAAAATTGTCAACACTGTCCAAACCGTTATTTGGAGGTTTGAGGGGAGGGGTTGGGTGGATTGATGGTGTACAGGAGGCCCATTTGCTTGGGTGGCGGTCTTAAAAGTCAACCCGTCAATCAAACCGACCCGACTCATCACTTATGTAAACACAATATATATATACTAGCGTATGCCCGTGCCTAAAGGCACGGTGTAAATAATATTAAGATTAAAATGTTGTTATAAAAATGTATTGAAATATTTTTCTTCTTAAAGAACCTGTAACAATTTTACTTGTATTACATGCTCTACAAAACTCAAATAAAATAACAACTCCCCTAATCTTAATGCAAATTAAGAAACAAACATATTAGATTTATAATGTTCACCAATATTGCAAATCCAAATATAAGAGCAAGTAAAAAAAAATTATAAACACTGAACAAAAAACATAAATTAAAGTTATTGTATACTAAATCTATAATAAAAAGAAAAAAAAATACTAAATCTATTTAATAAAGCACATCACTAAGTGCTCTACAATCTCAACAAATTAAATTGAAAATTAAATATCAAACAATACATAACAGACTGTAGTTTACAATTCCAAACAAATCAAATATAAAAAATAAAAAAAATTAAATATCAAATAATGCACACTAGCCAGTGCTCTGCAAACTAAAAGAAATTAGATTTAAAATGCACACCAATTAGTGCTACTGCTGCCAATCAATATATAACTACATAAGAAAAACAAACATTATATTGTCATACACCAAAAGAGTGGGTTAAAACTTTACAAAAAAGTGGGTTAAAGCTTTCCAAAATATGTATGCTTTACAGAAGATGTGTCAATAACATGTCTTCAAACATGTGTTTGCCCAAACTTCTTCCTCATTACTTTCCAAAAGTCTTTGTATTGACTTGTATGTATCCCCAATAAGGAACATGTAATCACAGAATTAGTACATCAGACCACAACTTTCATGCATTAAAATACGCATATGCATGACATATAAGATGCCTCCTCAGATGATAAAGGGCAATTGGTTCAGAACGTTGAAACTGAAATGGCAGGCAAAAAATAAAAATAAATAAATAAAATAAAATCCCAATCAACAAATCCAACTTCTAAGAGACTGGGGGATTATAATGGAACCTAACTGTATAGGGATAACTTGAAAATGGAGCCTGTGGGGACATAATTTTTGAATGACAACACATGGCCGAGGTGACACCGAAGTGTCAGTCGAGGTGTCACGTGTCCTGGTCATGATGCCGAGATGATCTCGGCTAGGCCGAGGTTATCTGCAAGGATACCGGAATCCAGGATAAGCGGATAAGGGACAGGAGTCCTAGAATGGAAGAAGACTTCAGTTTGGGTAAAGATAAGACTCTTAGAGAGTTTATCCCAATTCTACTGGGAGTCTAAGATTAGCAGTAATCCTGAGTCCATTGAAGTTAGGTTTCTATTGGGATTATGATTGTGTTGGCTATAAAAGGGAAGCACCCCCATGGGTCTAAAGGTATGCTTTTTATGCTGTCTAGTGAGTTAAGCACTATTGGTTACTTTTGAGAGATATTTTACTGACTTGATCGTCGGAGTGCCCCCGGGTGGATGAACCCCTGCCGGAATCTCTTCTTTCTGTTGCAGGTCGTTCAGGCTTAATCTATTCTGCCGGTGTTCTCCAGCTGAGTACTTAGTTGGTAGTGTGGTCGGAAATTGACACACACAATTTGGCACCGTCTGTGGGAACGAAAGAAGAATAGATGGCCAACGACGGACAGAAAGAGAAGATTGGGGATAACACTCCTACTGGGAGTGGGAGACCTATTGACCTTGACGTCGAAGAAGACAATTGTAACGTAGAAACTCGTGACCAGAATCACGGAGTGAAAGACGTTGGCCAGGAAGGCGACGTACCAAAGGAAACAGACCAAAGTGGGTACTATAACGAAGATAACCTCCACGTATGGAAAGACAGATGCCTACGGAGGGACGAAGAGGTGAAGGGGATGGCGAACAAATTGGCGGACCTGCAAACAATGGTCAATTTCATGATGCAGAATAACGTCATGCAGCCACCGTTCCCATTACAAGATACGCCGATTCCAGCGGCCAAGAAAAATGCTCAGACAAGGGGGCAAAAGACAACTCCTACGACTTCTCAGCACGATAGGACCAAGGAACATTCTCATCGGACTTCAAGGAAGGTTGGGCGAGGAGAATCAAGAATGGGAGATTCACGGAGGACACATCACACCAAGGAAGCTGACCCCAAAGAACATCGGCATGTTTAGGGGAATGAACTCTATTTCGACACGACCAATGGAGGGAGGTCCAAAAGGACTCACAATAACACTGGAAGTAGTGCACCAAAGAGGCTAAAATCCAGAGATAGCCGAGCTCCTGGACGAACCAAGGAGGATCTGAGGGATTACCTCCAGAAAAAGCAATAAGATGTTGAGGTGACCTCTCCTGTCAAGCCGAGGACACCGTTCTCGATAGAATTGGACAAATTTGAGGCCCCAAAAAGGTTTAGTATGCTGAGGTTCCAGATATACGATGGTAAGTCAGACCCGAGCTTTCACGTTGGCTTGTACCTGAACTCGATGGCGTTGTACACCGGGAACGAGCCGTTGCTTTGCAAGGTGTTCTCCTTATTCTTCGAAGAAATTGCATCGGACTGGTTTCACAAGTTGCTGAAAGGAACTGTGAAAACCTGGGAAGGCCTGGCCGAAATGTTTGTGACCAGGTTCGTGACAAACAAGCTACAGCCATTGAGGGTGGACGCCCTAATGGCCTTGAAGATCGGCGAGGATGAAAGCCTTAGGGCCTATGCCAAAAGGTATTATGAGGTATTCAACCGAATACCAGGATGCAACCAAGAGGTGGCGGTCATGTCGTTTAAAAACGGCTTGAAGGATGACTGCCTGCTTCGAAAATCATTGGCAAAGACATTGCCGAAAAGCATGGAGGAGCTGATGGCTAGGATAGAAAAGTATGCCAGAGCCGAGGAGGACACGTCGGGGACAAAGGCGTCCAAACAAGAGAAGAGAAATGGTTCACCGAAGCGAAGTCGAGATGACACTGGATACGAGAAGACAAGAGCTCAGCCCAAGTGAGCAGATCCCGGATTCTAGATCTCGGATTCCAGATCCCAGAAAACAAGATCTCGGCCTAGATGATTAAGTCCGAGAAGAGAAGAGCTTGGCCTAAATTAAATAATTTTTATATAAGGTCTACAAAGTAGTATGTGGAAGCCATGCAGGGGGCAGATCCCTTGCCCATAGAGCAATATCGTAAGGATTCTTTTGGCCTTACATGCAAAAGGAAGCTGAAGCCTAGGGTAAAAAAAACATGAAAATGCTTTGAAATCCACCTACAACATGCGATAGAACAACAAATCGGCTGGGGGCATACCAGTAACAACTTGCTAGGGCTTACAACAAGAAGGTCAGCCTAAGAGAGTTCAAAGTTAGGGAATTCAACCTGAGAAAGGTTGCCGACAATGGAGCATAACGGCTGAAGCAATAATAAAGTGCTAGTTTGATTTTTGAAATCTGTGTGATAGGACCGACCAGTCCTATGACGATGTTTCTGATAACTTAGACTTATTATATGGCAGAGTAGAAACTTTACTTGCATATAATAAAGTTGAACTAAGTTAGGTTAACCTGGACTTATCATATCGACAAAATCAGACACAGATTGGAGCTAAGTGCCTTAGTAAAGAGACCAAGGTTAATAACCTCGGCTAGTCTTTGTTCGAATCTTACATCGGCGACGAGGTCAAAACCACGTGCCTAATGAGAACCCAAGTGGAACTTCAGTTCACATTAGGGGGCAAAGGGCTGAAGAATGATGCTTGGGATCGATTTAGACACTTGTTGAAATTTTAAAAATTTACAAGTTGAAGTTAAACCGAGGTCATATTTAACACTTGTTGAAATTGAAATTTACAAGTTGAAATTAAACCGAGGTCATGTTTAACACTTGTAAATTAAACCGAGGTCATGTTTAACACTTGTTGAAATTGAAATTTACAAGTTGAAGTTAAACCGATGATATGTTAAACACTTGTTGAAATTGAAATTTACAAATTGAAATTAAACCGAGGTTATGTTTAACAATTGTTGAAATTGAAATTTACAAGTTGAAGTTAAACCGAGGTCGTGTTTAAACACTTGTTGAAATTGAAATTTACAAGTTGAAGTTAAACCGATGATATGTTTAACACTTGTTGAAATTGAAATTTACAAGTTGAAGTTAAACCGAGGTCATGTTTAACACTTATTGAAATTGAAATTTACAAGTTAAAGTTAAACCGATGATATATTTAACACTTGTTGAAATTGAAATTTACAAGTTGAAGTTAAACTAAGGTCATGTTTAACACTTGTTGAAATTGAAATTTACAAGTTGAAGTTAAACCGATGATATGTTTAACACTTGTTGAAATTGAAATTTACAAGTTGAAGTTAAACCGATGTCATATTTAACACTTGTTGAAATTAAAATTTACAAGTTAAAGTTAAACCGATGATATATTTAACACTTGTTGAAATTGAAATTTACAAGTTGAAGTTAAACCAAGGTCATGTTTAACACTTGTTGAAATTGAAATTTACAAGTTGAAGTTAAACCGAGGTTATGTTAAAAGAAGATTGGTTTAACACTTGTTGAAATTTTGAGAAAAATTTACAAGTTAAGCCAATGTTATGTTGAAAGAAATATCTACATACTTGCCGAGATTACCATGTTGCCAAGACTTGGAGGAAATTTGAAGACAGAAGAGTAAAGTATCGAGTTGTAAATAACACTTGTGAAAATATTGTAAAAAATATTTTCAAGTGTTAAGCCGAGGCTGAGATAAACCGATTAGTGGGTACAACCGAGGTGTTAAACCCCGAGGAGATTGCACAGTTAAGGTGTATTTTGAAGACATGAAAAATATTTTAAGTACAGAATCATACAAGAGTAAAAAGAAGACACATACAACTACGTTGAAAGAAAAAGAAAAAGAATGCATTCAAAAAAGGAAAAAAAGCACTTCGACCTAACATTGAAGAATAATTGTTTAGATTACAAAAAGGCTGGTGTGAAGTACGCCGGTGTCAGACGATGGTAGTAAGCAAAGAAGAAGTACAACGAAAGCCTCGCCGGAGGGAAAGAGTGAAATTGGTTGCAGAAAACTTCGCAAAAGCAGTAATAGAGGATTTGAGAGAGAAAGTTTGAACAAGAACGAAGATGCAGAAGTAAAAAGACAGAGATAGAGTTGATCAAAAGCATGAAATGGTGGCAAAATGGCAATTATGGTGCCTTGGACGGCGTGCTTGTCAGACAGCGCACGCAAAAGTGATGCGACTTGATAGCGTGCATCAGGTATGATCCAGTAGGGGAAAGACACGTGGTAAAAACGGTTGAAATACTGTGCGTGCCAGCTCATACGCGTACTAGAACTCTTGGAGTTCTTGATTCAATAAAGCAAATACCTTGGCTAGGAGGACGGTTTCGGCTGAGAAACTTGAACGAACTTGGTCGTTGGTTCTAAGGCATTGATGAAAGCAGACTATAGGTCTTGGTCATATTGAGCCGACGAGTTCTGACTTCGGCAATAGATGATGAAGCGAGCTTAGCCGACGTGCTAAATGGAAGAAATGATAAAGGTTCCATCACCTCAGGATGCCGAGGTAATAGAACCTAGGGGGCAGTTGTGGGAACATAATTTTTGAATGACAACACATGGCCGAGGTGACACTGAAGTGTCAGCCGAGGTGTTACGTGTCCTGGTCATGATGCCGAGATGATCTCGGCTAGGCCGAGGTTATCTGCGAGGATACCGGAATCCGGGATAAGCGGATTGTAAGAACCTGAATTTTTAGACAACTAATTAGTTTATTAATAATAATATTAAGCCAATCAATAGTGATTATTAAACTATTAAATTATAATATTAAAAACACCATAATTAATGCCAATGTTAAATTCTTTTAAATAAAATTATTTATCTTGATGTGATTAAAATTCTATATCAAAACACCGTGGGGAAAGCTAAATACTAAGCTAGTTAGAATTTAGTAGGAAGAAAACCATCCAGTTGAAAATGATAATATTAAATAAGTAAACAAATAAATAAATAAATGAATTATATATATATTGACACAAATTTCATTTCTAACCAAAAAAAAAAAATAAAAAAAAATTGAACCACTTGCATGCTTGTTCTCCAAGTCCTCCCTAGGGAAAATAAGCAAAGATGGCCCTTCCAGCCTTGTTTGGGGCAGCCACGGCATGCTGCTCTGCTGACTGTCACCTAAGCTTTAGATTAGAATTCCAAAACAAGCAAGAAGAAGTGTTTGGCTGTCTTCTTCCCCATAAAGCTGCTGCCAAGCATGCTAAGCATACTCTAAACCTAGCCTATACTTCAAACCAAGATGAGGAAATAAAATAAGAGAAAATAAATTCTCCAAAGCCCCTACATATAGGGACACTCCAGCCATTTTTCTGTGTTCTCCACGGCTGAGCAAAGAAGAGTAAGGGGAGAAAGAGTAGAAAGGAAGGAAAGGAGAGGACAGGGTGTTTGGTGGTCTCCAATTCAAAATAAATTTTTGAAGTGTTTGCAAAGGCTCTTGAGGTAAGAATACATCACCTCTATCCTCCCTTAGATACCTCTAATTGAATTTATATATACAAGACTAAGTATGGTTAAGTCACATATTGCAAAATAGTGCCATGCATGCTTAAACTTTTGAATAGAATGATAGTTTCATTATGTTATAATGTTCCTCCTTGATATAAATATATGGCTTAGCTATTGTTGTTTTTATGTATTTAATATTCTCCATTGTTGATATAATCTTGCAAACGAGTAAAATGAGATGAGAATAGTTTCCCTTTACCTGAAACTTGATTCTTTCTCACTGTTTCAGACTTATCGGGTGAAAAGAGGGCTCTAATAAATTGAAAATAATTGATGATTAAAAATCTGTGTATACTGGAAGTATATATAGGTGTTATACACTGTGTAAAATTTTTATAAAATCATTGGACACCATTTTCTTACCGAAACAAATATTTTCCCTAAGTGTCACTTACAACACAGCAGAAGCAGTAGCTTCAAACAGGTCCCATTTTCTCTACAAATGATATTTTTCTGCACGACCACTTGGAAAAGTAAAATTTTTAAGTTACCTTTCGAACGCCGCTGGTTTCATAATTTTTCATTAAGTATTAAGAGAGAAACGCCAAATCTTCCAAAATGTGACAGAATCTGTCCAGTTTTCTTACAAAAATTATTTGACCTCCTTCGACTAATTTTCAGACTTCACACTCTTCCTGGAAATATGTTCTAAACTCAAAAATTTAGCAAACCGTTCTGACCATCCCTCTTTTCGACACCATTTGAGGACCCTTTCTATTTTTCGAACATAGAACACCAGTGCTGACATTTTATGGCCTGAATATATCTTTTTACTCCAGTGCTGTTTGGAGGCAGCAGCAACACTGACTTTACCAGGTCACTGTTTATTCCACAGGATAAATTTTCAAGTGGTTCAAATTGGAAAAATTAGATTTTTAAGTTACCTTTCAAACGCCGCTGGTTTCAAAATTTTTTATTGAGTTTTGAGAGAGAAACGCAAATTTTTCCAAAATACGACAAGATCTGTCCAGTTTTCTTAGAAAAATTATTTGACCACCTTCTGTCGAATTTCAGTCTTCGAATCCTTCTGGAAACATGTTCTAAACTCAAGGATCTAACATGCCGTTCTAACCATACCTTCTTTTGACACCGTTTGAGGCCGCTCTTATTTTTTTTCCAACACAGATTACCTGTGCTGGAGGTACTATAGCTCACTGTCACAGAAAAACCAGTTTTCTTCCAAAATTTATTTCACCATTTTAAAATCGTTTTTGGCTCTGGTATTCTTCTCGGAATATTTTCCTAACTCAATGAATTAGCACTAGTTAAAATATTGTAATGATTGAACATCATTTGGTATGGGTTTCATAAATTTTTTTATATACAGTGCTGACAGAAGTAGTGTGTGAATTCCTAAGAAAATTTGTGATAAATCCTAAGACGCTCTATCATATTTATTTTGGTTGTCATATACAATTGTGTTGTTCTATTTAAACATTATGTCACTGTAGTTTTCAAACTAAAACTCGTACATGCATCAACATGTGAATTGTACAACGTAAAGAGACACGAAATCGAACAGATACATTAAAATTTAAAAGTGATGGGGTGAGCCCAGTTTAGAATTTTGCGCAAGTGAGTTGCGAACCCTAACATGGCACGGGAAGGTATTTCGGCTCTTATTCGGTGTAGAGGCGATATAAGGTTGGTGGTGCGGGTGTCACAACATAGACCGTTCCTTGGGGCAGACCGTGATGTCACGACTCGGGTATGTAACCCTGGTGCGTGGGCATCATTGGTAGTTACTGTAAGTAACGTTTGAATATTTGACCAAGGGGGAGTCAGAATTGCCCGTGGCCATTGTTTAGCGGTTGAGTGGAAATAGTACTCCGCGGGGAGTTACTTAAACTTATCTGATGAACTAAATCTATGTGACTTTAAAAAGAAAAGTGTGCATTTTCCTTATGATGAATCACTATCTCCGCTGCCATTTTATTTATTTATTTATTTATCTGTTGTTATTATTTTAATTGTTGGCATTTAGGTATGCTTATTAAATGCTGCTTATTATTCTGTTAATACACAATGTTTTTACTGGTGAGTATTATTATTGGGGTGGGTATTTTCGGGTTGTTGTATATTACTGAGCTCGTTGCTCATTGGCATTCTCGTTGCCCTGGCGTTTTATGCCAGGTATCGAAGAAAACAAAGGAAACACTGAGGCCTTGCAAGGCGACATTCAGCCTTGGCTAGCTTGAAGAGTACCCAAATTCCACGAACCATTTCCTATAATTCCTAGCTTTCTCTAGCTTTTTCTTTCGTAGTTGTTTTAATTTCTTTTGTGTAACGAGACTAAGTTTTAAGTTTTATTGGAATTGTAATTTGGAAACTTTAAATTTTGGGTTGATAATGTCTGGATAATAGTGATGGTAAATTTGGTGGCAACATTGATGAGGATTCTTAATTACGAAAAATGATTTTAAGTTTTAAACCTTATTATGATGTCCTCAAATTTTGGGGCGTCACACGGATAAGGGACAAGAGTCCTAGAATGGAAGAAGACTTCAGTTTGGGTAAAGATAAGACTCTTAGAGAGTTTATCCCAATCCTACTGGGAGTCCAAGATTAGCAGTAATCCTGAGTCCATTGAAGTTAGGCTTCTATTAGGATTAGGATTGTGTTGGCTATAAAAAGGAGGCATCCCCATGGATCTAAAGGTATGCTTTTTATGCTCTGTCTAGTGAGTTAAACACTATTGGTTATCTTTGAGAGATATTTTACTGACTTGATCGTTGGAGTGCCCCCGGGTGGACAAACCACCGCCGGAATCTTTTCTTTCTGTTGCAGGTTGTTCAGGCTTAATCTATTATGCCGGTGTTCTCCAGCTGAGTACTTAGTTGGCAGTGTGGTCGGAAATTGACACACACAGAGCCTAATAGCAAAAGGAACAATACATTATTTAACTGTATAGTATAGAGATAAATTGACATTTTTTTCACTATCATATTCCATATCAGTTTAGGTGTTTTCTTTTGTCTAACATTAACAATACATTATTTAAAAGAAATACAAATAAAACAAAAATGATTGCCCATAAAAATCATTAAAAAATGTTATGATTTTTTTTATTAAAAAAAAAAACAAAAAAAAACAAACAAACAGAGCATGGAAATGGTTTAAAAAAAATAGGCAACTCCTCAAGAATGCCCCGTTTGTGGGTGTAATTAAGCATTAATCAACCAACTCAACTCTTATGAAGACCAACTCTTTTATCTCGAAGACCAACTCTTTTCTCATATCAAGACCAACTCTTTTATCTTCACAAACCTTTTCAAATCAACCAGTTTTACCATTTGCTGTTTGATTAGCAAAGTAAAAATAAAAAAATAAAAATAAAATCCAGGAAAAATCCAATGGAAAAATAGGCACTCCTCAAGAATGACCAATTAATATGTAGAAAATAAATAAAAAAGAATGATGACTTTGTACGATCCAAAAACCCAAATCCCAAAAGAAAGGAAGGATGCAAGAAAACAACCCAAACACCCAAAATTTAGTTATAATAAAAGAACGGGAAAATGAGAGAATACTCATTTTCAATACTAAAAAAAAATCAAACTTTGAATACAAAATAAAATACAAAATCCAACATACATCACACCAATGTGGGCAAACCCAAAAAACACCCAGAAAACAGAGCAGGGAAAAGGGGACAAACCAAGAGATAAAGTAAACGGCCCAATTCATCTTTAAACAAATTTATTCAATTTTTCAACTCAACACCAAGCATTGATCAAGTAACCAATCAATTAAACACAGATCTGGATGCATGAACCTTGATATGAATGAAAACAAAAACCCAAAAAAAATAATAATAATAAAAATTCCTGGAAGCTTCCTATCAATTAAACAATCAATCAACAAAAATAAAAACACAGATCTATACATACATACATGAACCTTGAGATGAGTGAAAAATACATATCAATTAAACAAAAACCCAAAAAAAACTGACCTAGATATTGGGAGAGCACAACACCCACTGTCACGACCCGTTCCCCGTACTCAAGGGTTAAGCATCGTGATGGCCAGTAACTGGGGTTACCTTCTTCCAATTCTTAAACAAATAAATAAACGCGAGCGGAAATAATATTTAAGTGAGGGTACCAAAATAATCATTGGAGCTTCTATTTAATTAACTTGTCAGAGCTGAACTATCTCTACAAAGTGCTTCGTGCCTACCCCACGCGCTGGCCCTGACATATCACCTGAAAGTGGTAAACAGCTATAAGCACATGGCAGAGTGAGACATATTATACTAAGAGTATAAGGGTATAAAATTCACCATAGATAATTATGGGGCTAAACAGAGCTAAACAGAGCTTGATATTAAAATACAGAATATATATCATACAGAAATCATTTGACATATACTACATAAATTACGTAAATAACTATAACCACGGTACGGAACAGAACAGGGGTCATCGGAGTGACAATCAGAACAAGGGTCAATGGATCCATGACAAACGGGGGACCACAAAGTGGTCAAGGAGGGGCCAATGGTTATTTAAGTCCCCCAAGGCGTGGGACTCCCGTGGTGGTACTTACAAAACATAATTGTTTATAAGGTTATAGTCAAATATTCTTTAAAATATAAACAAACATATCCATCGGTTTCATCTTAAACAAATAGGGTTCAGAAATTAAACCATGTAACTGAAATATTTATATAATTTATAATAACTTATAAAACATAATTTGTATAAATTAGATATGGTAAATCAAAACATACGTAAAATACATTTTGGTAACTCAAGGTATAATATAACTTACCTTAAATTTAATACCTCACTATTTCTTTCCACTATCAAAGACCTTCTCAACTTCCATTATTTTTCCTTCCATTTTCTTCCTTTCTTTCTTTCTCTTTTCTTTCTTTCTCTTGTTTTCCTTTCTGAGCACATTCTCCCCTTATATAGAATGGCAGCCGTGGGCACCAAGCCACGGGCTGCCACGTGTCGCCCTCCCATTAAACCCATTAATTCAAACTTATCTTTAACTTATTTAATAGATAACTTAACTTAGTTATTTATTTATATTTTGACCCTTAAACTTTTAATAATTATATTATTTTACAAAATTACACATAATAATATATAATAAATTATATACTTTCCTAACTGTGATTAAATAATATTAGTATATATTTTATAGAATAATTAAAAATCTGGGTTGTTACACCCACTATCTCTCTTTCTCTGTAAGATGTGAATCACCATGACAAGAGTTCTGAGAAAGGAGGTTGGTAAGGCACCATGACAGTGCATACATGCTCTCCTCACTTTCATCTACTGCTACCATTACCCTCCTCTCCTCCTCCATTATAATTCTCTGCTTCCATAATACTCACAGATAGACAAACTTTTCTTTTCTTTTCTGTGGAATTTTCTAGGCCTTAGGTGTGAAGAAAATTTGATAAGAAGCAAAAGCATGTATGGGGTACCTAGTTATAGAGTTCAAAGTCTTGTTATTGGATTGGAAACAGTAGTATACTGTTAGGTAGTGGAAAGGAAAATTGGTTGTATCAAAAAAAAAAAAAAGCAAAAAATAGAAGAAAACTGGAGAAGTGGTTTCTCAGTTTTTGAGTGGTTACATTTGTAATCTGTTAGTCTTGATTTGGACTTTGCTAGGTTGGCTAAAAAGTGACCTCCACCGAATAAATTTAAGTTCAATTGGATGTGTGGTAATGGTAGCAGTAGATGAAAGTGAGGAGAGCATGTATGCACAACACCCACACATCTATTCTATTATTAAAACCAATCACAAAGTGAAACATACAACCAATCACATAGGAACAAATGCAAAATACATGCAAAACACAGTGAACACAGTGAAGATGTTCAAAACTTACCAAATAGAAAAAGGGAAGAAACACAAACAATTATGCCCAACTTCTCTGCACTCCTCTTTCAGTTATCCATAAAGAAATTGAAGGAAAAAAAAATCAATCAACACTACATAAACAAACTTGTTTAACTTTGAAACGTAGCTATTAGATTGCAGCAAATCCATTTTAGTCTCAAGGCTAATGAATTACCAATAAAATTAAAAGGCATGTTAGAAGTTCCTTTAGTTTTATCATAATTTTATACATGTATTGTTTCCCCTTCAAAATTCCAAGTCCCTTTCACACAATTCCATCCAACCTTCCTTTAGTCTCAAACATTTTATACACGTATTTAGTTTTATCATAATAAATGGCAGTGCAATCAGAGTTTTGCTAAAATTCCAAACCAATATCAAGGACTCACATTAGACAGAATTCAAACAACAAATTCAAACAATTCAAACAACTCAACACAGCGATGAAGAGCAGAGAAAGGAAGCGAGTTCGAAGTCTTACCTTGCGAGTGCGAGTGCGAGTTCGAAAGGAGCCGAAGGAAAAACAACATCGTTTGAATTGCAGCAAGGGAAATTACCCTTGTATTCTAGTCAGTAAATTTTCTATCAGCGTTGTAATTTTAATTTCGGACAGAATTCTTCATTTAGCAAATCATAATGTAACAGAGGCAGAAATGGGAGGGGAAAAGGAAACTTTAAAATGTAAATTTAACGGGAGGGGATGCTCTCATATACGATAATATGAGCACAAATGGACTTTTCTGTCACATATCCAATGAGATATATATGTAATGCATACATGCATGTGCATGTGTGTTTTTACGGGTCTTTTATTTGTAGATACCCAAATAATAAGAATGAAGCACCGAAAGGGGATGAGCAAAAATCAGAGTCAAAAGGTGAGTTAGTAACTTTTTATTTATAATTTATTCCATGTGAATTGTGGGTTTAGTGTTGTATTCTTGTCATTGATGGCAATGTTGCTGAACTAATCTTCCATTTGGCTGTCAAGAAAAAATGGGAAAGAGATTGTAAGGGAAAAAAAAAAAAAACACTCATCAGTTCTACAGTGAGCAAGAAATTGGGTACCGATGATATGTATACAAATTGGGTACCGATGCTATTTTAAAGATGATAATTAATTGAAGAACTGAAGAATGGAAACACAAAACAAACACAGCCAGAGAGAGAGAGAGAGAGAGAGAGAGAGAGAGAGAGAAGGGAGAGCGCAAGAAACAGGTATGTCTTGATATCTACACATAACATAACATGTGCAAAACTCACTATACTTTTCTCATATATGATAATATGAGCACAAATGGAATTTTCTCATGTATGTTTTGCCTACGAAAGTAGGCAGATGAAAACTATGCAAGCTTTGTCAATTAAATTTTTAAGGCCAATCGTAATATCTAAAAGAATATAATGCATACACATGTATTTCAACACCTAAGGCTAAGGCATTGTTCCTTTGAAGAGTCAATAATCGAAAGTTCCAAAATAAGTAAACTCAACCTGCTAAATCTCAAATGAAACTAAAAAAATGCTTTTCCATTACAAAACATCTAACTTTGAATACAAATTTTTTTTTAAAAAAAAAAAAAAACCAGAGCATGGAAATGGTTAAAAAAACAACCTAATAGAACAAACACCCAACGATTAGCAGTTCAAAAAATTATTAGAATCTGAACCCAACAGATTCAGAAAATAAATCAGGGAAAACTTATTATTGCTTTGTTTAAAAGCAATCAACTTGGAAATCACCATAATGAACCAAAAAATTCTTAGAACCTGAAACCAACATATTCTAAGTTTCATTAGCAATCAAATACTTTTCATTACAAAAAATCAAACTTTGAACACAAAATTTTAAAAATATATATATATATATGAGCACAAATAGACTTTTCTGTCACATATCCAATGAAATATATATGTAATGCATGCATGCATGCGCATGTGTGTTTTGCCCCACAAAAGTAGGCAATGAAAACTATGCAAGCTTTGTCTATTAAATTTTTAAGGCCAATCGTAATATCTAAAAGAATATAATGCATACACATGTATTTCAGCACCTAAGGCTAAGGCATTGTTCCTTTGAAGAGTCAATAATCAAAAGTTCCAAAATAAGTAAACTCAACCTGCTAAATAAAATAAAATGCCAATAAACAAATCCAACTTCTAAGAGACTGGGGGATTATAATGGAACCTACTACAACTGTATAGGGATAACTTGAAAATAGAGTCTAATAGCAAGAGGAACAATAAATTATTTAACTGTATAGTATAGAGATAAATTGACATTTTTTTCACTATCATATTCCATATCAGTTTAGGTGTTTTCTTTTGTCTAACATTTAACAATATATTATTTAAAAGAAATACAAATAAAACAAAAATGATTGCCCATAACAGGATAAGAGGATAAAATTATGGAAAGAAATCCTCTTAACCACTCTAATACTGTTTTTAAATTCAACACTTTAGTTTTGATCCTTTGTCTAGAATATCTACACATAACATAACATGTGCAATTGTAATTATTTTGCTGGCAGACGGGTGGTGAGAGTAGAAAGCAAATTACACATAACATAAAGAGAACTTACCAAATCCAGTGAACTTTCAGAAGAGAACTTTTAGAACTGATGTTTATGCAAATTGTGAGACACTCATATAACTCAACAAATCAAGGGGATGAAGAAGTAAAAAATGCTTCAATATAATGTTAAATCGGACGATTATATACCTATTTACCCCAATCTATCACAGAAGCTGAAATTAAATGACAAAAATAGGAGTTAAAAATTTGTTCCATTGATTAAATGCCTATTTACCCCAATCTATCATAGAAGCTAAAATTAAATGACAAAAATAGGAGTTAAAAATATGTTCCACTTATTAAATACGTATTTACCCCAATCTATCACAGAAGCTGTGGGAGTTACACTTATGGATTCAAAAAATAAGATAGAATCAATAAATTCATTAGTCTATTCATTAGCAATCAAAAAATAGTAGCAGTCAAAAATTAAGGTTTTAGTTCACTCACGATTAGGGTTCTTCACTTTGAATCTTGGAATCTCCTTCACCCGATAAAGAGAGAGTTCGAGAGAAGTGCCAAAGCGTCGAACAGACAAAAAGAAATCGAAACAAAGGGAGAAAGCTGTGGGAGTTACACTTATGGATTCAAAAAATAAAGTAGAATCAATAAATTCATTAGTCTATTCATTAGCAATCAAACAATTAGTAGCAGTCAAGGATTCTTCAAAATTAAGTGAAATTAAGGTTTTAATTCACTCACGATTAGGGTTCTTCACTTTGAATCTTGGAATCTCCTTCACTCGATAGAGAGAGAGTTCAAGAGCAGCGCCAAAGCATCGAACAAACAAAAAGAAATCGAAACAGAGGGAGAAGGAGAGAGATAGAAATCGATGAGATCTTACCTTGCAAGCCGAGCGATGAGGAAGGGTTGTAAGGGAGAAGTTGCAGCAGTGAAGAGGAACAGATGAGAGAAATGAGAAGATCAGAGAGGGCGAGAGAGATAAAGAGGGAATGGGAAGAAGACGTGGGTGAGAACAGAGTGGGAGAGAGAGACGTGGGGTAGGTGGAAGGCTAAGGGAGAGATGTTTGAGCAGGAATCACATTGATCTGCACCGTTAATATACTTTTAGAATTAATTTAAGCCATTAAATCAAAATATATTTCTGATACTTTTTATTATTTTCAAAAACCCTCTTCCTTAGTATATAATATATATATATATTTTAAAATTAGGTATATACTACTCACCCTCCACACCCAATAATTCTTCAAAAAGGTATTCATCCACAGCAAAACGACGCAGCGCCTCCCTCATCTCACTTCCGCCTTTCTCATTCTTCTTTCTCCTTTCTCCTTTCTCCTCTCTCCTCTACCCTCTCGCCGATCGCCGTGCCTCCCCTCTCCTCTCGCCGATCGCGGGTGCTCTCTCTCCGCCGCTCGCTGGTACTCTCTCTCTCTCTTCTCTCTCTCTCTACGTCTCTTGAGCTTTGGTATGTTTCAAGTAGTCTTTTTCCCTCCCCTCCCCTCTTCCCTTCCCTTCCCTTTCTCAACAATCACTCGTGGTGCCAACCCCCTGCTATCTCTCTCTCTCTCTCTCTCTCTCTCTATATATATATATATATAATACAATACTGGTGAGTACATATATTCGAACCAAATCAGAACGATTGTTAGTCTGAAAGATGAGAAAGAAGCCGAGAACGAACCTCGACATTGCGGTTGTTGATGTTTGGCAACGAGAGGTTGGCCAGCTCTCTAGCAGTTCAATCTGTCTGTGTTATCTAGTGGGTTAACATATATGCCTAGACTTTTTTATTTTTTATTTTATGATTGTAGCCCAACAATTATACTAGTATTCACATTGTACAAAGGAGTTTGGCTGGCATTTCATTAGGTTATATGTCATTCAATTGATTAGATTATATGGGTTAATTTAACATTTTTTATGCTGGGTTTGGTTGAGTGATTTGGGAAGGATTTGAAAAGGGGAGAGGGAAAAAGTTTGTGAAATTATATGAAATGTAGGTATATTTTGTTCACATCTCACTTCCCTTTTCCCTTTCTCTTCTCAAATCCCCAATCAAACACAGCGTTAAACTCATTTTAGATTGTAGCACTATTCTCTTTTTGTGACTATTATGACTTCTAGGGCTGCAAATGAATCGAGCTGTTCATGAACAAGCTCGGCTCGGCTTGTTAAGGGCTCGGCTCGGCTTGTTAAGGGCTCGGCTTGGCTCGTTTAGTAAACGAGCCGAGTTCGAGCTCGCATAAGCTCGGCCTGTTAAGCTCGGCTCGTTTATCTTTATTTAAATATATAATAAATATATTATTTATATGTTAAATAATATATAAATATATATAAATACATTATTTATATATTAAAAATATATAAATATATATAAAATAATAATATAAATACATTTTTTATATATTAAATAATATAATATTTTTTATTTAAATATTTATATTTAAATAATATAAATAATATTAAAAAAAATTTATCGAGCCGAGCCGAGTTCGAGTTTCATTAAAATTAACGAGTCGAGCTGAGCTCGAGCCCAGTTCCTTATACAGCCGAGCTCGAGCTCAATAAACGAGCTCGATAAGTAAACGAGCCGAGCTCGAGCTCAGCAAAGCTCGGCTCGGCTCGGTTCGTTTGCAGCCCTAATGACTTCTGAATATGCAATCTGTGAACCGAATTTAAAAAAAAATAAAATAAAAATTTATTGTTCAATTATAGAGTAATTATTTTTTTAGAAATTTATTTATGCTATTTTTATCCTATAAATAACAGTTTTGGGAAACACTATGCACCATATGCACCTTAAGAAAACTGACATAATTTCCATTTTTTGAGTTATAACTAAAAAATGAAAAAATATCCTAACTAAGTACAACATGAGACATAATTAAAGAATTCACGAGTCATAACTAAAGAAGAAAATTAATCATAATAATTAAAGAAGAAAATGGTATGCATATAGTACACCATTTTTAAACGGGTGTATATTAGAATTCCCCAACAGTTTTACACAAAATCAAAAAAAGAAAAGAAAAGAAAAGAAAGCCATAAACAACATAATCAGGTTTTTTTTTTTCCTTCTGTTTAGCAGATGCAAAAACCCTAATTAAACCCTCACAAAAGGTTGGGTTAGATTTGGTTAATGTTTATTGTGATTAAGTTTAACTAATCTTGAGTATGGTGGCCGAAAACCCTAATTGGGGCATTTCGGTTTCATCATTCTTATCATATTTTGCTTAGTTTTCTGAATTTGATTATTTTCTTTTGTGCATTACTTTCTTTTAATTTAAACTTTTTTTTGGAAAATAAAATTGATTGTTTATATTTGTGTTGTTAGTGAGATGGGGGCCAAAGCAAAGAAAGGGGTGATGAAGAAATTAAAAAAAAGTTCATCCCAAAAATCAGCTACGGGTGTCAAAGATGGATCTGCTGATTTTTTGGTATTCTTTATTATTTATTGATAATTCTTTTAATTATATGCATTTTTTTACGTTTTGATTTATGTATTTTTATGTGATTGGCAGCCATTAGAGGGCGGTCCTAGACATAAGCTTCCCAAAAGTGAAACACTAGAATTAAAGCTACAGTGCTCTATATTGGTCGAATTCCACATGGGTTTTATGAGCATGAAATGGAAGGTGCAATTTTTTTTTTTTAATATATAAAAATATATGCAAATATATATATATATATATATATGTGTGTGTGTGTGCGCGCGCGCCAATGTATGTATGAATTGCAAAGCAAAAAATGTTTTATTGTTCATATTTGTGCAGGTTTTTTTAAGCAGTTTGGCACCATCAAGAGACTTAGACTAGCGAAGAATAAGAAGGTTGGGGTTTTAATACTATTATTGCTACTAATTATTATTGTTAATTTTTTTTTTATTATTGTTATTATTTTTTTATTTAAATTTAACTAAGCATTTGTGTATATAAAGCTAAATTTGAAGATTGTCTAAATATAATGTTTGTTTGTTATTGTGTTGGACACATACACTCACCACAAGTCTTCTATTATTTTCTAATTCTTTAACTATACATGCTTTAGACATTTGGTGGACACATGCTTAGACTTAGTAGCAAGAATCGCTGAAGTTGCTCACGAATCAGCCGAAGAAGCGCGATTCTGCGCTTCTGAGGAAGAATCGGAAAAAACTCGAGAGTCTAATACTAGAGAAATGCGAATCTGAGAAGATAAGGAACTTATCTAGATCACTCTATTATATGGACTCGCTGGTTTAGGGCAGAGTACCCCATGTCGACATAACACGACATGGGTGCGGATGTGAGATATGTGTCAGATTCAGCATGAGTTTCTCGGACACGGCTCACATGAGAGGAGAAAGAAGAAGGGTTGTTGAGAGAAATTTACAGTGAACCAGTGGTAGCAGGAGGGTGAAGATCTATGTCGATCTATGTCTTTGTGTCGTCTTCTCTTTATCTTCATCTGTATCGATCTCCTCTTCTCTCTCTGTCTTCATCTCTCTCAATCTCCTTCTCTCTCTCTATCTTCTCTTCATCATCTCCTCGGCTTCTTCTTCTCTCTCTCTCTCTCTCTCTCTCTCTCTTATCATTTTGTGTTCTCTATCTCTCCTCCCTCCCGTTTTTAACATATAATAAATAATATAATTTGTTATATAATAATAAATCTAATTAAATCATATATAAAAAAAAAATCTAATAAAATCTATAAAATAAATAATCCAATTTTTATTTTTTATTTATCTTAACATATTTTATTATTCCTTATTTATTATATTTTATTTATTTATAATATATATATCAATTAAAAATAAAAAATAAATTAAAAATATTATCAATAAAAATAATACATAAGATAAAAATAATAAATATATTTAAAAATAACTATTTAACTTATCTTTATATAATAAATATATTTAAAAAATAACTATTTACCATATCCCGTACCAGTATCCAAATTTGGATCCATAACTACGTATCTTCAATTTTTAATTTTTAAGTATCCGACTCCTAGATACGCACCCGCACCAGATACCCACACTTGAGTCCATGTAACATAGTGTAGATCTATCATCCTCACTTTCGACCTCAATTTGTCTGTTGATTGTTTCTATCTTTTCTCAATCTCCTCCTCCTCGCCGTCTCTCTCTCTCTCGTCTCCTCTCGAGATCGATCAATCGATCTCCTCCTCTTCTCTCTATCTTCTTCTCTCTATCCTTCCCTTTTCTTCTTTTATTCCATTCATCTGTCTTCTTCTCCTCCTCTTCCTCTCTCTTCTTTTATTTTATTTTTGTAAGAAAATAAATAAAACAAATAATTTTTAACAAAAACATTTTAAAATAAATAGATAAAAAAATAATATAAATATTTTAGAATAAATATTTTATAATAAATGAAAAAATCTAATAAAATTATATAATTATAATATTTTAACTTATGATTTTAAAAAATTTATAACATATATATTCATTATCATTAGAGACAAAAAAAATATAATCTCACAATATATTTTATATATTATATTATTTAATATATATACAAACACTCCCTACCAACAATTCTTGGAATGTCTACGATTCCCTGCTCCTGCTCTTGCTCCCGCTTTGTGCAACTAAGGCTTAGACACAAATAAAGCATGTTGCCAGTTTGAAGAAAATTAACTTGGATTCAATAAGAAAATAAAAACGATATGGTTTTATTGCCATTAATCTCTCATCCTTTAGAATTTTTAGTTTTAGGAATTAGAAAGCCCATATTGTTTATGGATAGAGCTTTCTAGCTAGATATTAAGGCCTTTTGTACAATATAGAAAATGCTTTCTTACTATTTCGATATAATATAAAATGTAAGAAATTGAGACAAAAATTATTATTTTAATGTATACATAAACATGTATATTTATTTGTTTACTTGTTTTTAAAATTGTTTGAAAAGAACGGAAGTTACTGGTATTACTCCAAAATGACAAGGGAGGTTATTACATGAAAAGGAAAAATACAAAAACAAATTGTCTCCCATGTATTGCAAAAAGGATTGCTCTTTTTTATAATAAAAATATAAGTTATATTATCATTATTAATTCCTTTTGATTTTTTATGGTGTTATTGTTGAAATTGTTGCAACTAGAACACTTGTGTTTCATGTTAGGTATATCTCTCTTTTGGTTTCAGTCCCTTAATTGCTAACTGTTTTTTATTGTTTGTATGATTTGATGTTTTGCAGACAGGAAAATCGAAGCACTTTGGCTTCATTGAATTTGAGTCTCCTGAGGTTGTACTTACCTCAAAGAAAAAATTCATATGTGGATACTTGTTATTTAGTAATGTGTCTTATTGTTGGTTTTACTTAGTGCAGGTTGCAAAAATTGTATCTGAATGTATGCACAATTATCTTATGTTTGAGCACATGTTGCAAGTCCACCTTATTCCTCCTGAGCGTGTTCATCCAAAATTGTAAGCAATTATCTATTCTTGATTGTTATCATTTAATTGTTTGAAACCTGCCTTATATGAATTCTAATTTATCATCTACTGTATGGAAAAATATGATATTACCATGTTATTTTCTAAGTTGTGTTGGGTGTTTCAAGAGGAAAAAAAAAAGGAATCAAATCAAGTAAATATATAGAGGGGACAAACAGAATTGTTCTTCATAAAGTTATTTAGTTTTTGTGACACCAATGAATTGTTGATGGTTTTTAAGGTGGAAAGGCGCTAGCCGATGGCACAAGCCATTGGACTGGGTTCAAATTGAAAGGAAGCGACATAACAAGGTGTGTGAATATAGATACAGACATCTGGCAATCATTCTTGGATTTATGAGGCAAATCAAGAAAACCTGTCCTTCAGTATTGATCTCCCAGTGGTTATTTTTGAAGAAATGGTAACCATTTACCTGTGATGATTATTTAGGAAAGAACATTGGAAGAGCACAAGAAGTTGGTGGGAGAAATCCTAAAACGTGACCAAAAAAAGCGAAAGAAGATTGAAACTGCTGGTATTGATTATGAGTGCCCTGAAATTGTAAGAATCTAAATCTTGCCATCTTTTTGTTCTCCAATGCTCTTGCAATTGTTACAAAAATATAGGAAACTACTTTAAAAAATTCAGTCATATGAACCCTAGCTGTCAGACTCCCATTCTACACAAATTAAATGTTATTTATGCTTTTCTGCTAATTTTAAATTTGGAGGCATGGCCAGCATTTTTTTACAAGAAAATTTACAAGTGACTATTGTCTAGAGTCTAGGTTGACTTTGAATTGAATAGACGTACGACCGTGGGTTTCTTGGTCAGTAACTGTTCCGTTGGTGATAAACAGTAAGGCATCCAGATTATCGAAGGATCTTATCCAGATTATCATGAATTTGATTTTCTGTTTTGTAATTTGATTTTCTTGCAGGTGGGAAGCAACCAGCCTGCTTCGAAGAAGATTAGGTTCGAGGAAGACTAAATCTATACGGGAGGATGAAAAGTATGTCGTGTTTCTTTACTCAATGTTTCCAATTCGTAGTTGCTGTTTTGCTTACAAATCCATAAGAATATTAATTTTCTTTCGTTTTCCCTTCCAAGTTTATGATGATGAACATGGGATAGGAAAAAAATGCACAAGTAGCTGTTTTAGGTTCAGAAGTTTTGTATTTGCGCTGGTTATGCAGGAAGTTGATGGCTTTTTTGGATGCCGTGCACCAGTTCGAAGCTGATGTCAATGGCCTGCGTATTTTATTTTTATTTTTACCTTCTAATGTTTTGGTTGTACTAGCAATCCTCATCAATTTTGTTACAAGGAGAATGGAAGTTGTTGATGTTAAAATTTTAGTTTGTTGATGTTCACTGGGGGGTCAGCAGCTTTTTGATGGCTGTGTTGAAACTTGTGTCTGAAAATCTGTATATCCACGTCTCTCTTTTTGTACCTGACCTTCCTCCTCTGCTCCTCTATTAATGCTCTGCTTTGAGTGGTGACATCAATGTTCATATAAGCATTCAATCGTCTCTTGGCTGCAAATTTGCCCTTCTTGATAATGATGGTCATAGTAACTCTTACAGCTCTGTTATCATTTTTATCTTTCATGTTTTTTTGGCTTCACAATTTGATGAATCAATCACACTTACAAGTTGCTTTTTAGACTTTTGAGAAAGCATCTCCGGTGGTGGTTGGCAATGTAGAAGCTAAGTTTAGATAGGCTATAATGCCAAAGTGTTATAGTTTTGACAGTTAATATTACAACACTTATTGTATGGGCGTGGGATCCATACTCATATGGACCTACATTCATGTGAGTGTTTTGATAAAAGTTTTGATGAAATATTTGGAATTTTTAGCATTTTGTTCTTATAATTAGACAATACCTTTGCCAGAACATTAGATAATTTTGGAAAGAGTTTGCTAAATTTTAGTTGCTGCAAGTCACTTTCATTTTTTGACCTATTTTTGGTTCTTCGGAACTTCTTTTATTATTAATTAAATTTGGAGTCAAATATTTTTTGCTTTCTAATGTCTCAATTAGATAATTTAAAAAAAAGAAGTTACTACATAGATGAAAATAATTCAAATTTTATAAATTAAAAAAAAAAACTTAAAAATTTAAAAAAATTCATGAAAATGAAAATAAGCCAAACTAGAAAATAAAGTAAAATACAAATACATATTTCGAATTTTGTTTAAAGTACGTATTATTTCTGTCATTTTGAAAATTACAAATATCTTTCTATTAAAATTTTTTGTTTAATAAAATTAATAATAAAAAAAGGGATGAATTACTTTAGCTAACAAATCCAATTGCTAGTTCTTCAATAAATGATGGATGATGATGTTTTATATATATATATATATATATCTTGGATAATTCCATGATTGAACAATCATGGAGATGGAGTACTGCACATGTTGGAGTGATTGGTTTGGCTAATTCTAGGTTTGCCATGTGATGATACTGCTGGTTTTTGGGGGACGGGTCTGACTGATCCACACTCCTAACAGTGTTGCCCGGTTACTGAGCTGACTGAGGTACCTGCACAGAAGGTTAACGGGAAACGGGAGTTCTCCAGTGAACCCTCCGACGAGCAAGTTAGAAGAGAGATTAATGAGATGTAGAGATGGCGTGATAGAGAACTTAACCTTCTTTTTGTCTTAGAAGCCTGCTTATGTCTTTTGCTCATCATTTCTTTGTCCACTTCGACCTGTCATGTTGGCCGAAAGTCTATGTTTTAGCTAGCCTTGTTCATGGTGAGGTCGTTCTGCCTTGACGTAAAGGGGTTATCGCATTAAATGCTGCAGGGGACCTCATTAATGGCTGATGTGTAGTGCAATAACTCTGCAGGATCTTTGTCTACCTATGTGGCTGATTCTTCTGTTGACAAGTGTTTAAGTGTCATTGGTCCTTGGTGCAATGTTGGGTTTCAGTAATGTTGGGCTGTAGTGTTTGAGTTATACATTGGGCTCTAAGTGGTGGGCCAAAAGCCTCATATGGCCCCACCCATGTCAGTAGTCCCCCATTCTCAAGTGCAGCTTTAGTCCAACGATGGGAATAAGGAAGAAGACGGAGGGTTGTGAGGAGTCGATGGAGAGAAAAGCGACCGCGAAGGGTGACCGAGTGAGAAGGCTGACTGAGAGATGGGCTGACTGCAAAGGTTGACCGAGTGAGAAGGCCGACTAGGAGGTGGGCTGGCCGTGAAGGTTGATCGAGTGAGAAGGCCGACTGAGACGTGGGCCGCCGCAAAGGTTGACTGAGTGAGAAGGCCGACTGAGAGGTGGGCCGACCGCGAAGGGTGACCGAGTGAGAAGGTTGACTGAGAGGTGGGCCGATCGTGAAGGGTGACCGAGTGAGAAGGAAATGGCGGCGCGCGGGGCTCGGGAGCGGCGGGGCATGTGGTGATGTGAAGTGGAATAGATAGGGTAGGGGAAGGGGGTAGTGGATCGTGGTCGTACACGTGGCAGAATCCCGTAATGGGGGAGGTAATGCGTTAGCAAGAAACGAAGGGATAGGGTAATATAGGGCGTTGAAAATGTGGGGGCAGAAGTTTGTGAAAATTTTCAAACTGACGAAATTTAATCTCGACCCTTGGAATATAGGCAAACCGTGGGCATTTGGAGTTATTCGCTTTACCTACCTTATCGCAAAAAACCAACACATCCCTGAAGTGAACTCATTTGTCTCGTGTGACACGCCTCTGCAACACTTCGCGAACTTCCTTGTGCCGGCGTCTGAAGTGATACGTAGACACGTAAGAGGAATGGCTCGAAATGAAGTGCCAACCGCAAGGCTTGACTCGTTGGGAGACGACGACGCAGTGGAGTTGGCGGAACAGTATTGAGCGGAGCGAAGGGAGGAGAGGGGAGCTGGTCAAGCAGCGCGGGCTCGTTCGGTGACGATGATCGTAGCCACTAGGCCAATTAGCCAAGTGGAGCCGGACCACTGGCATACCAAGGCCAACAAGTCTATGTTTATGGCAGAGGAGTTGGAGGAGGTACGAAAGAAGTACCAAATCCTTGCGAAGATAGAGCTGATACTGCCCACATCGAAGGAGAGGGCGTCGGATGCACGGCCGACAGAGTTCACGTTGTACGAGGAGGCATTACCGGGAGGGGCTGAGGCTACTACTCCCCCGAATAGTGGTGGACGTACTTAACAAGCTAGAGGTGGCGCCAGGGCAGTTGATGCCGAACGCCTGGAAAATACTAATGGCCTGCGCGAGCGCCTGGCCGCAGGCTACCGGAGGGGCAGCAATGACAGTGGAGGAATTCTTCTCCTGCTACAAGGCCTCCGATCAACAGGAGACGTGGGTGACCTTGCAGGCAGTGGCAAGCCGGGGTCTAGTGGCAGGCTTGCCATCTTCGGTGAAGGGGTGGAGGTTGAGATGGTTTTATGTATCAGCGAACGGTGGAAAAAGAGTTCGCACAACATGGAAAGTCTCTACAAAATCGGTCGAGCCAAAGTTAGATGTGGAAGCCGAAAACAGGGTGAAGAAGGTAAATGAGTGGAGGGAGAAGAAGGGGGTGAAGTGGGATGAGCTGATCCTTCCTTCAACCTTTTTGCCCTAAGACTGGGACTGTAGTCGACGGAGGAGGATCTGGCGAGGGAGGATCTAGAGGCGCAGAGGAAGGCAAATGAGGCGGAAGATAGGAGAGCGTTCGCCAAAGCGGACAAGTATAAGGAGACACAGTTGGGGCCTGCCCTTAAACTGGTGATGAGGGAGCGGGTCCGACCGCGTCCCAAACCGCTGGGAGACAAAGACTTAACTTATTTTGCCCCACTGCCGCCCCCAGTAGACCCACTGAAGGAGAGGGGCAAGCAGGAGGTGGAGGCAGTGTTGAAGAAGACAAGGAAGAAGAGGGCGGCTAGAGAGGGGGGAAAAGACACCCTGTCTTGAAAAAGATGAAGGTTAGGAGCGAGGACGCCCCTATGGTGGGGAAGATGAAGGAGAGAAGGGTGGAGGCAGCTCTAGAAGGGGAGACCGCCCAAGTGGCGAAGGAAGACAAGGGTCAAAGCGCCCAAGTGTTGAAAGAACACTTGGGCCCAAGTGCCCAAATGGGGGCGACGGTGGTACCTGCACCAGAAGTAACCCCCAGTCCTAGTGAAGGGAAGACTGGGATCAGCAAGCCAGAGACGAGTGCCGCGCTGACGACCGCGTTGTACCACGCGCACGCGCTGGCAGGTCGCTCGGCAGAAGAGGGGAAGCCAAGGTCGCAGCCGACCGCCTTGTTGGGGTGGTGGAGGATGCGGCCGTGCGGTCGATGGCGCGGTTAACGGAGGTCGACCTCCTGAGAGGGTTTTGCTCAGCCCAGATAGAGGCAGCGACCCTGGCGACTGCCCTGATGAACAAAGGAGCGCGCTCGAAGATAGAGGTAGAGTCGCTGAGGGCCCAGCTGGAAGAGGCGAAGTCCCAGCTGCAGAACGTAAGGGTTGAGACAGCAGGCTGGAGAAGGGCCACTCGGAGCGCATGCGTAAAGGGATTAGAGTATGCGTAACGGACGAAGAACATGGAAGTGTTGGCATTGGTGCAGAGCTATTCAGCCGGGCGAGCTAGTACCGAGCTCATCGCAACCAAATCAGAGCTCGAAGCGGAGCGCCACAAGGTGGTATCGCTAAAGTTCGAGTTAGCGGGCGAGAAGAGGAAGCTAGAGCAGGTCCAGCAAGCCTGCACTACCGCCAATGAAAGGTGGGAGGAGGCCATGACCAACAATGAAGAACTGCGTGACTAGGCGGTCAAAGACAAAGAAGAGGCAGATGGTCGGATTGCGGAGTTGGAGAAGGCCCTGGCAGAGGAGAGGGCCAAATTGGCATCTGAGAGGGCGGCGTACCCCGACTTGTGTATGGCGGCCGTAGAGCAATTCAAGGGGTCCGCCGACTTCCAGATGTCCATTGATGCCGTTGTCGCCAGCAGCTTGGTGAAGAAGGGAGATGAGAGGGTTGGGCTGTCAGGGGTGGCCGCTGGAGGTAGGAGTGAAGAGGAAGTGATCCAAAGCTTCCAGCGGTCTGACTTCTACAAGCACAAGATGAGCCAGTTCTGGGACAGCGGCTGGATGACTTTCAAGTATAAGGCGCAAGAACTGTTCCCGGACGTGGACTTTAGCCTCATGAAGGTAGGAGAAGACGACGTCGCCCAGACCCCCTTGGACGAGGGGATTGAAGAGGAAGATCTTGCCTCCAGTGAGGAAGAGTGATTTGTGTAACTAAGTATAAAAATGTTGTTTTTGTTTGTGTTGTTTGTTTTTTTTTTTTTTTGTAATAGAGATAGTTTCTGTAATAAATTTGTGTAAAAATACAAGTTTGTTAATATAAAAGTGAGTTTTCTTATGTATTGTTGTTGTCATTGTGGCTCTAATTTGTAACTTTGGGACGGTAAAAATGAAACTTGTGCGTAAATTAGGAAACTTGTAAGTAAATTGTGATATAAAAATGGTCAAAATGGACAATCAGGCTGACTTGTATGGATAAGTAGTGAAAATGTGAAAAATGGGCAAACCATGATGTAGTATGAAATTTCGTAATTTCGTAAGTAAACCATGATGTAAAAATGTTAAAAATGGGCAAACAGGCTAACTTGTATGACTAGTGATAATGGATGGTCATGAACTTGGATTTTAACTAAGTATGGCAATAGCTGAGACTAGCTTTGATTCAGATCGGCTGAATTCTTCATGCGAGTTCTGACTAAGACTTGGAAAGCTCTCCAAATTCTTCAGCTGAGGCTTAAGTTAACTCGGTCTGGTTGAGCTCTTCGTGCTCAGTCTGGCTGAGGCTTAAGTTAACTCAGTCTGGCTGAGCTCTTCGTGCTCAGTCTGACTGAGGCTAAAGTTAACTTAGTTTGGCTGAGCTCTTCGTGCTCAGTCTGACTGAGGCTTAAGTTAACTCAGTCTGGCTGAGGCTTTAGTTAACAAGTTGTTATTGAAACGCGATGCAAATAATGGAGATATAGAATCATTGTCATTTAAGGCACAACCCGTTGATCACAAGTTTATACCAATGGAATAGTACAAAAAGGAAAATACAACAATAGAATGGTACAAAAACGGGAGACACCATTTCACTGGAAATAACGCTTTAAGTGCTCGGTGTTCCATGGATGGGGGAGGTCTCTACCTTCCATGTCTTGGAGTCTGTAAGTGCCTGGGTGAGGTTTGGCCTTAATGACGTAAGGTCTTTCTCATTTGGCTGCTAGTTTGCCCTCAGCGGGATTTTTGGTGGTGAGAGTCGCTTCGCACAAGACTAGGTCCCCTACTACGAACTCTCTCGGTCGGACTTTGCGGTTGTAGTGTGTTCTCATCTTCTGCTGATATGAGGCCTGTCTGATAGCAGTGGTCTCTCGGAGCTCTTCAATCAGGTCCAAGTCAGCCTGACGCAATTCTTCGGTTAGTTCTGGATTCGGGTGCAAAACCCTCGGGGTTGGTAGGCCGATTTCCACTGGGATGACCGCCTTAGCGGTATGTTAAGCGGAAGGGGGTCTCCCCAGTAAGGGTTCAAGCGGTAGTTCGATAAGCCCAGAGTACGTTTGGTAGTTCCTCAGCCCAGAGTCCCTTAGCGGCTTCCAACTTGGTTTTGATGATCTTCAGGAGAGAACAATTGGTGACTTCGACTTGCCCATTGGCTTGGGGAAGAGAAACATGGCTTAATGTGGAGCTCGGCGCATAATTTCTTGAACTTGGCATTATTGAATTGTTTGCCGTTGTCTGAGACAATGGCTTGAGGGATTCCAAATCGGCATACGATCGACTGTCAGATGAATCTGGTTGTGTTTCGTTCAGTGATTGTGGCGAGGGGCTCCGTTTCCACCCATTTAGTGAAGTAATCAATGGCAATTACCGCGAACTTGGTTTGGCCCCTAACGGTAGACAATGGACCAACTAAGTCGATGCCCCACTTGGCAAATGGGTAGGGACTGCAGAGTGTAATCAGTTCTGTACGTGGAGCATAGGGGATGTTGGCGAAGCGTTGACATTTATCACACTTAAGCACAAATTCAGTGGCATCTTGGTTGAGAGTAGGCCAGAAGTAGCTAGTTCGAAAGATTTTATGGGCTAGCGACCTGGCGCCTAAATGATTACCACATACGTCCTCGTGGACTTCCCTCATCACATAGGTCGCTTGAGCAGGACTGAGACACCTGAGGTATGGGCGTGAAAATCCACGTTTGTACACTAGACCGCTGATGAGGATGTAATTGGACGACCGAGCTCTGACTTTGGCAGCTTGCTGTTTATCGTCTGGCAACTCCCCACTTGTCATAAATAGAAGGATGTCTGCAGCCCATGGGATAGGTTCGTTTTAGAGGAAGTGAACCTCCTGCTGGTTTGGTGAAGTAGTCGGGTGGGTCAGGTATTCAAGGCGGATGCCCTGGCTGAGGTCTGACTGGTCGGCCGAGGCTAATTGGGCCATTTCATCTACCTTGGAATTTTCTAACTGAGGGATGTGTTTGATATGGAAAGTATTGAAAAGGCGAACAAGAGGGAGTGCAATATCCCTGTAGGCTCGCATCGCGTCTTCCTTTGCATCGAATTCCCCGTAATCTGCCCGACGATCAATTGGGAATCACTGAACACTTGGATATGGTTTACACCAATGTCACTGGCTAGGCAAAGACCTGCTATCAAGGCCTCATATTCGGCTTCATTATTGCTCGCGTCGAACAAGAAACGGAGGGCACACTTGAAATAACCGCCCTCGGGAGCAGTGAGGATGAGACTAGCCCTACTGCCTTCTTTGCGGGATGAGCCATCGACATTGAGGATCTAGGAGTGGGGGTCTTCTGCCTCAATGTCGAATTGCTTTGGCGGAGAGGGCGTGGTTGGAGTGGGATTGGTGAATTCCAAGATAAAATCGGTGATAGCCTGTCCTTTGATCGTTGTTCGGGGTCGGTAAGAGATTTCAAATTGGCTGAGCTCAACCGACCATTGCATAAGTCTCCCTAATGGCTCTGGCTGTTGCATTACCTTCTTCAAAGGTTAATCAGTGAGGACCACTATGGAGTGAGCTTGGAAGTAAGGTCGGAGTCGTCTTGAGGCGATGACCAAGGCAAAGGCCATTTTTTCCAGCAGAGGGTAGTTCTGTTCTGCCCCGCTGAGAGCTCGGCTAATGTAATAAATCGGACGCTATACTGAGTTGTCTTCCCTGATGAGAGCCGCATTGACTGCGGTGTTTGATACGGCTAAGTAGTGAAAGAGGGTTTTGCCTGAGAGCGCTTGAAAGAGTCGAGGGGGGTTGGCCATGCACTGTTTCAATTGTTGAAAGGCCTCTTCGGATTCAGTGGTCCACTCAAAGGTCTGTCGGAGGACTTTGAAAAAGGAAAGGCACTTGTCTGTTGTGTAGGAAATAAAACGGTTAAGGGCGACGACTCTGCCGGTAAGCCGTTGACCTCTTTGACCGTTCTGAGAGACTGCATTTCTATCAGGGCCTTGATTTTTTCGGGGTTGGCCTCGATACCTTGTTGACTGACCATAAAACCAAAGAATTTCCCAGATCCTACGCCGAAGGTGCACTTCTTCGGATTCAGCTTCATTTGATACTTGCATAGGGTGTGGAAAGTCTCCCCCAGGTCTGTCAGATGATTAGAGGAGAGTTTGCTCTTGACAAACATGTCATCGACGTACACTTCCATGTTCCGATCTATCTGGTGATGAAATACGGCATTGACTAACCGTTGGTAAGCTGCTCCGGCATTTTTCAATCCGAACGGCATAACACGATAGTGGTAAGTTCCCCTGTCTGTGATGAAGGAGGTGTGTTCCTGGTCAGCCGGGTGCATCAGAATTTGATTGTAACCGGAGAAGGCGTCCATGAAACTGAGCATCTGATGTCCGGCAGTGGCGTCGACGAGCAGATCTATGCGGGGGAGAGGATAACTATCTTTGGGGCAAGCTCGGTTAAGGTCGGAGTAGTCGACGCAGAGTTGCCATTTTCTGTTGTTTTTACGGACCAAGACCACATTTGACAGCCATCTGGGGTAGTCCACGTTCTTGATGAACCGTGCCTCTAGTAGTTTGTCTACCTCAGAGGCAATAAGGGCGTTGTGTTCTGGGTGAAAGACACGTTGCTTCTGGCGGAAAGGTCGGAAGTGGGGCTCGATGCTGAGATGATGCGTGATGGAGAAGGGATAGATACTCGGCATGTCAGAATGGGTCTAGGCAAATACATCATTGTACTCGGTTAGGAGGGCTGTGAGGTTGGCCTTGGCTTGGGAGGATAGTTGACTGCCAATCTTGGCTATTTTGTTGGATTGGTGGGGTCGATGGAGATTTCAACAAGTTCTTCCACCAGTTCCCCTCTGACTAATTCGTCTTTGTCTCAGACGTCGAGTCCTTCGATGATCATAGCCTCCTTCAGCTTGACCTCTTTGAGTGAAGCGATGTAGCATTCTCTGGCCACATTCTGCTCTCCCCTCACGGTGCCGAACCCGAGGTCGGTAGGAAATTTCATGGTCAGATGGTATGTGGATGTGACAGCTTGAAAAGCATTAAGGGCTGTGCAGCCGAGGATGATGTTATAAGTAGAAGGACAGTCGACGACAAGGAAAGTGAGTAACTTGGTGGTCTGCCGTGGATACTCTCCAATGGTGATGAGAAGATCGATGGAGCCTATGGAGGTCACCCGATCCCTCGTGAAGCCGACCAGTGGGGTTTGGAGAGGGGACAATCTTTCCTCCCCGATCTTGAGCTGGCGATAGGCGTTCAGGAAGATGATATCTGAAGAGTTGCCGTTGTCGACAAGCAGTCGTCTGACTTTGTAATTAGACAAAAGAGCAGAGATGACGAGGGGGTCGTCATGAGGGTAACAGATGCCTGTGCAATCGGCCTCCGGAAAGGTGATGTGTTCCATCCACTGCTTGGGGTGTTTGAAGGGGCGATCCAATGTCGCGACTTCTTTGTCGGAGCCCTGCCTGATTTTTTTGAGTTCTACTCGTTGGGCCGAACGGGATGGTCCTCCGCATGCAGGCCCGCCAGCAATGACTCTAATCTCTCCAACCGGGGGGGCAAGGTTGCCTTGTGCTCAGGGTTGTGGTGGGGGTTGATCATTGCCTTGGTTAGGTTGTACGGGTTATCGGGGAAGGATATATCGGCGATTGTCTCTGGTAGGTTCGGTCCTTGGCCGTTGCTGGGGACGAGCTGCCGTGAACCAACTGAGGCGCCCCTGGCGTATCAAGCTCTCTACCTGGTCTTTAAGGTTAACACACTCCTCGGTATTGTGGCCGTGGTCCTGATGGAAACGGCAGTATTTGGATTGGTGTCGCTGGTTAGAAGGAGACTGCGATGGTTGTGGCCATTTCAAGTTGTAATCTCGTTGGATCTGGTTCAAGACTTGTTCTATGGGGGAATTGAGGGGAGTGTACCGTTCGAACTGACCAGGCGGTCGGGCAGTTGTCGATCGGTCGGCTCGAGCAGGTACAGGTCGGTCGCTATACTAAGGTGTTTGCTGTGTGTATTGGGTGGTTCTGGTTTTAGATTCCTCTCTCTTCTCTCTGAGGGTTGGGTTTTTGGTTGTGGAATCTTGTTGGGCGGCCAGAGAATCTTCGACGTTCATATACTTTTGGGCTTTGGAGGGAAGGGTTACCATGGAGGTTGAAGGGTTTTTGGAGAGGAAAAAAAGGAAGTCGGGTGATCATAAACCAGCCATGAAGGCCGTGAGAATGACCTTGTCGTCGTTTTTCGCCACCTGCAAGGCCTCGGTGTTGAAACGAGTGACAAACCTACGTAGCGATTCCCCTTCTGTCTGACGGATGTTGAGGAGCTGAGTCACCGGGCGCCGTTGGCGCTGGGCACCAATGAAATGGCTAAGAAAGGACTCACTTAGGTGTTGGAAAGTAGAGACGGAGTCCGTCGGTAGTTGACTGAACCAAAGTCGAGCCGACCCCTTGAGCGTCACGGGGAAAGCCCGACATATGATCTCATTAGGAAAAGCATGAAGGATCATTAGGGCCTTGTAAGTCTCCAAGTGATCGACCGGGTCCGTTATGCCGTCGAAAGAGTCGATCGAGAGCATTTTGAACTTAGAAGGTAGGGGTTTGTCTCTGATGGAGGCGACAAACGATGAATTGGCTGTTGTGGAGGGTTTATTCTATATGTTCTGCATGACTCCTTGAAGCTAGAGTTTCATGGCTCGGAGCTCCGCATCCCAGACTAGAACGTTGTCACCACCAGAATGCAATGGAGGTTGGACACTACTAGCCTCTCCCTCAGGAGCAGGTGCTTGGACTGGTGGATGTAGATTCTAAGGTGGTAGATTCATATCTTGGGGTGGGGGTTGCAAACCCTCCAAGTCGGAGGGGTGGGCTTGTTGGAAGGGATGGCTCGGAGTTCGTTCTCGGTTAGGTGGTATATCTTGTGGTGGTGGAGGAGTCACAGGGAGGTCTCGTTGAAGCAAAGCGTTAATCAAGGCTTGGTTTTGTTCGGCTAGGCGGTTAATGCTGTTGGTGAGTTTTGTGAAATACTGAGGTGGGTTGTTTAGGTTAGGAGGGTCGGCTTGGGGGTCGACAACATTGTGTTGAGAAGCCATGGATCTCGTTGTGACCATCCATCTTGGTGGGTGGCAAAGAGGAATTATTGGGAGTGGGTCTCCGACAACAATGAGCACGATTGTCACACGGAGTAAAAGGTTCCCACAGACGGCGCCAACTAATGATACTGCTGGTTCTTGGGGGACGGGCCTGGCTGATCCACGCTCCCAACACCGTTGTCTGGTCACTGAGCTGACTGAGATACCTGCACAGAAGTCCAACGGGGAACGAGAGTCCTTCAGCGAACCCTCCGACGAGCAAGTTAGAAGAGAGATTAATGGGATGTACAGATGGCGTGATGATAGAGAACTTAACCTTCTTTTTGTCTTAGAAGCCTACTTATGTCCTTTGTTCATCATTTCTTTGTCCACTCCGACCTGTTATGTTGGCCGAAAGCCTATGTTTTAGCTTGCCTTGTTCATGGTGAGGCTGATTTGCCTCGACGTGAAGGGATTATCGCATTAAATGCTGCAGGGGACCTCATTAATGGCTGATGTGTGGTGCAATAACTCTGCAGGATTTTTGTCTACCTACGTGGTTGATTCTTCTGTTGACAAGTGTTTAAGTGTCATTGGTCTTTGGTGCAATGTTGGGTTCCAATAATGTTGGGTTGTAGTGTTTGAGTTATGCATTGGACTCTAAGTGGTGAGCCAAAAACCCCTATAGGCTCACCCATGTCACCATGAATTTTTTTTGTTAAAATAGTCCTAAAAAGGTAAAATAAGCTAAAAAATTAAAACAAAATATCACATCTAAATCATAATTATTTTATTTTTTTTACTACAAAAGTCAAAAAAGTTAAAAAGTTCAACCCAAACGAAATTTTTTAACTCCATATTAAAATAATCAAAAAAATTAAAAAGTCAACTCACATTTCAAACGAAGGCTCATGACAGATGTTAGAGTGATTGGCTTGGCTAATTCAGGATAGAGATGCGTGTGGCTAGTGTGGCTAAGAGCATCTCCAACGGTAATAGGCATTTTACCTATCTAAACATTACTATAAAGTATATATTTTATTTTGCCCATCAACTGTTTCATGTTTCTACTCCAACCATGCTCTGTATTTTAGCTATTTATCCAAATACTATTAATTTTATAGAATGCCACTTCGGCAACAAAGATGGAGGGAAATAATCCTAATGAGTAAATATATTTTGCCTAGCCTTGAAGACTAGCTACATGTAACTAGTGAATGTGAGTTGAGCTAAAATGCCTAATCATATGCCTAGTGCATTGGAATTGAAAAAAGTGAGTCATGCTAGGCATTTTGACCAACAAACATTATATACTTAGTGGGTTGGAGATGCTCTAGTAAAACGTATTTGCATGATATGAATTATTTATTTTTTAAGACATATTAAATAGAATACATTTATAATAAATATAATTAATTAATTAATTAAATGAATATCAGTAATTGTTTTATTAAATTGTATTTATATTTAATTTTATATTTTAAATTATATTTATTATTTATTTTTAAAATACAAATATAATTTGATAAAATAATTATCAATGTCAAATCAACTGTTACTATTGTATATCCATATAGCCTCCACATCTCTACTTATGACCGATGGGAGTGATAAGAGAAGTGATTCAGAGCTCGAATCCGGGCGCCCCTAATGTCCCGAAACCACGAAACGACGTCGTTTCGTGGTTTTAATTTTTTTTTTTTTTTTTTCAACAGATGAACGAAGAAGATGGAGACGGAGGGAGAGGGAGAGGGGGAGGGGGAGGGGGAGGGGGAGGGGCCAACAAACTAGGGCTGGAGGCGGAGGCGGAGCTGCCGGAGGCGGGGCGGAGGCGGAGCTGCCGGAGGCGGGGCGCTGTTGCGACGCGACGCTGCGACACGACGCCGGGCGACGAGCTTCTTCTCTTCTCTTCCTCCTCTTCCCCGCTCTCTTCTCTTCCTCCTCTTCCCCGCTCTCTTCTCTCTCTCTCTCCCTCTCTCGGGGCTTTCGGGGGACAGATTTTCGAGTCACAAATCTTTTTCCGGAGTGATAAATCATCGTGATCTCATATTTAACATATGTATGCGTGGTGGTATTGTGTGCGTCAATTGATATAATAATTAATGTATTAATATAATTATAATATTATCATTTTAAAATTATGATCTCATTTATTACAAAGATTCATAACCTCTAAAATTAAGTCACATTTAAGGCCTTATTTGAGAATATGCTATTTTAGTAATTTTTTGATTTTTTATAAAAAGATATGTGAAAAAATAAAGAGAGTAATGTGACAAATTATAATAATTTTTTGACTTTTTAACTAAAATATTTAGCCTCTAAACGAGACTTAAATACACTAATTAATATATCAATTAATACGTATAATATTATTGATGTACCTGGTTAGGCCAATTATTTGATATTGTATTGTATGCTTTTATTATGGATTAAAGTGATTTTATTTATGAATTAAAGCAGTATTGATTATAATTTAAAGTAGTAATCAAACTAAGGTGAGGTCAGCCTACGATTAAGTGTTCTTTTGGAAAGCTTGTTAAAAGTGGCTTTTAACTTTTAATTCATTTTAGGTCATATCACATCTCACATAACTTATTCATAAAAAGACAAAATAAGTTAAAATAGTTAAAAAATTAATTTTTAATCAATTTTTCAAAACACCCCTAAATCAAAGTGCGTTAAATTTAGTTATGAGATTAGGTGACGTTTGGATATAAGATACTAATTAATAGGTGGACTTCTTGTTCAATAGTTCTTATGATAATTAATGTTGCTTTTCATCAAACACTATTAAAAAAGTCATTAATTGTTAATTTTCAGCGACAGTTTGAAAATTGTCACAAAAAATCTCACTAATTATAAATTGTAGCGACAATTTAAAAAAGGGTTGTGCTACATCCCCTAAAAAAACCCCCCCTAATCCCCCTAAATTTCAAACCAAGGCAAAAAAAAAAAAAAAAAAAAAAATTGCCCAAAACGACGTCGTTTTGGGCATTAGGGGGATTATGGGGGTTTTTTTAGGGGGACAAATCATTTTCCTTTAAAAAATTATCATAAAAAAATGTTACGAATTTTTAACTTTCAGCGATGATTTGAAAAATTCGTCAAAGAAAAATGTCATTAATTGTAAGTTTTAGGCCAAGTTTGGGTACTCCCAAATAATTAAAAAAGTCAAAAAGTTACTCAAAAAGTTAAAAAGTTAACACTATTCACCAAAAGTCAACAATTGCGGCTGCACAACTCTCAATTCAAATTTTCCTCTAAAAATCAATTTTCACAATTTTTTATTACACATTTTTCCATAAAAAGTCAAAAAGTTAACCCAAACATCCATATTTTCAATCTCAATTTTTTAGTTCAAAAAGACAAAAAGTGCACTTATTTAGTCTTGCCAAACAAGGCCTAAGTTACAATTTATAAAATCTATAACAAAAAAAAAAAGTCATTAATTGTCAATTTTTAGCGACGTATGTAAAAAATCGTCACAAAAAATTATTTTTAGAGCGATTTTATTGAAACTTATTTTCAATAGGACTTGATAAAAATTAAATCTAATTGTTAAAACTAATTGATAGTTTATCCTATAATAAAATGCTGATTTATATAATCTTTAGACTATTCTGTTGTTATTATTTTTTAAATCGCAGTTTCCTTGTTTTGGAATTGAGTGACATTGGTGGGAGTTCAAGTGTTAAAAGAAAAATTAGTGTATTTATACTTGTTAATGAAGTATACCTAGCATCTGTTGATGCTTTACTTCAAGATATATCAAAATTTTCTAGTGTATAATACATACCGTATGTAATTTTATTATAAAATTATGTAATTTTTTACGAATTTACATAAGTGATCTTACAAAAATACATAAATTAAATACAAATTCACAAAATTCTAAAATTTTCACGAGTTTATGTAAATTTGTGTTTAATTTACATATTGTTGAAAAATTATTCATGTAAATTCATAAAAAATTATATAATTTTAATATAAAATTATACACAAGGTGTATTCCATACCGAAACAATTTCAAATTTATATGGTTAGCTTCAACCATTCAAATTTGTACGGTTAGCTTCAACCATCGTTATATTTTGAATTTTGTTTTGTTTTGTTTGGTTTGCCTTTCAATTATGTCCTTTTAGCGACAGATTTTGGGCCTACTATGCATTTGAAGGGCTACGTTTGAGCCCACTCAAATTTTAGACATTTTTGTTAGTTTGGGAATGACTTTTTAAATGATTTTTAATTTTTTTTTATAGTAAAATGTAAGTTGAAAATTATCAATATGGTTGGAAAAGATTCTGTAACTTCTATGAAAAAAATATACAAAAATAAATTAAAGGAGAATTTATATGTTGATATCTTCAAAAATTAATTATAAATTCATGAAAAAATTTATAATTTTATTTTTTAATATTTATAAAGTTTATCATTAATTTGAAAATATTTTTCTAAACATCCACTGATGTGAAATTACTCCTAAATTAAATGGGAAGAAATCTTTGACAAATTAAACACTTTTTGATTTTTTAAGTAGGTTCTTATATTTCTTCCATCAGGAAATTTATTTAGTTAATTTTCAAAGATTGTTAAAAATATTTTTAATATAAATAATAGTAATAATTTATGTTCATACTATCAAGAGCAGCCGTTAGGTCTCACAAGGACCTCGAAGAGAAGACAGAAAGGAACCCCAAAAAAAAAAAAAAAAAAATTAAAGGAAAAGAGAAATTAGAAATGATATATAGAAGTCCTCATAATTATTACAATTTTATTGATAACAATTACTATTACAAAACTTATTGGCTTGTACATCAATCTCTTCATAGAGGAAAATAAAGTAAGAGCAATACTAAGGTGATAATATTTAGGTAGCATACGATATAGCGTCATCACATTAATTGTATAGTGAAATAAAAGATAAGAAGTAGTGTCAATGAAACGAGTTTTAGATAATACCTAATCGTGATCACTCTCAAATAAGGAAGGAGATGTACTCGAATTATATTTGACAAGAAAGGTGAAGAAAAAAGAGCAAAAATGAGAGGAATCTAATTTCTAAATTCAAGAAATGTCGTCGAATTTAGGCCTTTGGTGGCTTGAAAACACCCAGAAGCAGTTGCAGCTCAATTGTTGTGTTATATATATATAAAAATCGGAAAATTTAAGCACACGTAGGGGGTATTTTGGGAATTCCTTGACGTTGGAGTTCCCCCAACACACTGTCAATAGATGGAGGTTTTAGTCCAAGGGGAAGTGGCAGCCATGGCTTCCCTAAAACATCTCCAATAGCTGCATCAATACTTTCCTTTGACTGTTCAACAAACACACACAAATTAAAAAAATAAAAAAATAAATAAAAATAGTAAGATAATAAATCAATTATTGGTTGTTGTTCAAAAAAAGAAGTCCTGAAAATGGCTAAGAAAATAAAAGTGCAAATGAAAATGGTAGAGATTTTGAGGGAGCCTCACCGGATGAAAATCGGATGGAGGATGGGGACCTGTTTGTCTGGTCGGGACACCAATGCCGGGGAGTTCTATTCTGTACATGGCATGGGGTGGTGGTTGTGGTGGCGGAGGAATGCCGGGGACCACTGGGGCCGAAAATCTCTGCATTATTTGATCAAACAAAACCAAGTAAAGGCAAAGTCTTTCCACAAAAAGACATGCTCTAATTATGTGATTCAACTTTCAAGTCTCTGTGTTAGATGGAGCCAAAAACATCTTGTGCATATTTCACCATTACAACGCACTTAAAAAAAAAAGAAAAAAACAAGAAAGTACATAGGCATATTTCATCATCACCACACACTTCAAAAAAAAAAAAAAAAGAAAGGACATTAAAAATTAATTTGAAAACGAATTGTGTACTAAATTTATCAAATATCGTGCCTCCAAAAAGAAATACGTTGAAATTTTAGTCTGAGAATATAATGCCTAACATGAGAAATTATATACTTTTTCCGTCCCAAATTGCTTGTTTCCACTTTTAAAAAACATTTTTTAAAAAATTTTACTTTCTTATTTTTCGTGTTTTTTTATTTTTACTGAATTTTTTTAATATTTTAAGCAATTTTTTTTACTTTTTAGACACACCTAACATAAATACACCGAAAAAGTAAAAAAATTATAAAAAAAATCTTTTAAAATTTCACTAAATACCAAAAAATACAAAAAAATATAAGAATTAAATACATTTTTTGCATTTTTATGTATTTATTAATTTTTAAAATATTTATTCACAAATTTTTTACTTTTTAGATACATCTAAGTAAGGTGCATCTAAAAAAGTAAAAAAAATATTTAAAATTTAAAAAATATTCACTAAAAATAAAAAAATACGAAAACAAAAAAAGTCAAGTTTTTAAAAAACTTAATCCAGAAAACGCAAACCAAACACACTGAATCATTTTTTTTTGGGAATTCAATTTTTTTTGATAATATAATTATTACACTTTAAAAAAATTAATTTTCTAAAATTATTCTTTGATAGTACATTTTTTTGGAAAATATTAATGTTATAATTGTACTTTTATGTTATTAATGAATTTAAAAGAATGACAAAATAAAAATTTTATATTATTTTTGTATTTTTGAAAAGAAATTAATATTTTGAGATAATAAAAAATAAAATAAGAAACTAATATTTTGAACTAATAAAATAATAAGGCAGATAAAAAATGTGTAATGCCCTTTTAAATTGTAGAAAGATAATATAACTCTTAGGGGTTGTTTGAGATGACCTAAATAAGTGTATTTTTTGTCTTTTTATAAAAAGATGTACAAAAAAATAGAGAGATAATATGATGAAAAAAATATAAAAAGATGAATTATTTTGTATATGTCAAACTTGGCCTTATTATTAAGTGAGCACATAGTTAGTTACCGTAGTTGCTAGTGGTGGTGGAAAGTATGGCGTTCCTGGTGTAAGAGAATTTGGAACCTGTACCAATAGAATATCCAAATGTCATTTTTGAAAGAGCGAGAGAAAGGAGAGAAAAGGAGGGAAGATTGATACCCTTTGATGACGAGAGTGCCAAAATGAAGAAGTGTCTGGTGGTGGTCTCGCCGAAGGAGGATGTGGAGTTGGTGTTGGTGCCCATACTGGTGGCGGTGGTGGCAGCAGTGGTGGGTGTTTAGGCCATGTGTGCATTAACGATTGATTGACTGAGGAAGGAGGAGGAGGATGACCCCAAACATGTAGAGGCCTAAAATGTTGCAAGGGTGTCATGGGAGGGGGAGGGAAACCCATTGTAGGTGTTGGTGCAACCCAAGCCCCCATAGTCTTGCTTCCACCTCCACTGTACATATGCCGTCTCTGGCTCCAGCTTGCAGCCTCGGCTTCTCTTGCTAGCAAATGTTTCCGATGAGATCGATACTTCTGCACAGTCCCCCACAATTCTTCTTCAATATTATAATTCACTTCTCCTCTCTTATTCAATGAAATTTATAATCTTTCAGATTAATTTGTAAATTGAAGAAAACACTACAGAGAAGTGTTTTTTAAGTATAGTGTGCATTGCTTTCACACTTTGGGAGCTTAATTTAGAAATACCTTTAAAGCAAGAAAAATATTGACTATATGAAATAACAATGCTATATGCATATAAAACTGACTAATTCAAGAACTAATCTCACGGTTCATTAGCTATGTCCAACTAAAGTCGAGACAAAATCCCATATGAACTTGCCCTTCAAGAAATTATTTGCAGCTAATTTTTTTTTGAATTTGAGACTATGGAGGAAGTACGCCCTCAGACCTCAGACTTTGACTACCAGACCCAACCCCTTGGAATTCACAGCCTTAAGTTAGTGATTAACAAAATCCATTCTCATGAATGGAAAGTAAACAAATCGTAACCCTAAAAATAGTTAACCATCAAAATTAGTAAGAAACAAGCTCTCTCAAAATGCTTTTGAAATCTTTTTCCATTTTAAGTAGTCTATGTGTCTCTATATAATGTACTACGGCCATAAATAATTTTTGTTACTAGAAAGAAAATGGACCAAAATATGAGCAAGAAAATTGAGAGAAAATTAAGGAGCTAGTGGATAGATAGATGGATGTACTTGAAGATGACTAGCGATGTTATGGCGAGTGAGACAATCAATTCCCATAAGCTCTAGAATCCGTGAAGGTACTGCCTTATCCACACCAAGCTGCTCCACTGCTTGCACAAATCTCCTGTGCAGCTCTGGCGTCCAATCCACCTTCACACAGTTCAATGAACACCCAACTATTATTCACTTGCAAAAATCAAATCTAATCCAATTTCTAAAGATAATTTTGTCTCATGTTTTAGATATACATATAGAAATAAAAATAAAAACACAAAATTCTCGTGAACTCTTTGCAGTCATGTGAAACTAATAAACATGAGAGAGAGACTGTGTTATGAAATCTAAATATCATAGAGTTTATGTTAGGTTGAATTCAGTACTTATTTTAATTACCTTCACTTTCCTTTTCCCTTGAGGATTCTTGGATTGTGCGGATGATTTTCTTCCTTTATCTGATTCCTTTTTCGATGGATTTACACCGACAGATTCTCCTGTCTTGCTCACAATTTCCTCTCCTTGATTCAAACTTGACCCCGAACCCGAACCCGAACCCGAACCTGAGACCTTATCTTCCTCCTCTTTTCTTGAATTATCATCTGCTTTTTCAGCAGATGACGTGTTCATCTCTGATTCCTCACCGCCACTAGCTGAGAACTCGGCAAGGATTTCCGGGTCCATCTCCAAATCAGGCAACACATCACCATCGCTAAAGCCCACGAAAAGGTCATCGAAATCAATACTGTCGAGCAAATTCCCACCGGAGAATTCAGGGAAGTCATCGTTGCCTCCGATCGAGAAGCCCTCCATTTGTCCCTCCCTTTCATCGTTAGTGCTCCTCAAAGCTGACACAGCAAGCATTCCAAAAAGTTCTAAAACTTCACTAATAAATCAAACCTAGCCACTATATATAGATGCACTATATGGTGCAACTACGTGGTCTATTGCATGCAATTACACAAGTACAACAAAACTTGTATTGATAGCTTCTTTTCTGGTGAATCGGACAGTGTTCGAAAGAAGGAGGAGGAAGAAGCAGAAGAAGAAGAAGAAGAAGAAGAAGGAGAAGCCGTGGTAATAATGGGTTGGTTTTGAATTGTTGTTGTATTTTAGCAGTGTCAGTGGAGTGTGGAGATGTTGGATGTCCACCACAAGGTCTCTCAGATTTGTATTTATGTTATTGTTTTGGCTTGCAGTGTGTTTATAATATTTCAGGTTTGTGGATGGCCTTTTTTTGAAGTTTCAAAAACATCTATATATCAAAGCGTGCTCGTGAGCTGTTTTTAGTTGCACGCTACGAGTTTTCCAGTGAGGAGAGAGAGACTAATAGAGATAGTCCAAATTGGTGTCAGTAGGGTTGGAATTGGATTAGATTGATACAATCCTATGTGTATCTTATGAATTTGGAATTGGTTATACCCACTGCGACAATGTTGTTGGGTGTATTTTTTTTAAAAAGTGAATCTCATATATTATTAGTAGTTGTTTTAGAGTATTATTTTTAGTGTCTTTATCATTACTCTTTGACTTTTTAGTTAAGAAAGTATAAAAGATAAAATTGGTTACTTAAGTTAATAAAATAAAATATCACATTAAAATTATAATTATTATATTTTTTTTTATAAAAGTCAAAAAAATTAAAAATAAAACCAAATGAGTGTAAAAAAATCAGGCTAAAATAATTAAAAAGATAAAAAATCGGACTATTTTAATTTTTCCAAACAAAGACTTAGGCCTCATTTGGGAACATACTATTTTAGTAACTTTTTAGCTTTTTAGCTAAAATATGAGGTAAAAAAAATTAATATATTTGGAGTGACTTTTTAATTTTTTATGAAAAGATATGCAAAAAATAAAAAGAAAATAGAATGTTTGACTTTTTGATATAGATTATAGACTTTTTGACTTTTTTAATAATTTTTTAACTTTTTAACTAAAATATTAACTTGGCAAGTGAGGGCTTAGTCTAATTCAAATTGAATAATGATATATAACAATTCATGTGTTCTCTTTGGTTGCCCAAAAGAAAAAAAGCAAAAAGAAAATTACTGGATTGGGTTTTTTCTCATATTTAATTTTGTTTGAATTTAAGAGAACTTCAATGGCACGTGAAGCGACCATATATTTCATTTGGATTATAAGAAATATTCATTTCATAAAATTTTTAGTATACATTGTCCATAAAAAATTATTCGATATGAAAATAGCAACAAATTTTATTTTATCATGTTTATTTTTAAAAAATAGATGGCCTATTTTTAAAAAATATATTTGTTATTTTTTTAGATAAATATGATAAAATAAATAAGTTATGATTATTGGGGGTGTTTGTTTCAGCTTTTCAGAGCTAACTTATGGCTTTTAACTTTGAAAAAGTTATTTTGGACTGTTTGGTTAAACTTATTTCAAACAGTTTCTGATTCTAACAGCTTATTTTAACTCAAAAAAGCTGATTCTGAGAAGTTGCTCACTCCTCACTTCTGATTATCGGCTTCTGCTGTAGACATGTTAATTTATGGTTATACTCTTAAATTTTTTTATTTTTTATTTTTTTAAAAATAAAAAAAAGACCCAAATGGACTATAGATTATTATTATTATTTTTTATGAGAAATATAGACAAACAAAAAATAAAAATTAATTGAAAAAGCTATTTCACAACTTATTTAACAAACACTACTCAGTAACTTAAATCTATAATCCAATAGCTACATCAAACAGATTAACAATTTTTAATTAAAGTTATAATTTATAATCTGTTAAAGTATAATCTATAAACTGTTTTAACAGTTATACCAAACGGGGCCATTGAATCGACTTAATTTTTTTATAAATAATATATATTAAAAGTTTTACAAAATAAATAATCTGAATTATCAGAAGAGGACTTCTAGTGAAAAGGACAGATGCCAGAGATGGTATGAGTTAGCCAGAGATGCGAAACTAGTTAAAGGACGACGGTTCAGTAGCTCGGCTGCGAGTCCAATGGGTAAGACCCTGTCACGAGTTGGTGGTTGGAATATGGATTAACCGCCTTTCCTTCTAAAGGGTTGTTTGGGTGCCTTAAATAAATATATTGTCTTTTTGAATTAAAAAGATGAAAAAAAAAAAATATTTGGGTTAATTTTTTATCTTTTTACAAAAAAATATGTAATAAAAAATTGTATAAATAAAATATATGGTAGAAAAAAGTTGAGTGGTTGTACGCTGCCTGCTGCCCCAGCAAGTCTTAAACAGAAAATAATTGCCTCTTTTAGGGTAAACTGTTTGGACAATGATGGTCGGTTCGTGAGGGTTACCATGGGTCCCATTTTAATAATCTGAACCGTTCAATATGTACAACTCGTCGCGTATTATATGCCTGTAAAAAATCACATTGATCGGATATCAATAACTATATGATCGGATTAGTTTTTTTCAACAGTTAACTATCACACCATCCGTTTTGTTTATACAAAACTGATTTGTTCATATAGTTAACGATATCCGATCAACGTGATTTTTTATAGGCATATATTACTCGATAAGTTCTACATATTAACGGTTCGGATTTTCAAAACGGAACCCTTAGTAGGACCCTACGGGCCCAACATTACCATCAAACTTTGTGACTTTACATATGTAATTTTTTTTTTTTGGACCCAAAAAGTGTATAATGGCTTCCTGCTTCACAAGTACGGCAGCATGTATCCATCAAACTTTTGTATTATAAATATATATAAAATATTTTTTTAATATTTTTTATTTGTGAATAGCAATGACTTTTTTGTTTTTTGTGTAATTTTTTGGCCTTTTAGACTATTTTGGACTTGCCAAACCTGGCCTAACTCTATTATTTTAATCTCATTACTTATATTTTAATCTTCCTATGAAAAATTCTTAAAATAAATCTATTGATTAATTTTCATAACATTTAGGTAAACAATTATATTTTTCCAAAAGTTAATTTTTTTTCTCTCTCCTTATTTGTGTTGACTCACTTTAACTAAAATTTCTAATTTCAAACAATGCATTGTGTAATCATACGACAAAATTACGGAACATTTATAATACATGGCATCATCCAAATGAAATGATGAAAAATCACAATTTATTATATTATTTTTATTTTAATAGATACATGTGAACTTACACCAGTTCTTTCTTTATTACTCATCTCAAGATGAAACAGAATAATGGGAAAATAATCTATCAACTGTGGTTAAATTTTTTTTATAAAAAAGTGATAAATATTAACAATTATAATTATAATTTTTTTATTAATGTACAATAACTTTTTAAAGATCACCACTCAATGGTAATTTTTCCAACCTTAAATACGCAACATGTCGGACCATGGACCATTGATCTAGCACCAGAAGAGATGACCACCTCAAAAAAATAAAAAAATAAAAAAGATTTTCAAACTGATGGACTAGTCCCTTTCGAATCAAATTTCCAGGGAGTCAGAAAAATTGGCAAATTTAAGATAATTTTCAAGCTTGTCTGCATCATATGGTTAGTATAATTTTCCTAACTTTTTGTCAAAAAATAGTTACTGTCATCGGTGGGCCCATAGAGGCTTTTGACCCACCACTTAGAGCCCAATTCACGGTTTAAGTACTAAAACCCAATACTACTAAAACCCAACTTGCATCAAGAACCAATGGCATCTATACACTTATCAAAAGGAGAACCAGCTACATAAGTAAACAAAGATCCTGCAAAGTTATTGCACCACACATCAGCCATTAATGAGGCTCCAGTGGCATTAAATACGATAACCCCTTCACGTCGGAACGGGTAACCTCACTATGAACGAGGCAAGTTAGAGCATAGACTTTCGGCCAACATGACAGGTCGGAGTGGACAAGGAAATGCTGAACGAAGAATATGAGGAGGTTTCCAAAGACACAAAAAGGTTAAGTTCTCTGTACTCTCTCTCTCTCTTTTTGGACACAACATCAATCTCTCCTCTAACTTAATCATCGGAGGGTCCGCTGGGGGACTCTGGTTCCCCGTTAGATATTCTTGCAGGTGATCCAACAAGTTTAAAGACTGGTGAATGTTGCAAGAAGCGTGGGTCAGCCCAACTTACTCTCCAGGAATCAGCAGTATCATCAGCTGGCGCTATCTATCGGAACGCCACTCTGGGTAACAGTTGTGCTCATTGTTGCCGGAGACCCGTTCCCGATAATTCCTCCACACCAGGCCGTCAAGGTGGATGGTCACAACGAGATCCATGGCTTCTCAACACAACGTCGTCGACCCCCAAGCCGACCCTCCCAACCCGAATAACCCACCTCAGTACTTCACAGAACTCACCACCAGCATCAACCGCATGGCCGAGCAAAACCAGGCCTTGATCAATGCTTTGCTCCAGCGAAACCTCTCTATACCTCCTCTATCACCACAAGACTTTCCCCCCAATCAAGAACGAACCCCGAGTCATCCTTTTCAACATGCTCACCTCTCCAACTTAGAGGGTCTGCAACCTCCGCCTCAAGACATGAACCTACCACCTCGAGGCTTATATCCATCTGCTCAAACACCAGCTCCTGAAGGAGAGGCTAGTAGTGTTCAACCCCAACTGCATTCTGGAGGTGACAATGTCCCCATTTGGGATGCGGAACTCCGAGACATGAAACTCCAGCTTGAAGGAGTTATGCAGAACATACAAAATAAACCCTCAATGACAGCCAACTCCCCGTTTGTCGCCTCCATCAGGGACAAACCCTTACCCCCCAAGTTTAAAATGCCCTCGATTGACTCATTTGACGGCACAACGGACCCAGTTGACCATCTGGAAACCTACAGGACCCTCATGATCCTCCATGCTTTTCCTGACGAGATCATGTGTCGGGCTTTCCTCGTGACACTTAAGGGGTCGGCTCGGCTATGGTTTAGTCAGTTGCTACCGAATTCTGTCTCTACTTTTCAACACTTAAGTGATTCCTTCCTGAGCCATTTCATTGGTGCCCAGCGCTAGCGGCGTCCAGTAACTCAACTGTTTAATATCCATCAGACGGAAGGAGAGTTACTGCATAGCTATGTCACCTGTTTTAACACCGAGGCCCTTCAGGTGGAGGAAAACGACGACAAGGTCATCCTCACAGCCTTCATGGCCGGTTTGCGGCCATCTGATTTCCTTTTCTTCCTTTCTAAAAACCCTTTAACCACCATGGCCACCCTCCTCTCCAAAGTCCAAAAATATATGAACGCTGAAGGCTCTTTGGCAGCCCGCCAAGATACTACAACTAAAAATCTGACCCCTAGGGAGAAAAGAAAGGAAATCGAAACCAGACTCTCTCACTATACCCAACCAACCCCTCAGTATACCGATCGACTAGCTCGATTCGACCGACCGGCACCTGCCCGACCGTCGGTCGGTTCGAGCGATACACCACCCTCAATTCCTCCATGGAGAAAGTCTTGAACCAAATCCAACAAGATTACAACCTGAAATGGCCCCAACCATCACAATCTCCCTCCAACTGGCAAGATCAATCCAAGTATTGCCGCTTCCATCAAGACCACGGCCACAACACTGAAGAGTGTGTTAACCTTAAAGATCAGGTAGAGGATTTGATACGCTAGGGACGCCTAAGTTAGTTCACGGCAGCCTGCCCCCAGCAGCGACCAAGGACCGACCCGCCGGGGGGCCACCGCCGACAAACCCCTCCCCGACAACCCGCGCAACTTAAACGGGACAATGATCGGCCCCCATCGTAACCCCGCGTACAAGGCAATCCTGCCCTTCTGGTCAGGGAGTTCAGAGTCATCGCTGGCGGACTCGCGTATGGAGGTCCATCCCATTCTGCCCAGCGAGCCGAACTAAGAAAAATCAAACAAGGCTCTGATAAAGAAGTCACGACATTGGATCGCCCCTTTAAACATCCCAAGCAGTGGACCGAACCCATCACCTTTACGGAGGCCGATTGCACAAGCATCCGTTACCCCCATGACGACCCCCTTGTCATCTCTGCTCTCCTATCCAACTACAAAGTTAGACCGGTTCTTGTTGACAACGGTAGCTCTTCAGACATTATCTTTCTGAACGCCTATCGCCAGCTCAAGGTCGGAGAAGAAAAATTGTCCCCTCTCGAAACCCCGCTAGTCGGTTTCACTAGGGACCGGGTGACTTCCATAGGCTCCATCGACCTCCCTATCTGTCACGACCCAAACCCGCCCCTATGGGTTTAGCGCTGTAACTGGCTAGTAATCCGAGATTACCGAAGGTCTGCTTAACAGTAAGACAGTAATACAGAGTACAGGGGTTGGCGGAAGCCGAAACAGTATTACAAGGATGTCTAATGGGCTGTGACAGTCTATATGCAAAAAGACTTTTCAAACAGATTCACATAAACAAAACTGTATGTACATACGTCATATACAGATATTCAGGTTAGAGATTACATCCCTAACATAACAGTACAGTATAGGTACAGTCTATGCAGTATTACAAAAACAAGTACAAAAGGGGAAATCTAAAACACCCCTAGGCAACCCTAGCTTGAAGGACTTGGAACCTCGCAGTGAGGTACGGTGGTTGGCTTTAACAAAACGGGAGCTTAGCCCGACGCTCCTAGCAACGGTCCGGTGCCTGTACACCTACATATATATATATGAGCAGTGAGCTAAAGCCTAGTGAATAACATATGCGTAAAGAGGTTAAGAATGAATGTCCTTTAAGTATTGAAAACAGTCATTTATCAGTATATCAATCATTCAGTTTGTGGCTCATATTTCATGCCATAACAGTCATTCAGAAACTATAATAGTCATATGTGGTACATCCAATAGCAAAACAGTACAGTAGGTCTTGACAGACCGAACAGTCAGTTGATGGCCATCATATCAGTAAACAGTAGTGGTTCCAACATGGGAACCGACAGAGATCTCTGTGACAGTAGCAGTACAGTACAGTAACAGTAAGTTGCTATGGATGCCACGAATACAGTTCACAAATAGGACAAACATTCATTCAGTAAACAGTGATATTTCATAAAGCAGTTCAGTCATTCGTTCAGAAAGTAATTCAATTGAACGTATCTTTATAACATTGTTACTCACAGAGTTCTGGGCTATAAGCAGCTAGGGCGTCCTCGGATGCCAACCCTACACAGTTACAGAACGAACACACACTAAGCTACACGGTTGGGAAATAATAACTTAATCCCTAATTTGCCTCGGTGTGGTTCTACATCAATATCCTCATTAAGATGTCTTAAACATGCCCTAGGAATGCCTAGGATGGAAAGAGGATGCAAAGATACACTTTTAAACACTTTTCAAAATTTTTAGAAAACAGGGGTCTCGCTCGAGCGTGGATTTCTCCGCTTGAGCGAAACATGCAGACAAAAGGGCTCCGCTCGAGCATGTATTACTCCGCTCGAGCGGACTGTAAACTACAGCAAAAGTATTGGATACACGAAATTCACGCTCGATGGGTGCTCGATACCCGCTTGAGCGTGAGACACAAGTCCTCGCTCGAGCGTGCATTCCCCCGCTCGAGCGGACTGTAAACACATGCAAAGTACTGGATACATGCATTTCACGCTCGAGCGTCACTTTTCCCGCTCGAGCGGACTGCATGAATTCAGTGTGTACGCTCGAGCGTGGAGTTCCCCGCTCGAGCGTGAGTCCAAAATCTGGAATTTCCAGATTTGAACCTCAAGCTCAAAACCAACTTTTAAAGCATCAAATTCGATCCTTTTGGGCTAATTTTCTGGAAAACACTTCAAAACCCATAATATTACATGTTTCAAAGATCAATTTGTAAAATCAAAGCCCAAAGGTAGTTCAATTAAACTCATTTTCAAACAAAACTTCAAGAACATAAATTAAATGTAACATGCATGTATTTAAACAACTTCAAGGCTTCAAATACTTGCTCCAAAGAGCCAATTCCTTCAAAATCAAGATGAATTCATGGACTATAACAATAATATGGACATGCATGCAAGAATTCCCATGAAAACAACTTTAAATTTCAAGATGTGAACGTGCATGCATGATCTAGATCTAAATTCAACATATTAAGCTAATTCTTGACTATACTCTTCAATATGTCATGAACCATGCAAGAACTAACTTAAAATATGAACAAGAAGGTAAATTCTCTACCTTAAGTCTTGAATTCAAGATGTGGAAGCTCAATTATGCAAATAAACCTTCAATTCTTCTAGTTTCCAAGCCAATTCTAGATGAAATCAAGCTTTCCTCCCCTCTCTCTCTCTCTCTCTAGTCGGTTTAGGCTCAAGAAATGAAGTGAACAAAAGATGCAACACATGTGAATCAATCCTATGCAATTGTCTAGCAAAGTCCACTTAGTGGCAAATTTGTAGATAAGTCCAACTTTTGTAATTTATCATTAATTAATCTAATTTAATCATACCAAATCAAATTTCAACTAAATTTATCATAAAATCGCATAAATTCCAATTAGCATAAAACATTAATCAATTTTGGATTCGGTCGCCGATAAAGCCTTCAATTCGCAGTTTGAAACATAAAACATAAACAGATCATTCAACAGTCAACAGATAGAAATGCACTTAAGCTATACACTCAATCAATCGGTTCAGGATTTCAGTCAATCAGTCATTTAACATGCTTAATCATAGATTAGCACTAATCAGTGGTGAGGGTTGTCACACTATCACCATTGGACAATATCCATGGTGGACCACAAAGCTACTTACCTTCCTCGTTGTCGATTGTCCTTCTGCTTACAACATAATCCTTGGACGCACAGCTCTCAACGCTTTCCAAGCTGTTACCTCCACATACCATCTAGCCATGAAATTCTCGACTGATCTTAGGGTCGGCACAGTGCGGGGTGAGTAGACGATGGCCAGGGAATGCTACGTTGCTTCACTAAAAGAAGTTAAGATGAAGGAGACTATGATCATCGAAGGTCTCGACGTCAGAGACGAGGAAGAGTTAGTCAGAGGGAAACCAGTGAAGGAACTTGTCGAAGTACCCATCGATCATGCCAACTCAGCTAGAATAGCCAAGATAGGCAGTCAACTATCCTCCCAGGCGAAGGCCGATCTCACAGCTCTCTTAACCGAGCACAACGATGTCTTTGCCTGGACCCACTCCGACATGCCAGGTATTGATCCCTCTTCATCATTCATCGCCTCAGTATCGAGCCCCACTTTAGACCTTTTCGGCAAAAGCAGCGTATTTTTTACTCGGAACGCAATACCCTCATCACCTCTAAAGTGGAAAAACTACTAAAGGTGTAGTTCATTAAAAACGTGGATTACCCTAGGTGGCTGTCCAATGTAGTCTTGGTCCGCAAACACAATGGAAAATGGCGCATCTGCGTCGATTACTGCGACCTCAACCAGGCCTGCCCAAAAGATAGTTACCTTTTCCCCCGGATAGATTTGTTGGTCGACGCAACTGCCGGACATCAAATGCTTAGCTTCATGAATGCCTTTTCCAACTACAATCAAATCCCGATGCACCCGGCCGACTAGGAACACATCTCCTTCATCACAGACAGAGGGACTTATCATTATCGTGTTATGCCATTTGGCTTGAAAAATGCCGGTACAACTTACCAACGCTTGGTTAATGCCGTCTTTCAACACCAGATAGGTCGGAACATGGAGGTCTAGTCAAGAGTAAACTCTCCTCCGACCACTTAACGAACCTGCAAGAGATTTTCAAAACCTTACGCAAATATCAGATGAAATTGAATCCGGAGAAATGTGCCTTCGGCGTAGGATCTGGAAAGTTCTTGGGCTTCGTGGTTAGCCAACGGGGCATTGAGGCCAACCCTGAAAAGATTAAGGCCCTGATCGAAATGCGGTCTCCCAGAATGGTCAAGGAGGTTCAACGACTCACGGGCAGAGTCGCCACCCTCAACTGTTTTATCTCCCGGGCAACCGATAAATGTCTTTCATTTTTTAAAGTTCTCCGGCAAGCTTTCGAGTGGAGCACCGAATCCGAGGAGACTTTTTAACAACTGAAGCAGTGCCTAGCTAACCCTCCCCTCCTCTCTCAAGCACTGCCAGGCAAACCCTTTTTTTCTACTTAGTTGTGTCAAACACTGCGATCAGTGCAGCCCTCATCAGGGAAGACGACTCAATACAGCGTCCAGTTTACTACATTAGCCGCGCTCTCAGGAGGGCCGAACAGAACTATCCTCTGCTAGAAAAAATGGCTCTCGCCTTGGTCATCGCCTCAGACGCTTGCGGCCTTATTTCCAAGCCCACTCCATAGTGGTTCTCACTGACCAACCTCTGAGAAAACAGAATCATCAGATAGACTTATGCAATGGTCCGTCGAGCTCAGTCAATTTGAAATCTCTTACCGACCTCGAACAGCGATCAAGGGCCAGGTTGTCGCCGATTTTATTTTGGAATTCACCAATCTCCCCTCAAATGTGCTCTTCCCATCAGCACACCTCACTGCCGATGTAGAAGACCCTCACTTCTGGACTCTCAGTGTTGATGGTTCATCTCGCAAAGAGGGTAGTGGGCCGGCCTAATCCTCACCACCCCAAAGGGTGAATACTTCAAGTGCGCCTTCCGCTTCTTGTTCGACGCTAGCAATAACAAGGCCGAATATGAGGCCTTGATAGTAGGTCTTCGATTAGCCAGAGAAATTAGTGTAAACCATATCCAAGTGTTCAGTGATTCCCAATTGATTGTCGGACAGATTACTGGAGAGTTCGACGCAAAGGATGAGACAATGTGAGCATACAAGGACATTGCCCTTCCCCTTGTTCGCTTCTTCAATACCTTTGAAATCAGGCACATACCCAGGTCAAAAAAATCCAAGGTGGACGAAATGGCTCAATTAGCCTTGGCTGACCAGTCAGACCTTAGCCATGGCGTCCGCATTGAATACCTGACCCATCCAGCTACTTCGCCAAACCAACAGGAGGTTCACTTCCTCTAGAACGAAACTATCCCATGGGCTGAAGACATCCTTCTGTTTTTATCACAAGGGGAATTGCCAAATGATAAACAGCAGGCCACCAAAGTCAGAGCCTAGTCATCTAATTACATTTTCATCAATGACCTGCTGTACAAGCGGGGATTCTCGCGCCCATACCTCAAGTGTCTCAGTCCTACTCAAGCGATCTATGTGATGAGGGAAGTCCACGAAGGCATTTGTGGTATTTATTCAGGTGCAAGGTCTTACTTCTGGCCTACTCTCAATCAGGATGCCGCCGAATTTGTGCTCAAGTGTGACAAGTGCCAGCGCTTTGCCAATATCCCCTATGCTTCACCAACAAAACTCATCACATTCAGCAGTCCTTACCCTTTCGCTAAGTGGGGCATTGACTTGGTTGGTCCTCTGCCCACTAAGAGGGGCCAAACCAAGTTCACCGTGGTTGCCATTGACTACTTCACCAAATGGGTAGAAGTCGAACCCCTCACTACGATCACTGAGCGAAACACCACCAGATTCATCTAGCAGTCGATTGTATGCCGATTTGGAATCACCCAGGCCATTATTTCAGACAATGGCAAGCAATTCGACAATGCCAAGTTCAGGCAATTCTGTGCAGAGCTCCACATTAGACTATGTTTCTCCTTCCCAGGTCATCCCCAAGCTAATGGGCAAGTCGAAGTCACCAATCGCTCCCTCCTAAAGATCATCAAGACTAAGTTGGAAACTACTAAAGGACTTTGGGTAAAGGAATTACCAAACGTACTTTGGGCTTATCGGACGACCGCTCGAACACCCACTAGGGAGACCCCGTTTTGCCTAACATAAGGTGAAGAAGCAGTCATCCCAGTGGAAATCGGCTTGCCAACTCGTCGGATTTTACACCCAAATCCTGAACTAAACCAAAAGTTGCGTCGAGCCGACCTGGACCTAATTGAAGAACTCCGAGAGGCAACTGCTGTCCGACGGGCGTCATACCAGCAGAAAATGAGAACACATTATAATCGCAGAGTCTGACCACGAGAGTTCGCAGTGGGAGACCTAGTCTTACGCGAAGCCACCCTCGCCACTAAAAAATCAACTAAGGGCAAGCTTGCAGGCAAATGGGAAGGACCTTATGTTGTCACGGCCAGACCTTGCCCAGGTACTTACCGTCTCCGAGATATGGAAGGTAGAGACTTGCCCCATCCATGGAATGCCGAGCACTTGAAGCGTTATTTCCAGTAAAATGGCATCTCCTGTTTTTGTATTGTTCAATTGTTGCATGTTCTCTTTCACCGATCTGCACACTTGTTCATTTTTGCCCTTTCCATATATAGTGTAAACTTGTGATCAACAGGCTGTGCCTTAAATGATAATAATTTGATATCTTTATTATCTATGTTGCGTTCCAACGATAACCTTTTTCACCAAGCCTCAGCACAACTGAACACGAAGAACTTAGCCAGACTGAGCTAACTAAAGCCTCAGCCAGACTGAGTCAACTAAAGCCTCAACCAGACTAAGTAAGAAACGCTCAACCAGACTGAGTAAACAAAAGCCTTAGCACGACTGAGCACGAAGAACTCAGCCAGACTGAGTCAACTAAAGCCTTAGCCAGACTGAGCACGAAGAACTCAGCTAGACTGAGCACAAAGTGCCCAGCCAGACTGAGTTAACTAAAGCCTCAGCTAGACTGAGCACAAAGTGCCCAACCAGACTGAGCTAACTAAAGCCTTAGCCAGATTGAGCACAAAGTACCCAGCCAGACTGAGTAAGAAACGCTTAGCCAAACTGAGACAGCTAAAGTCTCAGCCATACTGAGCATGAAGAATTCAGCCAGACTGAGATAACTAAAGCCTCAGCCCGACTAAGCCCTTCCAGTCTCAGCCAGACTAAGCGCGAAGAACTCAACCAGTCTGAGTCAAAACCGGTCTCATCCAGACAAAGTATGCAGTTACAATCAGTCGCTGCCAGACTTAGTCAAAATTCCAGTTCATAATCACCCATTTTTACTAATTCATAAAAATTAGCCTGCTTGCCCATTTTTACCATTTTTACAAGATAGGTTACTTATCAAATTTCATATTCCCAAATTTTTCTTACCCATTTTTATCCAATTCTACTCAGCCATTTTTTCTATTAAACCTTTACAAATCCAAGCAATAACAACAATAAGAGAACTCGTCGTTTTATTAACACACTTGCACTTTTATACAATTCATTACAAAAATTACATGTAGAAAAAAAAAAAATATTTTTTACAACGATTAATCCCTCTCACTGGATGCGAGATCTTCCTCTTCAATCCCCTCATCCAAGGGAGTCTGGGCAACGTCGTCTTCCCTTACCTTCACGTGACTGAAGTCCATGTCTGGGAACAGATCTTGTGCCTTGTACTTGAAGCTCATCCAGCCGATGTCCCAGTACTGGCTCATCTCGTGCTTATAGAAGTCTGACCGCTGAAAGCTTTGGATCACTTCTTCTTCACTCCTACCTTCAGCGACTACTCCCGACGGCCCAGCACCCCCTTTCCCCCTTCTTCACCAAGCTCCGCGCGACCGCGACGTCAATGGCCATCTGGAATTCGGCAGACCCCTTAAATTGCTCCACAACAGTCACACATAAATCGGGGTACACCGCCCTCTCAGATGCCAATTTGGCCATCTCTTCTACTAAGGCCTTCTCCAAGTCTACAATTCGCCCCTCTGCTTCTTCCTTCTCTTTAATCGCCTGGTCACACAGCTCTTCGTTGTTAACTAGGGCTTCCTCCAACATTTCCTTGGCGGCAGTGCAGGCCTCGTGGATTTTGCCTATCTTTTTCTGCTCGCCTGCCAACTCAAACTCCAGCGATACCACCTTGTGGCGCACCACTTCCAACTCTGATTTGGTTTGGGTGAGCTCGGTAGCAGCACGATCTGCTAAGTAGTTCTGCACCACCACCAGTACCTCCATCTTTTTTGCCCTCTGAGCATACTCTAGCCCCTTGGCACACGCACTCCGCTGCGGCTTTCCTCCAGCCCACTATCTTCGCCCTTAAATTTTGCAGCTGCTCCTTCACCCCTTCCAATTGGGCCCTTAGCGGCTTTCCCTCCATCTTTGCGTACGTTGCCTTATTCATTGGGGCAACCGCCAGGGTCGTCGCCTCCATCTGTGCTGAGCAGAACCCCCTCAAGAGGTCGGCCTCTGTAAATCGCGTCGTCGATCGCACGGCTGCATCCTCTACAACCCCAACGAGACGGTCGACTACGACCTTAGCTTCCCCCCCTTCTTCTGCCGATCGACCAGCCACCGCGCGCACGTGGTAAATGGCGGTCTTAAAAGCGGCGCCCGTCTTTGGTTTTCTCACCCTAACTTTCCCTTCTCTAGGACTTGGGGCCACATCTGACAAAGGGCTCTTCTTGAATGGTTACGACCCCAATCTCTCATCCACTGCGTCCAACCCCACTTGGACATTTGGGCCCATCACTTCTTTCACCCCCCCATCCTTCCCCTCCTTCGACACTGGACCACCGTTACTCTCCACAGCCTCTACTTCTGGGGCTTTCTCCACCCTCCCCTACTTCATCTTCTTCACAACCGGGCGACCCTCACCCTCTTCTGTAGCCACCCTCTTTTTCTTCTTCTTCAACACCGCCTCCACCTCCTATTTGCTCCTCACCTTTAGCGGATCTACTGGAAGTGGCAGCGGGGTAAAGTCAGTCATATCTTTACCTCCTAACGATTTGGGATGTGGTCGGACTCGCTCCTTCATCACCAACTTAGGCGTAGGCCCTAACAGCGACTCCTTATACTTGTTCGCCTTGGCAAAGGTTTTCCACTCCTCCGCCTTTCTCCTTGCCGCAAACTCCTTTCGCGCAGGATCTTACTCAGCCGACTGCGGCCCCAGGCTCAAGGCGAACAGGGTTGAAGGTCAGATCAGGTCATCCCACCTTGCACCCTCCTTCTCCCTCCACTCATTCACCCGTTTCATCCTGTTCTAAGCCTCCGTTTCTAGCCTTGGCTCCACCGATTTAATAGGGACTTTCCACGTTGTGCGAACCCCACTCCCACCATTGGCTGACACATAAAACCACCTCGGTCTCCACCCCTTCACCGATGATGGTAAGCCTGCCACTAGTCCTCAGCCCACCACCGCCTATAAGGTCACCCACGTTTCTTGTTAACCGGAGGCCTTGTAGCACGAAAAGAATTCCTCTACTGTCATCGCCGCCCCCCCGGTCGCCTGTGGCCATGCGACCACGCAGGCCATCAGTATTTTCCATGCGTTGGGCATCAGCTGCCATGGCGCCACTTCCAATCGGTTCAGTACGTTCACCATTATTTGGGGGAGGGACAGCCTCAACCCCCCCGCAGCGCTTCCTCGTACAACGTGAATATCGTTGGTCGTACATCCGATGCCCTCTCTTTAGACATGGGCAACTTCAGGTCTATCTCCGCCAGAATCTGATACTTCTGTCACGATCCAAACCCGCCCCTATGGGTTTAGCACCGTAACCGGCCAGTAATCCGAGATTACCGAAGGCCTGCTTAACAGTAGAACAGTAATACAGAGTACAGGGGCATGGCGAAAGCCAATATAGTAAATAAAACAATGTCCAATGAGCTGTGACAGTCTGTATGCAAAAAGACTTTTCATACATTTATACTTTCAGTACAGAACAATATGCATCATATATACAATCATTCAGTACAGGACTTAATCCCTATCAAATAGTATGGTACAGTGCAGAATATTCAGTCTATACAGTAGTACATTACAGATACAGAGACAGGTGGGGAGATTAAAACACCCCTAAGCCAAAGCTTGAACAGTATTGGAACCTCAAGGTGAGGCACAAAGGTTGGCTTGACAAAACTGGAGTTTACCCCGACGCTTCTAGCAACGGTCCGGTGCTTGTACACCTACATATATATATATATATATATATGAGCAGTGAGCTAAAGCCCAGTGAATAACATAATGAAAAAAGGGGTTAAGAAAGAATTTCCTTTCAGTATTTTAAACAATCGTTTGCCTCGGTAAATCAGTTATACAGTCGGTGGCTTAAACTACATGTCATATTAGTCATTTAGAAATCATAGTAATCGTACGTGGCACAACCGATAGCAAAACAGTACGGTGGTATTAGCAGTGTCAGTACAGTAGTAGTAACGGTAACAGTACAGTAACAGTAACGGTAACAGTATAGTACAGTAATAGTGCAGTAGCGGTAACAGTAACAGTAACAGTAACAGTAACAGTAACAGTAACAGTACAGTTCTTATGGACTCAAGAGGTGTCTCGCACAGATTCTAGAGGTGGCTCACACTGTAGCACTTAGGTCCGTGCAGCACTTTGCTCCAGATTTCACAGATTGGCTTAAAGCCCAGTGTGGACTCAAGAGGTGTCTCGCACAGATTCTAGAGGTGGCTCACACTGTAGCACTTAGGTCCGTGCAGCACTTTGCTCCAGAGATATCCGTGACAGTAGCAGTACAGTAAACAGTAGGTCTTAAAAGACCGAACAGTCAATTGATGGCCATCAATCAGTAAACAGTAGTTGCTAAAGATGCCACAACACAGTTCAGAATATAGGACATACATTCATTCAGTTAACAGTAAACAGTTCATAAAACAGTTTAACTCGGTAAACAGTTCAGTTCAGTAGAAGATAATCATTTTTGAACATATCTTCACACAATTGTTACTCACAGAGTTCTGGGCTACAGTAAGCTAGAGCGTCTCCTCGGAAAGCCAACCCTACACAGTTAACAGATTGAACACACACTAAGCTACACAGTTGGGAAAGATAATAACTTAATCCCTGATTTGCCTCGGTGTGTTCTACATCTATATCCTCATTAAGATGTCTTAAACTAGGTCTAAGCATGCCTAGAATGGGATGAGGATGCAAAGATGTACCCAGAAAACAGTTTCAGAATTTTCAGAAAAACAGTTCCCCGCTCGAGCGTAGGTTTTCCCGCTCGAGCGGACATGTAACAAAGGTCCCTGCTCGAGCGTCAACTCCCCCGCTCGAGCGTGTGACACAAGCCTTCGCTCGAGCGTACAATACCTCGCTCAAGCGGACTGTAAAACAGTGAGAGATGCTGGGAGCTCGATTTCCCCGCTCGAGCGGCACTTCCTCCGCTCGAGCGGACGACCAAAATCTGGAAATTCCAGATTTGAACTCCAAGATCAAAATCAACTTTCAAATGTATCAAATTCGATCCTTTTGGGCTAATTTTCCGGAAACACTTTAAAAACTCAATATACACATGTTTCAAAGATCAATTTGAGAAATCAAAGCCCAAAGGTAGTTCCATTAAACACCATTTTCAAATCAATTTTATGAACATGATTCCAATTGAACATGCATGTACTACAACAACCCTCAAGCCTCAAATTAATGCTCTAATGAGCCAATTCTTTTCAAAACAAGATGAAATCATGGACTTAAACATAAATATGAGCATGCATGTAACATTTGCCATGAAAACAACTTTAAATTCCCCAATACAAGCATGCATGCAAGAGATGAGCTTCAATTCAACATTATAAGCCATATCTTGGCTCTAATCTTTAATCCTCTAAACCATGCAAGGAGTAATTCAATTCATAAACAATAAGGTAATTACTCTACCTTAGATCCTCAATCACAAGACTAGAAGCTCAATTTAGCAATCCACACTTCAATTCTTCAAGTATACAAGTCGATTTCAAGATGAAACCAATCTCTCTCTCTCTCTAGCCGGGCTTTGCTCTCAAAAATGGGCTGAGGAAATTTTTGAATGAAGTGCATAAACCAAGCCTCAAATATGGTATGAAGTGGGCCACTAAGTGGCAATTCCGTAAATAAGGCAACTCTTTGATTTAGTTTATTTTAGTCTAATTTAATCATACCAAAACAATTTTCAGGTAAATATGCCATAAAATCACCTTAATTATGAGGAACACAGAACATCAATCAATTTCAGATTTGGCCGCTGATAAGGCCTTCAATTTGCAGTTTAATGCATAAGACGAGAACAGATAATTTGGCAGTCAAACAGATAGATTATGCATTTAAACAGTTACAGTCAATCAATCAGTCTCAGTTTAACAGTAATCAGTAAACAGTGACGAGGGTTATTACAACTTCCTTCGTACCTCTTCCAACTCCTCCGTCGTGAACGTAGACTTGTCGGCCTTGGTGTGCCAGTGGTCCGGTTCCACTTGGCTAATTAGTTTTGCAGCTATGATCATCGTCGATAGGCGAGCTCGCACTGCTTGCTCCGCCCCTCTCTCCTCCTGTCTCTCTGCTCTGTACTGTTCAGCCAATTCCACTACATCGTCCTCCCCCAATGCCTCTAGCCTCATCGCTGTCACTCCATCTCGAGCCATCTCTTCTACATGTCTACGTATCGTTTTGGAGGCTGGCACAAGGAAGTTCGCAAAATATTGGAGAAGCGTGTCACACGAAACAAATGAGTTCAACTCTGGGATGTGTTGGTTTTTTGTGAAGAGGTAGGTAAAACAAACAACTCCAAATGCCCACGGTTTGCCTATATTCCAAGGATTGAGATTAAAATTCACTAGTTTAAAATTTTCGAAAGATTTCGCCCCTGCCTTTTCCACGTCCCATATTATTCCTCACCCTTCGCTTCCCGCTAACGCATCACCTTCCTTCTCACTAGATCATGCCATGTGTATAACCACGATTCATTACCCTTTCCCCTTTCCTGTCTATTCCACTTCACATCACCATGTGCCCCGTCGCTCCTCGAGCCCCGCGCGCCGCCATTTTCTCGTTCGGTCCCCCTTTGCGGTCGGCCCTCCTCTTGGTCGGTTTTCCCGCTCGGTTCCCCTTCGTGGTCGGCCCTTCTCTCGGTCGGTCTTCTGACTCGACTTCACACAAAACCCGTCTCCCATCTTATTCCCTTCGTTGAACTGAAGCTGCACTTGGGAATGGGGGACTACTGACATCGGTGGGCCCATAGAGGCTTTTGGCCTACCACTTAGAGCCCAATTTACGGTTTAAGTACTGAAGCCCTAAAACCCAACATTGCATCAAAAACCAATAGCATCTAAACACTTGTCAAAAGGAGAACCAACCATATAAGCAGACAAAGATCCTGCAAAGTTATTGCACCACACATTAGCCATTAATGAGGCTCCGACGGCATTAAATGCGATAACTCCTTCACGTCGGAACGGGCAGCCTCACCATGAACAAGGCAAACTAAAGCATAGACTTTCGGCTAACATGACAGGTCGGAGTGGACAAGGAAATGATGAACGACGGATATGAGGAGGTTTCCAAAGACACAAAAAGGTTAAGTTCTCTACTCTCTCTCTCTCTTTTTGGACACAACATCAATCTCTCCTCTAACTTAATCGTCAGAGGGTCCGCTGGGGGACTCCGGTTCCCTGTTGGATATTCTTGTAGGTGATCCAGCAAGCTTAAAGACTGGTGAACGTTGTAAGAATCGTGGGTCAACCCAACTCGCTCTCCAGGAATCAGCAGTATCATCAGTTGCATATATCATGACTGTAATGTAACGAATGGAAATTTTGATTGCCGATATTGAAATTTTAATATAATCACATTAATTTCCTTTCAGATGAATTATATTAACAATCTTTATAATTTGAGATCTGTGTCATTTTGATTCCTAACTTTTCAATTATGATACATTTGACCTTAAATTTTGAATCTTGTTTTAACCAAGGATAATTAAAGATGTTTCATTTGCAAATGGTCTATTTCCAGGGCAAAGTCATCATACAACTTATTTTGTATTGATTAACTTATATGTTGCTTGAAACGTAATGACATTTTTTAAATAAATAATGCTGAAACTTTCTTGATTATGAAGTTCTATTTGGTTTGGTTTTCAATATCTATTTTTAAAAAAAAATTTCTATGAAATTAAAAATTAAATTGGTGAAAAAAAATTAAAACACATCATTTTTATATCATTTTATCTTTTGGGAGGGTAGAAATAATTTTTTAATATTTATTTTCGTTAAATTAGTTTATATTTTTTCAATAGTCAAACATGGGGACAATGTTATTATCATTATTAAACCAATCTATTAAATCAAAAAATTCAAAACTAAAAATATTTCATATATTAAACATATCAATTACAAATTAAAAGCGTAATAACTATCCATTACATGATAACCATCCAAAAATATAACAACAAATACAACTATCTATTACATGATAACCATCAAAAATATCAATAAAAATAACCACCCATTATATAATTACCATCCAAACTAATACTAAAAATTAATTTGGTAAAAAAATAAAAGAATAAAAATGTACAAAATTTATCATTTTTATATAATTTTATCTTTGGTGTGTAGAAATAATTTTTAAAAATTTTAAAATAATTTTTTGACTTTTATTTTTATCAGACTAATTTATATTTTATTAAATTGATGACTTTGTCTTTAAAATGGAGCAATGATATTTTTAATTATCTTTATTTAAACGAGATTTAAAATTTAAAATTAAATATATAATAATTAAAAAGTCAAAATCAAAATAATACAAATTCTAAATTACAAAAATTCGTCCCGTCCTTTTTAGGTACTTCAATTGAAATTTTGACAAAAAGGAAAATATTAGTCAGATTTGAAAGTTTGTCTTCAATTTGCTCCTCCGCTGCCGATTAACCAATGATTGTTATTATCAAATATTCATGCATATGTGTGTAAGTTATGTCTTAAAAATCTAATAACTAACCATTGCTCTTCAGTGATTAAAAAAGAAAGAGTAAATTAAACTTATTTCTCCTAAAGTTTATTTTAATTACAGATTTTTTTTTTAATAGTTTCAAAAATTACACAAATCTCCCTCCTTTTAAAAATAATAGCCAGATTCTCTCCTTTGTTAGAAGCACGTTACAAAAGTAATCAAAAAGAATGACATCAACAACAATAAACACAGAAATGCCCAAAATAATTTTCCCATCCTTTATAAAACAATATACACCCTTGTGATCATTTCTCTCCAATTTTTCAATACCTGTAAATTTTTCCTCCAAACAACATGACAAGTATGAGTATTTTTTTATACTAAGTTAATTTTTTATATATGTATATGTTTTGAATTGCTTTGTAATAGAAATATTGGTTATTTAAAATTAATTTTGCATCCAAAAAAGAAAAAAATCATGTGAAAATAGTGAGCATTTTTTTTAATTTTAATTTTTACACCAAATTTAAAAAAAAAAATTGATTATGAAAATTAAACCAAACAAAAAGTGTTATGATTCACTTTCCCTATATAGTGTGTATATATGTTTTGAATTGCTTTGTACTGGAAATGTTGGTTATGACAATATAATAGTTTCACCTTTAAATAAAAATAAAAACCAAAAAGAGAAACAAAAACAAGAATTCTAATAGGAAACAAAAAGAGAAATAAAAATAAAAAATCTAATATGTTCGGTTTCAATTTTCTAGATTCAATTTTTTGGAAATTGAATTTTTTATTTTCGTATTTTTTTTAATGAATATTGTTAAAATTTTAAGCATTTTTTTAAAATTTTTTTAGATGCATCTTACTTAGATGTATCAAAAAGTAAAATATTTATAAAAAAAATATTTTAAAAAATTAATAAATACATAAGAATACAAAAATGTACTGAATTTTCATATTTGTTTTTGTATTTTTTAAAGATTTTTTTCACAAATATTATACTTTTTAAGTGTATTTATGTTAAGTGTATCTAAAAATTAAAAAAAATACTTAAAATATGAAAAAAAAAATAGTGAAAAAAAAAGTATGAAAAAAAAAAAATTTCTGAAAAGTGAAACCAAACAAGTTAGGATTTAAAATTTTAGTTATGCTAACTTCAAATTTAGGAAAATTTTTATTTCAGGAATGGTTTGAAAAATAATTATAAAAAATGGTAAATTTTATAATATTAATAATTAAAAATATAAATTTTTTTGTTATAAATGTGTAATAATTCCTTAAATTTAAATGTTAACTCATTTGAAAATAGAAATTGATAATAACCTTGGATAGTAGGTCACTAATTCATCCTTCTGTAGGATTTGGTGGGTTAGATGAGACAATGTTAGAGTAGTTGGGTTAATAGAGAGAGAAAGATGGAATGGGGATATTTTAGTCATTTAATGTTATTTTTGACACCATTTGGAACAGAGTTAATAGAATGGGGAATCTAGCTATTATTTTTACAAGTAAGGGAGGTCTGTGTAATTTTTGAAACTACAGAGGAAGTATCTGTAATTAAGGTAAATCTCAGGAGAGGTAAGTGTAATTTACCCAAAAAGAAAAAAAAAAAACTATGCTTTGCGAATTTTCAAATTGGGACCGTAGTGTTGCGAACCTACATTAGATTTGAAACTTATTATTATATAATTTCATATTTTTGTGTGAAAGTATGTCGATTTAGAGTTTAAAATATTTTTGTGCGGACCAGTTTCTGCAATAGAGTAAGATGGTGCACCAATAGGTGAAGGCCTACACAAGGAACAAATAGTTAGGCTGCCCGATCAGGGGTTGGTCGGAAATCCCTTCGACGGTCGAGTCAGTACCGGAGTTTGGTAGAGACAAGATAGAGAAGACCAGTGTTTTTCTAGAGTTAAGAGATCGCCCCTTTCAAGGAGAGTTAGGTTACCTTTTATAAGGATCGTATGACTTATTCATTAAGCTCCCTCGTTCTCCACCTGGTTCTCTACCGTAATGGTAGCACATTCCTTAATAGAGGGGAGCAAGTTTCGTCACTTGCGGGCACCACGTGCCTTTTACTTTTCATGGTATTGATTGATCTGTTAGCACTCATGTGTCGTTGAGTGGGAGCCTTAGAGCCCATGTTATGGACTTACCCACTTCAGAGTAGGGAGTGGTGCTAGGGCCAGGCCTATGGTCTTTCCTCGTTGGAGTGGGAAGTGGTGCTAGGGCCAGGCCCATGGTCTTTCCCTCTTCAGAGTGGGGAGTGGGCCAAGACTGATCCCTTAGCTCGGCCTACCATAAAGTACAGAGAGAGAGCCCACTTTGGAGTGGGGACCTTCGTCTAGTCCAACGAGGCTCCATACAAATAGGCTTGAGTACGGAGTGGGGACCTTCGTCGAGTCCAACGAGGTTCCATACAAATAGGCTTGAGTACGGAGTGGGGACCTTCGTCCAGTCCAACGAGGCTCCATACAAATAGGCTTGAGTACGGAGTGGGGACCTTCGTCCAGTCCAACGAGGTTCCATACAAATAGGCTGGAGTACGGAGTGGGGACCTTCGTCCACTCCAACGAGGTTCCATATAAATAGGCTTGAGTAATTGTGCCCCCTTCATTTGCCTATTGGCTAGCACTAAAAATTATTGAGTGGAAGCCATTATTTGTAGCTCGGCCCAATTTGCTCAAACTTTACATTAGCCTTCAAATTTATTTATTTATTTATATATATATTTGTTTTTTTTTTTGCAAGTGTTGGAGTGCGGCTAGTTTGACATCGTCATTTTGTAAAGCCGAGCTCCTCTTTTTGTAATGGATGCTTTATAGTAATGCCATGCTTTGTTGCATTTTTGTATGTCTTGAACTTTAATTTCTAATTTTTGCTTACATGTGTTATGCTTGCCCCCGGTCGAGCAGGGGCTCTCTAGAGAAGGAGGCCGCCTGTTCGGTCTGATTAGGCTCCGTGCCGTAGAAAAATTGGAAGAAATAACTTCTGATGCCCCCAATCCGAGCAGAGACGCCGTAGGGAAGGAGGACATTTATTTGGGCAAAATAGGTGCCTTAGAAAAATCGGAAGAAAGAACTTCACATGCCCCCAGCCGAGCAGAGGCTCCGAGACTATCTAGGGCGTCTAATCGAGCAGACTAGGCTTTGTGCCTTAGAAATGTCTAGTTGGATTCGGCCGAGCATTTTGTTGCTCGGCTTTTACTTGATTCGGTCAAGCTTAACTCATCGTAGAGTGTAACTCGGCTCTTCGTTGAGCGCGAGTTGTTACCATGGACCATGTTTTCAAGTAACGATACTTGGCATAAATTCCCCCAAGCTATACCACTTGGCGCCCTACTCTAACCGAAGGGTTGAGTTTGCAGGTTGGGGCGTAGGTTAAGACCTGTAACCCGTTCTTGCTCAATTGCCGAGCGAAAATATGTACGACACATATGAAGAAGAACACAATTCATAGGGAAAAGGTGATTTCAATAATACATAGAGAATTGTGATTACATTCAAAAGATGTTTAGATCATTATATCACTGATAGTATTTCTTCAAGTTGGCAACATTCCAAGGACGAGGAATGGGCTTGCTTGCTAGGTCAGTCAGGTAGTAAGCTCTGTTGCCTAAGGCAGAGGTAACTCTGTAAGGCCCTTCCCAGTTAGGGCCGAGCTTCCCTTCACCAGGGACCTTCTTATGATCCATGACCTTCCTTAGCACCAGATCTCCAGGTAGAAATTGGCGAATTAACACATTTTTATTAAAACTTCTAGTAAGTTGTTGCTGGTATGCTGCCAGACGAATGAGCGCGGCCTCTCTGCTCTCCCCTGTCAGGTCAAGAGCTTGGGCGATAGCCTCATCATTATTTACTGGTTCAAAGATTTCAGACCGAATAGTGGGAAGGCCAACCTCCAAGGGGATGATGGCCTCCATCCCATAAGTGAGAGAGTAAGGCGTCCCCCTATCGATCGCCGTGGTGTTGTTCTATACGCCTACAGAACGTTTGGCAGTTCTTCTACCCATTTGCCTTTGGCCTTCTCCAGTCTTTTCTTCATCCCATTGATGACCGTCTTGTTAGATGTTTCAGCTTGACCATTGCCTTGAGGGTAGACTGGAGTAGAATTTCAAAACTCAATTTTTAAGTCAGAACAGAACTTTCTGAAAACCTTCCAATCAAACTGGGTGCCGTTGTCAGATAGTAGGGCCTTTGGGATGCTGAACCGAATAATGACGCTCCTCTAAACGAACCTTTTCATGTCAGCTTCCTTTATGCTTGCTAAGGCTTCAATCTCTACCCACTTAGTGAAATAGCCAGTGACAGCAACGGAGAACCTTTTGTTAGCAGTACCCCTTGCTAGAGGTCCAACGATGTCCAGACCCCATTGTGTAAATGGCCATGGACTGGTGAGGGGAGTTAAGTTCTTGGCTGGTTGATGAATGAGTGGGGTAAACCTTTGGCACTTGTCGCATTTTTGGATATACTGTTGGGCATCTTTCTGCATACGCGGACACCAGTACCCATGAGTAAGGGCTCGGTGTGCCAAGGACCGACCTCCAGTGTGACTACCACAGATCCCCTCATGGATTTCATAAAGAAAGTTCTCCACAAGATTGGTATGAACACAAAGAAGATACGAACCAAGGTAAGACTTTTTGTAGAGCTTGCCCGAAGGTAAGACCCAAAATCGCGCAACTCGGTGCCTTGTTTTATGTGCTTCTTTCTTGTCATCTGAAAGGGCACCATTTTTTAAGAAGGCAAGGAGTGGGTCCATCCTGCTCGGACCGAGGTCAGTACAGAGGACCGAGCTGGGTGGATCGATAGTCGGTTGAGGAACAAATTCAACCCATATCTTGCGACCATTTCTGGAGTCCACCGAAGAGCCAAGATAGGCTAAGGCATCGGCGTGGCTATTTCCATCACGGCCAATTTTCACAACCCTGATAGCTTAAAATTTGTGGATCAGGTGCTTGGCTTGTTCTGCATAGGATGTCATCCGGTCATTGCAAGTTTCGTATACTCCAGTCAATTGGTTCACCACAAGTTGGAAGTCGCTATAAACGAGCAACTCCTCTGCATTAAAGTGTTCAGCGCTGCGTAGACTAGCTAGCAGAGCCTCATACTTCGCTTCATTGTTGGAAACCTTCCATCCCAATCTGACAACTTGCTTCCAAACAAACCCTTCTGGTGAAATAAGGACCATTCTCGCTCCAGAACCCTTTTGGTTGGAGGATCTATCAACGAACAGCTGCCAAACGTCTCCAATGAAAAGTTTTCATGCCTTAACGGGGGTTTGATGAGTGTTGTGGATTCCGGTTGCTAAGGTCGAGCTCCCTTCAGAGGGGCCGGTCAGTCTTAGAGTGAACTCAGCTACGAAGTCTGTTATCCGTGGCTGGAATTTAATGTCAAACTTCCTCAATTTTACTGCCGACTTCATTGTCCAGCTCGAGAAATCAGCTCGGCTGAACACAGACTTTAGAGGGTACTCTGTGAGGACATTGATAGTGTGTTCTTGGAAGTAGTGAGCAAGCTTCCTAGAGGCTATCAATAGGGCGTGTGCCAGCTTCTCTAGAGGTAGGTATCTGGTTTCGGCATCCAAGAGGGTTTTGCTAACGTAGTATACTGGCTTTTGTTCTTTCTCTTCCTCTCTAATCAAGACTGCACTCACAGCGTGATCGGAGACAGCCAAGTAAAGAAAGAGTTCTTCGTTGGGGACTGGAGTAGACAAAAGATGAGGGGCAGAAAGATACATTTCCAACTCTGCAAGTGCTTCGGAGCACTGGTCACCCCATTCAAAGTCTGCCTTCTTCCTTAAGAGTTTGAAGAAGGGTCTCATTCGATCAGAAGACTGACTAATGAAACGATTCAATGCTGCAGCCATACCAGCGAGCTTTTGTAGTTCCCTAGCCTTTGTAGGTGCCTCGATGTCTTGGAGGGCTTGGATCTGGTCGGGATTGACTTCGATACCTTGTCTGGTCACCATATATCCCAAGAACTTCCCTGAACTTACCCCAAATGCACATTTTGAGGCGTTTAAGCGAAGCTTGTGGGTCTGCAGGGTTTGGAACACTTCCTTCAAGTCTCTCAGATGATGTTCAGCCAATTTACTTTTGACCACCATGTCATCTATATAGGCCTCCATAGTCTTTCCTAGTTGGTCCTTGAACATTTTAGTGACCATCTGTTGATAGGTCGCACCGGCGTTCTTCAGGCCGAAGAGCATCACTTTGTAGCAGTAGGTGCCCCTTGGACTAATGAATACTGTCTTCTCCTGGTCAGGGCCAAACAGGAGGATTTGATGATAGCCACTGTAGGCATCTAGGAAGCTCATCCGTTCATGTCCGGCAGTTGCATCTACTAGTTGGTCTATCCATGCAAGAGAAAAGTTGTCCTTAGGACAAGCTTTGTTGAGGCTGGTGAGGTCGATGCACACCCTCCATTTTTTGTTCTTTTTCTTCACCACGACGGTATTAGACAGCCATTTCGGATATTGTGCCTCCCGTATGACCTCTGCCACCAGAAGCTTATTTACCTCTTGAATGACCACTTCTGTATGTTCTACGGATGATCGTCTGCTCTTTTGGACTACAGGCCGAGCTGCTGGTTGGACATTGAGTTGGTGACATGCAAAGGCTGGGTCCAACCCAGGAGTCTCGTAAGCAGATCAGGCAAATACCTCTATATTCTTGCGGAGGAGAATTAGCAACTGCTCCTTCTCGTCGGCGAGAAGCGAAGTGCCTAGTAGAAAGAATTTGTCTGGATCTCCTCCACCCACCAAGATCGTTTCGAGGTCCTCTACCATCTTCTCTGTTGGTACTCTACCAACGTCTTCCAGTACAGGCTGATCAGGCAGTTCGACCATCTGGACTTCCTTGCATGCTTGTTTAGACTTCATGGCAGCGATGAAGCAGTGTTTTGCCGCTACTTGGTCACCCTTGATCTCCTCCACCCCATTCTTTGTTGGAAAACGGACTACCTGGTGATAAGTGGATGGCACTGACTCCATTGTATGAACCCAAGGTCGACCGAGTATTGCATTGTAAGGAGATGAAGTGTTGATCACCAAGAAGTCAACAAGGACCACTTTGGACTTTGTTGTGACGAACAAGGTGATCCGGCCGAGCGGCCACTCTGTCTGTCCATTGAAGCAGACCAAATGAGAGACTGCAGGGATTAAGTGTTGCTCATCAAGACCCAGCTTCTTGAAAAGGTCATAATACATAATGTCAGCGGCGTTTCCTTGATTAATTAGGACCCCGTTTCACATCAAATTTGTTCGCCACATCGACGGTGACGATCAGGGCATCAGTGAGAGGATGTTGGATCCCTTCCAGATCTTTCTCGGAGAACGCAATGTCGAACTGAGAGGGCTTTGCTTCCGTTCTGGACTTCTTGAGCAATGGTCCTACTGACATGACTTGTTGCAAGTGCATGGCTCTCTGAATCTCGCCACGAAGAGCATTCTCCCTTTGGGGGTCGGTTATCCCATGGATAACGTTTATCACTAGCCTTGGGGCTTGGTCCTTTGGTAGAGGGGTTGGGGGTTGTCCCTGTTTTGCCCTTGTCTTTTCCACATCGATCCATTGCTGGAGGTGGCCGATAGTGACCAAGTCTTCGTGATGCCTCTTAAGGTCTCCACAGTTCTGCGTCTTATGCCATTTCTCACGATGGTAGGTGCACTGCCACTCCTGGTTGTGCCGAGCAAGGTCCTCCATCGTCTTAGGAGGCCAAACGAAGTAGGGTTCTCCCTTGATTTTTTCCAAGAGCCTGTAGATCGGCTCTATGAACACAGTGGTTATGGCTTCGTAGGATCTACTCCTTTCTTTTTCAGTTTGCATGGTCGCTTGCTTATTTTGGCCATACCTCCTTCTTTGGTCCTCCCTCCTAGGCTGTTCGGCCCCATGTTGCCAAGAGGCCTTAACTCCCTCATCTGCAACTAACACTTGTATAGAGGCTGTGTCATTTTCCAAACGGGCTTGCTCCTCTATTCAAGCCCTCAGCTCTTTCAAGTCAGAGGCGGGTCGTTTCGCCAATGACTGCCTGAGCTTATGTGAAGGGGAGAGGCCTTGTTTGAAGTATAGAGCTGCCAATGGCTCACTGCAAACATCTTCTTCCAAATCGCCATATGCCTCCTAATATCGCCGAGCGTATTCGCGCAAAGACTCCTTTTTATCCTTCTGAGTATTGAACAAGGTATCCAATCCCTTCGAGATTCGGCTATTAGAAACAAACTGTGCGAGGAAGGCTTCAGAGAGCTGAGCCCAATCATAGATTGATTGAGGAGAAAGCTTGTCATACTATCGGAGGCCGTGCTCACCAAGGCTAGAGGCAAAAATCTTGCACATGAATGCATCGTTCTGATTCCAAAGTGACATCATTTGGCGGTAATGGCTGATATGAGTCAAGGGGTCTGACTTCCCATCATAGAGGATGAATTTCGGTGGACTGTACTTATAAGGAGGTTCCACCGCTTCAATCTCAGGGCAAAGGGGGGAAGAGACTAGTCGGTCCAGAGCACGACGCTCTATCTGATGAACAGACCGATCTAGATGCTCCTTTTCCATTTCTAATCGCCGTTCTGCTACTTTGTTGGACCGTCAGTCATCCCCTTGGTTGTTGTTCAACCATGTCCTCAAGTCACGCAGTCGCTTGTCACGACGACACGGAGGAGGAGAGATTGTTGAATAATGATTGATGGACTTTTGTCTCTTGCGAAAGTCTTCATGGGAATTCTCTGTCCAACTACTGGCTCCCTCACTGCGTACCGAAATCGGCTGGCTACACTCACCATGAGCAGGACTGTAGTTAGACCATTCACGTCGTAGGGGCGGCGGAGGAGTGTGCCTCCGTTGCTGCGACGGTCCCCTTCCGGACTTCCTTGGCTCACCCTGAGGTACCATCTGCTTCCTCAGTTGAGCACGTAGCTCCTCAATCTCCAGACTCATCGAGTTGATGACACGATCATGGTGGTCCTTCTCAACAAACAGCCGTTGAGATGACTAATAGGCGACGGCATGACATCGCTCCGCCGTATGGGGGGTCGGACTGTCGTAGTCCATCAGGTTGTCATTCCCGGTAGGGAAGGCCAGACCCTTGTCTTTGGCTCTCTCCATTCCTGGAGTCTTCTCTCCTACCCCAGGTTGCGAGGTTCCTTCAATATCCATCGTCGGAGTTCGTCACAAAGTAATAAGAGAACGACTCCCACAGACGGCGCCAAATGTGCGGACCAGTTTCCGCAATAGAGTAAGATGGAACTTCGTGGACGAACCCTGGCGCACCGATGGGTGAAGGCCTGCACAAGGAACAAATAGTTAGGCTGCCCGACCGGGGGTTGGTCGGAAATCCCTCCGACGGTCAAGTTAATACCGGAGTTTGGTAGAGACAAGATAGAGAAAACCAGTGTGTTTCAAGAGTTAAGAAATCGCCCCTTTCAAGGAGAGTCAGGTTACCTTTTATAAGGATCGCATGACTTATTCATCAAGCTCCCTCGTTCTCCGCCTGGTCCTCAGCCGTAATGGTAGCACATTCCTTAATAGGAGGGAGCAAGTTCCGTCATTCGTGGGCACCACGTGCCTTTTACTTTACATGGTATTGATTGATCTGTTAGCACTCATGTGTTGTTGAGTGGGAGCCTTGGAGCCCATGTTATAGACTTACTGTCACGCCCCGAACCCGCCCCTAGAAGTTCGGTAACGAGACCGGCCAGTAATCCTAGATTACCACAGGCCTTCCTGAACTAAACAAAAAATAAAAGGGGCTCGCGGAAGCGAAATAAGAAAACTAATAATCCAAGAGCTGTGCATAAATATGAACAAGTATATACATGCCAAAAAAAAAATGAGTTAATTACCCACATCCATTTACAAAATATGTAGCAAAATATCAAAACAAAACAACAGACACAAGCCACAGGTACAACAACAGAAGCTCGCAAAACGGCCTTCCAGGCCTAGCTCTCGCTCGGAGATACAAAACTCAGGTAGGCTTCAAAACGGCGGCTCAACCTGGACTCCGCCTAGGCTTGACTCCCAGAGTGCTCACCTATAAATACATAAATACAATCAATGAGCTAAAGCTCAGCAAGTAACATAACAGTAAAGAGGTTTAGTGAACGAAGTCCAACATGTTCATAAATCCAAAATAAATCAACATAAACATGAATCAATCATCATATCAACATACGTAATGGCATACTCCACAGAAACTTATCATAGGTTGTCTTCCGACTAGAGTAACCGGTCCGTACACCGATTAATCGACTAACGAGATCTCGTAACTGGTCCACTCAGGACTATCTATGGATGCCATACTAGATTCGCAAACTAGGACCTTCGTTCACAGAAAACACTTATCATTTCAAAATCATATCATAATAATCACATTTTGAACATAATGCATAACAACATATCTTTACGGAGATGTTACTTACAGCGGGTTTCCGAAACCGATGGCACGGTCTTCTCAATCTGACCTGCATACATCAAGATTATAGCACCTTCTCATCATTCGACATCATATAATTCATTTCTTTTCTCATTCTGTTATAATCATTCTCTTTCTTCATTACATTCATTTAGGTCCATATCATGATCATAAGATGCGAATTGATGCAACTAATATAGCAAAATCATATGAAACAACTTCCACAATTTTCCTGAAAATAAGCCCTTCCGCTCGAGCGTTACTTTGTCCGCTCGAGCGGACAGCACAATTCTCCAAAACTGCTGAGAGGTTGATTTCTACGCTCGAGCGGGCTTACCTCCGCTCGAGCGGACCCTGCGAAATCCGAAATTCTGGAATTTCCAAAGCTTCAATCTCTCCTTTTTACAAAACCATTTACCATTCATGAAATCCAAGCCCCAAGCCTCAAAACACTTGTATAACAACATCATTTATCCATTATATCTTCAATTCAAACCCAATAGCATCATATTAAGATCAATCCCATGAATCAAGATGGAAATCCATAACAAACACATTAAAGCTTCATTTATATACATCCATGGAGGTTTTTCTCAAACATGACCAAAAGTATAAATCATACCATTTAAAGCCCTAGATGCTCAGATTAAACATGAATTCTCTTTAATTCCATGCACTAGCCATAAGATCATAAAGGAATCAACCTTAGTTCAACAAACTTACCTTAATTCTTTGATGGAGAAGAGTTAAGCTCACTTTCCCTTTCTTTCTCTTCTTCTTCCCGTGGTTCTCCCTCTTTCCCGTAGTCTCTCTCTTTCTCAGATATTTCTTTCTTTGGTTTGAGTCAAAGGGTCAAAGCATCCTTATCTTATAATATGTATATATCATAATATCCAACTAATCCACTTAAGCCAAAAACATGCCAGACGGGGCATAACGAATCAGATAAAATTCAGTCTTCAATTTATCATTTCGAATGGTTCTAAAAATTCCCAATATCGCATAGGTATTTTAAATTTCATTTTCTGATTCCATTTCGGTCATTAATTTCAGTCCCGAAGTTGTAGTCCCAACAGATAATTTCTCAATTCAACAGGTAATCTTCAATTAAATCATATTTAGGCTTAATAATCACCGATAATTACGACACATACTTCCGGGTCATTACACTTACCCACTTCGGAGTAGGGAGTGGTGCTAGGACCAGGCCTATGGTCTTTCCTCATTGGAGTGGAAAGTGGTGCTAGGGTCAGGCCCATGGTCTTCCCCTCTTCGGAATGAGGAGTGGGGAGTGGGCCAAGACTGATCCCTTAGCTCGGCCCATCATAGAGTATAGAGAGAGAGAGCCCACTTCGGAGTGGGGACCTTCGTCTAGTCCAACGAGGCTCCATACAAATAGGCTTGAGTACGCAGTGGGGACCTTCGTCCAATCCAATGAGATCCAACGAGGTTCCATACAAATAGGCTTGAGTACGGAATGGGGACCTTCGTCCAGTCCAACGAGGTTTTATACAAATAGGATTGAGTCCGGAGTGGGGACCTTCGTCCAGTCCAACAAGGCTCCATACAAATAGGCTTGAGTACGGAGTGGGGACCTTCGTCCACTCCAACGAGGTTCCATACAAATAGTTGAGTACGGAGTGGGGATCTTCGTCCACTCCAACGAGATTCCATATAAATAGGCTTGAGTAAGTGTTGTATGGAACTTCACTAATCGGTGCACCAGGGTTCGTCCACGAAGTTCCATCTTACTCTATTGCGGAAACTGGTCTGCCTATTATCAAATTGGAAAAAAAAATTCATGTACTACGATGTAGGTAAGGTTTTGCACTAATTGAATAAAAATCTTGACTCCGCACCAGACTCAGTTGACATAGCTAAGTTGATGGAGGAAAGAGAGCATTGCATATACAGATTTCATTAACCTAAAATTTCTTTCAATTTCAGGTTGGGTCTAGGGACCATGAGGGGAACAAACCTGGAACTATGGCAAAAGATTTAAGTGACGTATATTTGTTAGTACTTGTTAAAAGAGACATTGGTATATTTTATTACTGGTCATGATAGACAAAGACATGCATGTAACAAAATGGGTCCTCATCAAACTATAGCAATAATTGTTATTGCTATTTGAGATTATGTTGTGTACAGTAACCCAACTTTCTCTATCACTTTTGTGGAGGGAAAGGAGGTCCCCCTTTTTGCCTACCAAAACAATCCAAAACCCAATCCTTGACCCACCACATCAATAATTCAAGCCATATTGTGTAGATCTTAACTCAATTTGCCTTTGTTACTTCAATTCTTTGTTTAATAGTCAAGTACAACTATATAATATAAGGGTTTTACAAACTAAACTTTTTGATTTTCAAAAGTGAAAATTTATTGCAAAAAAATATTAAGAGTGCAATTCCCATCATTATGAAAGTCGTTATTAAAAGGTTATTCTGAAAAGTAAAAAAAAAAAGATTTTTAGTGACAATTTAAAAAATGTAGCTAATAAATACTTTTTTCATAAATAAAACAATTTTGTGTCAAAAAAATTTACTTTTTGAAATGAAAAATTTTGGTCCTCCCAAAAAATATTTCATCACTAAATGTCCAACTTCGTCGATACAAATACAACAATGAAACCATCTAAAAAAAAAAAAAATACAGCAATGAAACTAATATTTTATGGACCCATCTAGTGGAATCTATAACATGTGCCTTAACTAGTGGAACAAATGCCAACCTTAAGTGGTGGACCAAATTGTGAAATTCTACACACCCCAAGTTAAATTAGTAAAAAATATTAAGAATGTAAACTCTAACACAATGAGTCTTCACTAAGAAAATATAGGCATTCATTGATGATTTCATTATTTATTTATTTATTATTTAATTAATAATGTGTGCTGGCTTATATTTTATAATCAAAATTTGATCCTAATCAGTTTGTTTACAGTTATGCATCATCAGGTGTAGGAGGGTGAACATGTTTTAGAAAAGTCTGTCCAACTTTTAGTGGGTTTTGGTGTGTGGGGCTTATTTAGGCCATTTGGGAAATGTGTAATAGGTAGGCATGGCAATCAACAAGTACTTCATCAAGTAGTGATATGAAAAAGGTGTTTAATTTAAGGGAGATTTATAGGCCAGTCGTATTAAGTAGGTGGGTATTGTTTCAGTGTGCATCACATATTGTATATAATTTTATCATAAAATATATAAATTTTTATGAATTTATATAATTAATCTCATAAAAATGTATAAGTTGAATATACATTTTTATTAATCTCACTTTTATAAATAGACTTATATGAATTTGTGTTCAACTTATAAATTTTGATAAAATATTTTAAGCCTTACTTGTGCATAAAAAAGTGTACAACACTTCTACGTATTTAAGTCTATTGTGTATCGGAAAGTCAGTAAAAAGTTAACTTTTGACTTTTTTAGTGATTTTTTTTGACAAAAAAGTTGACTTTTTTGTAACTTTTTTAAGAAAACTTGATAAAAAGCTAAAAATTAATTTTTTACTAAGTTTCCAAATTACTCCTACTGGCTAGCAATTTACCATTAATTTTTAAATGTAGCTACCATTCTCAGGTATATCCACTGCACCTAATTATATAATATTTGAGACTGTATATGTAGATGGAATTGATACCTAATAGTCAAACTTTCCACCAAGAAGCCAATATTCACTTACACTTTGACTACGGGGGAAGAAATTACACTCAGTTTGAATGAGGTGATTTGATCAGAAATAATAAAAAAAATAGGTTAATTACTTGAAAATCTTATTTATAAATATTATGGTAGTTTAGATTTTATTTAAGATTTTTTAAATCAATAAGTTATATTTAGTAAAATTAAAAATATTATAAATTTTTTCTAATTTTTAAAACTAAGAACATTATCAATTTTAAATAATAATGTTCTAGATAATTGTTTCACTAACTGATCGGAAAAAAACAGAACATGAGATTAAACGTTTTTGTCTTTCTACTTATTGGTTTGATTTAATTATCCAATAAGACTGAGAACATTATCATTTTTTTTCTACTTTTAAAACTGAAAATATTATTAGTTTTTTATTTTTATTTTTATTTTCAATTTTGTACATCAATGTTCCATCATTATGTTCCTTTATAGACACAAAATTTTCAGTTTTGCACAAAAAAATAATTCAATTTTTTGAAAAAAAATTAGTTTTTTTTTTTTTTTTGCACATAATTTTTTTTAGTTTTTCCAATTTGAAAGTTGATGTTTTAAAGTTTTGAAAATCAAAATAAATGTCAAATCATCATATTCCTTTATAAATAATCATAAATGATAAACAATCATTGTTTGAAGGATAATTTCAACCATTAAAAATTTAATGAGACTTAAAGGTCCAAAAAATATTAGTTAATGGAGTATAAGTTCATAAATTAAAACTTATGTGTAAATGTTACTAAAAAAATAATGAGATGAAAAATTCTTTTAATGTTTAGTTTACAAATCAAGGGAAAAATAATGAAAAATTCTGAAAAAGTTAAATTTTGTTGTATTTTCTTATGGCTGCTGGCCTGCGAGATGCATGGGACAAAGGAAATTTTTGTCAAAATGATATCTTTTTTAATATAAAATTTAGATGGATTATTAACAGCACTCTTTACTTCACCTTGCATCATTTGAATTAGTCAAGTATTAGATTTAAGCTTAACAAAGAGAAACATATATTAGTCAAGCATTATAAATTTAATTGGTAAATTTTGTTGTATAAATTTATTGTATCGAATATTGCCTTCATCTAAAGTGGTGACGTTTATACCAGATGGCCTACATTTTTAATTTATCAACACCATATAAGATAAATCTTTTGTCAAAAAAATTTATTAGGGACAAAAATACGGCTTCACTAGAAATGATATTTTAATTAAAAATTAAGTAAAATTATATTGGCCACTTTAAGGTTTTAAAAAAATACAATAAATTTCATAACTTTACAATAATTATATTATTGATCTCCTTTTAGTGAAAGTTAAACTAATTGAGACTAATATAAATGATGCATAGACACGTATAGATAATTAAAAGTAATATATATTTTAAGTATAAAAATTATGGAAAATATCAATTTTCCATCAGTAATGATTGATGAAAATGAAGCAAAATTTTATATGAATTAAAATTTTAAGGAATACAGTATAATTATGTTAAATTTTTAGGACTGAATGTATTTTTTTAATTTTAAGAGAATAGAGTATAATTATGTTAAAATTGTGGAATAGTGTAATTTACCCAAACAAATTAAAAAAGAGAGGAGAGGATGAAACAAGAACACCTGCAAATGTTTACAAATACACCATATATATATATATATATATATATTATATGTGGGAAACACATTTGTTGGTGTTCTGAAGCCCTTGTCAAATAAAATTTTGTATATTTCTAAATTATTCAAAATAACCTTATATAATTGGCTCACCTTCAAAAATTCATTAAATTCATATTCAGATTGAAATTAAAATTTGTATTTTATAGATTTAAAAGTACACCCCTCATGTGAGCATAATATATAAATAGATGTATTTATACACAATGTACAACCAGAATTACAAAATGCAAATAATTATTTGTGTATTTTTATATACTGAACAAAATCATACTAACCACAAAATCTCTGAAGAAATTTTTTTCTTGAAATAAAAAAAGTCTCTTCTAGTTCTAGCCACACATTCCCTTCATTGCTTTTGGCTTATATTGAAGACAAAACCATAATGGATCGACTATTGTCCTTTACTTTGGCAGCTGAGAGATTTTTTTTCTCAAGCCTTGGAGTTAGGTTTGGCAAATTATTATTATTATTAGTATTATTTTGTGGCTTTCTGACTGAAGTTGTGGTTTAAAAAAAAATGGAGCATTCATTTAACAACTAAATTAAACAATATATATTGTACATCTTTTAATTGCATGTGAAAAATATGACTTTTTTGCTTTCGTATAATTTAAAAACATTAAATACACTTTACTTTTTGAAATTTATTGGCCCAATTTTTAATTTTTAATTTTTAATTTTTAATTTTTAATTTTTAATTTGTTGCAAAACACATCTGCACTGCACATCTTGTGAAAGACTGGTCCTTCACCACTAGCTCTTGTCATGGAGAAATTATTGGGTGGTACATGTGTAATGTTAATTGGTGCTCTATCAGCAGTTGATTGGTGAATGTTTCGATAAATTGATAGTAATACATTGACACGATCCTACTAGCAAGGTGCCTAGCTAATTGATATGTGTTGTGCTTGGTTAGGAGATTTAAGAAGATATTTGAAAAAGAAAAGAAAAAAAATGTGTGAAATTAAATGAAATATAAGCATATTTTATTCACATTTTATCTTTCTTTTTTTTTTTCCAAATCACTTTTCAAATCTGTCAACCAAATACAACAGCCTAAGTGTACCACATAACATTGTTCACATAACATTGTTCCTGAAAAAGGCTAATAATATCCCTTGCTATGTGGTGTGATTGATGTCAACTGACCTATGCCCCACAACCAAGGATTAGACTTAAAATAATGAGAAATGCTTTAAACCACTAATTAGTGGTGGCTCCAGTGTGTTTATGCCTTCTTTTTTTTTTTTAATTGCCACCTCACTAGTGATGGGATTAGTAATGACAAATTAGTGGCCTATAGCATTGCTCTAAAATAATTTCATATATTTTTTTTTTGTGAAACAATCCTTGTTATTAGATGTGTGTGGTTTGCTATCAAGGTAAAGAAGATATATAAAGAGGTCATCCACGGCTCATTCTTGAATTTAAGGATTTGTTATTCATGATCTTTATGAACTCATTTTCTTTATCTAAAGAGTGAACTACTGATAGTTAAATTTTTTATTCTTCACATTTGTTTGTGGTTCACTCTTAAGAATAAAACTAAATAATTATTTGGTATATCTTCACAAAATTATGAGAGTTTCTATTTATGCATCACAAACTTACCTCTCTTACACCCTTAATTAATTTTGTATATTTTTTATTACAATTTTATCACTTTTTAAAATTACCATTAAACCCATATATAAACAAAGTAATAACAAACATTAGAAGTTCTGACACTGGAGCCAGCTAGGCCACTGAAGATTGTGGCTTTGTGAGTAGGCTTAGCCCAAATTTACAATACAGGGCCTCAACACAATAAACCCAATTGCTTTGTTTTTATTTTTATTATAATAATAAAAGAATGAAGTGGTAAAATTCAAACTCCGACAACAGGATTGACGAGGGAGTATCTCATCCACTTGGTTCAAAAAACGAATATCAATAAGCTTAATTAGTTCGCATAATGTCCACTAAATACTCAAATACAAGTTAGCAGTCTTAAATAGGCTTGGCCCAAACTAATATAAACAGTTCCCAAAAGAAACTAAAAAGCCCAAGGCCAAGGCCAACCCACTAAAACATTGGGTTGGTCAATTCCCAAAGGGAAAAAAAAAAAAAAATCATGTTTCACATTGCATTACACAAGGGCTACATAATTAGACTGGATAATATGGATTGTAATGTATTAGACTGGATAATATGGACCATAATGTAATAGACTGATAGTCTTAGGATATATAATTTTTGAATTATTTGGTTAAATATAATGTGTATAACATGTTTATTTTTTTATGGGATTAAATGTTTGAAAATGTTTATTTTAGCGACTCTCATGTTTGATTTGAAAATTATGAAACATATTGTTTAAATTGTTTACAATGTCAATATTTAATTTGAAGGATATTTTATTTTATTTAAAGTATGTTTTATTTTATTTTATCTTTTTTTGAAATATAATTTAGGAAAATTTACCAATAAATCCCAAATGTTGGTCTTATAATCCATTTGGTCCCATTTTTGTTTTAATTTTCCGTTTAGTCCCGTCCTTTGTGAAAGGACGTAATCGCCATCAATGTACAAATTAATGTATGTGATACAGCTGGATGTAAATGGAGGGGGTTTAGGCGCGTGTGACACAGGGGAGCTAAGTTGAAGGGTGTAACGTAAGGTGGGTCACGTGACACATGATGGAGTGTCACACATCAACAAAATCCACTAAGGCATTTTGTACTGTGATTGTGGGTTTGGTGATTGCCACATGTCACACATTAGCAAAGTGCACTAACGTGAGGTGTGTTGTGTTGGTGTTGGAGTATCACTGTCACGTTTGAGAAAAGTACTGAGGAGGAATTATTTTATTTAGAATAAAAGTTTTGAAATGTCACATCATACCCGTCACGTTGTCACATTTAGAAAAAGTACACTAGGGAGATTTTTATTTTTTTTGGAGTGTTACATCGTTGAAGTGTGAGATTAATACCTGCCACATTGGATTATCACATCATACCTGTCACATTAATAAAAGGGTATAACTGTCTACCAAACACTACCAGAATAAAAAAATAGGATCACACGGAAAGAAACTCTCCACTGATAAGACTTAACAGATTAATAGAAAAAACTTGGGATTAATTGGAGTACTTGTTTGTGAGATGAAATTTATTAGTAAATATCCCTATAATATAATTTATTTATTTTATAATGACCACTTTAATTTTATTTAAATACAAAATTAGAAGTATGTTTTCATTTATGATTTTGCTAATACAAAAAAGAAAAATAAAAATAAAAAGTAAGAGAAGCCTATTATATATCATGAGTTTAATTTACATCTGTTTAAAAAAAATTCAACATGTTTAAAAAAGATATTACAAAAATGGCGAATTACACTAACATTCCCTATAGTTTGAGCTTGTATCACTTTGATCCCTGAACCTTCAATTATAATACATTTAATCTTGAATTTTAAATCTCGTTTCAAATAAGGATAATTGAAGATGTTGTTGCTCTATTTGAAGGGTAAAGTTTTCGTACAACTTATTTTGTATTGGTTAAATTTTATATTATTTGAAATATAATGGGTTTTTTTAATGAATAATGTTAAGACTTTTTTTGTAATGAAGTTCTGTTTAATATGATTTTTAGAATCTATTTTTAGAAAAACTTTGTAAGAAACTAAAAATTAAATTGGAAAAAAAAATTAAATATATTATTTTTATATAATTTTATCTTTTGGGGAGGGGTAGAATTAAATTTTTTTGGTATTTATTTTTGTTAAATTAGTTTTATTTTTTCAAAAGTCAAATATGGTGACAATTTTAATGTCTTTATTAAACCAATCCATTAAATTAAAAAATTGAAAACTAAAAACAATTCATATATTAAACATATCGATTATATATTAAAAGCTTAACAATCATCCATTATATGATAATCATAAAAAAATATCTATTAACAACAAATGCAACCATCTATTACATGATAACCATCCAAAAATATCAACAAAAACAATCACCCATTACATTATCATCATCCAAACACATACTAAAAATTAATTTGGTAAAAAATTAAAAATAAAAATGTAAAAGATTTATCATTTTTATATAATTTTATCTTTGGTTAGTAGAAATAATTTCTAAAAATTTAAAAATAATTGTGACATTTATTTTTGTCAAACTAGTTTATTTTATCAAATTGATGATTTTGTCCTTGAATGGAGCAACAATGTCTTCAATTATCCTTATTTAGAACGAGATTCAAATTCATGATTAAATGTATTATAATTGAAAGATCATGAATCAAAGTGACACAAGCCCCAAACTATAGGGACCGTTAATGTAATTCACCCTTCGAAAAATGAAAGAAATAAATTTTATATACACTTTAGGGTTAATTTCATCATTTTTAATCCCAAAGTTGACTGAGTGTAACAACGCCCGCGAGGGACCTCGCTACAGTTCGGACTCGATTTTGTTGCGGTTCTAAATCTCGAACCAAAGAGTCCAAATCCGGCAAATCGTTTTGAGAAAAACTGATTTTTTTGAAAGAAGTGCCAAACATGGACTGCTTTGCCAGATAACAGAGTCGCCACCTAAATATTTTTTAAATGGGAAATTTAGGAAACCCTAACTCAGTGCCAAAGGCCACGTGTCCGTCATCACCAAAGTTGGCTCGGGAACTCGGGTACGATTGGGGAAGGTCACATCGTGAGCACCCCCGCTCGCCCGGTCAAAGACCGGCCTCTACTAACCATGATATCTGTTTTTGAAAACTTTGTGAGTTCTTATTCCGATTATTAGCCTAGGATTACTATGCGATGCTCGCAGCAAACAAGTATAGACTGAATCGCCTGAATTGGAACAAAACATTTCATGTTTGTTTGTTTGAAAATGGTTTGCTACCCTCAGGTAGGCTTAAAATGCGGATTTGCCACCCTCGGGTGGGCTTAGAAAACATGATTGATGAATTGTCCCAATTCAGATAACTCAACCTCCACCCACAGGCATTCAAGGCAGTTATATCACATAAGCATATAGCCTCATGGCAAGCATGCTATCATGGCAACACTCACACGCATGCAAGGATGCTAAAGCATAAAACTCACCTAGTACTCCAAGCCAAAACAGGAACCGATTAGAATCATGCATGGATCCTAAGTATACAGAATGCCTAATGCAACACATGCAAAATGCAACCATAGCAGGCTCGGCTATTCTAAACATGGCATATGAAATGCTACAGCTAACGTGTATTCAATTTGGAATCGAAATACAGATGCAGTTTGTATGATGCGCCGAGCCCGGTGCGTGCAAAACAGATGAATGATGCAAACATGCTGTCATACCGTTATGCTAATTAAAATATGCCCTATATCTAACCAACGTAAGCGGGTAAATAAAAGGGAGAAAGACGTGGGGTTGGAAGACATACATCACACACACCCACACTTATTACAGTTGTGCCCTCGCGCAGAGGGTCCGAATAAATATACAGTCCGAAATATACAGTCCAAAATAAACAGTCCGAATAAATGTACAATTTCTATTTAATTGACAAATTAAATGAGAAAAACTGGCATGCAAGCCAGGGACCGCCTTGCTTCTGATGTATGATGTATGTTGGGCTGCCTCGGGCGGAAATCCACCGGGATGCCCTGATTAGCCTCTGCTTGCAGTGTTTCTCGAAATGCGTGCCAGACTCCGAAAGTTGCTAATCTCTGAGTTTTGCTGCAACAGAGAGCAGGAAAAGGGCACAGCAGTGTATTTCACAAATGTATGCATGCCTCGATCCTCGTGCCACCAATCACGCATACCGATGCATGATGGCCGAGGAGTCGAATTGCACAACTCAATATAGGGATGAATGCAGATGAATGCTAAAACAACACTTAACTCCATCATGGATAATCCGGAGTGTCGGTGAACTGGGAATTGAGACCCGTTCCGTTACTCGGAGTACGAAACGTGCCTCGTTTCCTGTGCAATATGCATGATATGCATGAAATGCAACTAACATACAACCTAGCATGCACGATGTTATGAGAATGAGATGGAAATGAGATGAAAATGAGACGCCTCGAAAAGCGTGCAGCGGGCACGCGAACCGAGGCGATGATGTGAAATGCAAATCGGATAAAGCCGAAGTGTCTCGAAATGCGTGCACACGGGCACGCACACCGAGGCAATGATACAATGGGAATCGGATAAAACCGAAGTGCCTCGAAATGTGTGCCACAGGCACGCACACCGAGGCGATGATAAAATGAGAAAATCGGATAAAACCGAAGTGCCTCGAAATGTGTGCCCACAGGCACGCACACCGAGGCGATGATAAAATGAGGAAATCGGATAAAATCGAAGTGCCTCGAAATGTGTGCCCACAGGCACGCACACCGAGGCGATGATAAAATGCGGAAATCGGATAAAACCGAAGTGCCTCGAAATGTGTGCCCACAGTCACGCACACCGAGGCGATGATAAAATGCGGAAATCGGATAAAACCGAAGTGCCTCGAAATGTGTGCCCACAGGCACGCACACCGAGGCGATGATAAAATGCGGAAATCGGATAAAACCGAAGTGCCTCGAAATGTGTGCCCACAGGCACGCACACCGAGGCGATGATAAAATGCGGAAATCGGATAAAACCGAAGTGCCTCGAAATGTGTGCCCACAGGCACGCACACCGAGGCGATGACATACAAGCACGAAAAATGTAGATTGGGCTTACACTAACATGAGAGGGCCTCAGCCACACTCACATCAGATGCCGGTGACGAAAACGGAGCGCCTCGAAGTGCGCGCCCACGGGCGCGCAAACCGAGGCAAGGCGGAATGACATGGGAAATGATATGCAAGCATGGAAATGGAATTTCAGCACTCACAAATGATGTAAAACAGCCCCGAAATGATACGGAATAACAACCGAAGCATGCAATCATCCCGAAAATGTGAAATTAAGCCCCGAAATGGCCTACGGCCATGCAAACATGCAAAATATGATCATGGCAGCGATAACAGTAGCAAGGCAGTCCCGAATATGGCATTTTTTCAGTAAAAACATGGCCAAAATGCAAGCACAGATATGGCAACAATAGCTCGCAAGATTAATGGCCAAAAGAGCATTATAAAGGGAGATGGTATATAGAAAATGCAAATGGACAAACTTTCTTCTACAACATCAAAGAGGACCCAAAAATAAGCATATATGCAGAAGATGGCAACCTCTAAATCATAAGACAAACATGCCAAAAATGGAAGGCAAAATGGAGCCGCAAAAGGGTATAACACAAGACATGCAATCTATACATCAAATGACCAAACCTTCTTCATGAAACATGTAAAGGGGGTCAAAATAAGACCAAAACCAGTAGGGGTCGAAGTCCCAAAAACAAACACAAATAGGTCAAAAATTGGATACAAAATATGGCATACTTGATGAAATTGAAGGAACTAGTAGATATAATGGCCAAATGAAGTTGAGCTCCTCTACAATGTTGTAGAGGGGCTCAAAATAAGCAAGAAAGCAGTAGGGTTCGGACCCCTAAAAAACAACACAAATAGGTCAATTTTAGCATGCAAAAATGTGACAATCTTGATGATTGAAGGAACTAGTATATACAATACCAAATGAAGTTGAGCCCTTCTACAATGTTGTAGAGGGGCTCAAAATAAGCAAGAAAGAAGTAGGGGTCGGAGCCCCAATTCTCAACCAATTAGAGCATAACAAAGGATCAAGAAAAAGCCCCAAAAGTTGGTTTTGAATACTTACCCTTGAAGACTTGTCTTTCTTTGCTTTTTGGCTTTGATTTGTAGCTTCTCAACCTCTGAAATTCACTTCCTAGCTGCTGGAATGGTAGTGTTGATGGTGGAGCTAAGGGTTGATGAAGAAATCAAGCAAGACTTGAAGCTTTTTTGAAGGTTTTGGCTATGGAGATTAGGGTTTTTGCTTAAGTGTTTTTGAAGACAAATCTTCTAACCTAGGCAAAGGAGCCCTTGGTTCCTTTAAATAGGCAAAACAAGGTGTAAAAGGGGAGGGCAAAGCATCCAAGCTTTCCCTCCCAAAATATCCCCCGGATGGGGAGATATTTTGGCAAAAATATCCGGACAGCTGGAATGAGCTGGAAAGCAAGAAGCTGGCCGGCCAGGTGGTTTTCTGCAAGGTGGCCGGCCGGCCACCCCACCTGGTCGGCCAGCCACTCCCCCTGGCCGGCCGGCCATGCCCCAAAAATGAACTCAAGAATTTCTGGCCGACCACCATACAGTAGTGTCCTCCCATGTGTGTAGAACAAGGCCCAAGGTCGGAATCTGGCAACTCTGAAGCAGGAGCCACAACATAGAGCTGGAAGGAGGGGCTCAAAATGAAATCAACAATTGCTGGCCGACCACCAACTTTTTGTGTCCTCCAAGATGTGTAGAACAAGGATCCAAGGTTGAAATTTGGCAACACTGAAGCAGGAGCCACAACATAGAGCGGGAAGGAGGGGCTCAAAAGTGAAACCTGGAATTTCTGGCTGACCAGTAGTTTTTAGGGTCCTCCCATGTCCCCCGATCACAGATATGTAGCTTTGGTCGGAAGAAAATGGGCCTAGGGTGTTCAACATTGGCCCGGAAGTGAGCAAAACGGGCGCCGGAGGAGCGAAACTGGTTATCTGGGATAATTGCTGGCCTCCTACCCTCCAGTGATCTTCCCAATGTTGAAACAGAGGTACCTGCCAAAATTGAACAAAAACTAATGAGAAATGAACGCTCGGGGCCAAAACCGAGCCATTCGGGATCCCGAAAATGGGCTGCGGGTGCCGGAAGTGGTGTTCGGCAGCGAAGTGGGTATCTGCAACTCCAGTGTCCCTCGGAATGACAAAACAGAGGTTCCTGCCAAAAATCAGAGAAACCGATACAAAATGAATGCTCGGGGCCCAAACCGCGCAATTCGGGGCCCGAAAACCGGCTATAAGCACCGAAAGTGGCATACGGCCACGAAGTGGGCATCGGGGGCCCCAGTGTTCCTCAAAATGATAAAACAGAGATACTAGCCAAGAACCGGAGAAACCTGAGATGGTTGGGCGGTCCGAGCCGAGGCACACGGCCTGACGGCCCCGAAAACCGGAACCGGGCTCCGAATGGGCAAAATGACCTACGGCCACGAAAAGTAGCTCACGGCCACCGGGAGATAGTCTACAGGACCACTCCCTTCCCTCAGGAAAGAAACAGAGAAAACCGAGTCTGGTTCGCAAACCGAGACAAGGTATAGAAGAGGATTCGGAAGTTCGGAGGCGGGGCGCACGGCCGCGACTCTGAGACTTCTGAATGAGCACAGTATGCAACATCACCGAGCGCTCAATCGGTGACGTCTGAGTCTTAAGGTCGGTCAAAAATGGGGTGTCTACACTGAGTCTGTCAATTTCTATCCCACATCTCTATGAGATTGAGTTATCTCATATATGAAGGAATTATTAGTCCAACTGGACTATTAATCTAAGCCTTTACTTTTCGAACTAAATATTAAATTATCCACTCTGTTAGACATATAGTTCAATCACATGCTCTAATGGTCACCAAACAAATACCCCCAAAGTGATGGAATCTATTCCTTCTTCTTCAAAAAAAAAAAAACAAAAAAAAATTAAAATTAAAATTAAAATTTATTTATATTTAGTGGGGAGAAAAAATAAACAAAGAGTTTTTTCTATAATAAAATATTCGGGGAAAAAAAAAAAAAAAAGATAAAGAAAGATATTCACACTTCACATTCCATGAAATTTTGTCAAAAAGTCACTTGGGTACAAGGTTTTTAGCCACTTTTTTGAGTTTGTAACAAAAGTCAAAAATTAGCTTTTTTATATTTAAAGGCATTTAAGAAGTTGATTTTTAGTCATTGGTAAAATTACAATTCTACTCTTCATGAGTCAAAATATATTACATAGATGAAATTGTAAATATTTTAAATTGAATGGAGACAGTTTAGTCATTTCATTGTGATTTGATATCATAAACAAATATTAATCAAAAAGTTCAAAAGTAACTTTTTACCAACTTCCCAAATCATTTGTCTAAAAAAACCAAAAACTTGGTTAAAAACCAAAAAATCACTTTTTACCATCTTCCCAAAACAACCCTTTGTGATTGCATAATAGTTTATTTTTGGGATAATTATATAAAAAAATTTCAAAGTTTAACTCTAGTAATTAAATAAATTTAAAATTTTAATTTTATCAATTTAAATTTAAAATTTATTTTATTTTTAATTTAAATTATTTATCTATTTTTGTTAAATTAAACTAATGAAAAAATTAAACTAAATACAGGTATATATAAAATATCTAAAATATATATTTTTTTTTATTAATTTTACTTAACGAAAATAAATCAAAATATTATATTTAAAAAATTTAAATTTCAAGGTTTGTCATATCACAATAGTCAAATCTCAAGATTTTTTTTTTTGGAATTTTTTGTTTATTTTTCTGCTGCTCAAAAATCTTCTTCTAAAATAGTAATAATTATGAGAATTTTTATATGCCTGGAGAGTATCACATGACATTGGCTCTGTTTGGTCGAACTGTGGGAAAGTGCTTATACCTTATGCCTAAACAGCTTATACCTTATAACTATGAACATAAGCTGATTTTTGACTTATAAATTAAGCATCTCCTGCCCCACTCAAAGAATAAGCTGATTTCTGACTTCCAAAAAGCTATAAGGTATAAGCTAAACCAAACACATCAAAATAGCTTAAATTAAGTTGAAAGCTGAAATAAGCAGCTTTTAAGCTGTACCAAACAGGCACATTATCAAGTGATATCTTTTATTAATTACAAATACATATGCGTCTGACTATCTCTCAAATACTTAACATAAATATAAGAATTATGTTAAAGACCCTAAATAAATTGTCAAATTTTTTACCAAACCTGAGACTCACCTACATGTGATTTGTGTAGATCCCACACCTACATGAGAGATTTGATAAAAAATTTAATAATTTATTTAGAGTCATAGTATTTGTCTTAATATATTGATGTTTTGATATATTGATAAAAAATTGATTTTTTTGACTTTTTAGTAGCTTTTTTGGCTTAAAAAAATTGACTTTTTTTATGTAAAAAAACTAAAAAATTAAAAAATTGATTTTTTTACCAAGTTTACAAATTACCCATAAGAGACCCTACAATCAATTTAATCGTATAAAAAATTCCTCCATAATTACGGTGTTGTTTGGCAAGTTGGTTTGTGAAATAGCCACAAAAGATAAAATAGATTATTTTAACCACAACAAACAAAACATTACATCTAACCCATAATCATTACACTCTTCTTTCACAAAAAAAATCAAAAAGTCAAAAAACTCTTCACAAACCAAGCTTTTTAGCCCAGGCTAAAATAATAAAAAAAAATCAAAAAGCTAAAAACCCAACCCACTTCCCAAACAGAGGCATACAATAGGTAACAAATTATACAAATTTAAATTAAGGGGCACTTCATAAAGATTAATAAAAAGCTAACTTTTTTATTTTTTAATTTTTTTAGCCAAAAAAATCAAATTTTTTACCTAAAACAATCTAACTTTTTATCAAAAAAATCAAAAAAATTAAAAAAAATTAACTTTTTATCAATTTTTCAAAACACTACTGAAAAAACAACTCTAGTCTCTGAGGGAGAATCGTACCCTTAACCTCTCACCAGTCCACGCCCAGTGGTCATTTGTTTGAATGCCTTTTCTCGAACCTTCCACATTTCTTCTGATCCTTCTGGACAAGTCTCTCCTCTCTCTCTCTCTCTCTCTCTCTCTCAATCAAAATGGTCATAGAAAACCATGCTAAGAATAGACTTCAACAACACAGAAGACTACTATACGAGCCACTAATAGCAATTGAGGAAGCTTGATAATCATCATCATCAGAAGAGAAAGAGAAAGAGAAGTGAACTCAGAGGAGGAGAAAAGATGGGGGTGGATTATTACAAGATATTAAACGTTGATAGAAACGCAAAAGATGATGATTTGAAAAAAGCTTATAGAAAGCTTGCCATGAAGTGGCACCCTGATAAGAACCCTAACAACAAGAAAGAAGCTGAGGCCAAATTCAAGCAGATCTCTGAAGCTTATGAGGTCGGTCAAATCGTAATAATAAATACCCATCTCTCTCTCTCTCTCTCTCTCTCTCTCTCTATTAATGAATTATTTCATGATCTCTGAGACCCATGATTTTTGTTTTGCAATTTTTTGCAGGTTCTGAGCGATCCTCAGAAAAGAGCAGTGTATGATCAGTATGGAGAAGAGGGGCTGAAGGGACAGGTTCCACCGCCGGACGCCGGAGGACCCGGCGGAGCCACCTTTTTCTCGACCGGTAGCGGTGGGCCGACATCATTCAGATTCACACCCAGAAACGCTGATGACATATTCGCAGAGTTTTTCGGGTCTTCGAGCCCGTTTGGAGGTATGGGTGGTGGGTCCAGGTTTGGGAGCCTATTCAGCGATGATTTCTTTGGTTCTTTCGGTGAAGGGGGAGGCGGCGGCGGCTTTGGATTCATGAATCAAACTGGACCTCGAAAAGCTCCTCCAATTGAGAGAACTCTGCCTTGCACCCTTGAAGAGCTCTACAACGGCACTACCAAGAAGATGAAGATCTCCAGAGAAATTGCTGATGCCAGTGGGTAAGTACTAAGCAGTAAGCAATATATATATACACATATTTCTATCCAAATTTCCATTATTGAAATAATCTAGTAATGTTTATCAAATTTGGCATATACGTATTTTTTTGTTCATAAAGTAATGAACTTATTGATAGAGCTTGGATTTTTTTTAAGGAAAATGTTTGGGAGCACTAATTAGTGCTCCCACTAATTAGGTGGTAGTGGGTCTCGTCAGTAATAATGTGATGTTTTGATTTTGGAGTTGTATTTTTTTTTTTTTTTTACTTTTTTAATGTATTAGTGTTATTAGTGGTGGTGTTTTTAGTGGGATGAATCATTGTTGTTTTTTTAATGGGAATATTAACCTAAGTTATTGGGTTATGTGGGGTCAAGTCGGTTCTGCCACTACCTTTTTTTTTTTTTTTTGGGTAAAAAATAAAAAAATTATTAAAATAACCAAAATAATTGAATTGGGTCAGTGAATAAAATTGTACTAAATTGGGTTTGGATTTGGATGTTTAAAATAGAACAATGGCCTTGTTTGGTAGAGTTGTGGGAAAGTGCTTATAGCTTATACCTAAACAGATTATAGCTTATAACTATGAACATAAGCTGATTTCTGACTTATAAATTAAGTATCTCCTGCCCCACTCAAAAAATAAGCTGATTTCTGACTTTCAAAAAGCTATAAGCTATAAGCTAAACCAAACACATTAAAATAGCTTAAATTAAGCTGAAAGTTAAAATAAGCAGCTTTTAAGCTGCACCAAACAGGCACAATATTATTTTGACAGTGGAATATAAAATAATCAAACAAGATCGTATGCTCTTTATTTTGTTGGATGGTAACAGCTACTTCCGCAAGAACATTATTTGTAGGACCAACAATGTTACAGAAAATACAGTCATTGGTGCCACTGGGAATATTTCGATTACTTCTTTCCACATCTAGATTAGGGTTAATAAAACCTTGGTTTGTTTTGTACATATGATATAGAAATTGGTATAGCAAGTTTCTGTTTTTCGATGTCTAGTTTGCTGCTTGTTAACTTCCAATTAATTTTTCTATGGATGCAGAAAGACTATGCCAGTAGAGGAGATCCTAACAATCAACATCAAGCCCGGTTGGAAAAAAGGTACCAAAATCACGTTCCCGGAGAAAGGAAATGAGCAGCCAAACGTTATACCATCCGACCTCGTCTTCACCATTGACGAGAAACCTCACAGCGTGTTCACTCGTGACGGAAATGATTTGGTCACCACACAAAAGATACCTTTGGCTGAAGCCTTGACAGGTCTCACTGTAAATCTAACTACCTTGGATGGCCGGAATTTAACCATCTCAATCAACAATGTGATTCATCCAAATTACGAGGAGGTAGTCCCAAGGGAAGGAATGCTGATCCCTAAAGATCCAACAAAGAAGGGAAACCTGAGAATCAAATTCGACACCAAGTTCCCGACAAAGCTGACTGCAGAGCAGAAGGCTGGAGTCAAGAACCTATTGCCTGCTTGAAATTCCGGTTGTTTTCGGAAGCTTTTTTGTGAATACTGTATACACACCTATTGTGGGATTGAGGGTCTTATTAACTATTTTCCAATTCATTTTCTAGAGAACAGTTTCGGAGTTTATTTTGTTTGGAACGTGGTAAAATGAGTCAGTAAGTTAAGTGGTTTAAATCTCTTTTTGGTCATGTTTTGAAATATTTTAGTGACTTTCATTTCTATAATATATAGCTTCAATTTAAGAATGATGATTCGGGGTGTTAAGGTAGTAAATGAGGTTGGCATATCTAGAGAAAGGGGCCTACAACAGTAGTCTCCTTGTGCAATTCTAACTATTTTCTTTTTTCTACATATGATACATAAGCTGCAATTTGGGAAGGGAGGAACCAGAAACAGGATTCAATACTGTTTAACTACTAGTAGTATTAAACAAATAGACTCCCATTGGACATGACTGACTCATCATATGATTCATTTCATTCAGGGGTTGGATTTAGAAGGTTCTAAAACTGAAATATGTACTATTATCTGCAACTGCAATTCATGTAAAGGCCTCTCTTCCATCCATCCATCCATCTGCAGGAGGCACCAGAAGGTTGTGTAATATCTATCTGCAAGCACCACAAAATAGGGTCAAATTCCCAGAAGGTTACCAAAGCTTTCCCCCAGAAAAGCAACCAATTCATACATATACCCATATCATCATCTGTGGCTGTACCCTTTCTTCCGCTCCTTTCTTTGATGAGAAACAAAACATGGACACAAGTGAGAAACAAAACATGGACACAAGTAAGCTAGCTAGTAGAAGAAGACTGATTAGAAAGATCCAACCCCCCAAGGTAAAAACAAGAATTTACCCCCACTAGTATATATAATATTTTACATATGCAGGAATTGAAGTGGCTATTCACCACCAATAATAATCTATTTATTATTGTTGCATAACATGGTATTTTTACAATTTGACCCATGATCAGAGTTTAATTTAACATCAGAGACTACTATTACTAATTCAAAAATAACCCTAATATCATATTAAAGGTGCTCCGTGCACCTGCAATAACTATTGATTTGAACCCTCTCTACAAATACACAGAAAGTTGACAAAGGACAGTGCTAACAGCTTTCTAACCAAAAAAATAATCCAAACCTAATCATCATAAGATATATATGTTGTACATCCGGTACAGATCTCTCCACATGAGTATTGTTATTAGTCACTATATTCTGAAGATGTGGAACCCGTACCTTCACCTTCATCCGTGTTACCAATTTGCTCTCCACCACCATCTCTATTCTCCTCCTCACCTTCATCTGACTCATCATTGATATATCTTTCAACATCCGTGTCTCCTTGTCCATCTTCCTCACTATCATCTCCCTCGTCCTCATCTCCATCTCCATCAGCATCTGCATCTGCATCTGCATCTGCATCTGCATCGTCATCCCCCTCCTCCTGAGCACGATCATCATCATCTTCCTCACCATCTAAATTGTAATCAATACCCTCCATTAGGTGCATTGACTTGCCATTGAAGACACTAGAATAGTCATCCACCATCAGATCATCATCGTATTCATCCTCTGCCATTGCTTGACGATTATAATCTTCATACTCTGATCTTTCAGAACTGCTAGCATTTTCAGCACCCAACAGTGGAGTCCCCGTGGGTTCTTCCCTATTCCACTGCAGATCCGAACTCCTAACAGTGTTCTCAAAGAGAACCTCTTTCGGTTGATCTCTCTCACTGCCAATCTCGGCCACTCTCTTCACTGGTTTTTGTCTGCTCCTAGCAGTTCGACGACCCCGCTTACGCCCACCTCGTCCACGCGATCGCCCTTTCCACCCTAGCAACTGTCCAAATCTCTCACTATTTGTTGTGGTACTTCTCTGAGCATTCACAGATCTGGAACTAATGGCCCTTCTTTGAGATCTCCCACCACGGGTACGACCACCACGGCCTCGCCCACGTGCCCCTCGTCCCCGTCCTGAGCTTGAGTGAAGACTCCCACGGTCAGCCCAAGGTTCTTGTAGGAGATTTTCAGTTTCGAGTGGAGCTTGTGCCAGATCATACTCTGGGACATTCTTTACAAGAGAAAATTTTGATTGGGGCATCTGAATAGAGACAGAAATGGCAAGGACGTTAATTGAAAACAATTCAGTCAATCCGCCGGGGGGGGTGGGGGGGTGGGGAATATCAGGCTTTGAAGACTAGTCATATATACCAGGCTTGTACTCGATTTCCATTTGAGTACTTTTCTACTGTTTTTCCAAGACTACTTATATATATATACATATCTATATGTAGTGTAAAATAAGTTGCAAGAAGCTTTGAAACTTCATTTCGCCTAAAAATTTCCTGGATGGAAATCTAGACCGACCATAAATTACCAACCTCAAAAATGCGTGTTAATGATATTAAAACAATTAATCAAAGAATTTGTTCCACTTCCACTGACTGAAAACAAAAGAAATAATCTTCCAATTATAACCATAATTTGAAACTTGCAGCAATTAATTTCTCGTTAGCATCTGTTTGAAAGAACAAAAAAGTACAGAGTCAAACTAACTTTGGTCACAAAAGATATTTGCAAATGCACAATATCTCAATAGAAATTTTATGTCTCAAGGAGAGGTGACACCAAATGATTTACCTTTGCCTTGCTCACAAAACTCTAGCAACAGGATTGGAGCATTCCAAGCATGCATCTAAATTTATGATTTCCAATATAAAAAAAAAATGAAAAAAACCAAAAAATGCACATATCCAGAGGTGTTCAAAGATAGTCAGTCATAGGGAGGATAACATCATTATGGCAATTCCCCTAGCTGGAAAAAGGTTGCTTTTTTTTTTTTTTCCAAATCATTTTCTCTGGTCTGCGAAATGAAGCATTTGATTCTTAGCACAATCATAATACTCACAATGAAATCCCCAGCTCCTTTGTCCTTTTGAGAATCGATTTTTTTCTGGTGCAGCTCGTAATAAATGGATGCATCAAGTTCCATGAGCCTTAGTGCAACAGCAGATGATGTTTGAGGTACCCAAGGAAGCACAGAAACCAATTCCGAATCGAGGGAAACATTAGCAGCAAACTCTATTTGGTTACAGGACCCCAATAATTCACTGGTTGTCTCAAAATTCGAAGATAAAAAGTCCTTCTTTATGCCAACCTCTAACAAAGTCAGAATCTGGATAAGGAAAAACAAGTATACATTAATTTGTCACCCACATAAAGGCTTCACAAAAACAAAAGCGAAAAAAAGATGCAACCTCCAGAAAACCTAGCATTCCAATTAGAGTTGCATAAATGGACCAAAAAAAAAAAAAAAAAGGTAGTAAAAAAGTACACATCCAAGAAAAGAGATTGTACAAGGCCAAAACCAGACAAATATCAAAGCAAGCAGGTTGGGAAAGAAAAAGAGGAGCAACAATTGCGCCCCCCCCCCCCCCCCCCCCCCCCCCCGGTACAGGTGTATGTGTGTGCATGCCCGCCATTGACCCCCCCCCCCCCCGTACAGGTGTATGTGTGTGCATGCCCACCATTGTGTGGATGCTCAATGGCAAGACCTAACATAGTCCTCTTTTTCAACAGTAAATTAATAGGCCCTGTTTGGTAGAGTTTTGGAACGTTAGTTCCAGGCTTTGATTTGCACACCGTGTTTGTTTACGGTATTCAAAAATTAATTCCACACTTTTGAAAACTCTGTCAAATTTGGGTTAACCAGTCGTCCTACCGGACGTCGACGTCCCACCAGTCGTCCGGCCGGTTGACCAGAACAGTGCATTTTCTTCTTTTTTTTTCGGATTAATTACACTAATAGTCCCTATAGTTTGGGACTTGTGTCACTTTGGTCCCTGACTTTTCAATTGTGACACATTTGACCTTGAATTTTGAATCTTGTTCCAAATAAGGACAATTGAAAATATTATTAGATTTTTCAAGGGTAAAATTGTCAATTTAATAAAATATAAACTAATTTGACAAAAATAAATGTCAAAAAAATATTTTAAATTTTTTTAAAATTATTTTTATCCACCAATGATAAAATTATGTAAAATTAATAAAAATTACATGATTAATTTTTTAAAATTAAATTTACATGATCATCATCCAAACACATAATAAAAATTAATTTGGTAAAAAAAATAAATAAATATCTAAAAGATTTATCAATTTTACATAATTTTATTTTTAGGTAGAAATAAATTTTTAAAAATTCAAAAATATTTGTTTGACATTTATTTTTGTCAAATTAGTTTATATTTTATCAAATTGACAACTTTACCCTTAAAAAATCTAATTATATATTCAATTGTCCTTATTTGGAATAAGATTCAAAATTCAGGGTCAAATGTGTCACAATTGAAAAGTCAGGGACCAAAGTGACACAAGCCCCAAACTATAGGGACTATTTGTGTAATTTGCCCATTTTTTTCAATTGACACATGTTAATTTTATATATTCAATAAAAAAATATTTTCCGAAATTTTTAAAATTTTTTTATAAGTTTTGAATAGAATTTTTAATTGTGTGTTTAGTTATGAGTTGTAAGTTTTTGTATCAAATATTATATGTCACCCCACTCAATTCAAAACTTTTTTCTAAACTCTTTTCAAAACTCCTTCACCAAACAAATTTTCCACACTCAAATTATAATTCCAAAACTCACAAACTCAAAATACAACTCTATTCTCAAATCATATTTAAAAAACTCTACCAAACGCAACCACAGTTTTTCTTAGCACTGCCACCTAGGACATTTCATCATCTTGTACAAACGATTAGAACAAATTTCTTATTTAGAAATAACATGATGATAAGATAACACCCTGACAAATAAAAGAAATCCTGTACCATACAACCACCCCTTCTTATCCAGCTCATTGGGATTGGATTACAATGGCCTCAGAGGGGGAAAAAAAGTCTAATACACTTGCAGGTAATTACTAATTCATGCTTCATAATAACTCATTTCATAACCCAAGTTAAATAAACAGTGCAAATTCAAAAACTGCACGCAGAAACAAGTCAAATAAAAGAACACCCAAACATCATTCAAAAGACAAACATGTAGAAAGAGATGAAGGGGACTGCACAGAGAGAGAGAGAGAGAGAGAGAGACCTGAAGAAGTTCTTCAGCTGAAGTTACGGTGTGCAGCTTCATACCCCATGATCTTCGATAGCCCTCTGACCAAGCCGGTTGAAGAGCTTCTATAGGAATAGAAACCTGCCAAACCAATATGTGAACATGCTATGTAATGAAAAAAGCAATTATAAATTATGAAGAAGCAACAAATATATTCAAAACTTACAACCAGAATAAAAATAAGAGTCTGTTACAAACAATTTCTTCAAGAAAATATGTTAATGGACTTGCCTCTATCAATGCTAATAGTGCTTTGTGTAATCTGATCCTCAAGGGAGGAGACGGGTCCAAACCCTGCAAAGTCCAGCAGGGGTCCCCCTTAAATTTCTCTTTGCATTTAGCCACATGTTCGGAAAAATTTATGTCTCTGATGGAAGTTTCGTAAGTCCTATGGCAAGAAGGACAATGGTCATCCTCAAAATAGTACACATCACGGCAGTCACAAATGTCCAGCAGCTGTCTGCATCTTTTCTTTCCATACTTAACAGCATATAATACTGAAGAATTAAGGCACTCTTCCCACATCCATTTCTCGAAATCTTGATATCTCTTCAAGGCATCCTTTTTCTCTGTTTCATTCCTTCCAAGCCCAATTGAAAAAGATGACGAAGGTTCTGGCATATCAGAATTTGAAACATAAACAGTGCAGGAAGGACTATCTGTACCAGCGCTACAATCAAGGTTATAAGCTATTCCAGAAACTTCTGTTTTGATATTATTTACTGGTCTTCCAGCCTTAGTGTGTGCCAAGTTCCTCCTCAGAGTTTCCTTGAAAGACACTTCAACCTTCTGCAACATTGAGTGCAAATTGGATTCCCTTAGCCCACGGACATCCAAAGATGCCAACAGAGCATCAAAACCCTGCATGTAGATTAATGGTAAGATTTAATAAAAAAATGTGCAAACCAAAGAATACATTTATAAGTTACAAGAATTTGAACATTATGCTTTCATTTGGCCCCCATTTTCAGGAAATACTAGAATTAAAATTCAACAAAAGTACAGAATGCCTGTAAGTCAACAAATTTTGCAGTATTGTAATATTTTTTTTTCTCTTGTGACAAAAGAGAAGCCAACCACATACCCACTAGTCCTATAAGCCGCAGGAAAGCCTCATAATCCTCTAGAGAGATTGAAAAAAAAAAGAAAAAAAAGTAACACAACAGCAGATGTCAAAGAACAAAGAGTAAACACCAATTACTGCATGCAATCCTTTCCAAGTAGGAACTCTTGAAGAAATTTTAATAAAAAATAAGACCACGAGAACCTTTTTTTACCCAAAGAAACGGGGCACAAAAACAAGGAGTAGCTGCTGCTAAACAAGAAAATAACAATTGGCACTAATATATGCATAACATACGCTCAGATCTAGCATAACAACAATTAAGAAAATAATGCATAACTAAATAATAACACTACCTCTTCAGAATCAATAAGCCTCCAACAGCCATGACGTAACTCAACGAAAATTCTGCCAGACCCAGGATCATTTCGAGAAGAAGACGTTATAAACTGCCAGTAACGGTTCCGTCTGCGATCTTGCCCAAGAGGCAAGGACCGGTATACATACATCTCTTCTGCCTTATGACCAATATAAGCTTTTAACTGCGACCGTGACCTTTCAGCAGCATATCCAGGTTGCAGGAGTGAAAGATTATCTGTGCATGTAGAGGCCTCTTGTATTGGTGGGTTCTGTTCGGTGGGCATATGAATAGGGTAGTTCTGGTCATTCTGTGCATCATGAAGGTGCTCTTTCTGTTCTACAGGATTTGTTGATACCAAACCATTTTTGTCATCAACAGTAGGCAATGGGCTTTGCCTGCCCTCAACAGAAGAAATTTGAACATTTGGTTCAGTCTTGTCACTGATGTAAGATGGATACTGCATCTTCATCACATACTCCTCTTTCATTCGGCGTTTATCAAGTTGTACCTCTGCCCACATTTGCTTCTTTAGAGCATTTGCGGCTTCCAAACGTTCCTGAAAAACTCCCACATTTCGTATCACAGACGTGCAAAAGCAGAAAATAATAATAATAAATACCTTAAGTCAAGAGAATACACAATATTACCTCTAGAATAATGCGAATTGAGTTTCCTTCATTCGCAACGCCAATTAAAGCAACAAGGGCACTAAGGCGTTCCTCAACACTCAGATCAGAATACTCGCCTTCCATAAGTCCTTGAACCCATGGTTCACCAGAGTTACTTTCATCAATAACCGTGTCTTCTTGATCAAGAGTAGCTGCCTCATTGCAGATTCCAGCAACATCAATAGATTGATCAACAGAAGCACCAATGCTTTTTACCTCCTTGTACCCTTCAGACTGCATCAAAGGTGAACTATCACCCAAATTCTTAACACCAACTTCTGGAGTTTCTATAACCTCATCACGGTAGGTGTCCTTTCCATCTGCAGGTAAAATTTTTGCTAGATATCTGTTTGCTTCACAAGATAGAGCTTCATTGTTTGGCTTCAGCTCAGTACCTAAATCATCAGCCTCTGGATCCTCAGCTATGTCACTTTCAGAATCTTCATCTCTTTCAACATCATCAGGTTCTACATCCTCTGCATCTTCTCCATCAAGATATCCATTTTTAAATATCTGAATTTTTTCCCTGGCTGCAGAAAGGATTGCCTCAGTATCAACAGGATCCTTTCTATAGGGGGTACGCACACAATATGTTGAAGGAGCTGTTCTTTCAAAAAGCTTTGAATCCCTTGATAATGCAGCAGCGATAGATGCTTCAGGTGTCTTGCTTGTTGTGAGGTCCCGAAGACCAGATTTCTTACATGAGAAAAAATAAACATTAAATAAGCTGAAGGGATAACAGACAACGCAAGGATCACAAAATACTAATCTTTGATTACCTGAATCTTTTCTGCAACTTCTAATATTGTTAGGCCATTACTTCCTTCAAGAGAAAGAACATGAAATGCAGCAAATTTGACTGTTCCAGGAGTCAGCCGATGCCTAGATCTTCTTGGATTCGAAAAACCCCTTTCTTGCATTATGGCAAGAGCATTTTCAGCTGCAGCTCCATTGCGTAAATTAGAAATTATATCTTCACCATCATTACCCTGCATCACCCAAAAACGACACTTTAAAATAAGCTGCAATAAGCAATTTACAGAAGCATACAACAGGGTATATCAACAAATGATGTTCTTTTTTCTTTTTCTTTTTTGTGCAGTATAGCGATGTAATATTCTAACAAAAACTAGTCATTAAGAGGAAACAAGAAATTGAGTATTATTTGTAACCAACAAGAAGGTTGATTGAATTTTAACCTAAGCAAGTGGCCAACAGCTTTTCAGGAAAATTGATTCAAATCTTCCAACGAACTAGAGAGAGAACCAAGGAATGCAAGGAAAACAGAAGTGAGGTTAATCTACCCCATAAAGGAGGAGGTACTGAGCTCAGGACAAGGAATGCAAGCACAGAAAACGGGAGTGAGATTAATCTGATGACTTCACATTCATGCTGATCTTGAGCTGGCCAAGTCCTCCAGGTCTTGGTGACAGGCCTTCATATAATATTTGTTTGCAACAATTTATATATGCTTCTGCTGAATTATACCAAAACTTGTCTTCAATTCATGATGCATTTACAAAAGTAGCAAATCAACTGCAAAACTTGGTAGTGCAATTACAAAAGTTGGCCCAGATGAAATCCTATTGTGTTTGCAAGCACAAGAAGTAATGACTTCCAAAAGATGATGTACCCCATCAACCGTAACAAAGTAAATATTAGTCCTCTCTTTATTATAGAAGTTGAAAATATACGTGAATCAGAATCATTGGAAGAGAAGCAACCAAGCAGTTGAAACCAGGCTATTAAATGGTATAACATGCAACTAACCAATATGATATGATCGGTTTTGTATTTTGTCTAAACTATAGCATCCAACTTCTGAGAAAATTAAGTGTTAAATGGAAAAAGATTCTACCTCATTTTCATCACGAAGATATGCTTGTTCAATACTCCTTTTCTTCAATTTTGGCCCAAATCCAGCAGATAGAGCAAATTGTCGCAATATCTCAGGCCAGGTCAATGGATTTAAGTGGCGCTGCCAGCTGCGTATATCAAAGCCCCACGCATACGCCTGAAAGTAAAACAAAGGAATGGATAAACACAAAATCAAGCCACAATTGACAATAAGATCGAAGCAGCAAGAAAAACCAATCACAGAACAAAGCTTACCCCTTCAACAATCTGTGGATGGCCACCTCCAGGATTGGCAGCAGTATTTTGATTTACTCCCAGCCCAGTCGAAGAGGGTGTCCTTGCTACATCCTCAATATCTTTAATTATGGATCTTAGAAGAGCTACATGAATCTCCCCTAACAACCTCGGATCCTGAAAATAGTAGGGAGCAGCTAGAACAATAAGATGAGAGTAAGGATAAAACAAATAGTCTAAAGGCAAAATTAAACACAAGGATCTCAAGAACTTACATAATCATGAAAAGCTTGAACAAATTCATCCAGAGTAAATGGCCAAAGCTCCAGAACGTCAGCAAAATTTATTAAAAATCTCCAGACCTAAAAATCAATTCACAGGTAAACACATTAGAATGATCACAATACATCCATAAGCATCACCGTTAGATCTAGTCCATATGTTGCTTGAAAAAATTGTAGTTCATTATGTTCAACTTGTTAAAAAATGTTCATATGTATGCCTTCCACATATGTAACAATAAGAACTTTCATTATAACCACATGTCAACTTTTTTTTACAATAAAAGAATTATTTTGCAGTTACAAGGAAAAATTTGGTTATCCTTTCATTCAAGCTTGATGAAGCCACTATTGACAAGATCCTTGGCATTCTGTTACATGGACTCTTCAAAGTACTTGTGTTGGACACTTGACACTTGGATAAGGGTATATGTTATGTATCCAATACTTCTCATCGGATATTGCTTAGCAAGCTTAAAAATCAATTCAATTTTGTCATAAAATTGTATTTAACAATATTATTATATGCATTTTTTGTTGCATGATTGCTATAAATTGCTAAAATTTATGAAAGAAGTCGATTAACTGTTCAATTTGCCATGAATGAATTCAATACAAATCTTATGATCTTGCAGATTTTAACCTATCTAACCATTCAACCCACACAACAGTTCCAAGAAAGAAAAACAATAGACAAGGCACAACATCCAATTAATATGCTTCTGAAAGAATTAGAAAACCAAATAGTAGTTGTACTTGTACATAAAATCATAAACTCCAGCAACATTTTCATCTCAACAAAACAACTTTCCAATATAGAAAAAGAAACAAAATATAAAAGAACAAAAGAAATTAGTTAATCTCACCATTAAAAGATTCCCAATGTTCTCCTCGGAATCAGTCCATGGCTGAATAGCAAAAGGCCTTCTCAAGTGCACAGACTTGGGTGGGAATTCAACGAGCTTATCTGAAGCATTACAAGTTTGCCAGCAGCTAAGAAGATTACTTATGCAATTATGCATATAAAGAAATAGTAACCAAAAGGCAGAAGATTGGAACAGTCAGACACTATAACTCATCATCGTAAGAATAAAGTCTGAGGGGCAGATGAGATGGTAGTAAGTGAACAGTAACAACCCCCCCCCCCAAAAAAAAAAAAAAGAGGAAAAAAAAACAGAGGGACTTATCTCATTTATTGCCAGCTGAATGTGGGTCATAGGGATTGCACATGCCTAAACATTAGTTGGGTGAGCTTTCTATCAAGCTTGTCACCCAATTAGTACTCTTTCAATCAAAACACTACCCTTTCAGGGATTCAGAAACATATCCGCTTATGATGGAAATAAATACATGTATATATATTTGTTGTTCAAAACTTAACAAGAAAGAATGCCAAAACTGATGTACGCAGTCCACATCCACATGATATGTCGAAAGGCAAACAATTTATAATTAAGGCCTCGTTTGGCAAGTGGTTTTTTTAGCCAAAAAGTTACTAAAAAAATCAAAAAACCAACAACCCATACCAAAAAGTCAAAGATTCCCTTTTCTCTCTACTTTTTGCACATCTTTTCGTAAAAAGCCAAAAAGTCATCCCAAACATACTAGTTTTTTTTAGCTCACATTGACTTTTTGGCTTTTTACGAAAAGATGTGCAAAAAGTAGAGAGAAAAGGGAATCTTTGACTTTTTGGTATGGGTTGTTGGTATTTGGCTTTTTTAATAACTTTTTGACTTTTTGGCTAAATGGGAGGGTTCCCAAACGGGGCCTTAAATGTATAAACATTGCAATTGTTGGATCAGAGATATACTATTTCAAGCTTTCCTAACTACTACATGTTTCCAAGAACACAGTAAGAAATTAATGTTAAATAAAGGCTATTTGCCTCAATGGTACTACTATTTCAAGATATAAGTATCTAAATACTGTAATAATACAAAGCTTAGACGAAGCACGGGTACGAGTACTGGTACTGGTACAATACGGGTACGTCGATACGGTAAAATTCAAAAAAATAAGGGTACAGGTACGTCTTGGTACGCTTGTAAAAAAATATTTAGGCCAAGTTTGGCTAAACTAAAAAAGTGCACTTATTTCATCTTTTTATCTTTTTTGGGTCACATCAATCAACATCTCCTCTCTACTTTTTCTACACATAATACAAGAAAAGTCAAAAAGTGCACTTATTTAATCTTCCCAAACTTGGCCTTATTTTTAATTTAGAGTTATGCAAAAATTAATTAAATGATTTAATTTGTTAAGGTCCAACCTACAATTAATATTTAATATCAAAAGTAAAAGTATAAATCAAAATTAAATGTCAATATATTAAATAACTTACAAATCATAGTTTAATTTTAAAATCATGCTAAGCATAAAACAAAAAATAAAAAATAAAAAAATCTAGTGAAAGGAGTTTTATCTTTATAGTAGCAGAAAATATTGTTTCAACTGAGGTATGGTACGGCTTGGGTATATACTAGGTACGTCTGGGTACGCCAAAAATTAAAAAGAAAAATTTTGGGTAAGTGTTTCCTATACCCGGTACTTATGCAGAAGTACCATACGAGGTATCATATGCTAGTAAGTATCTGGTACGGGTACGGCATATTTTTCGAAGTACCCATGTTTCATAAGTTAGACCCTGTTTGGGTGTTGTGCTGCATTTAGTTTGAAAGTACTCTAAAGTGCCTCATGACATGTTTGGTTACATCTTCAAAGTACTTCGAGTTTTAGAGGCTTGTTGCTAGAAAGTACTTTCTGACAATGCACTAATCAAGGTTCTTCTAAAGATAAGAGGAAGTTAAACAGCTCTTCTTAGGTACAGTAACTAAACAGTAGCAAAACCCAATAGGGAAATCTCCTCTCTACAAATCTCTTAATTTAAAAGCCCTTTATTGGAAGCCACCACACTACTAGATGGAGCCTTAATCAGCATTGATAGGTTTAGAAACAATGATATTGCTAGCTTACATTTTCAAGCATTTTTTAATTTCTATTACTACATTTGTTGCTTTTTTAGTATAACAATATGCTACCTTGCAGATTCAAAATCTCAATCAAAACCAAAATCAAAATCAAATGGCAGATGCATGGCACGCACCAAACATGCCACCTAAATTGCTTCAAAGAGGGACACAGGACATTTTAAGCTCATACTATCATAAGTAATGCAAATGCGTGCTTTTCAACAATTGAAATAACAAGTTCATTAGAAATAGATAAACCAAAATAATATATGAGCTATGTCAAATACAAGTACCTCTATATAATTCAAGATTTTGCAAAGTTTCACTGTCGAGAGACAAGATTGAAGGCAAACCCCTGCTGGAAGCCGCCAACTCCATGAGCTCCAACCGTTCATCCTCAATAAGTTCCATGGATTCTTTGGCAATTCTGCGAGCAGTAGCCCTGTCATTAGCAGCTTTCTGCCTTGCTGCCTCCTTCTCCCTACGCAGTTCTTCTTTTAATCTCATTTTCTCAGCCTGAGGAAAAGAAATGATTAGCTCAACTGTCTCTCTAAGCAAATACAACTCCAAAAAGCACTCAGTACTAAGTTTCGAACTTACTCTGATAGATTCTTTCTGCAAAAACTTCTCTCGGCGTTCCATCTCACGCTTTTGCTCCCTCTGGTATCTCTCCTCTTCACGCTGCTTTTCACGCAGCAGCCTTTCTTCTTCCTTGCGCCTCTCACGGTCCTGCCTCTCCATTTCTTTTCTCATTTGTTCTTCTCTCTTCAGATACAAGATTGATAAAATTAGACTACAAACAAGAAGCTTCAGAGAAGAGAACTTATGATTTAAAAGTGCAAGACCTTCCGCCTCAAAATATCTTGTTTCTCAAGCTCCTTACGAATCCTTTTCTCATGTGCTTCAACTTCCTTTGCTATTCTTGCCTCTTCACTCTGCAGATATAACTAAAAACAAATGACAAACTGATTTTTGTTTCTATTGAAGAAATAAAACATAGTGGCAAGTACGACACCTTGCGTTTCCTCTCTATCCGAGAAATGTCCTCTTCATGGGTGGTGACCCGTCTGTCAGATGGGATAAATGGATTTTCCAGTCCGGTTATTGGGTGAGCACCAAAATGAGCATCTGTACCAATGTTTGCAACAGAGTTTTTTCGTGGCACAATGTCATACTCTCCTGAAGTTGAAGGCAATGGATGGCCTTGCCGGCCTTGATGAGGCAAAAGACTCAAACTTGGCATCTGACCTTGAAAACCATATCCTGAGGGCACTTGCTCATTACCATGCATGAATGAGCGCCCAGTAGGTAATGCACTTCTGCCACTAGGAACATCAGTTGGTGAACCGAAGTAGTGAGATGAAGCAGCTCTTTCATATGCATCATTTCTAACAGATGGCTGCTCTGGCAGAAACTGGTATTCATGGAGTGCCCTTGCAGCACCCTGAGGAGAAATATACATAAATAAATAAAAATTAGGCATTAATTTTGCTTGTTTGCAAGTAACAAAATTGGCCACAACAAAAAAAATTCACCCAAAAGTTGTGTCAAAACAAAGTAATGTCACTGTTAACAAGTTCCATAAAGCAGACCAATTATAGTCATGCACAACAAAGAAAATCAAAAGGGGGAAAAATTACCTAGTCCAGATATGGAAGGGGCTGAGAATGTTGGTAGAGTGGTGATAGGGATGAGCGAATAGTAGAAGGGAACCAAGAATAATAAAGCGAAATAAGGGGTTAATCTTTTAATGGAATGAATAAACATGGCCAAAAGTTTCAGGGTGCAAAGAAGTTCTCTGAAGAATTAACTATGCATACAAAAAGCAATTCCTATTAAACATTAAAAGGGAATCAGGCATGTTTTCCACTTTCTTCCCCAAAAGCAGCTTAAACATTATCCTATATATAGAAGATCTAATTAGGGAAAGCACGGGAAATGCTACACTTTCAAAAGGCTGGCACATCTAAAAGACATCTGCGTGTTTGTAACTGTATGTTTTCTTATACACTTAAACTCCTCCCTAGCAATCAATGGAAACCACCATGCAGAAGTAGATGGTGATTATTTAATCAAAGCATGATTACTGACGATGCTGATTCATGAAAATGAAGGGAAAAAAAGAAATACAAACTTACCTTGATTGGCTTAGCATCAGGTCGTTCATATAGGTTGGGCTCATAATGCCGTGTGGCTGGCTTCTGCTGCCCTACTGTCACTGTTCCATGTACAAAAGAAGAAAACTATTAGGCTTAACAAATCTTCAGAGAATTGTTAGCACATAGAGAAACATAACTTGAAGTAAGTCCATAAACAACCAAGTTGTACAAAAGTTGGACAAATCATTTCAATGTCCCATCCAGGAGCTTAACAATATACAAATACATAGATTTTATATCCATATGCAAAAATGGTTTAAACATAAAAAGCATGCAATAAAACTGGAAGTGGTAGGTATTGAAGCAATGTCTCTAAAGACTTCGAATGAAGCATTTTTAACATTTCACTTCAAATATACTGAAACTAACCTAATCAAAAGAGAACCAGAAGTCCAAATCAAGAAATAAAAGGCGGCAATAGAAACCCAAGGAGAAGGAAATAAGAGGGGCAAAAAGACCCACATTCACATACTCAATCTTTGCACACCAAAATAGAAGTCACAAAAAGGTATCATTTGAGCTTCTCAAAATAAACTTTTTACATTTCAGAAGCCCTTTGAGTCATTCACTCCAAACACACTGCGTCCAGTAACAAGTTGTCAATATCTTCATTATCATGTTGTGCTTGCTAGAAATCAACCTATGAAATCAAGGTCTAAGACATTTGTCCAACTTGAATTGGCCGCTTCACTAATAGATAAAGCACCAGCACCAGAAAAATTAGTTTTGAAATTTCAAGTATCAATCTTTTTGCTAATCTAGCCATTTCCCTTGATCATTGCTCTGATAGATCATCTTTCGTCATCTAACTAGTAACCAGTGTTAACATTGACTCTTATATTTCCCCAACAATACTCGTGTCCACAAAATATGACAAGGATAAGGGTGTAGAATATGTATCCGACACCCATATCCAATTTATATACTTGGATTGGATCCTATAATTTTATATTATGTTTAAAAAAACTAAGAAACTCATATTTGCTAGTAAAAAATATTTCTTGTCTCTTACATAGATTAAAATATATATATATTTTTTCCCTAAATGCTATTTAATTCAAATAAATTTCTAAATAATATACATCATCTTATCTAAGAATATTAAAAAAATATACAACATATAAGGTAAATTATAGTAAACCTCCTTCAACTACAACTCATTTGCACTTTGCCTCGCTAAACATTAAAACTCAGCAGTTAACCCACCGCATAGTATTACCTTGTTACACTTACAACTTATGTTAAGATTCTATTAGGAATTTAAACGGAATCAGGTCATGTGTACCCTTATCTAGTGATCTCATTTGCACTTTGCCTTCCTTATCTTAGTGGCAAAGTGCAAATGGGATCACCAGATAAAGAAATTATTATCCTAAAAATTCAATAAGTGTATCATGTGCTTAACACATAACCTGATTTTGTGTAGACCAATCATAAAGCTTTAAAACAAAGAGCGACATATCCTTCATAGTAGACCAATAATTACAAAATTAAAAATTCCCTTCCTTACAACTTGCAAGTGCTCCTTAGAACTAGCAATTTGCTAAGGTTGGCTAATCCCCTACTTCAATACATCCCAAAAAAGTTTGGCTTGTGAAAATAGCCATTACAATTTGTACTCCTTGGTGAAAGCCTTTTGACCTAATACATTGTTTATCATTTAAAACACTATATCAACTTGCCCGCCTAACTCTTTAATATGTTGGCCATGGCATTCCGCATATCCACACATAATGCTTGCATGTTACATATCCCACCTCTCAAACAATCCAAATTGATAAATTTTGTTTTTCACAATAGATTGAGTAACTAAAAAAATTGTTAACCTATCCACAAACATCCTTTAAATCAATTGAGTTCATTTCTAGAATCCATCCAATATTGTTGCATAATGGCTCCCTCCATCATTGTTGAACCGAATTAAATAATACACAAACTACGATATAAAAATAAAAATAAAAAATCCTGGTGAAACCATTCTAGAAATAAAAATAAAAACACAAGATCTTAATGCAATATCAATGACAAAAGTCCTGCATTACACTACCAATATCTTAATGCTCTTATTCTAATCAACAAAAGTTACATCATTCATAGATTGGGAATTAGGCAATATTTGTACATCATACCAGGAATAAAAAAGAAATCATAATTAAAATCAACTGATAAAATTAGTCATCAAACATAGCAGATTCACCATGATGCTGGAAGACTACATGAGTTGGGACAACTTAAAAAGGTATAGAAGGATCAGACTTACCAATGGGGGCGCCAAATGCACCCGGTGGCAAGGGATCAAACTCCATTCCGAGTATCGGCCCATCTTCCCTCAATGGCTCCCCTAACTGTGCCTCTACAAAAGCAATTGCTCGAAGCTCTGATATTGCCTGAGGCGGCTCATAGTACCTCTTCATGGCAGGCATGTCAGTTGCAATCCTCGGAATAGCAGCTCCAGTTCGCGGAACAACTCGCTGGTGGTGCTGCGGGTGCGGCTGCGGCTGCTGATGGGTCTCGACATGTCGAAAAGGACTCGACCCAGAACCTGACCCAGAAACATGCTCATTACCCACCTCACCTACCACCATCTCGTCCCCAACTCCACTCGAAGACGCCACCACCGCCGCCGGCGAAGCGTCCTTCCTCGGGCGCTTCACCGGCGGCGTTTTCCTATCCTTCAATCTCCTGTGACAAAACCACATCTGCAACTGCCGATCCGAAAGCCCTAACTTCACCGACAGCTCTGCTCTCAACGCTTCCGATGGATACGTCTCCGCTGCACCAAATCCAAATTCACACTCAATCAAACTACAAAATCATACAAAAAAATTATATTAAAAAAAAAAAACGAAAGAATCGCACCAGCATAAGTTTTCTCGAGAATCTCCAACTGAGAAGCAGTCTTCATCTTCCGCTTCACCTTGTTCTCTCCAGACTCCGGCGGCTTCTTCTTCTCCCCATCCGAACCACCACCACCACCTCCCTCCATTGCAGAAACCCAAACCCTCTTTGTCCCCCTTCTCTCTCTAGAATTTCTCTCTCCAGAAACTAGGGTTCTGAAGATCAAATTCTACGAAGCAGCCCCCATTTGCGCAGATCAATTTCATCAAAAACTAGGGCATCGAGATTTGGGAATCGATTTCAGACTATTTGGTATTGACGAAGAAAGAAAGGAAAGAATACGAATTCCTTTCAACTCATTTTTTTTTTTAACTTTCTCTCTCTAAAAGTCTTTTACACACTTGTTTTGGTTTGGTTGCTTGCTTGCACTTTCTCTCTCTCTCTCTCTCTATCTCTATCTCTATACAAATAATAATCTCTTCGATCCTCTCTCCCTACATCAAAGAAAACTGTGATGGAGATGTGCGGTGAGATTTGGAGAATCACGATAATAAATACTAAATGAAATGAATAATTATTAAACCAAAAAGAACAAGTCGAAGAAAATAGAGATTGGAATTTTTGATTTAAAGAGAAACATCGAACAAGCGAACGAACAGTCTTTCTCTCTCTAATCCTTCCCATTCTCTCTCTCTCTCTCTCTCTTTTAATTTTTTCTTTTTTTTTCTTTTGTTTGTTTTTTTTTTGTTTATCGAAAACGTAACGCGTAGAATTTGTATGTGTATGCGAGTGTGTGTTTAATTTGTAAAAGTATAGAGAGATAGAGAGGGGGGGCAATAAACTAGAGTTGTTTTAAAAGGGGGTTAGAATTGTCAGATGTGGTTTGAAATCGATCGATTTGATTCACGAATTCGTATGTGAACCTTTGTGTGCCGAGTTTCTTCTTTCTCTCTCTATTTCTATCTTGTCTCCTTTCTCTCTCTATATACACTTGGGTTTAGTTTTTTTGTTTTCTTTTTTTTTTATTTTAATTTTTGTTTGTTGGGATGTTCTTCTATATGTTCTATCTGGTACGGCGATGGGCTTGACGCTTCCCACACTGTCGTGAGAAACATATTCCCACCTGCACCATAGGGCGCGTGGCACCACTCGACAGATCCATCCACATCATTGTTGTGAGTCCCATTTACACTTAGGGATTGTTTGGGATAAACTAAATAAGTATACTTTTTGATTTTTTGTGAAATATGGGTTGGATTTAAAGTGATGTGGTAGAAAATGATGTGACTTAAATAGGATAGTGACTTTTTAATTTTTTGACTTTTTTTTATTATGCCAAACTAAGCCTTAAAATACTATTCTTCTTTTAATACTTTTTAGTCCTTGAAAAAAAAATTATTTCACATTATCCCTTTATATCTAACTTTCTCCACTTTGATCCAATCATTAAAAATCGTGACAATTGAAGGAGGACATTTTGGTATTTAAAAAGGAAAGTCAATAAATTGGCTTATAAGCCACTTGTTAAAAGAAAACCTAAATTAAATCTAAATTTCAACTCAACTCAGTTTTAACTTAAGACTCATTTGGCAATTGACTTTTTTAATGATTTTTTATAAAATTTATAAAAAAAAAAAAAAAAAGTGCAAAAATATAAATAATGATAATAACTTTTAATGACTTTTTTATTAAAATGTTTAGTTTCCAAACATCTCCTTAAATTCATTCAAATCTCTTATTTCCCATCTATTTATTTTCTTTATTAAACATAAACACTGAACTATAGGCCTTTACCACCTTTCTTCTATATTGCTCCTATCATACTTTATCTATGCCACATAATAAGAGTAATATTATAATAATCATATTTGAGTACCATGGTTCTTAAGATTGGAGTTCTAGCATAGAGCAATTTTTGTATGGATGTAGGGTATTATCTAATTTGTACCCAATTCCAACTTGATTTAATTATATAATGTAATTTATCATAGTTATGCTGTTGTTTTGATTAACATTATGAGGTGGTAACTTTATTTAATTATATTATGTGATTCATCATATTTATGTTGATATTTTGTCTAATATTATAAAAATAATAATTGATAAGCGATATGTGATACCACATAACAATACTACCTAATATGTCCTAGAGTAATTTTAATCATACTCTTCATCTTTCATTAGCTAAAATATAAAAAATATATATGTTTTTTTTATTTTACCTTTTTTTTTTTGATCAATGTACTTTATGCTCTTTATTTTACTTATCCATACACAAATGGTTTAATGTCTAAGTATTTTTCATATATATATATAATAATATATAATGTAAAGGAAAAAAATCAGCTTCTTCTCCATTGGTCGAGGCTTGTAAGGTGAAGGTTAGATCTGGCTGCAACGCACTCAAATGGCGATTGGAGTTGGAACAAAAAGCATTTTCACATAAAATTAGTTTGGTGGGGACCACTTCTCATTTACTAAAGGAAATAAATTTCTATCAAAGGTTAAAGATTATTTAGAACAGAGCACTTGAGTTAGAATTATTATTGTTTTGATTCTTCCGATTGGTAACTAATTACTAATTTTTAGTACTGCCAACTGGGTCAACTTTGTTCCAATGCGGACCAAGCAAGAAAAGACTTTTTTTTTTTCTTTTTTGTTTTGCAAATGGCGTATTCTAACTTCTATTATAAGTTTATTTATTAATAATAAGTTTGATTTAGACCATCTTTTTATCAATCCATACATACCATGTTCCAACCCATTGTTTAATTAGTTGGGCACTGGGCAATTCATAATAATTGTCAAGTAAAAATATGTATCAATGCCCCTAAACTCGGCGTGTTAAGGAGTTAATGATAGTTTGTAGAGGCACATTAAGGCAACAAGAATAATAAGGTCAGATTGAGTACATATTCACCATGTAATAAATATGGAGTGATGATAGGACATAAGTCTTGATAATTAAAATTTTGGGAAAACTACAACTAATTTCATTTAATTTTGTTTTTATTATCTATACAAATTTGAATATAAAATTAAGATATTTACCAATAAATTTCATATCACAAACAAATATTTTAATTAGTTTCAAGTTTTTTCTATTGATGTGTTAAGTTTTATTAGTGGAGAGTTTCTTTTCGTGTGGTCCTATTTTTTATTTTAGTAGTATTTTGGTAGATAGTTATACCCTTTTATTAATGCGACAGGTATGATGTAATACTCCAATGTGACAGGTATTAATGTGATACTCCAACGATGTGACATTTCAAAAAAATTAAAAACTCCTTAGTATGCTTTTCCTAAATATGACGACATAATGGGTATGATGTGACACTTCAAAACTTGTATTCAAAAAAAAAATAGTAAAAATGTCTTAGTGTACTTTTCTCAAATGTGACAACGTGGCGGGTATGATGTAACATTTCAAAAAAAATAAAAACTCGTCAGTAGTGTACTTTCTTAAACGTGACAACATGATGGGTATGATGTGACACTCCAAAAAAAATTAAAAACTCCTTAATGTACTTTTCTCAAACATGACATGTGACATTACAACGTGGCGAGTATGACGTGATACTCTAAAAAAATAAAAAACTTTTTAATGTACTTTTTGTAAATTTGACTTTAGTGTATTTTTTATGTGTATTTTTTCTAAATGTGATATTCTAATGTATTTTTTGTAATGTACTTTTTGATGTATTTTTTCTAAATGTTAAATTTGATGTAACACAAAAAAACTTTTTAATGTATTTTTTTTTTCTAAATGTGACACTTTAATGTGATGAGGAAATGAGTCATTATACATCCAAAATGACTAAATGGATCATAAGAAAAAATATGGGACTACATGGATTACAAATCCAAAACATGAGACTTATTAGTCAATGTCCCTATAAAATTTGTTAGAAACCATGTGGTAAATACACATGATGTGATCTCAAGGTCCACATGATGTGGCCTAAGGTCACACGGTATACATGGTTCATCCACACATGACCTAATTATGAGGGACACATTGTAGCGACTCTAATTTTTCTTAAGTCATTATTTATTATTATTACCTTATTTTATTTTTGGATTTTATTAATTGTATGGCTACTTGAGAATTTAATGTGGTTTTTAATTATATATAATTAATTCGAATATTTATATTTATATTTATATAAAAATGCTTCAGAGCTCGAAATTTCCGAGGCTCGAGTGGCTCAAAATGACATTATTTTGATTTTTTTTTTCTTCTCTTTTATCTGTGAAACAGAGAGAGAGAGGAAGAAAGAAAAGAGAGAGAAAGAGAGAAGAGGGAGGGGGAAAACAAACACACACTCTGTTTTAGAGGGAGAGAGGGGCTCACACTCACTAATGGCAGCACAAGCACGTGTTGTGCTGATGATGATCAAGAAATTCAAGAAACCCAACAACAACACCAACAACAACTACCCACCTCCACAACCACCATTGAACTTCACAGCAACCAACAAGACCATGAAAAGCTTCTATCTTCCTATCTGGGTTTGAACGCTGCCATCATCGGCGTTGTCATCCTTCACAGATCTGTGTGTGTATTGATCTGTGTATATCTCTCTTTGTGTATCTCTCTCTTTGATTGGTTTTGATTTGTGGGTTTGATTTTTGGTTTTGATTTGAATCTCTGTGGGTTTGATTTTTAGTTTTGATTTTTGGGTTTGATTTGTATTGGTTTTGATTTTTGATTTTTGGGTTTTGATCTCTCTGCTCTATCTCTTTCATCTCCTCTTCTTTATTCTTTTTCTGCGAGTTATAGAAATGAAAAAGAAAAAAAAAAAAAAAAAACCAAAATAATATCGTTTTGGGATTTCGGGTCACTCAAGCCTCTAATTTTTCGAGCTACCTAGCGTGGTTGTATTTATATATATATATATAAGTGTTACATGTATTGATTTTATAAAACATATTTATATATGTTGTAATTATTTAATAAAATATAATATAATATAATGTTATTAGGTTATCAACATAAGAGGCAAAAAAACAAACAAATAGAGAGAGGGTTTTGTGGCAGCCAAGAGAGAGAGAGAGAGAGAGAGAGAGAGGGGGAGAGACTTTGTGTTGTGATTATCAGATAGAGAGAGAGAGTTAGTGCAGCCGAGAGAGGGACAGTGTGAGTGCAGTCGAGAGAGAGATCCACTGAGAAATCAATAGGGACGGCCAGAAACAGGAGTGGAGAAAAAAAAAGGGTTAAGATTTTATTTTAATGGCTTTATTAATTGTTCAAGTGATTCTTTGATCTTCAAAAAATATTGTGAGTGCAAAACCTACTTCCCTTGATTTATGTTTATTTCATTGTTTTTATTTATTTATTTTATTTATTTATTTGTTTGATGTTGGTTTGACATTGTATTGGCATAAAGATGATGGATTGATTTCAAATATTTTGGTTAGTTATGTATGCAAGGGTTAAGGTTTTTATATATATTTATTTTATGGATGTAATCACACTCATAGATATACGAAATTAAAATAAACTTAGAACTCATAGATAAATTCCGAATACTCCACCATAACTCCATGGATTGTTGTTTTATTTGAGTGTTGGTGAGAAAAAGTGTATTAAAAAAAAAAGTGAGGATTATGAGATTTATTTGAATGTCTTAGGCTCGGCATCGTGATGTTTGCTCTCTTGAGTAGATGAGGTGTTGTGTATATATATTGTTGCTTCGTTCTCAGAAGTAGACAAGTGCTTTGATTTATGTGCGTACGTATATACTAATCATCCGGGGAGTGTGGGTCAAACTTGGAATGATATCCTCATGCAAGTTTGACTTCGGAGTGGTGTTAGGTATACGGGAGACACATGAGATATATGTGTAAGCCGGAAGTGAAAGACTGAAGTGGTGGAATTAAGGTACAAAAAATTAAATATGAACTTATTGGTATAGTTTGAATTACTTTGATTTGTACACCTTGAAAAATAGTAAACGACTTTGATAAATTATGAAATCTGAGCAGAGACATGTATACGTAATTTTAGACAACTTTTGTATTTTAACTTTTTACTAAAAATATCGATTAGAACTTATAATCGGATGATATTGGTTACAATAGTTTTTATTAATTTTAGCAATGCATATTTTAGATGTTGTTTTAACCCACGAAATGATCATTTTTATTAATTTTGTGTAAACTGAAGTAAAACATTATTTTGAACACTTTTCATATTTTGAACTTTTCCGAAAAAAATCATTTTAGAACAGTTTCTTTTTGTTTTCAGCTTCAGATTTTTCAATAGAATTCCGTTTAGGTTCTTCTATCAAGTTTTTCTCTCAACCTGTTTAGTTTCTGCTAAATCCTTCCACATTACCTTTTAGGAAATTTGATTCTTTACAACTCTTGTTCTTTGAGTTTTGGTCAATTTGAATGATTTAAGCATGAAACGGGGCGTTTTTATACTTTTTCAGCAATTTACTTATGATTAAATTATACTAACTTTTTTTTTTTTTTTTTTTGCAGAATGATAGGTCTTACTAACTTTTTATGTAGGGTTGACCTACCATATTTTTATTTTTGTTTTGTTTATTTTATACTTAATTTATATTTAGTTGTATATGGGCAAGAAACTAAATGCCAACATATCTCAGACAACTATCCATTCGTTTTTGTGCGGGTGGAACTACTTATCTTGTCCTGTAACAATAATTAAATGTACTTTTATTTGTGTCTAGTGGACACGTGGGTGTCACATCTTGTACTTGTACCAATATACTTGTATATTGACTCGTTTTGTCTCTTAGAATATTGGGTGCGTTCTGTTTGAGCGCAGTAGAGGTTCCTTTGCAGGATTAGTTGGGACTACGGTGCTGATGAAAAATAACTACAATCGTAGGACATGTCTTTCGGATTTCTTTTATTTTATGGAGTAAAGGATTGATATTAATTTATTTATTCGTTTAATTTTTTTTTTTGGACCTTAGTATTTTAATAATTTGGCATTGTGGGTTATTTTTCAATTTTACATTATTTAAGTTGTTTTGACTAGTTGTTGCTACTTTAATGTTGGAGGTGTTAGATAGTTATGAATTTATGATAGATAGTTTGGTTGACATTTTTATTATTATTTTTTATCCCTTGTATTTTTTTTTTAGCATTGATATTTACTTAAATCATATGGAGACAAGAACATTTAAATTTTATTTCACCCATAGGATTTGAATGATGAAATATTGATTGGGGTTTAGTTCTAATTTAATATTTAATTATCTAAATTTTGAGGTATGACACACATGGTCTTAGAAATCATAAGAGACATATAGTTTTGGACATGTGGTACACATGGTGTGACCTAATCATAAAGTATATATGGTCTTGCCATATATGTCTATATAAGGGCTTATGCTCAACATTGTGAAAACACCGACAACATAAGTTAAGATCTTCTTTCTCTATTCATCTATTTTGAGATTACCATTTAAAAGTTCAAAAATTTAAAGTGTAGATAAATAGTAAGAAACTCTAGTAACTTATCAATTAACAGAGAATTTTCTAGATGAAACTCGTAATTCAAGCATTCAATCTAAATCATTTCCACGTATGGTAATATGATTACCCATGCTTTTTCTTCATAAATCGAACATATATAGTTCTCTTATATCAAGTGTGACTCACACATTTGATGGAGCCTATGAGAGGGTTGTCCTATGTGATTGAATGTTGTACCCTTAATTTTTATTTTATTTCATTTGAGTAGAGAAGTTTCCAAAATTATAATAAGAGATTATTCTCTAAAACTTGAACATTTACTACAATCTTTTTAACTGTGATAATTTTATATGAACTAGACATCTTGCTGGTCAACTGGATTATAAAGGTCATATGGGTCCATCTCAAGGCTATCTCAATGATATAAAATGTTGATCTTGTAGGTTCTATCAAGTAGATTATATATGTAAAAAATCAAGTTGATTGTATTTAAGCAGCTCATGTTTATCTTAAAAATAATAAACAAGTATATTGTGTTTTTTTAGAGTAGTTTATTCATTTTTTTTTTAATGATGAATGTGATCTGATTAAATAATTGTTAATATCTAATTATCTTGATTTTTGATATTCATGATTTACTTGACAACCACACAAAATGAATAATTCGAATCAATAAAATAAATTTAAAATGAATCCGCAGTAGGCTAATTGAATCTCTCTAATTCAATTAAGAACTGGGGAGAAGTTTCATCCATTTTGTATCTGCAAAGGCTAACTTGACTTCCTTCCAAAAAAAAAATAAAAAAATAATGGCTAACTTGACTTGAAGAAAGTAGAGGATGATACATATGCTTCCATTACCTTGCACCAGTTGGCCTACTCGAGTGTAGCAAGGTTTGGTGGATTATGAGTTTGAACAAAGGTCATGCTTATTAATTTTGGATCATTAGCTCCGTAATATTACTTGGTAGTACTACATGTACCAATTAGTATACTAACTAGTGTAATTATTGACCACACTCATTATACAAATTACAAATATCAAAAACTTCTTAAATTATGCCACATCATCAATTGATATACTAATTAGTATATATAACATTATTCTATCTTACTGTTATGTTTAGGTGAGCGGTGGTGCTATATGTACCAATTAGTGTACTAACTAGTATACCAACACTAGTTATGACATTATTATTGACCCCACTCATTAATTACATTACAAATATCAAAAACCTATTAAATTATATCACATCATTAATTAGTACACTAATTAGTGCATATAACATTATTCCTAGGTGAGGGTGAGTTTAAACTATGATTGAGTCCTTTATGGGCCCTTCTAATTAAGTCTCTCAATATAGGTTCTTATAGTCACATTTAACAACCTTGTTTAGCTTAGCAATGAACCAACCCTATTTCACCACCCACAACATGCTAGGATAAATGGTATTTTCACTTATGTTGATGCCTCATCTCATATATTGCATTAGAAGAAATTGCAATTTTTTGACAAAAGAGCTGGCATGTATACTTCAAAAAAAATAAAAATAATAATTTCATCTTTATCTCTTAAATTATCACCATTTTTTCTGTTTTACCTCTAGACTATCAATTCCATCTTTAGTCCCAAAAGTTTATAATTTGAGTTAATGTGTTTTAATTAGAGACAATTATACAAAGAATAATGTTTGAGGGCCACAATTTGTGTGGCTCAAATGGCTCAAAACTGTCAAAACGACGTCGTTTTGACATGTTTTGTGCTCAAAACGACATCGTTTTGACAATTTTGAGCCATTTGAGCCACAAAAATTGTGGCCCTCTACCATTGCCCTTATACAAATCATTATGCATTGAAACTTGGTGTGATGGATAGCCAACTAGGCTAACTTTTTTATTTATTTATTTATTTGTAGCAGTACCAACTAGACTAACTCAGTCAGCCATTCATGTATGCTCCTATTTGGGAGGTTGGTATGCCAAGGAGGTGGTGTGATAGTTAGGGAATAAAATGAAATTAACTCCCCCAAAAATTGAATAAAATAATAAATAAATAAATAAAACTGTCAAAACTGGAATAAGTATTAGGCTGTTTCCCAAAGAAATTCTAAGCCACAATTTCATTTGTGGTGGTTAGTTGGAGCTTTTATTTTCCTTTGTTTCGGAAAAAAAAAAAAGCCTTTTTATTCAAATTTATTTAGATGAACTTTTTTTTTTTTATTGTAAAAAGTGAAAATATTTTTTTATGAAAGTCTTACCTGTTTCATGATACTATCATCACCACTGCTGCTACTATCACAATCGGAGAGGAAACCACTAATTGATTAGTTTTAATATTACAATTAAATATGAAAAAATGTTTTGATAGAAGAAAATATTTTCTAGAGACTAACTATGCTTAAATTCATCCAGACCCAACTCAAACTTTGGACAGATTATGGCACATTTACAGATTGGGTGATATTTTCAAGAAAACCCATCTCCTGTCTTGAAATTTTTATCCAGATTTGTCTGTTTGGTAGCAAAAGATAAAAAGATTTTTGGTTGGTTGACTTGCCAAGGTTGGACAGATAGGGAGTCATTTTGTAATTTGTCTATCATTCAATAAGCTGATGAATTTATTTCCCATTAATTCTTTATCGTCTTTGTTGTCGGTGATGAAAGCTCTTGAGGTTTAAAACTTCAATTGTTTGTTTCACAATATCTTTTACTTTTTCAAATTAAGGAAAAACTATAAATTAGCCCCCCTTCACAATATGTTTTTATTTTAGTCCCTTTTTAATTGTACAATCATATTTTGAGATTTTTGAGCCTTCAGATTTTTTAACACGGTACATGAAAATGACAAAAATGGAGAACAAAGAGTCAACCACTCGTTTTTTTTAAAAAACTTTAAATACAGAACTTTTCTTGCTATTCTGCAAAATGGAAACTGGAAACTATGCTAGATTGCTATTCATCATTTAAACTTTTTATGATAAGGCCAAAAAAAAAAAAAACGAATTGCATATTAGTGGGGAATAGAAAATTTATTTACAAAAAAAAAAAAAAATTTATAATTATAATTATTAATATTTATCACTTTTTTATAAATATTTTTTTTTTTCAAATCGCAGTGATATGGAATACCCACAAAAAAAACTCTACTGTATATGTCATCATTTGTATTGATTTTCTTACTATTGAATTTCCTGCATTTTCTCCAACAATTTTATAAGGAAAAGAAAAGAGGCAAAAGTCTTTAGTGATTTTTTTTTTTTTCCCCAATAAATCGCCTTGAACACATCTAGCATTGTTTTTTGGTTGTATCTAACAAGACTATTCAAATTTAACAACAATACAATTTATGCAAAAGGAATAACATCAATGTCAATTTCTTTAATTTTAATAATTTGTTAGTTTCGGCAAAATCTATATGATCGACCAGAAATTTTTTTGAAAATGTCTTAGAGATACAATTAGTTGACAGCAAGGATTAACTCATTTATGTAATTAAAGGTTAGATTTATTTGAATCAAAATAAATTTCTCACCCAAAGCAACTTCCTCCCACCATTCACCCTCCATATCTCTTCCTCTCACAGCATGGCATATTGGGCTCATTTTGGGACTTATTTTAATGATCCAAACCGTCCAATTTTTAGAGTATATCGAGTGAAATATACCTACAAAAAATCAAGTTGATTGGAGATCAGTAACTCTTTCATCAAAATACATATTTATTTGGTTTTACATTTCAAACTATACTTATTATTTATTTTTTTAGATACAACTATGATTTGATGAAAGGGCTACATCAATATCCGATCAATTTAATTTTTCACAGTTGTGGTCTACTTAATATACTCCTAAAATTTAACTGCATAGATTATCAAAATTAGTCTTAAAATATGCCCAATAAGCCGTGTAATAGTGGTTGTTGCGCATTATGCGCAATAGCAACCCAAATCTCTCTCTCTCTCTCACATTCATTTTGCATTTATTGAATTCACTAATTTTTTTCATTGCAAGATGAGATATATCAATTTATTAGAATAATTAATTATTGAACTGTTGAAATTGATTTATGTTTATTTTCTTAAAATTCTTGAATGTTAAAATTATTTTTTTGGTGCTTTAATTACTAACGAAGTGTATAAGAGAGACATTTTCAAAAATTATGTGTTTTATTATATAGACTAAAACAGTTGTTACTTTATAAACCTGTTAATGTGCTCTGTGTAGCCTATAAACATATTGGGCTTGGATGTACTACAAGTGGTAGGAGTATGAGATAAGTTGACAGTTTAGATATTTACCATCCACTTAGCAACTTTATTGTGTTTGATGTTTATTCTCATAACTCCATTGGAGAGATTGAATATGGTACACATTATTGCCATCATTACCACACAACCACCAATTAGCTACCTATTACCACCACCACCACAACCATCCCTTGACCATCGCTTGATCACTACAACTATCATTGCTCACCAATACACCACAACCACATTACTAGCTTCAATGTCACCATCACTATCACCACAGCAATTAACACAATCGTTTCAATGATATCACAATCAAATGCAAGAAACCATTTTTCGTGAAAGATAACTTTTAACAAAAGTTGTCACAAATTTTTTTTCAAGAAAAATGTCTTTTATCAAAATAAACAGAGCATAAATTTGAAACGTAAAATAACTGTTGTAGAGCATTTGATGAATTGGAAATAAACATTTGTTAATTATGTTACAGTCGTGATAGAGGCCTCGAATTTGGCTCGAATGAGTTTTTTTTTTTTTTTTTTTTCTGGTTCAATCAGAAACGAAGAAGATGAAGAAGGAAGAAGGAGAAGAGAAGGGAGGAGGAGGAGGAGGAGGAAGGAGGAGGACTGGAGGGGGCCCTAATTACAGGGGGAGGAGGAGGCGGAGGCAAGGCAGAGGCGGGGGCTGCCGGAGACGACGATCGGGCGAGGCGACGCCGGGTGACGCTGCGACGAGCTGCTGCGAGGAAGCCGGGCGACGATCGGGCGGCAACTGCGAGCCCTCTTCCCCTCTCTTCTCTCTCTCTCTCTCTCTCTCTCTCAAAATAGCATAGCTTTGAAAAAAAAAAAAAAAAAAATTCGAGGCAAATTCGAGCCTCAAATTCGAGGCCTGAATCATTAATCAATTATGTTATTTGATTTTGATAATGTCTAAAATATATTAAATTTATTATGATTTTTAGTATACATATTTTATCTTATTTGACACAAAATATTATTTATTTAAAATATATGTTGTATGATGTATTTATGTTAAATATTATTTAAATGGAAGTTACTGTGTTATATCTGATTTTATGTAAATATTTTATAAAATTCACTATTAATATTTTGAAAAATATAGTTGGCCACTATTCACTTTTTGACAAATTTGATATTGATTGGTTGTATTCTTTTGACAAACGTGATATTGGTTGATTGTCATCTTTTGACAAATTTAATGGGTTGTCTTCTTTTGACAAAATTGATATATCCACGTGAGATGATAGGTTATTTTTAATATTGTGTATTTAAAATCCCTACAACAATTACAAAAATTATAAAAGAGGGAGATCTATTATAAATGTTATTCAAAGAGATTTTACGATACATACAAATATTTTAATAGAGATTTTATTGTGCATGCAAATATTTTAATATAAAGGTTACTATGTAAATCAATGTGCAGCCTTTGTTTTTTACGTGTGTTGAAATTTTTGCCATCACTATTTATTGAAAGTGACCCTTGTCAAAATTTTCAAACTCTCTCTTGCTCCGCGCGATTTTCTTTCCTTGTGAATTTGGCGAGCTGCCCAAGTTGCAATGTGCTTTCTAGGCGTCCACGTGATCCAACGTCAACAAGGATACCCAACGACTAGTATTTTGTGTATATATAGAAATGTTTTGGTTGGAGAAAAATAAGAAGTGTTGAGGAAAAATTCTGTGATATTGAAGTGTTCCCAAATATTATGTTGTGTGCTTTCAGTGATTAATTATTTCTATTGAGAGAAAATCTGTTGAGATTTTGAGCTTTTATTGTAAAAGGGTCTTATATCCCTTATTCTTATTCTTATAAAAAAAGTGATAATTTTTGTCAGTGATTTTCGAGATAAAATCACTTGGTTAGAGTGATCGGAGTTGATCACTTATTGTAAAGGTTCACTAGCACCCGTGAAACTAGTTGTGTTGTTATTATTTGAAGAATAGCAGAGAACTCTCAAGGAGGAACTTGAGGAGTGGACGCAGGCCCGATTATGCCGAACTTCTATAAATCGCCGAGTATGCTTTTTCTTCCTTTTACTCATTTTATTTTTTATTACCTTCATATATATTGTTTCATATATTTATTTATTCAGGCTAAAATTTTAATTTGACAATTTATTTAAAAATCTAATTCACCCCTTTCGGATTCCCTTCTGGGTTACAACATTAATGTCATCAAGGTGTTCCTTTTTTTTTTAATTTTTTAGTGGGATATGTACATTGCACAATAACTCTCATGGAGCTCAAAACACAAAGGACTTTGGGCCCCTGGCAAAATGTTGATTCCACTGATGATATAATGGCTAAATTAAGATTTCATTAAAGATGGACAGAGAGAGAAAAAGGCACCACAGGAGAGATGCAAAATCAATTATATATAGTAATATAAAATCCTATATGGAAATCAATACATGGCCAATGTATGGGTATGGCAGTTGTTTCTGGTGGAATTTTCCAAATCCTATATGGCTGAACTTCAATCCATGCCTATGAAACAGCTGCATAAGAAGCCACAGAAGATTTATACTCACTTCCATACAAAAATGATATATACTATATGTATGTCTCATAACAACAAAGATCAAAGTTAAGTGCAAAAATAGATCTATGTTAAAATTGATACAGTTAAAATTATAATGATCAAATTAATACGAGAGACAGACGTACATGACTGCAAATGCAATTCAATTTGATATCATATACATGTTGCTATATATCAGACATAAAACCAATTTTTGTATACTTCTCAGGAAAGGCATTGAAATTGTATTAGCAGAACGTGAAACCTTTTTCCCCATCTCCTATAATCCTATTTTATGGAATAAATGAAACAATACATACATTGTACAGATTTTTTTTTATAAAAAAAATGAATCAAAGTAAATACAAAATAAAACAAAAGAAAAAATATGAAATAATACTAACGGCGAGAAAGAGGGAAACCAATGCCATGCCGGTTGGTAGGGAATGCGACGAACAATAGGCTGCAGATCACACCAACCCCAATAGGCAATGTTTGAAGCAGCTCCTTAGCTTCATCAGACGGGTTCAGATAAAAACACTTAACAACATTCTGATCAAACAGAGCAATCGCAGAGAAAACAACTATGGAGAGGAAAGCATGAAAAAAATCAACCAATTTGAGGCTGTATTTGGCTGCTTCCTCAGCTGGAATGGTGACAGACCCATCAATAACCCACAAGCCCCGCCATGTGGCAAGTCCATACCGGACTTTCCCTCTCTCGTCCCTGAAACTGTCGGTGAGACACACGAGGAAGCAAGACAAGCCACAGATCCCCAAGAGGCCTAATGTCATGGACTGGCTAACAAAAGAGTGACATTTGCCTTCGTGTGTGAAAACTGGGGATAGAATTTGGAATGCGAGGACTGAACCGGTTGGGAGGAGATTTGCTAAATGAGCTGACATCTTGAAAGTCTTTCGAACCGCCTTTTGTCTAGGGGTTTTCTTGGGTTTTCCTGGTGTTACTGGCTGATCTTCCAATAGGGGTTGGCTTAATTGTTCTTCAAGTGCCGCCTCGATAGGTGCTGCAATTTCTTCCTTGATGTTGTCCATGGCTCAATTCCTTCAATTTCAATCTCTTGAATGCTTGTTTGTTTTCTATGAAATAAAAAAATGGTTATATATATATATATGTTGGTTTTATTTTGTTTTAGGTATTTGGGAGAAGACAGTGAGAGAGAAGAGATAGATAGGCTTGCAAGAAGCAAAAACACCAAAGAGGGATTCAAATTAGGATGGGAAGGTCAACATGACAGCCTTTCATGCAAAGAAGTTACTTTTATTGTATTAAAGAGTTTTTGTAACTGTAATAAAACAGGTTTTAAATTAGGAATTGTTATAGCTGACTTACTGTAAATAGGGAGTTTTATTGGGTGCCATTGTCTGTTAGATTTTTTTTTTGGGGGGGGGGGGGGCCTGCGCCCGTGCGGGGCGGTTCTTATTATAAAGCTTGGTGGATGGCGTGCTGCTTATCAAATATGATGTTTGAGTTCGAGTCTAACTTTTACATGATACAACTTCTTATTTTTCAATTTTTTCACTATCGATTGAAAAACCAAAAAAAAATTCCAACAAAAAATTTCATATGAAAAGTTACAACTTTAAATCAAAAGTTTAATTAATTTTTCTTGTAGTAATTTCAGACTCTAATTTTCGACGTCAATCTAAATGAAGCTTTTCTATTCATTCTATTAAGATTTCCTCCTTTTAGTTCATCCGTTTTAATTAATCATTTTAAACTATAAAGCTGTAATTGTTGGGCCCGGCCTGGACAGAGTCTTGCTCAGACCCATCTCACTCGGACCATAGCCTAGAAAGTTTGGAGGAGGCTCTCAAAACTATTTTTTGCTAGCCCAACCCAGTTATGGTCCATTTGGAGTGTCTAATATCAAGATTTGCAAAGATTAGTATGAGTTGGGCCTACTCTCATTGTGAGTAGGTGGTGAAAAATTGTTTGGTTATTTCAGTTTTTCTAAAAATGAGTTTTTTTTTTTTAATAAATATTTTAAGTAATTTGTTTTATTTTTAGAACACTTAAAAAGTATAATATTTGTGATTTTTTTTTTAAAATTCACTAAATACAAAAAATACGAAAAATTAATATATTTTCATATTTTATTGTGATATTTTTAAAGATTATTGTGAAAATTTTATGCTTAAAAAAAAAAAGATTAAGTGGACTTAAAAAGTTAAAAAAATAAATTGATTAAAATATTTTAAAAGAATCACTAAAAACATGAATTGAAAATTCAAAATATTATTTTTAAAAACTTCAAACCAAACAGAGTGCCTCGAATCTGAATCAAAATGGACAGGTAAGAAAAATACAATTATTTCATACATTGTTGACTAGTGACCCAAAAGTATACATTGATAATGTATAATATTTTGACACGTGATTGACTATTGGATTTGTGGAGAGATAAAGGAAAGAAAAAGTAAAAAATTGAAAATAATTTCAACTTCATTAATTTTCATAATTTTTATAAATCTCCACAAAAATTTAAAATCTAAATGTGACATAAATTCAAGCCTGGATACATGACAAAGGTTGATTGAGCACTGTTTTTAGGCATGGAAGGAGGCTAACCCACCATTGGAACTTTAATGGACTCCATATATATAGTATAGGCTAAGTGAGCACTAAATTTTCTCTACTTTTTTATTCTTACGGATTAGTGCCCTGTCAAAAAAAAAGAAAAAGAAAAAAGAGGGTTTACTTTTAGGGCAGATTGGATAATGCTCTTTGTCCCCAAAATCCCATTCAACCGGCCCAGGCCCAGGCCCAACTATGCCTGAAAAAACTGTTGCTGGAAAGGTAGGTAGGCTGAAAGGATGAGGGTTGTGTTTTTCCAGCATAGAAAGTGCTTAAATAAAATTTCATATACTAATATCTTGCTCAACATTAATTACATCATTTAACCTGCCCCATATAGTATATTGTCTGTCATACTGGAGGATGAAGCTCAGTCATTTTAATTTTAATTTTTTTTTAAATTATTGTTTATGTCAAGCAGAGTTAATTTAGAATTCTAAAAAAACAAAATAATAATTAACTTTAATAAGTTAAAAGTTAATAATAAAAAGAAAAACAGACTCATTCATCACATCGGCCAGTTTATTAGAACCCTGATGCTTTACTTTTAGTGTTTTCAAGTATTTTTTGTTATGACAAGTAATGAATAGTCAGTGCGAGATAGATACATCAATCACTTATCTTTGTAGGCCTTGATCTTCTTAATTTTCTACCCTAGACAAAGGGAGTGTGTGGCCCTCTTTTGGATAGCAACTCAATCATTTTAATTTTATTTTTTTTTAAAAATTTATTGTTTATGGCAAACAATGCATAGCCCGTGAGGGATAGATGCATCAATCACTTATCTTTTAGGCGTTGATCTTCTTTTCATTTAAGCGATAGATACATCAATCACTTATCTTTGTAGACCTTGATCTTCTTTTTATTGGAGAGATAGAATTTTTCTACCCTAGACGAGTGTGTGGCCCTCTTTTTCAGTTTCTCTCTCTCTCTCTCCCCCTCTCTCTCTCTCATCTATTAAATTGAGGCAATACAATAAGGGAGTGTGTGGCCCTCTTTTTGAACCACCCCCCCCCCCCTCTCCCCTCTGGCCCTCTTTTTACGATTCTCTCTCTCTCTCTCTCTCTCTCTCTCTCTCTCTCTCTCATATCTATTAAATTGAGGCAATACAATAATGTGTTTTGTTAATTGTGAAAGTCTGAGCTAATCCATTATCATTTAGTGATGATATTGTGAAGTATTTAGATAATCATAATAAAATAAAAATATATAATTGGAATTTGAGTTGGGTCAAAAGTGGAAATAGAATTTATTTATTTATTTATTTTTATCATATGAGAAGTGTGATATGTCATGTGGTAAATTATATGATGTGATGAATAGTGATGTATAGTGAATATTTTATCACTTATAAATAAGTGAGTTTGCATGGTAATAAACATAGAGAAAACTTATGTATTATATGTGTGATCATTTATTTCCTCTTCCATTATAACTTTTTCTTTTTTTATTTTCTTTAATTTTATAACAAGTTATTAGCACGAGATTCTAATCAGCTGAGAAGACAAAGCTACTAGGGGGTTGTAGCATGGCTTTCATTGATGCATTGACTAATCAAAAATGATTGGTGATGATATCTGTCTAGTGGATAGTGCAACCACACACACAATTTTACGTGATGCAAAATATTTTATACAATTAGTCATAGGAAAAGCTAATGTTAATACAATTTCAGGTTCTATAAACCTAATTGAGGGCTCCGAAAGAGCTAATATTATGTTGCCAAATGGAACAAAAATTTGTATTGATGAAGCTTTGTATTCTACCAGATCCAGAAGAAATCTATTAAGTTTCAAAGATATATGTTGTAATGATTATCAAATTGAAACTATAAATAAAGGTCAGGAAGAGTATTTATTGATCACTTCAACTAATTCTAGTCAGAAGTTAGTATCAGAAAAACTTACTACATTTTCATCTGGATTATATTATACGACAATAAAAATGAGTAAGTCACATATTGTCATGCACCAGAAGTGTTCTGACCCAAAAACATTTATGCTATGGCATGATTGACTTGGGCATCTGGGATCTATAATGATGCGTCGAATAATTAAAAATTCACATGGAAATCCATTAAAGAACCAGAAGATTTTTTTACTAAGTGATTATCCGTATTTTTCCTGTTCACAATGGAAATTAATTATCAGACCATCACCCACAAAAGTAATTATTGAATCTCTATCATTTTTGCAAAGAATTCAAGGGGATATATGTGGACCCATGGACCCATGTACCTTTCTTGTGGACCATTTCGTTATTTTATGGTTTTAATAGATGCATTAACCAGATGGTTACATATTTGTTTACTTTCTACATGTAATGCTGCACTTATCTGACTCCTTGCTCAAATAATTAGATTGCAAGCACATTTTCCAAACCATCATATCAAGACAATTCGTCTTGATAATGCTAGTGAATTTACATCCCGAGCATTTGATAATTATTGCATGTCCATTGGCATTGATATTGAACACCTTGTTGCACACACTCATACCCAAAATGGTTTAGCTGAATCTTTCATTAAGAGACTTCAGTTGATTGCTCGACCTTTGCTTATGAAAAGCAAATTACCTCTTTCAACATGGGGTCATGCTATATTGCATGCAACATTTTTGATTCGTGTCAGACCAACTGCATATCATGAGTATTTGCAATTACAACATATATTTGGTCAACCACCAAATGTTAGTCACCTTAGAGTGTTTGGTTGCGTGGTTTATGTTTCTATTGTACCTCCACAGCGAACTAAGATAGGTCTACAACGTAGGCTTAGAATTTATATTGGTTTTGATTCTTCATCAATCATTAGATATCTAGAACCTTTGACTAGTGATGTGTTTAAGGCACGATTTGAGGATTGTCATTTTGATGAAATAATTTTCCATCATTAGGGAGAGACAAGTCACAGCTTGAAGCTCAACACGAAATCACTTGGAATACTTCAACGTTATCTTATCTTGATCCTCGTACTAATCAATGTGAACTAGAAGTTCAAAGGATCATTCATTTGCAAAGTATTGCAAATCAGTTATAGGATGCATTCACTGACACAAAAAATGTGACAAAATCTTACATACTAGTAGCTAATACCTCCAGCAAGAATTGATGTTCCTGTCAGACAATCAGTGGGTATAGTATCAAATGAGTCTAACACATGCTTGGTGCAAAAGGCAAAATTCCTCGAAAAATGAAAGCTCAAAAAGAAATAGTTGGTGTTCTAGAAGAAATCATAAATGGATCTCCTAGAGAGATCATACCCATAAATGAAAGTACCCTGAAAAGGTTAGAACCACAAAACATGCTATAGTAAGCCTATCCAAATCTCTTATTACGAACCTTTAGAAGAAGAATCTCCAGAAGAGAAATCTCCTGAACAGTTATTTCCTGAAGTGGAAAAGGTACTTGAAAATAATGAGATCTCAATACATTATATGAATATAGGAGAATTTTGGAATAGAAATCAAATTGTTGTCGACAACATATTTTCATTTAAAATTGCTCTTGACATTACTAGAAGTAATGTTGATAACATTATCAAAAGTGATGATGACAATGAACCACAAGCTGTCAAGAAACGTCGACAGAGAAATGATTGGCCAATGTGGAAAGAAGCAATACAAGTAGAGTTAAACTCGCTTACAAAACGTGAAGTATTTGGACCTGTAGTCCAAACCCTTGAAGAGATATAGCTTGTGGGATATAAATGGGTGTTTGTTCGAAAATGCAATAAGCAAAATGAAATTATAATATATAAAGCACGACTTGTTGTGCAAGCTTTCTTGTAGAGACCTGGTATTGATTATGAGGAAATATATTCACCCGTAATAGATGCAATTACATTCATATTTTTTATTAACTTGGTAATCACAGAAAATTTAGATATGCATCTAATGGATGTAGTTACAGTATATTTATATGGATCACTAGATAGTTATATATATAATATATATATATATATATGAAACTCCTTTAAGGATTTAAAATGCCAGAAGCATCTAATTCGAAATCCAGAAGTGTTTATTCAATTAAGTTACAAAGATCTTTATACGGGTTGAAACAATCCAGGCGCATGTGGTATAATCTGCTCAGTATATATCTATTGAAAGAAGGATACATAAATGATCCAATTTGTCCGTGTATGTTTATTAAGCAATCAGAATCCGGATTTGCGATTAGTGCAGTATATGTTGATGATTTGAATCTTGTAGGAACTCCAGAAGAGCTTACAACAATTTTAGAATATTTAAAGAAGGAATTTGAAATGAAAGATCTTGGTAAAACAAAATTTTATCTCGACCTGCAAATCGAACATTTGCCAAATGGGATTCTTGTACATCAATCAACATATACAGAAAAAGACTTGAAGAACTTTTATATGGATAAAGCTCATCCTTTGAGTACTCCTATGATTGTTCGATCTCTTGATGTGAAAAAAGATTTTTTTCAACCTCGAGAAGATAATTAAGAAATCCTTGGTCCTGAGATACCATATCTTAGTGCAATGGGTGCTCTCATGTATCTTGCAAATTGTACCAAGCTTGATATTGCATTCGCTGTCAATTTAATAGCAAGATATAGTTCTGTACCAACCTGAAGGCATTGGAATGGAGTAAAGCAAATATTACGTTATCTTTGTAGAATAACTAATATGGGTTTATTTTATTCAAATAAATTCAAGTTGCGGTTAATCGGATATGCAGATGTTGGATATCTCTTTGATCCACATAAAACCAAATCACAAACAGGATATGTTTTTATCTATGGGTATACTCTATATCTTGGCGATCAGTAAAACAAATATTGACTGCTATTTCTTCAAATCACTCAAAGATATTTGCAATTCATGAAATAAGTCGAGAATGTATTTGGCTTAGATCCATGATCTATCATATTCAAAAAAGATGTGGATTGTCTTCAACAAAAGATAATCCAATCATATTATATGAAGATAATGTTGCGTATATTAGACAGATTAAAGGAGGCTATATCAAAGGTGATAGGACTAAACACATTTTACCAAAATTCTTTCACACATGCGCTCCAAAAGAATGGTGATATTGATGTTCAACAGATATGGTCAAGTGATAATCTGGCAGATCTATTTATTAAAGCATTACCGATTGCAACATTCAATAAGCTGGTGCTTATTATGCAGCATTGAGGAGGAGTCATCAATTTTAGTAGATTTGTAGATTGTACTCTTTTTCCTTCATCTAAGGTTTTTTCCTACTGGGTTTTCCTTAGCAATGCTTTAATAAGGCAATTTAAACAAATCTCATATAAGAATATTGTACCTTTTTTTCTTTCACCAAAAGTTTTTTCTCACTGGATTTTTCTTGGTAAGGTTTTAACGAGGTATATTCTTAGTATATGGTTATATAAAGGGGAGTGTTGTGAAATATTTGGATAACCATAAAAAGAGATGCAATTGAAATTCTAATGAGTTTTTGGCCAAAAATAGAAATAGGAAAAAGTTTTACCATGTAGAAATGTGGTATGCTATGTGGTAAACCAAATGGTGTGATGAATAGTAGTAAATAGTGAAGGTTTTATTACCTATAAATAGGTAAGTTTGTATGGTAATAAATATAGAGAAAACTTATGTATTACATGTGTGATTATTTATTTTCTCTTTCATTGTAACTCTTTCTTCTTTATTTTTTTAGTTTTATTTCTTCTTTATTTGTATGGTAATAAATATATGTTTTTTGAGTTGTTGACTCATAATTTGTTACTATTATGTTAAATTGCTTTTGTTTTGTTTGAGAAACAGTTTCTAAACCTACCTACCTTCAAACATTGTCTTGTTCCACTACAAATCTACATCCAAATTTTTACAGAAAGACAGATTTCCACTTTTCATATTTTAATTCACAAAAACAAATAAATAAATACTAAATCCACAAGAATGTTTGCAATGAATTTTTCAAGAAATTATTTTAAACTATATTTTGAGACTTTGATAATTTATATTCAAAAATTGAAAGAAGAAGAAGAAGATAAACCTGTTAACCAATTAGGATTTTCATTTACACTTACAATTGGGAAGTAATCGAATCAATCATAGTCAAATGTAAAAATTCATTATTTTTTCTATTATAGAATGATTTTATTTTATTTTAATTTATTTTCTCACTGAAAAATCAAGAGTGTTTGGAGCTTTCAAGAGCATGTACAATCCATCATCATCATCATCGTCGTCGTACATTATTGGAGCAACAACTCCACATGTATTTCTTTGCCGGCACCGACTTATTAATGATACCAGCTGTTTTTGAGAGGAAATTTTTGTTAGTTTACTTTTCAGTCTGTTATATTCTTATGATGGTGAAATTTCAAGCCTTTCTGGAAGACAATATTCTGTTCTAAGAGTATATGTTAAGAATATTTTAAAAAATTGTATATTCATTACTATATATCTTCTTATGTAAAATGTACAAAAAAAAAAATATATAATTTATTATTATATTAAATATATATTAGATCTTTGAATCAATTAAATTAGCTTAATTGGTTAACCTTGTATACTTCTAACTAGCAGATCAATGGGTTAACTTTGTCAAAGTCATAATTTGATTAACTTTTTCATTATAAGATTTTTGCTGTATTGAGTTAATTTACTTTTGAGTCAGTTATTGGATTTATAGATATATGTGTTAATGGATTATGATATTTCTTATCATATATTCATATAACGCGTATTGCTTGGCTAAAATCAAACCAAGCTAAGTTTTAAGTCTCATCAAATAGGATTAACTGCATGAATCTTTTGTCTCCACTTGGTTCTATCCAAAATCATTTTGTTAATCAAATTAAAGAGATTTATATATTTATTTACTGCACTAGTTCACGTCAATTTAAGTCTACCCCTTCTCTGAACAATATCATCTACCGTCATTGTATCGTATCTCTTTACTACCACCTCTGTTGGTTTCTGTTGTATATGACCAAAACCATTTCAATCTATTCTCTCTCAACTTATTTTCTATCGGTACTACTCCTACCAATTCTCTAATATACTCATTCATAACTCTGTCTTTTCTAGTCTTGTCATACATCCACCTTAGCATCTTCATCTCAGCAACACTCATCTTATTTACATGTTGTTTTTTAATTACCCAACATTCTGTCTTATACAACATCACTAGTCTAATAGTCGTTCTATAGAACTTTCCTTTTAATCTAAGATGTACTCGTTTATTACACATTACTTTAGACGCATTCCTTCACTTAAGCCACCCCGTCTTAATTCTGTGGACCATATCCACTCCAATCCCTCTAGTCGTTGTGATAATCGATCATAAATAACAGAAATGTTCATTCTTAAATAGTTATTGGTTTTCAATTTTCACTTATTCTCTGCTTCCATTGTGACCGTTACTAGAATTACACTCCATATACTTTGTCTTAATTCTGCTTATCCTAAATCCTTTAGATTCAAGTGCTTTTCTCCAAATTTCTAACTTATAGTGTTAACTCATTCTATAATCTCATCCACTAACACGATATCATCTGCAAAAAATATACATCATGGCACATCATCTTGAATATTGTGTGTTAACTCATCCATATTTAAAGTGAAAAGATAAGGATTTAAGATTGATCGTTGATGTAACCATATAGTAATTGAAAATTCACTCGTCTCTCCAACAGACGATCTGATAGTGGTCATCACACCTTCATGCATATCCCTAATCACATCAATGTAACCTTTTGTTACCCATTTCTTCTCTAATACCTACTAGATTATATCCCGAGACACTTTATCATATGTTTTCTCAAGATCAATAAAAATCATATGAATATATATGTGCCAGATTCATGTACCATCATGTAATATATTGAGGGTAGTCTCCATTTGGTTCAATTTAACAATGAGTTATAATCCTAGTTGTTTGTGTTTAGATTATGAATTTGGTTAAAAATTTGAAAAGAAAAAAGTGGATGAGATGTAATTATATTTCATTCACACTTTTCATTTTTCTTTTCAAATTACTGCCTAAATTCATAATTCAAATACAATTTAAAATATTGTTAAATATTGATTTGGATTCTCTTCATTTCTGGAGAGGAGAGTAGTTGCAGAAACAGGATTAAACTAAATATAGTAGTTGCAATGTTACCATGCCAAACATTGTTTTTTTTGTTTTTTGTTTGTTTTTCTCATCTGCATTATTTTTATTTTATTTTATATTTTATATTTTTGGAATAGGGATTTCTATATATAACGCATGCAGATCAAATTCCATAAAATATAATTGAGAAGGGAAGCAGAATATATATAGGAAACATCATCTATCAGGAAAACACATAAAACAGTCTGTTGCATCAAAGATTTAACTAAGCAATTATAAAATAGATTTGCTTGGTAGACTCATTTTAAAATCAATCATGGTGATTTGAACCATTCATTTTTTTGGATTCGATCGGTAGAATATTGATATAAAAAACCAAGGTGATTCGACATCGATAGTTATAATCATATTTGTTTTAAAAAAATAGATGATAGATATAATTTTAGGATTAACGATTTATTTTTTATAATACAAATTTGATTCAAACATATAGTTATTGATATTTAATTATTTTGATTTTTTACATGCATATTCTATTCAATAATTATAATTTATAATTCCATATAAATTATAATTGAGAAGGGAAGTAGAATATATATAGGAAACATCATCTATCACGAAAACACATAAAACTGTCTGTTGCATCAAAGATTTAACTAAGCAATTATAAAATAGGTTTGCTTGGTACACTCATTTTAGAATTGATTTTGATGATTTGAATCATTCATTTTTTTAGATTCGATAAGTAGAATATTGATATAAAAAGTTAAGGTGATTTGACATCGTTAGATATAATCATATTTGTTTTAAAAAAATAGATGACAAATATAATTTCAGGATTAATAATTTATTTTTTATAATACAAATTTGATTTAAATATATAGTTACCGAGGTGGTGTTTGGGAACTTGGTTTCCAAATTTTTTCTCATTTTTTTCACTAAAAGACAAAAGTTTTGCGAAACCAAAAAAAACACATCCAAACAAAATATCACATCCAACCCCATAATCATTTCACTTTTTCTCTCACAAACATCACATCCAATCACAAAAAAACCCAACTATCTTCCCAAACACTAAATTTTTTTTATCCAATAATATCCTACAACTAAAAAAACCTACACAAAAACCCACTTTCCAAACACCTACTCAATCATCTTGATTTTTTAAATGCATATTCTATTTAATAATTTTTAAAATATAAATAATTTTAATTATCGAAACGAAACATGTAGTGCACTATACAAGTTTCTCAAATTCTCTTATATTGAAATATGAATATTAAAAAAAGCCTAATCCAAAATAGATAGATCCCTCAGGCTTGAAAATGTCAACATGGAGGTCCCAAATGTTTTGAGTATATTATTAAAACAATAATGATATGTAAGGGTGCAAGTTGTGTGGGTCTAACGCGAACAAATTGAGTTTAATCTAAAAATTTTAGGTCTCAGCTATACAATTTTAAATTTGGTGAGGGTTTGGGTTAAAATTTGGATAGGCCAAAAAATATTTGAACAGGACTTTTCATAATCCAAGCAACTCAAATAATCCAAATTCTATTGTTAATATATTTAAATTATATATAAAAAATTAAATATTATAAATGATTTTTATCACCGTTTGGATAATTATTCTACTGTTTGGTGCATATAATTCAAGCTAATTTTCTTATTGTGATTTGTATTTGTATTTTTTAACATTTTTTTTTAAGTTTCAAAAATAGAATACATTAATTTAGGATAATTAATGATAATTTTTTTGTCTTTCGATTTGGACAACTAAGCCAGCATTTTTTAGTTAAACCCAAGATTGAGTAAAAGTTAGTTGTTTGGGAACATCTTTATACTTTAAGTTGGACCGATAAACAATCCGATCAAATTACAATCTTACGCTAATTTTGACATCTATTAAATAATATAAAAAATTAAAAAGTCACTATCCTATTTAAGTCACATCATCTTATTTAAATCACATCACCTCTCTAACATATCACATTAAACCCAACCCAAACCCAACTCATATAAGCCAATAAGTCAAAAAGTACACTTTTTTAGAACATCCCAAACCAACCCTTAATGCTGTGTATTTAAATAAATACTTAAAAAAATATTCAAAATTTTGAAATATGCAAAATAAATTCATTTAAATGTAATCTATATCATATTAAGTCTAATTTTACGCAATGTATTCAAATCCTAAAATAGTTTTAAAATATTTCTGATACAAAACATTGTAATTAATTAATAAAAACTACAACCTTGCTATATCCCCTAAAAATACCCTCCTAATCCCCCTAATTTTCATATCAAGTAAAAAAAAAGAAAAAAAAAAAAGGAAAAAGTTGCCCAAATTAAAAATTAAGAAGATTAGGGAGAATATTTTTAGGGTTCCAAATCATTTTCCTAAAAACTATAATCACAGAAACTTTTTTTTATTTGTCAGCTAATGTGGCAGAATCAAGATCTGCCACGTAAGTTTGCTGATGACCAAGCCCATCCATGCATTAGGTCATCATCGCATCTTTCCAACATTTTTTTTTAGAAGGTTCTTCTTATCTTTCTCAAGTTGACTAGAGTTTTTTTTTTTTTTTAATATTTAAAAAAAATAATTTAGAGAATTGATTTACTCCTAAAATTATTTAAAAAATTAACTTATTTTTTAAAATCACATTTTAAAAATAAAATTTTAAATTGAAATTATATTTTAAAATTACATGTTAAAAATATAATTTATAATAACATAGATTTTACTAAGATATATTGCATTTTTTACATGTAATTTTGCATGTTAAAAATGTAATTTTAATTTCAAAAATTTTCAAATAATTTGAAAAGTAAATAAATTCTCTAAATTATTATTTTTAGAATATTAAAAAAAAAAAAAACTCTACGTGAGAATATATGTCGACCTTGACAAACACTGGAACCTTAAAATACTATACATCATCTTTTATTACATTTATGTATAATATAGGGTCATTTGGCAACCTTTTTTTAAAAAAAAAGGAAAAAAAAAAGAAGAAGTTAAAAGTCAAATTTTAATTTATTTTCAATCATATCATCTTCACATAAAAAAGTCAAAAAAGTTAAAAAAATAAAAAGATAACTTTTAACCATCTTCTCAAAACGTCACATACAAATAATTAAATTATCTTAACATATGCCTTAAGATATACATTAACAAAATCCATAATAAGAACATCCTCATTGGATCCCTTATCTTCATTTTTTAACAATTTTAGGGGATTTTTTTCCTCATAAAACCAACCCCATCAATTCCTTTAAACCAGCCCCTATTATAAATTGAGTTACAATTGCTCCCTAAATGTAAGGAGCAATTGTTTACCCCTAAAAAATAAAAAATTACTCTTTATTCTACCATCATCATTATCTCGAGCACCTCCATCCCAAAAATATAAAATATAAAATAATTAAAAAAAATATTTTAATAGAATGGAGAAAAAGTAGAAAATTTGTTCGGAAAAATAAATGAAAAAGTGATTCCTAAAATAGGAAATGATTTTTTTCATAATATTTTAGGATAAAATTTTAGGGAATTTGCTGAGGATGCTCCAATAAAGGGTGTGTTTAGTTTGTGTTTTGAGATAAATTTTCAAAAAAAATAATAAAAATTGGGGAGAGAGTTTAGAATTTTTTTTAGTTTGTTTGGTTGTATATTTTAAAAATAGTTTGGAAGTTTGGGATGATTTGATATTTTATTGTAATTGAGTAAATGTGTGTGAGAGAAAAAATGATTGAGAATGAGAGAGGAGAAAAAAAAAGTGATTGATTGATGTGTAGGAGAAAGAAAGTGATTTTAGAAATTTTTTTTTTTTCAAAAAATTTGAACCAAACAAAATTTTGAAATTTTTTTCCAAAATTTGTATCTTGAGATACAAACCAAGTAAGTCCAAAGTTTTTGTTAACATATGCCCGAGGCATATATTAAGAAAGACATTAATGTATACATTTACTCCTATAGAAAATAATATAGAAACTTTTAATGTTGTTAGGACATCTCCAATGGTTCACCACGATTTTCATCAAATTTGAGTAAAAAAAAAGACAAATTCCTCGATTTGATATCAATCACTCCAACGGTGAATACTGTAACTTTCATTAAAACACATTGGACGTCTAGGGGACGACCGAAAAGAGGAAAATGAATTTTTTCCCCCTCTATTTCTGTTTCCTCACAATGCACTGCTTGTATAATTGTATGATTTCCCCCTCTTTTTTTTTTCCAGGTTCTGCCATTATTTTCCCCTATTTTTTTTCTTCTCTGTTTATTCCATGAAAGAAAAGTAGTAGTTTTCAAACATTATTCACAAATAGGAGAATATGAGAAAAAAAGCAAGCAACTCACTATCCAGACCAAATTTAAGGTATGGAACAATGAAAGATGAAGGGTTCACTTGATCAAGACAACTGTCTAACAATGTGCTTGAAAAGACCAAGATCAACTGTTCTTATCAATTCTTTCTGCAACAGAAATGCATATCAGAATATGAGAGAGTCAAAACTAAATAATGATCGAAGAATAATTAAAGAAAAAATTAAAATGGTAATGGAGATAGAAATTGAATAATATACTTAAGTTCCACAGAAGCTTTTTGTGTGAACTAATCATATTCAAGCATCAATTTTACCAGAAAACAAAAGGAGAACTTTGGTACATTTTAAAAGAGTGAAACAATGAAAGAACCTTTTCATGTGAACATATGTAATCGTATTTAAGCTTGAACATATATAATCACTATAAATTAACATTTTGGTTTCGTAATTGAGAGGGTAGTTTATATGCGTAAACTGGGCCGAGCTAGGTCCATTTGTTTTTGGTACTTGGGCCGAGCTGAGTAAAAGCATCACTTGGTGTGGGCATGCTTCTAGCTGAGTTGGGGCTTGGAATAGCTCGGTCTTGAGGTCCAAGGACTGGAGCAGCCGGACTAGATGTGAATAGTAGCTCGGACCGGGGTATGATTTGTAGTGTACCGTACTGAAGTTAGTCTCGGTCGAATACCACTTTGGTACTGTCCAGTGCAGACCAAGGCTATGGTAGCTTGGTCGAGTGTGCTACCGAGCCGAGGTATGAGGTTTGAACTATCTCACTTAGTTAGCAGTGGGTAGGGCGTTATTAGGATAGACATTTATCCTTGGGAGTGTGATTCTTGGAATGACTCTTATAAGAGGAGTTGGAGTCCTACTAGGATTGTGCCAGGTGGAAACTACAAAAGCTCATAACAGGACCTATGTACATGTATCACAATTTTTACTCTCAAATACACAGAACTTTTGTCTATTGTCTATTGTCTATTGCTGGCTTAGGCATCGGAGAGGTTTTCGACACACACCCGCTGGCTAGCTCACATTTGTGTTTTCAGGTAGTAAAGCGACGACGTTTGGAGGAGTGCAAACTTGATCAACAGAATTATACGAGAAGATTATTTCTTGCTCGTACAATTGGCACTGTCTGTGGGAATTACAATCACAAATAACAAACCTTTTGATTAAGTTTTATTTCAACTGATTTCAATGGCGCACAATAAAGAGTTGCCACACTCTGCCATTGATGGGCAAACCCCGGAAGGGGACGGAAGGCGCGAAGGCTTACCTTTTATCCCACACATGGCAGAGTTAGATCCGCAGTGACGGAACCCGCGAAGGGATACCTGTGAAAGACGAGGCTCCAGTCTTCATCCCTCCCAAAGCCCTGCAAGGCAGAGGCGAAGGTTGGATCCTTAGGTTCTAGAAGATCGGGTAAGGGAGCAAGACGAATTGATACGGAGAATGGCGCCAGACATGGAGACGATGAAACGCTAGATAAAAGGCAAAGGGGTGGCAACAGAAGAGGGGCGCAAAGGCAACACACGCTCTTACCACTCTGAAGATTGTGATAAACAAGTCACACCATCACAAGCTGAAAGTAGAAGCCTCAAGTCGAGCGATACACAATCAAGGACTTCCAGGACGCTTTACTCCAGGTTTGAGAGAACAAGGACTGAAAGGTCTTATACGGAGGGAAGCAGTTATCGGCCCTCGCATTCGCACCAAACGACATCTAGGCATACGAGTTGCCTAGGTTGGCGGACCTGCGGACAGTACTTGAGGAAATGGCTTGAAGGAGAGAAGACACTTTGGCTCGCGACCCCAGTAGAGTCTCTGCACTACAACGGTTGGCTCCTAGAACACATGGGAGTGTCGAGGTAGGAATGCTAGAGCCACGCCTTGCCTATGAACCAGTAGACAAAGCATAGCAAGGTTGCAGAGCTCGCCGTTCGTTCTGGCGATAGAGAACGCACCATTACCCTTCGGCTTCCACCACTCCAAATTCACTATTTATGAGGGAAAGTCAGACCCCTACATGCACTTGAGCCACTTCTGCCAGGTCATGGCGGTGTATCGGCGAAACGAGGCTCTAATGTGCATCATATTCCCTTCTAGCCTTGGTGACTTGGTCTAACGCTGTTTGAAAGGTTGTCAGAAGGTAGTATAGCTTCATGGGCACAACTAGCAGAGGCATTTGTATCCAGATTCAGAACAAACACCAAAATGCCTGTGGAGATTGACTAGCTTCTCTCCATAGAAATGGGCGAGAAAGAAACATAGAGGTCTTACAATTACCGGTATTGGGAGACTTTCAATCAGATTGGAGATTGCCCCACAAACCTAGCTATTGCGCAGTATAAGCGAGGTTTGCCAGCGGGCAATAAATTGAGGGATTTAATGACAATGAATCCACCCCTCACAATAGAGGCCCTAATGGAAAGAGTGCATCAGCACATCTGACTAGAAGAAGATGTCGTACGCACCAAAGCAAAAATTGGCACAACAGTAATGTCAATAGAAAGCCTGCGGCAAAGGTAAACACAGTCGGGCAAGAAGAACAACCAAGCAAGAATGGGCGAGGCAGACGAGCCAACAGAGAGGGCCCCCAAGCAAGGAAGTTGAGAGTCCGCATTGCCATCACCACGGTATTCAACAAACCTATCTACTGGATTCTTAGCGAGATACGCAATAAACTATAACGCCCTAAAATTTTCCCACAAGAATATGCCCAAACAAATACAACAATATACCCAAAAAGTCCACCTTCTCATTGAACTAAGAGATAAGAGGTTACAGTTTACCATATACATTCCCATAATGTTCAGAAGTCGTATTCCAGTTCAATGAACTAGGTGGTCTTACAAAACATAAGCCTCTAGGGCGTACAATTACAACAAAATAAATTAATAGTCTTGGTACAAAAATTTCAATTCAAAATAACAAAATACACATGGATCAACTTTTCCAAAAAGGAGCTATTGCTTGACCAACCCTTCAGGGAGGTGGAACTCCATCATTTCCTGAAAAAGATAAGATAGGGTTGAGCAATATGCCCAGTAGGAACACATTTAACTAAGTATTTAATCCTTTGAATAAGATTATAGTATCTTTGCGACCAAACATTACATGGAAATTTATCTTTACATGTAATCCTTAACAAACATGCAGATCCATGACAACCAAATAATAACAGTGACTATTCATGTCATCAAGCACAATAATCAAACATTCACAACCATAGAACACAAACCATGAGTCCACCTGTAAGAGTCTAATTTAAAACACCCTTTACTTTTGTTTTAAAACCACCCCTCACATTTGCCGGCTATTATACGGCAGGGAGTGGGCACCATAAAGAAAATCATCCGTTTTTGCACTTTTGCCGGCTATCATACGGCAGGACTGTGTGGATACCCAGAAACATTTTTCCCACATTCGTCCAGTGATAAGCCTAGACAGGGCATTTGGGCACCTTTTTAAACTTCCCACTCGGGTACCAACATAACACCACATTTGGAAAACCGACTCTTACCCGGACTCATGCACAATTAACAATTCATTCATATTTTATTCCATCAACAACCATCCAACATTACCAAAGAATTGAATACAACACAAGATTTAAGGAAAACAAATAAAATCCAAGCCACAATTCATTTACTATATCAACATCCACATCCTTCATCTATTATTTTTCACAATATTTCATGAATCAAGGAAATTTCCCATTCAATGTGGTGTTTTTCACTCAAATGGAGAATCTAGGGTTTTTACCAAATTTTGGGGTTTTTCTCCTCTATTATAGATATAGCTTGTAATAACATTTATATACATATTTTGAAAAGAGAGAGTAAAGAAATCTCAAGCAAGAGTCAAGTAAAATGGTTTATTTATGTAAAACATGAGATTGATCCAACAATACTCTCCAATTAACTCACAAATCACAACCATACCATGAAATCCCTTCAAAACAAAGAAATACTAAGGTAAAAGTGTCCCTACTTCAAGTCGTGAGGAAGAAAACCCAAAAAACTCAAGGTTGACGAAGCAACGAACTTCTCGGACCAATAGAAAGCCCTTGACAAAATCTTCAAGTTATCTCAAAGGATCAAGGTGAGAAGACACCTCTAAGAGTGTAGATCTAAGGATTGAAGTGGAAAAATTGAGTTTTTGGGAGAAAGAGAGAGAGAGACTCTCGGTTTTGAGAGGAAAATGAGGAGAAAAATTATGAGAGAGGTGTGGTTTGGGTCTATTTATAGTAATAGATAATAGCCCTAAGGTCAATGAAAAAGATAAGTCCAAAAAACCCCAAAATTTTGAAAAAAACACGCAGGGGTCGACCCTTTAGGTAGAAAAGACAATCTGGCAACAAGCAAGGGGGTCGACCCTTAGACAAGAGGGGGTCAACCCTATTTTCCAGTAACTAACACAGAAATTATGCAACATAAGAGGGTCGACCCTCCCCAGACTGGTGTCTACCCTATTTTCCAGTAACACCTCCAGAAACTTCACCAACAGGTAAGGGTTGACCCTTAGGAATGCTCGTGTCGACCCTAGAATAGAATTTCTAAGTTTCCAAGGAACTTTTAGACAAGAACAAACGCGAACGAACAAACCCCACGAGTTTAAATTGGATTGTACTCCTTCAAAACCAATATACAACAACTCCAAAGACTCCCAAAACAAAAATAAAGATATTAAACACACCTCTCAATAGATTAAAACACCCAAGTGTTACAACTTCTCCACCTTAGGAAATTTCGCCCTCGAAATAATATCCATCCCCACCATGATAACAAGGTTTGGCAACAATATCATATTTATTCGATCTTCAACAAACTCATAACCAAGCAAAACATATATATCAATTTGACTCCAAGACAAGGAAATAATAGAAGGTTTTGGCTCATGCCCAATTCATCAAGTAAAAAAAAAAAACAACAAAACAAATACATCACAATTCAGAAAATAAGTCGGGGTATTTCTCGCAAATCTCCGTTTCACGTTCCCGTGTAGCTTCCTCCACACCGTGATGGTGCCATAACACTTTAACTAAGGGAATTATTTTACCCCTCAAAACTTGCTCTCTAGTATCTAAGATTTGGAGTGGTTTTTCTTTATAAGACACATCTTTGTCTATCTCAATCTCCATCCAATTTAACACATGAGAGGGATCGGGTTCGTACTTGTGAAGCATAGATATGTGAAACACATTGTGGACCCCGGAGAGTTGTGACGGCAGTGCAAGGCAATATGCAACTTCTCCAATCCGCTCAATGATATCAAAGGGGCCGATGAATCTAGGTGATAGCTTTCCGCTCTGGTCAAATCTGATCAACCCTTTTCTAGGAGATATTGGGATACCCCTGCTCCGTAATATGCTAATTGGTCCATAATTTGAATATGATTATGTGTTTAACATGATTTTGTGTGCCATTATGTGAATGTATGTGATTATGAGTTTCCATCTGTTCACCGTAGGAATACCTGTTTGAATAATCCGCTTCGGAAATTAAATTGAGGGCCTTACCGGCCACAGAACCCAAAATTGATTGCGCCTTTGTGATTGGCATAATTTTTAGAACCTATGGTGAAATTTAATTGGAAATCGATTCGGATCAGGTTAAATTGATTTGATTAGTGAATTAGTGCTCTATTATTATATATTAAAATAATATAACAAGTGGGGCTTTTATTTGAGCACTACACACTCAATATCTCTCATTCTAACTTCATTTGGCTGAGAAAAGACTCTAAGAACAAGAGGAGGGTTGGCTAGAGAGAGAGAGTGTGTAGAAGTTGGAGTTTTGGTCTCAAGCTTGGTGATTTTGAAGTCTAACTCAAGAATTGATCATAAATTGGGGAGATTAAGACTCTTAGGTAAGAAAACTCATGGCTTCTTGTTTGTAAATTTGTGAATTTAAGTTTGATAGATGGCCAAGAACATGAGTTAGCTTGATTATGAGGAAATTGAGTTGTTTGTGTTCAATTGAGGGCATGCATGTATACATAATTGATGTAGAATTGCATAATCTAGCATGTATTGAGTTGAACATGGAAGTGAAGGTGTTGAATCTTATATGCAAGCATGCTTTTGTTATATTCCACGAGAATGAACACCTTTTGCATTGTTTGGGATGGAAATGAAGTCAAGATTAGCATGCATGTTTAAATAATTAAGATATGAGCTTAAATGCATGAATTTGTTTGCATGCATGTGAATTAATTGCGAATTGAGCTTCATTGAGTTGTGATTTTGGGTCTACATCATGTTAGTATGAATATATTTGAGAATTGAGCCATGATATACATGATTTGTTGATTAAAAATTGGATTGGGGCTCAAGAACTCAACCTGGGATTTCCAGAAATTGATTCCTGCTTGAGCGTGTGGTGATGTGTGAACAGGGCGGATTGATAGCCGTTATTGTAGCCGAGCCAGCGATCATTGATGAAATTAAACAGAAACAGAAGGAGGATGAGTTTCTCAGGAAAGTGATTGACGAATTCGAGGCAAGCCCGAAAGCAGAATTCAATATTGAGAATGAAGTGTTGAAATTCCGGAACCGAATATGCGTCCCAGATATCCCGGAACTAAAGAAGAGGGTTTTAGATGAAGCCCACAGGTCCGTATTTGCTATGCATCCGGGTAACAATAAGATGTATCGGGATTTGAAACAAACCTATTGGTGGCCTAAAATGAAGAAGGAGATCGCAGAATATGTGTCCAAGTGCCTTCAGTGTCAGCAAGTTAAGGCTGAACATCAGAAACCAGGCGGTCTACTTCAACCTCTCCCTATTCCCGAATAGAAGTGGGAACATGTGACTATGGATTTCGTTGTTGGCCTACCTTGCACTTCTCGAGGTATGGATTCTGTTTGGGTTGTAGTTGATAGACTAACTAAATCTGCACATTTTCTGCCTGTCAAAACTACATTTACTGCTTATAGATTAGCTACTATTTATGTTGATGAAATTGTTCGTTTACACGGAGTTCCGGTATCTATTGTGTCGGATAGAGACCCGAAATTTGTATCTAGATTGTGGAAAAGTTTGCAGGAAGCCATGGGAACAGAACTAAGGTTCAGTACTGCATTCCACCCACAGACAGACGGGTAGTCGGAACGAACGATACAAACTTTGGAGGATATGCTTCGCATGTGTGCTTTGGATTTTCAGGGGAGTTGGGAGGATTATTTGCCACTTGCGGAATTTGCTTATAATAACAGCTTCCACTCCAGCAGCGGTGTGGCACCATATGAGGCTTGTATGGTAGGAGGTGTAGATCACCTATTTGTTGGACAGAGGTCGGGGATAGAGCTTGCTTGGGCCCGAAATTGTGCAAGACACTTCTGAAAAGATCAAAACTATTCGGCAAAGGCTCAAAACAGCTCAAGACCGACAGAAGAATTATGCGGACGTTCGGAGAAGACCTCTTGAGTATGAGGTTGGTGACCATGTGTTCATCCGTGTTTCTCCGATGAAGGGCCAAGTCAGATTCGGGAAAAATGGCAAGTTGTCGCCCCGTTACATTGGGCCGTTTTAGATTTTGGAGAGGCTTGGTCAAGTTACCTACAGGGTTGCTTTGCCACCGGGATTCGAGCAAATCCATAATGTGTTTCACGTGTCGATGTTGAGGGGTTACCTCCGAGACCCGTTTCATGTGATCGATTATCACCGGGTTGCTATTGATGAAAATATGGAATATGCTGAATGGCCGGAACGGATTGTAGACAGGCAAGTGAAACAGTTGAGAAGCAAGTCCATCCCAATGGTGAAGTAGTAGAATGGAAAGAACACTATGGGACGGATGCCACATGGGAAAAAGAGGAGGAAATGCGACTGAACTATCCACATTTGTTTCCCGACGAAGGTAAATTAAGTTTGGAGGACCAAACTTCCTAAAGGGGAGAAGACTGTGATACCCCTGCTCCGTAATATGCTAATTGGTCCATAATTTGAATATGATTATGTGTTTAACATGATTTTGTGTGCCATTATGTGAATGTATGTGATTATGAGTTTCCATCTGTTCACCGTAGGAATACCTGTTTGAATAATTCGCTTCGGAAATTAAATTGAGGGCCTTATCGGCCACAGAACCCAAAATTGATTGCGCCTTTGTGATTGGCATAATTTTTAGAACCTATGGTGAAAATTAATTGGAAATCGATTCGGATCAGGTTAAATTGATTTGATTAGTGAATTAGTGCTCTATTATTATATATTAAAATAATATAACAAGTGGGGCTTTTATTTGAGCACTACACACTCAATATCTCTCCTTCTAACTTCATTTGGCTGAGAAAAGACTCTAAGAACAAGAGGAGGGTCCAAAAGACTCTAAGAACAAGAGGAGGGTCGGCTAGAGAGAGAGAGAGAGTGTAGAAGTTGGAGTTTTGGTCTCAAGCTTGGTGATTTTGAAGTCTAACTCAAGAATTGATCATAAATTGGGGAGATTAAGACTCTTAGGTAAGAAAGCTCATGGCTTCTTGTTTGTAAATTTGTGAATTTAAGTTTGATAGATGGCCAAGAACATGAGTTAGCTTGATTATGAGGAAATTGAGTTGTTTATGTTCAATTGAGGGCATGCAAGTATACATAATTGATGTAGAATTGCATAATCTAGCAGTATTGAGTTGAACATGGAAGTGAAGGTGTTGAATCTTACATGCAAGCATGCTTTTGTTACATTCACGAGAATGAACACCTTTTGCATTGTTTGGGATGGAAATGAAGTCAAGATTAGCATGCATGTTTAAATAATTAAGATATGAGCTTAAATGCATGAATTTGTTTGCATGCATGTGAATTAATTGCGAATTGAGCTTCATTGAGTTGTGATTTTGGGTCTACATCATGTTAGTATGAATATATTTGAGAATTGAACCATGACATACATGATTTGTTGATTAAAAATTGGATTGGGGCTCAAGAACTCAACCTGGGATTTCCAGAAATTTGATTCCCGCTCGAGCGTGGAAACTGACGCTCGAGCGGAGAATTCGAGCTCCCAGCACTTTTTGCCGACTTGGCTCCCGCTCGAGCGGGGAGCTATGTAGGCAGGCCGCCCGCTCGAGCGGCCGAGTTCACGCTCGAGCGTGGATTTGAGGCAACCAGAACTTTTGCAGGCTTAAGGGTCCGCTCGAGCGAGGGGAGTCCACGCTCGAGCGGGGACCCTATTTTCTGGAATTCTGTTTTCGCGTTCTGTGTTCTGTTTTCCGTTCCCTATCACTTCTAAGCACTCTTAGGCATATGTTAAGCATTCTAAATGAATTAGAGAGATAAGAATGAAGCCTAAGAGGAAAATGTGAATTTTGAACGGATAGAATTGTTAGTGACCCTTTTATGTTCATGGCATGTGTAGGGTCGAGTTCCAGGGCGAACCAATCAACCGATCACTGTGAGTAATATCTTAACAAGATATTTGTAATATGTTATTGTCCAATTGTTACTTCCATGTAAGTTTTGTAAGATCATTACATTGAACAGTGGACACCGATTGATATAGATGATTGGGCCGAAGGCCGATTGACATAGATGATTGGGCCGAAGGCCGATTGATATAGATGATTGGGCCAAAGGCCGATTGATATAGATGATTGGGCCGAAGGCCGATTGACATGAATGATTGGGCCGAAGGCCGATTGACATGAATGATTGGGCCAAAGGCCGATTAACATGAATGATTGGGCCGAAGGCCGATTGATATAAATGATTGGGCCGAAGGCCGATTGTTGTACTATCTCAATAATTGTTTATGTAACTGTCTTACTTGATATTATTCACTGGGCATTCGCTCACACTCATTCATGTACATGTAGGTGAACCAAGGGACGCCCAAAGTCAGCCCCGGTGAAACTGTGAGAAACAGTCAGAGTTTTGAGTAGTCAGCCCAAAAGTCTCGCGCATGAGACTGACCTTGCCTTTTGCCATTTTGTTTATGCTATTATGTTGGCAAGTCTTCGTATATGTCTGTATATAGTTACCTTGGGTTGACTTACTTTTGTGCGATCCTGTATGTACAGTGTTTTGTATTAGTACATAATCTGCTATGAGTTATTAACATATGTATGTAATGATGTGCATATAAGCACGGCTCTATGGACAAAGTTTCAAATTGCTTCCGTTTGGCCCCCATGAACTCTGTTAAAATACGTTTGGTTCGGTTTGAGGCCGTAGGTAATCTCACGATTACTGGCCGGTTACGTCCTTAACCCACGGGGACGGGTTCAGGTCGTGACAGATATCTTCACAAAGACATGCTCACCAACTTCAAAGGATAAGAGTCGTCTTCTTCTATCTATGTAACTCTTTTGTCGGCTTTGAGCAGTAACTAACCTTTTCCGAATGAGGGCTATTTTCTCGGTAGTTTCACGGACTAGATCTGAGCCTAGCAAGGGTGAATCTCCCACTTCAGTCCAACATACCGGTGATCTACACGGACGTCCATACAATGCCTCAAAAGGTGCCATCTCGATGCTTTCTTAGTAGCTATTGTTATAAGCAAATTCAACTAAGAGTAGGCGTTTCTCCCAAGGCCCTTTAAAATCTAGTACACATGCCCTCAACATGTCTTCCAAAATCTGAATAATACGTTCGGATAGCCCGTCGGTCTAGGGGTGGTAAACAGTACTAAAATTTAGTTGAGTACCCAAGGCACTTTGAAGGCTCTGCCATAGCCTGGCTGTAAAGCGAGGGTCTCTATCAGACACTATACTCACTGGTAACCTATGGAGGTGAACAATCTCACGGATGTAAAGTTTAGCTAGAAACTCTATGGAATCTCCCATGCTCATGGTGAGAAAGTGAGCGGACTTAGTAAGTCTATCCACAATCACCCATATTGCATCATTACTTTTTTGAGTTCTAGGAAGGCCAGAAACAAAGTCCATGTTGATGTGTTCCCACTTCCATTCAGCAATCGGAAGAGGTTGTAGCAATCTCGCCGGTCTTTGGTGTTCAACCTTAACTTGTTGACATGTCAAACACTTAGACACAAATGAGGCTACATCCTTTTTCATACCCCTCTATCAAAATTGACGACTCAAGTTACGATACATTTTAGTGCCTCCGGGATGCACAGCTAGGCGGAAATGATAGAAGTCCCTCAAAACTTCATTTCTCATAGATTCAGGTACAAACAATCGGTCGAGGTAACGAACACTAGAATCTACATGAATATTTAAACCCCTCTCTTCCTTTCCTTGAAGAATTCTCCCTTTAATTGCATCCATTTCTGGATCACCTAGTTGTGCTTCAATTACTCTTACAACAAGGGTAGGTTAGGCGATGGTGGTGAAAAGGGTAGCCTTTTCTGGAGATTCACTAAGCTGTAAAGCAAATTCATTGGCATCCTCTATCATCTTCTATTCCCTTATCGCTAGACTAGCCATTGTACTTACCGATTTTCTACTCAAAGCATCCGCTACTACATTCGCTTTACCGGGGTGGTAGTGTATTTCAAAATCATAGTCCTCTAGAAACTCCATCCATCTCCGTTGGCGAAGATTCAAGTCTTTCTGGGAGAATAGGTATTTGAGGCTTTTATGGTCGGAGAAAACTGCAAACTTTTCACCATATAGATAGTGTCTCCACAACTTCAAGGGAAAAACAACAGCGGCTAGTTCTAAGTCGTGTGCCGGGTAGTTCCTTTCATGCGTCTTCAATTGACGCGAGCCATATGCTACCACTTTACCCTTCTGCATTAGAACACATCCCAACCCCTCTCTAAAAGCATCACAATATACCGTATAATTTAAACTTCGTTCTGGAATGATGAGAATTGGAGCGGTGGTCAATCTAAGCTTTAGTTCTCGGAAAGTATTCTCGTAAGTTTCGCTCCAAACAAACCTTACTCCCTTACGGGTCAATCTAGTTAATGGTGATGCTATGGAAGAGAAATTATCTAGAAATCGACGATAGTAACCGTCTAAGCCCAGAAAGCTACGAACTTCTGAGGCGTTCTTAGGCTACTCCCAATTCTGCACAGCTTCTATTTTTGAAGAATCCACCATAACTCCGTCTCCTGAAACTAAGTGACCCAAGAACTTCACTTCGGAAAGCCAGAATTCACACTTCTCATATTTTGCGTACAAACGATGCTCTCTAAGAAGTTGCAAGATAGTACGAAGATGGCCTTCATGCTCCTTTTTGAAAGGTGAATAGATAAGAATATCATCTACGAAGACGACCATAAATTTATCAAGAAACTCCCGAAAGACCTTATTCATTAAATCCATGAATGTGGCTGGAGCGTTAGTCAACCCAAAGGGCATAACCAAGAACTCGTAATGACCATATCGGGTACGGAAAGCAGTTTTGGGAATGTCCTCCTCTCTAACTCGAATTTGGTGATAACCTGACCTTAAATCAATCTTGGAGAAACAACGAGAGCTTTTAAGTTGATCGAAGAGATCATCTATCCTGGGCAAGGGGTATTTATTCTTGACTGTGGCTTGATTCAATTTACGATAATCTATACACAATCTTAAGGATCTGTCCTTCTTCTTTGCAAACAACGCCGAGGCTCCCCAAGGTGAGGTGCTAAGGCGTATAAAGCCCTTACTAAGTAACTCTTGCAACTGTTCCTTCAAAACCACCAATTCAGCTAGAGAAAATCTGTATGGCGACAAGGAGATAAGTACCGTACCCGGAAGCAAGTCTATGGTGAACTCTACTTCCCTATAAGGAGGTAATTCTGTAAGATCGTCAGGAAAGACATCGAGGTATTCACATACTACCTTTGGAAATTCGCCCCAGACTACACCACTTCCATCATCCAAAAAGGCGGTTAAAAAAGAATTAAATAAACTGGCCCTGGCCACGTGGATAGTATGAGGAGGGTAAGGATCTACCGTACTTGTCTCCCAAAAACGTGAAACGATCACCGTTTGTAGTGCACATCGTAACTCTCTCTCGATAACAATCTATGGTCGCCCGGTAAGTAAATAACCAATCCATACCGAGGATAACGTCAAAACCCGACATTTCTAGCAGGACAAAATTAAATAGAAGTTGTCGACCCGCCACCTCAATTACACACCCCTGACATCCCTGGGTCAGAATGACCTTACCCCCAACTGGTGACTCCACTGTAAGTGAATATTGTAGTCGCCTACTCTCTAACCCCAACAATGATACAAAAGATGTGGCAATAAATGAATGTGATGCTCCAGTGTCAATCAACACATTAGCCCAAGTATTGAAAATGAGATCGGTGGCACATTAGCAGGAACGATGACAAAACAGGTGGAATTTTGGGTATTGAAAGTCCCTTCCACTTACAACATAATCTTGGGAAAAGTATGGTTACACGTTATGCGATCGGTGGCATTAACCTACCATCAGGTTTTGCGGTTCCCCAATGAAACCGGAGTGATTGAAGAAGTCTTAGGGGACCAAATCATGTCAAAACAGTGCTTTGTTATAGTAAACGGTAGCTGGGCTGCAAAAGGGTTTGTATAGATGGTAGAAGAGCCAGAAAGCAACGAATTGTTCGCAGACGTCGGCAAAACAGTCGAACAAAAGGCAGTGGAAGACTTCGTAGAGGTAAGGATAGATGAAAAGAACCCAGAAAAGTTTTTTTTGCTTGGCTCGTCTCTGTCCAGCACCGAGAGAATAGAGATCATGGAATTTTTGACCTTTAACATCGAAGTGTTCGCCTGGACGCCGTATGACATGCCTGGCATTGACCATAATTTCATCTGCCATCAACTTAATGCCCATCCAACTGCCAGACCAATTATACAGTGAACTCGCCGGGCACTCCACCACGCAGAGATAGTGGCGGATGAGGAAACTTGCTGGAGGCAAGAGCAATCAGAGAAGTACACTATCCCAGGTGGATTTCCAACATTGTGGTGGTACCAAAAAATAACGGCAAATGGCGCGTTTGCGTGGACTACAAAATAATCAACAAAGGATGCCCAAAGGACAACTTTCCTTTACCACGAATTGTCTAACTAGTGGACCTAATAGCAGGGCATAACCGACTTAGCTTTCTTGATGCGTATCGCGGTTACCATCAGATTGTTATGTATGAACCGGATCAGTAGGTCACGTCGTTTACAACACCCAGAGGACTATATTACTACAAGGTCATGCCCTTTAGCCTGAAGAATGCAGGGGCAACATTCCAATGGATGATCACCAAAATGTTTGAACCATTGTTAGGCAGAACAATGGAGGCTTACATAGATGATATGGTGGTCAAAAACAGAGATAAGAGGGACCATCTCAGGGACCAAAATGAAATGTTTCAAATTTTTAAGTCCCACAAGTTGCGTCTGAACGCATCTAAATGCACATTCGACGTAGGGTCAAGCAAATTTCTAGGCTTTCTAGTGACCAACGAGGTATAGAAGCTGGTCCCTCTCAAATCAAAGCCATCTAAGATCTTGAAAGGCCCAACACAGTCAAAGAGATACAGCATCTCATTGGCCTAGCAGCCGCGCTCAACCGGTTCATAAGTCGGTCATCAGACAGGTGTTGACCATTCTTCCAGGCGCTGAAGGCCAAGTTTGAATGGGATGATGAGTGCAACCGCACCCTGGAAAGCTTGAAAGACTACATGACCTTTCCTCCATTGTTAGTAACCTCAGTACCAGGAGAGGAGCTCTTTTTATACTTAGCTGTTTCACAGCATGTAGTTAGCGCGATGTTGGTAAGAGCTGAAGGAATACAACACCTACCTATCTTTTATGTGGGCAAGACAATGTAGAGCGATGAAACAAGGTACCTGCCATTGGAAAAGCTGGCCTTAGCTTTGATAATGACGTCAAGAAAATTCTCGTACTACTTCTATGCCCACACCGTGGTTGGCTTAACAACTTTTCCCTTAAAAGCCTTGTTTGAGAGGGTAGATTTTTCTGGACTAATTTTGAAGTAGGCAGTGGAGTTGGGGCAGTTTGACATTAAGTTTCAACCAAGAACCGCGATAAAGGCTCAAGCTTTGGCGGACTTCGTGGCCGAGTTCGCACTAGGCAGTCATCATGTTTACCCAATCGATTTGATCAAAGCAACCGAAAGAAGGGGGGACAATGCCGCAGGAATGGCGCAGCCCCCAAAGCAGGACGCTCAACTAAACAGCAAGCCATTCAACCCTGAAGAATGGGAAGAAGGAACAGACCACAGTATTGCTAGCAGGGACTCACCCAAAAGTAAAGTCCTGAGACAGTTAGACAGTGAGGATAGAAGCCTAACGGCAGACATTAACCTGGAAGAAGGCATCAGCAACGCCCCTGATCCCAAGACATCATCCGATCCCTCCACTTGCTGGAAGTTATTCATCGGAGAGATGTGGAAACTCTTCATGAATGAAGCATCCAACAGGCACGGTGCAGGACTTGGCATAGTCCTTATCTCACCGGATGGCCTAACAATTGAACAGACAATCAACCTTGGCTTCCCAACATCTATCAACGAGGCAGAGTATGAAACATTGCTAGCAGGTTTGAAATCAACACTTCGCATGAAAGCCACCAAGCTGATGGTGTACAGTGACTCCTAGCTAGTAGTCAACCAGATTTCAGGTGACTACGAGACAAAGGATGATAAGATGACTAAGTACCAAGACTTGGTTAAAAAGGAGATCATGAAGTTTGAAGTAGTCTGGATAGAGCAAATCAGCCGGGAGAAAAATAGTAAAGCAAATCAGCTGGCCGGTTTTGCGTCAATGGCAGATACATCTATCCCACACCCATTGCTGATTGACTTCATACTTAGACCAAGTATTAAAGAACCTAAAGCAGTCAAAGCATGTTGTGCCGAGCTAGGCCCTTCCTGGATGGACCCCATCATGGTATTTTTAAAAGATGGCATCTTACCTGAAGAAAAGAAAGAAGCCAACAAAATTAGAGCAAAATCACAACGATTTTGGCTTTCTCTATCACTAGCATTGTATAAAAAATCCTTCACAGGACCTTACTTGAAGTATGTCCATCCCAGTAAGGTCGAGGCATTTTTGTTCGAAATACATGAAGGCGTCTGCGGAAGCCACCAATGGGGAAAATCGCTGGCCTACAGAGCAATTTTACAGGGATATTGGTGGTCGTACATGTAAACAGATTCAGAGAAGTATGTCAAGAGATGTGAGAAATGTCAAAAGCTCGCACACCAAATACATCAACCAGCCAGAAAGCTTCTACCATTGACCAACCCGTGGCTCTTTGCAATGTGGGGCTTGGATATAGTAGGACCACTCCCAACTGCGTCCGGCAATAGAAAATTCATCCTCGCAGCAACAGACTATTTCACAAAATGGGTGGAGGCAGAAGCACTCGCATCCATAAAAGAAAGAGATGTCAAGAAGTTCTTTTAGCAGAACATCATAACTCGGTTCGGCATACCCAAGGCTTTAATATCCGACAACGGCACTCAGTTTGATGGCAAAATCTTTAGGAGCTTTTGCGAAGAATGCAAGATAATTCTACAACTCTACACCGGCGTACCCTCAAGCCAATGGCCAGGCTGAGGCTTCCAACAAAGTAGTCTTAGACGGTTTGAAGAAGAGGTTAGAAAGACCAAAAGGCAAGTGGGTTGAGGAACTTTCCCATGTTTAATGGGCTTATCATACTACCCCTCAGCGGTCAACTAGCAAAACACCTTTTTCATTGGCCTATGGCATGGAGGCAATAATCCCCCTAGAAGTGGATCTCCCCACTATTAGAAGCGAAAATTTTGATCCAAATTTGAATGGAGAAGCCATAGCCCTAGAACTCGACCTCGCAGAAGAAAGAAGAGAAATGGCATTGATGCACGTTGTTTCATATCAACAAGAGTTGTCTAGAAAATACAACAAAACAGTGTACCCAAGACAATTCAAGATTGGAGATTGGGTACTACGCAAAGTAATGGGCAACACTTTGGTACCTGGAGATGGCAAGTTAGGACCTAACTGGGAAGGACCATACAAAGTGATTGGTTTAGCGGGAAAATGGGCATATCACTTAGAAAATATGGACAACAAAGCTATTCCCAGGCCATGAAACACGGCCAATCTCAAACTATTTTATTTTTAGCTTTTTTCTTAAAATACTTGTAATTTTTCTTTTTGCAATAAAACAAGTAGTTTTTTTTTTCCCAGTAAAATTCTTTCCTTTGTAGAAGTTGTTCATAGTTATTGCCAACTGGGGGCAATCAAAAAGGTTGGCAGGTTTGACCAACACTTAGTTCTTTTCTTCAGCCGAGATAAAAATCTAGGCTCGAGAAGGTTAGCAGGTTTGACCAACATTTAGTTCTTTTCTTCAGTCGAGATAAAAATCTAGGCTCGAGAAGGTTAGCATGTTTGACCAACACCATTTCTTCTTCAACCGAGATAAGGATCTAGGCTCAAGAAGGCTGGCAGGTTTGACCAACACTTAGTTCTCTTCTTCAGCTGAGATAAGGATCTAGGCTCAAGAAGGTTGGCAGGTTTGACCAATACCCTTTCTTCTTCAACAGAGATAAGGATCTAAGCTCAAGAAGGTTGGCAGGTTTGACCAACACCCTTTGTTCTTTAGCCGAGATAAGGATCTAGGCTCAAGAAGGTTGGCAGGTGTGGTTAGTTTGTCCTTCAGCCGAGATAAGGGTCTAGGCTCAAGAAGGCTGGCAAGTTTGACCAACACTATTTGTTCTTCAGCCGAGATAAGGATTTAGGCTTAAGAAGGTTGGCCGGATAGACACTATTTGTTCTTTAGCTGAGATAATTATCTTCAGCCAAGATAATCATCTCAGCCGAAAGAGATGGACAGTTTAAGGTTTGACCTGGCTAGATATGTTGGCTAGATGGCACAATTTAAAACAAAAAAGTGCATTGATTGAACAAAAAGATGAGAAAAATGAGAAGTTTCATTCATTGAAGTTTTTCATTCATTAGAAATTCAGTACATGGGGAGGGACTTGTAGCTCGATTACATTTTTTGTTGAAAGTAAAAATCAAAAGATAATCAGGCAAATAGGTCCTCTAGGTCAGCATCCAACTCAACCCGGGCTTCGCCCCTCAGTAGGCCGGTTTCGGCGGCTACCTCCTGGGCTAGGTCGGTCACAGGCACCCTCTCAACAGTACTTGGCACCAGTCGGCTGAGTGGATCCACCCGAGTTGGCAGAGAAGGCTAGAGACTGAGGTCAGTTTTAGCAGGTGGAGCATTAGCTGGTTCAAGGGATTCTTCCTTCTCCTCCCCCTCTTGGAGGAACTTCTGTTGAACCGCGTTGGCGTAGTCCGTCATGTAGTGTCATAGCCCAAACCCACCCCTATGGGTTTTGCACCGTAACTGGCCAGTAATCTGTGATTACCGAAGGCCTGCTTAATAGTAGAACAGTAAAATACAGTACAGGGGCTGGCAAAAGCCAAAATAGTAATTTAAACAATGTCTAATGAGCTGTGACAGTCTGTATGCAAAAAGACTTTTCATACATATATACAATCAGTGCAAAACAGTATGTACAACATTTACAATCATTCAGGACAGGGACTTAATCCCTATTAAAACAGTACAGTAATAGTCTATACAGTCTATACAAAACAGAACAGAAGGGGGAAACTAAAACACCCCAAAGCCGTAGCTTGAACGGGCTCGGAACCTCACAGTGAGGCACAGTGGTTGGCTTTGACAAAAAGGGGGTCTAACCCACGCTCCTAGCTCCGGTCTGGTGCCTGAACACCTACATATATATATGAGCAGTGAGCTAAAGCCCAGTGAATAACATAATGCGTAAAGAGGTTAAGAATGAATGTCCTTTCAGTATTGAAAACAGTCAATTGATTCAGTATATCAGTCATTCAGTCATAACAGTCATATGTGGTACATCCATTAGCATAGTAGTACAGTAAACAGTAGGTCTTAAAAGACCGAGCAGTCAATGATGGCCATCATAACAGTAAACAGAAGTTCCAAGATAGGAACTGACAGAGATATCTGTAACAGTAGCAATAACAGTAACAATGGTTGCTATGGATGCCACAATACAGTTCAGAATAGAGGACATACATTCATTCAGTTGACAGTATCAATTCATAAGTAGTACAGTTTAACCATTCAGAAGATATTCATATTTGAACATATTTTTACACAGTTGTTACTCACAGAGTTCTGGGCTACAGTTAAGCTAGAGCGCGTCCTCAGATGCCAACCCTACACAGTTACAGATTGAACACACACTAAGCTACACAGTTGGGAAAATAATAACTTAATCCTTAATTTGCCTCGATGTGGTTCTACATCACTATCCTCATTAAGATGCTTTAAACTAGGCCTAGGAATGCCTAGGATGGAATGAGGATGCAAAGATGCACTTTAAAAGCATTTTCAGAATTTTCAGAAAATAGGGGTCCCGCTCGAGCGTAGGTTACTCCGCCCGAGCGGACATGCAGACAAAGGTTTCCGCTCGAGCGTAGACTTATCCGCTCGAGCGCACTGCAAAATAGTCAAAAGTGCTGGATGTGTGAAAATCACGCTCGATTGGGCGCTCGACACCCGCTCGAGCGTAAGACACAATGTCCCGCTCGAGCGTAAATTACCCTGCTCGAGCGGCCTTCAAAACAGTGCAAAGTGCTGAGAGCACAAATTTCACGCTCGAGCGCCAATAACCCCGCTCTAGCGTGAGTTCAAAATCTGGAATTCCCAGATTTGAACCTTAAGCTCAAATTCAACTTCCAATGTATCAAATTCGATTCTTTGGGGCCTATTTCCTGGAAAACACTTGTAAATACATAGTATGACATGATTTAAAGCTCAATTTGTCAAAATCAAGGCCCAAAGGTGAGGGAATTAAACCCAATTTCAAACTAACTTTCATGAACAAGACTCAAACTTGACATGCAAGAGTTTAAACCAATTCAAAGCTTCAATTACATGCTCTAATGAGCCAATTTCTTCCAAAACATGGTAAAATCATGAACTATCGTCGAAAGATGAACATGCATGAAGCAATCTCATGAAAAATAGCTTCAAAACTCAAGAATGGCAACATGCAAGCATGATTTGAGCTACAATTCAACATGCTAGAACCAATTCATGACTTAGCTCTCCAATATGACATGAACCATGCAAGAACCAACTTAAAGACACAATTAAGAGGTTGAATTCCTTACCTAAGTCTTCAATTTAAGGTATGGAAGTTCTATTCTTGCAATCTTCCTATAATTTCTCCAAGTCTCCAAGCAACTATGAGATGAAATCAAGCTCTCTCTCCTATCTCTCTCTCTAGTCAGCTATAGCAAGGAAAACAAATGGCTGAGCAAATGTGTGTCTAAGTGTATATAAGCCTCAATGTGTTTGGTGTAGTGGCCCACTAGGATGGCATGTTGGTAATTAAGCCAGCTATTGCAATTTATCAATATTTGATCTAATTTAATCATACCAAATCACATTTTAATTAAATATGCCATAAAATCACATAAATTCTAATGATCATAAAACATCAATCGATTTCAGATTCGGCCGTCGGTAAGGCCTTCAATTCGCAATTTAAAACATAAAACATGGACAGATAAGTTTAACAGTCAACGGATTGGTATGCATTTAAACTAGCATATTCAATCAGTCAGTTCAGTATTTCAATCAATTCGCTTACTAATCATATTCAGTCTCAGTTTAGCAGTAATCAGTAGGGTTATCAGTGATCAGTGGTGAGGGTTATTACAGTCTCCCCTCCTTATAAAGAGTTTAGTCCTCTAAACTCGAGTTACCTTCATTTTAGAAGAAAACAGGATTCAGAGAGAATAGTTCAGGATATCTCTTGGCCATGTCATCTTTCCTTTCCCAAGTGGCGTACACGCCACCATGGTTTTGCCAGTCAATTTTCACTAACGGAATCTCTTTGTTTCTCAACTTTTTGATTCGTCTGTTTACAATCTGAATAGGTCGTTCCTCATAAGTGTAGTCATCACTCAGCACTACACGAGTTGGCTCTATCACATGGAAAGGATCCCGGAGGTAGTCCCTCAATATAGAAATGTAGAACACGTTATGCATATGCTCTATTTCAGGAGGAAGCGCTACTTGATACGCCACCGGATTGATTTTCTCGATAATCTCATACGGTCCGACGTATCTCGGCGCTAGCTTGCCATTGACTCCAAAACGGGTCTGCCCTTTCATCGGTGTCACTTTCACAAAAACGTGATCACCTACTTCATACTCTCTGTCTCGTTTTCTGACATCCGCATAACTTTTTTGTCGGCTCTGTGCGGTTTTCAGTCTCTGTTGTATCAGTTTTACTTTCTCAGTCGTTTCATATACAATCTCGGGCCCAAGTAAAGCCCCGTCTCCAACTTCCGACCAGCAAATCGGAGACCTACATTTTCTGCCATACAATGCCTCAAAAGGTACCATACCAATATGACGCAGCGGAATAAATCACACGGACTATATATCGTTCTAGTAGACGAGAATTCTTGAATCCACAAGAACACCCTTGAATCCACAAGGAAGATAGAAGAAAAGCTCTTAAAAATATTATTGAATGAAAAAATTGTCTTTGCCATGAGGCTTACATAGCTATTTATAATAAACCAAACCTAATACTTGTAGGAAAAGTAATTCTAAAATAAATTAGGAAACTTAAATCAATACAAATTAGGAAACCTAAGAGAATAGAAAACTAGAATTCTAAACTATTTAAAATCCTAGTCAAAATCTAATTCCAAAATAATAAAATTAAGAAACCTAATAATTCTAAAATACTTATACTAAATTACAAGAATCTTAATAATATATCAAAAATATTAAAACTAAAAAATATAAAAATTCTGAAAATCTTGTCCTGAAAATTTTGTCCTACATCACAATACTTGAGTGATAGCTGTTGTTGTAGGCGAATTCAGCCAATGGCAAATGGCTTTCCCAATTTCCCTGGAAATCAATAACACACATTCTCAGTAAATCCTCCAGAGTCTGGATGGTTCTTTCTGACTGGCCATCTGTCTGAGGATGATAGGCACTACTCAGTCTCAGTTCAGTACCCAATGTAGTTTGTAAGCTTTGCCAAAATCTCGATGTAAACTTCGAGTCCCTATCAGAAACAATGGACACAGGCACTCCATGCAATCTAACAATCTCATCAATATAGATTACAGCCAATTTGTCCGTATTATAAATTGTTTTGACAGGTAAGAAGTGACCAGATTTAGTCAGTCTATCAACTATAACCCAAATTGAGTCCATACCTTTACTGGAGCGAGGCAAAGCGACAATGAAATCCATGGTGATATGTTCCCATTTCCACTCCGGTATAGGTAAGGGCTGCAGTAAGCCTGCGGGTCGTTGATGTTCGGCTTTGACTTGTTGGCAATGAAGACATTTCGATACAAAATCAGCAATTTCTTTCTTCATTCTCGGCCACCAGAAATTCAGTTTCAGGTCTTGGTACATTTTTGTGTTTCCTGGATGGATAGACAGTTTCGAATTGTAGCCCTCTTGCAAAATTCTTCTTTTCAGTTCAGAATCATTCGGTACACACAATCTTCCCTGGAATTTCAATACATTATTTTCAAATTTGAAGTCCGGTTTCGGTTTAGATTCCCGTTCTTCGATGATCTTCTTCAAGAAGTCATCCTGTTGCTGTTTCTCTTTAATCTCTTCAATCAGTGCCGGTTGAGCAGAAATAGCAGCTATTGTTCCACCTTGTTCTCTCAAAACAATCTCAATTTCAGATTTTTCAAGGTCACAAAGCAACTCTTTCTGTCCGGTGAGCAAATAGGCTAAGTTTCCAATCGATTTCCGGCTCAATGCATCGGCAACGGTGTTGGCTTTTCCTGGATGGTACAAAATCTGTAGGTCATAGTCTTTAATCAATTCTAGCCATCTCCGCTGTCTCATGTTCAGTTCTTTCTGTGTGAAGAAATATTTCAAACTCTTGTGGTCGGTATATACTTCACACGTCGCCCCATAAAGGTAGTGACGCCAGATTTTTAAGGCAAATACCACTGCAGGCAAGTTCCAAGTCGTGGGTCGGGTAGTTCTTCTCATGCGGTCTCAGTTGTTGGGAAGCATAGGCAATAACTCTCCCATTCTGCATTAAAACACATCCAAAACCCTTATGAGAAGCATCACTAAAAATGGTAAAACCATCCGTACCTAAAGGTAGGGTAAGAAACGGTGCAGTCACAAGTCGAGTTTTCAACTCTTGGAATGCTGATTCCCTTTGGTCAGTCCAGTCAAATGATATCCCTTTCTGAGTCAATTGTGTCAGTGGTAAGGCAATTTTGGAGAAATCTTTGACGAATCTTCTGTAATACCCGGCTAATCCCAAAAAGCTTCGGACTTCTGTAACATTTGTTGGTCTAGGCCAATTTACCACTGCTTCAACTTTCTGTGGATTAACTGAACTTTCATCCTTGCTAATAACATGTCCCAAAAACATAACATGATCAAGCCAAAATTCACATTTAGACAGTTTAGCAAAAAGTTTCTGTTCTCTTAGGGTCTGTAGGGCAAGTCTCAGATGATGTTCATGTTCTCCTCTACTCTTAGAATAAATCAGAATGTCATCTATGAATACAACAATAAAGTCATCGAGGAACGGTTTAAAGATTCTGTTCATGAGGTCCATAAATGCAGCAGGTGCATTGGTAACTCCGAAAGGCATAACTAAAAATTCGAAATGTCCATACCTCGTTCGAAAAGCAGTTTTATCAATGTTTTCTGGTTTAACTTTCAGTTGGTGATATCCGGATCTGAGATCAATCTTAGAGAAAACTTGAGCACCCTGTAATTGATCAAATAAGTCATCAATACGCGGTAATGGATATTTATTTTTCACAGTTACCTTGTTAAGTTCACGGTAGTCAATACAAAGTCTTAGTGAGCCGTCTTTCTTTTTCACAAACAAGACGGGTGCGCCCCACGGTGAAGTACTAGGCCTGATGAACTTTTTGTCTAACAGTTCTTGCAACTGAACTTTCAGCTCTTTCAATTCGGTGGGTGCCATTCTGTATGGAGCTTTAGATACTGGCTGTGTACCCGGAATTACATCAACGATGAACTCAATCTCCCTATCAATCAAGTCCCCTGGCAGATCATCTGGAAAAACATCTGGGAATTCTCTGATTACAGGAATACTATTCACATTAGCTTTATCATCAGTAGGTACAGTCAATACATAACACAGATACCCTTTACACCCCTTCTTAATCAATTTACAGGCTTTCATGGATGAAATCAGATACGGGGGAGGTACTACTCCAACCCCATTAAACACAAATTCAGGCAAACCAGGTGGACAAAAAACTACTTGTTTCGTTACACAGTCTATGGTAGCATGATATTTTTGTAACCAATCCATCCCCAATATTACATCGAAATGGTCAATATTTAATGGCAGTAAGTCAATATACAGATGCATATCCCCAACAATAATTTCACATGCAGGGTACATATAAGCACAAGTCACAGATTCCCGACAGGTGAAGATACAGCTAATAAGTAGTTCATGGGTTCCAATGGTCTATTCATTTTTGCGAAAAAGCATGCGATACATATGAATGTGTAGACCCCGAATCAATCAAAACATATGCATTTTGGGGTACAGATTGAGAGAATACTTGACACAAAAGGTCTCAGTATTCTGCATTCTCCCGGTACAAGTGCGAACACTCGGCCCTGCCTCATAAGCTCTTTTCCAGTCGCTTTAGGGTTGGTTTTGGTGGGGCAGTTGATGCTGCTGCGCTCTGGTGCAGCTTTACTATTGCCCTGTGAAGTAGAAGGGCAATCTTTGACCATGTGGCCCACCTTGCCACACCTGTAACAAGCACCAGAAATTTTATAACAAACTCCCTTATGGTTCTTACCACATTCAGAACAGGGCTGTATGGAACAGTTCCCTTGACTAGAAGTAGTCGTTGACCCTGTATTTTGCTTTTTGTTCAACGGGTTGTTTCTGCCTTTCTTGAATTTAAAACCCTGCCTTTTACCACGCCATTCAGACGCTGGTGTTTCAGTTTGTTTCAGTGCCTCGATGTTCGACTCAGCCATTAATGCTCGGTCAAGAACATTTACATAGTTCGGTAGCTTTAAAACATTTATTCTGTCAAGGATTGCAACATTAAGGCCGCCTTCAAATTTTCTGGCCTTCTTGTAGTTAGTGTCCACCATATGTGGTGCATATCTAGCAAGTTCGGTGAACTTTGTTTCATACTCGGCTACCGACATGGTGCCTTGTCTCAGCTGTTCAAACTCAGTCACTTTTCTGTCCTTGACACACTGAGGGAAATACTTTTCGAAGAAGGCTCCTTTGAATTGAGCCCAAGTCATAACGGTGTTGGTGTCACGGACTAGCATCCACCACCTTCTCGCCTCTTCTTGCAAGGTAAAGGTGGCCAACAATACTTTATGTGCTTCAGAGCACGGGAACACTTCAAACAACTTTTCTGTTTCAAGAACCCAGGCTTCAGCTTTTAGTGGTTCAAGGCCTCCTTGAAAGGATGGCAGTTTCATTTTGCTGAACTTCTGGGTGAGAGCAATTATATCCCCATCATTAACATTCGGTTCCGACTGAACCGGAGAAGGAGGTGGGGGCTGTTGGTTCTGTTGTTGCTGTTGCCTTAAGGCTCCAGTTAATAGTTCAACAGTTCTTTCAAGTCTTGCCATTCTAGCCTTGGATGATTCAGTTTCATTAGCAGTGCTTGCATTATCCATTTCACTATATGCAACATAGTAATAATAAACATAGGAAGTTGCATACTTTAAACATTTAAACATAAGCAGTTATATGTTTAAACACATTATCACATATTCATGTCATGTCCACACACACTTTTCATGCTCATGTGATGCCCTAATCGCTTTTCTAGGACACCCTATAGCTCATTTGGACACGTGTGTGCGGTATAACTCGTGGTTAAATATCGCTCTGATACCACTCTGTCACAGCCCAAACCCGCCCCTATGGGTTTAGCACCATAACCGGCTAGTAATCCGTGATTACTGAAGGCCTGCTTAACAGTAGAACAGTAAAACAGAGTACAGGGGCTGGCGGAAGCCAAAACAGTAATTTAAACAATGTCCAATGAGCTGTGACAGTCTGTATGCAAAAAGACTTTTCATACATATATACAATAAGTGCAAAACAGTATGTACAACATTTACAATCATTCAGGACAGGGACTTAATCCCTATTAAAACAGTACAGTAACAGTCTATACAGTCTATACAAAACAGAACAGAAGGGGGAAACTAAAACACCCCAAAGCCATAGCTTGAACGGGCTCGGAACCTCACAGTGAGGCACAGTGGTTGGCTTTGACAAAAAGGGAGTCTAACCCACGCTCCTAGCTCCGGTCTGGTGCCTGAACACCTACATATATATATGAGCAGTGAGCTAAAGCCCAGTGAATAACATAATGCGTAAAGAGGTTAAGAATGAATGTCCTTTCAATATTGAAACCAGTCAATTAATTCAGTATATCAGTCATTCAGTCATAATAGTCATATGTGGTACATCCATTAGCATAGTAGTACAGTAAACAGTAGGTCTTAAAAGATCGAGCAGTCAATGATGACCATCATAACAGTAAACAGAAGTTCCAAGATAGGAACTGACAGAGATCTCTGTAACAGTAGTAGTAACAGTAACAGTAGTTGCTATGGATGCCATAATACAGTTCAGAATAGAGGACATACATTCATTCAGTTGACAATATCAATTCAGAAGCAGTACAGTTTAACCATTCAGAAGATATTCATATTTGAACATATCTTTACACAGTTGTTACTCACAGAGTTCTGGGCTATAGTTAAGCTAGAGCGCGTCCTCAGATGCCAACCCTACACAGTTACAGATTGAACACACACTAAGCTACACAGTTGGGAAAATAATAACTTAATCCCTAATTTGCCTCAGTGTGGTTCTACATCACTATCCTCATTAAGATGCTTTAAACTAGGCCTAGGAATGCCTAGGATGGAATGAGGATGCAAAGATGCACTTTAAAAGCATTTTCAGAATTTTCAGAAAACAGGGGTCCCGCTCGAGCGTAGGTTACTCCGCCCGAGCGGACATGCAGACAAAGGTTTCCGCTCGAGCGTAGACTTATCTGCTCGAGCGCACTGCAAAATAGTCAAAAGTGCTGGATGTGTTAAAATCACGCTCGATTGGGCGCTCGACACCCGCTCGAGCGTAAGACACAATGTCCCGCTCGAGCGTAAATTACCCCGCTCGAGCGGCCTTCAAAACAGTACAAAGTGCTGGGAGGACGAATTTCACACTCGAGCGCCAATAACCCCGCTCGAGCGTGAGTTCAAAATCTAGAATTCCCAGATTTGAACCTCAAGCTCAAATTCAACTTTCAATGTATCAAATTCGATTCTTTGGGGCCTATTTCCTGGAAAACACTTGTAAATACATAGTATGACATGATTTAAAGCTCAATTTGTCAAAATCAAGGCCCAAAGGTGAGGGAATTAAACCCAATTTCAAACCAACTTTCATGAACAAGACTCAAACTTGACATGCAAGAGTTTAAACCAATTCAAAGCTTCAATTACATGCTCTAATGAGCCAATTTCTTCCAAAACATAGTAAAATCATGAACTATGGTCGAAAGATGAACATGCATGAAGCAATCTCATGAACAATAACTTCAAAACTCAAGAATGGCAACATGCAAGCATGATTTGAGCTACAATTCAACATGCTAGAACCAATTCATAACTTAGCTCTCCAATATGACATGAACCATGCAAGAACCAACTTAAAGACACAATTAAGAGGTTGAATTTGTTACCTAAGTCTTCAATTTAAGGTATGGAAGTTCTATTCTTGCAATCTTCCTACAATTTCTCCAAGTCTCCAAGCAACTATAAGATAAAATCAAGCTCTCTCTCCTATCTCTCTCTCTAGTCGGCTATAGCAAGGAAAACAAATGGCTGAGCAAATGTGTGTCTAAGTGTATACAAGCCTCAATGTGTTTGGTGTAGTGGCCCACTAGGATGGCATGTTGGTAATTAAGCCAACTATTGCAATTTATCAATATTTGATCTAATTTAATCATACCAAATCACATTTTAATTAAATATGCCATAAAATCACATAAATTCTAATGATCATAAAACATCAATCGATTTCAGATTCGGCCGTCGATAAGGCCTTCAATTCGCAATTTAAAACATAAAACATGGACAGATAAGTTTAACAGTCAACAGATAGGTATGCATTTAAACTAGCACATTCAATCAGTCAGTTCAGTATTTCAATCAATTCGCTTACTAATCATATTCAGTCTCAGTTTAGCAGTAATCAATAGGGTTATCAGTGATCAGTGGTGAGGGTTATTACATGTAGTTTGGTATGAAGTGAGAGGGAGGGTTCAGAAAGATCTTGGTGTCTTGCCCCTGACTGAGCTTGACAACCACAACCTTCCATCCGCATTTGAAGAAGATGTCTTTAGTAGCTTCACACTACAAGACGTAGGTTGCCTCTCATTCTTTAAAGCCTCGGTCCTCAACATCTTCTATCTTCTTTCTCAACTTGGTGACCTCGGCATTCTTCTTCCTTTCTAACTTGGCCAGTTCACGTAGGTAGCGGTCTTTCTTCTCGGCTAATGCCTTTTGCTTATCGGCTTCCTCCGCGTTGACCAGTTCGGTCAGCCGCGCGTTTTCGAATTCCAGTTCGGCCATCTTTAGCTTGGCCTTCTTTAGTTCGGCTGACTTGGCGTTTGCATCTGCCACGGCCGACCGTGCTGTCTTGCAAAGTTCAAGCACGCGCTTGTGGGCTACATGGTTTTTCTGCAAGGCCTGCAGATAGGAAATGTAGTGGTTAGGTTAAACCGAGTAAACAGACGGTTAAATATGGATACGAATAGAGGGGAGAAAACTTACAAGCACCATTGACTTGGTCGCCGAGCGAATAGCCTTGAGTTCAGTCAGGTTGTTATGGTGCTCCATGTCTGGTGGCAGACAGACACTTTTGGAGAGGTTAAAAGTGAGCATATGGTTCTTGTCTGCAACCACTGAATTCGTGATGGATACAAGTCGGTTCTTATAGGACATAGAGGGCACCCATTCAGAAGGGCTTGCTCGGCCCGAACGTGTATGTTTTGGGCTTGGCAAGACAGGTTCGGGTAGCGCAATCTCCTCCTTATCCACCAGGTGTTGCGGTTCGGTTGATAAGGTGCGTACACATTTGCTCGGCCGGGATGATGTTGCCTTGGTAGTTGGTAGTGTAACAACGATCTCACACGGTTGATTGGATGGGGCTTGTTCCGGTTGGTTTTCGGAGGAGAGTTGCCTCTGATGAGAGCTTGCATGGCCCTTCTTTTTGCCATTTCTTACTCCTCAGTAAGGGGAATTAGATTGATTTGAGGAAGAGTGGGGTTCGGCTCGGGGAAAGCTTAAGCAAGAAGTTGGTTACCCTGGTCTTCCTCTTAGCACTGTAATGGTAGGTCGGTTGCATGTCGAGCATCTCGGTCCAATCACGTTGTCGATATCGTAGCGCTGCTCGAAGTGCATCTTGATTCGCGTAGGCGTAAGTTGATTTCAGGTGGTTCAAATCTGCATAAAGAAGAAAGAACACAATGGTTAGTACGGTAGCCGTTTCGATAACAAAGAAGGTAAAACCGAGCTGTCCTTACCAACTGTTCCCTTGTTCCAGTTGATATTATAGCCCGGTATCTGGATTTCGTGGTCTTCAAAGTTTCCAGACACCCAGAGAAAATCATCGTCGTTTAGGTCTTTATCAGATGTGTTCTTGACAATTTTTTCTCGGCCCTTTCTTACTCTAAGGTAGTAAACCCAACCGTCGTCATTTTGGCCAAGCGAGTACTGGTGAAGTAGCTCAACCAATCAGAGGTTGAGGTCGGGACGACGATTTAGCTCGGCTATTCCGTTTATAATCCTGTAAGTATTGGTGGATAATTAGGTGGGGCATAGTCTGGTTTGCCTAAGGAATTCGCAATTAAGTGGTTGGACTGGGAACCAAAGTCCCCCCTCTATGATGGATATCACGGTAAAGGGAACAAAACCGGATTTGCCCCATGGAGTGGTGTCTAGCTCGGCTAAAGAAAGATGGACGTCGTCCGGAATGTGGTAGTCTTTTCGAAATTCGGCCATGGCTCCAGAGGAGTCCACCAAAAATCGGTATTTTCCCATTTAACTTAAAAACAAAATTGTTCTGTTAAATTATTCACGGTGGCCTAGCTAGGCACTGTTGTGGTTGTGGTTGGCTTGGTTGAGCAAAGCCGCCCGGGGCAGAGTACAAGGGTGTGCCTGGCCAACCTAGTCAAGTCTGTAAAGTGGAAATAGAGGGGGGTTATGCCCAAGTGATAAACCGTGCTGAAAAAAAGAAATTTTTTTAATGAAATTAAAGTCTAGCTCGGCAAAAGGAAGGCACGTACTAGGCAGCGGATCGGTTCAAGTTTAAAAAAGGGGCTTCTGAGAATTGAGGCAAGTTCAGCTCGGTCCAAAAGCATTAACAGCGTTGTATTTCGGTTTGGAGACTATGGGATTTCTAGTCCAGTTAGAGGCGGGCCTAAAGTCGTGGAACAGGTTCTTATTCCGGTTGTAGTTTTATTTTCGATCAAAAAACTGTTCTAGACTGGTCTTAGTCCTCGTGAGTGTGCTTCCAGGTTTGCGTATGGAGTTTCTAAGGTTCTTGATGTTGGTTCAATCTTTAGTGTATATAAACAAGCATAACTATTTATAAATGGCTATTCTTTAAACAAAAGCCTATCAGTACAAAAGAAGAAAAAGGCATAAGGGACTTACAGATTAAAGGCGTGAAGTCAGAATCCAATCGAAACAAGCTGCTGCGACTAGGATGAGCAAAACAAGCAATTTAGGTTTTGGGATAGGGACTTGGCAGTAGAAGGTAGGATTTGGAGTTAAAAAATGCAAAAGGTTTTCCAAAGAGAAGATGAACAGTAAGCAATGGATGTTTTTAAGATGAAAAGGATAAAATGTAAAATGGAGGTAAAAAGGCGGGACTGTTTGAATTTGGAAGTTATGTTTGACGGCTGTTGCAGCGGTAGGGGCAATCAAGAAACGCCACATGTCTCAGTAAGGACGTGGTGTCAGCAACATGGGAAAACGGGCTGTACTACGTCAAAGATAGGGTAACTGAGCGGGTTTTTTTTTAGCTCTTCTAGCTAAAGCACTTCACTTCAGGTGTTATTTTAGCACGGCTTGAAGGTAATAATCCCAATCATGCTTCACAGATGGAATTAAGGGGCAATTGAGAGGGTAGTTTATATGCATAAACTGGGCCGAGCTAGGTCCATTTGTTTTAGGTACTTGGGCCGAGCTGAGTAAAAGCATCAGTTGGTGTGGGCATGCTTCTAGCCAAGCTGGGGGCTTGGAATAGCTCGGTCTTGAGGTCCAAGGACTGGAGCAGCCGGACTAGATGTGAATAGTAGCTCGGACCGGGGTATGATTTGTAGTGTACCATACTGAAGTTAGTCTCGGTCGAATACCACTTTGGTATTGTCCAGTGCAGAGTAGGGCTATGGTAGCTCGGTCGAGTGAGCTACCGAGCCGAGGTATGAGGTTTGAACCATCTCACTTGGTTAGCAGTGAGTAAGGCGTTATTAGGATAGACATTTATCTTTGGGAGTGTGATTCTTGGAAGGACTCTTATAGGGGGAGTTGGAGTCCTACTAGGAATGTGCCAGGTAGAAAGCTCATAACGGGACCTATGTAGAGGTATCACAATTTTTACTCTCAAATACACAAAGCTTTTGTCTATTGTCTATTGCTGACTTAGGTATCGAAGAGGTTTCCGGCACACACCTGCCGGCTAGCTCACGTTTGTGTTTTCAAGTAGTAAAGCGACAACGTTTAGAGTAGTGCAAACTTGATCAACAGGATTATACGAGAATATTATTTCGTGCTCGTACGTAATCAAATAAATTATCATCAAGAGTTCAATATCTAAATTAAAAACGTATGTTTTATTTACTTTTTTATCAGCAAAAATGGTCATCGGGGGAAAAAATGGTCATCGGGGGTCGACCGATCAATGTAAATTTTTCACAAATTTTGCCTTGAGGTGGTCATCCGGGGGGACATCCAGCTGGTTGTCCGATGGGTCAACACTCAATGACTATGCACAATAAATTGCTGAAAGGTGCAAGACATTCTCAATTTGGTGAAATATTTGTTATATTCTCAATTTGATACAAGTTTGATGAAACTACTGGAGCACAAAAAGAGGAACTTTTTCACCAAATTTAAATTTGGTGATGGATTTGGTGCAGCGTTGGAGATGGTCTTACGATTAAAAAAGTGTTTTTTTTTTATTATTATTTTTTTTTTTACATAGAGGCCAAATTACTCTCTTTGTATTTCCCTCAGTTTCATCCATTAATTTCCATTCTATTATTGTTTTTGTATTATATATATATATACACATTAATTTGCAACATACATTACAGTGATTATAGAATTTTAAATAAATCAGTTTCAGTTATTTGGTTTATTATTTTTTAAAATAAATTAAAAGTATTTTTATTTTTTGTTGTAATATTATAGCATCAATGTTTTTTGTTTTTGTTTTTGTTTTTGTGTGGCTATAATATTATAGCATTAATGGATGAAAATCAAATTGTAAGTGAAATTCATCAATCCGTTTCAATGAATTATTTCAACTTAAACGAGCATTATTATTTTATGTGATTTGTAAATTATTTTTTATTTATAATAAAATATTGACGTTTTTGTTTTTTTATTCAAGAGGGTACAATCATTTAATTAATTTAATTTTTTTTATTATAAATAAGTCGATTCATTATTCCAAAAGTGAGGGCATTTTTGTCAATGTACAAAAATATTTAATTTTTAAAAATCATCATATTTATTTGGGAAATTCTATTTCTACACACTACTTCCTCTCTTTCCACATCTTTTCTCAATACACACACTAAATAAATTTAAATTATCAACTTTCACTCAATACACATCCTACCATACCAAAAATATCCTTACCATCTTCATCTTCCAAACCCTAAGCCTAACAAGCCACCACTGCTGTTACTGCCAGCGGCGACACCTCTTCCCCTCCCTTTCACTTCCAGTCGTTACCCCTACCCATCCCTCCACCTCCCGACGCCACTTCTGTGACCTCCATTGCTGAAATCAATCTTTGATTTCCTCTCTCTCTCTCTCTCTCTCTCTCTCTCTATCTCTCTATCTTAATCACGAAGTAGGGCTGTTACCGACGCCACCATCGCGACCTCAACCCTCTCCCTTTGAGATCGATCCCTCTCTCTGTCTCTCTCTCTCTTTCTCACAGTCGCGAAGGGAGCAGAAAGTGGAGACGGCGGCGGCGATTCGCTTGGCGGCGAAGAGAGACGAAGGCAAAGGAAGATTGCGATGGTGGGCAATGAAGGTAAAAGGAGATCGCAATGGTGCGCCGATCTTTTTCTCAGGCAAAGGGGGGTCACAGTGGTAGGGAAGAGGCGACGGGAAGAGTGAAAGAGGGGAGAGGTGGCAACCATGGATGGTGATGGTGAAAACTGATGGCTTGAGAGAGTTAGAGTTAGGGTTTTAGGAAAGGGATATTTTGGTAATTTAATTTTAGGACAAAAATGTAATAAAAAAATCATTAAGTGTGTAGAAAGAGAAAAAATAGTGTGTGGAAATAGAATTTCCCTATTTAATTTTTACTTTTGTTTTACATTCCCCATACAAATGGACGTAGTTTTAAACATTAATTACATTCCTAACATGTGTTTTTAGGGCACATATTAACAAGACTCTAATAATAAACATCTCATTTTGTGGTATGTATCATATGTTTCAGTTATAACATTTATGATTTTTTGATATTATTTATTGTGATGTTACTTTTAACATATTGTGATTATTATTTTGATTATAAAAAATTGGTTATAACTTATGTGATGTCTGACTCATTATTATTTTTTTGATATAACTGAAAATAATTTAGTTAGTTCCAACCCACTAGGCATATAATACTTGTTAGTTAAAATGCCTAGTATGACTCACTTTTTTCAACTTAAATACACTAAGTATATGATTATGTATTTTAGCTCAACCCGCATTTACTAGTTACATGTAGTTATCCTTCAAGGTTAGGCAAATTGTATTTAATTATTAGGATCATGTCCCTCCATCTTTGTTGCTGATGTGACATTCTATGAAGTTAATAGTATTTAGATGAATAGCTAAAATAAAGAGTATGGTTGGAGTAGAAACATAAAATAGTTAATAGGTAAAATGTCTATTACCGTTGGAAATGCTATAATATTTGTGATAATCAATATTACAAATATCATAACTTACATATGTATATATTCTTTTGAGGGTTTGTATTATAGAAGGATGGATATAATATAAACAAAAACTCATAAGAGGATGACAAATTGTCAAAGCTTAGGTCTCGTTTGATAACATCACTTTTTAGCCTAGAAGTCAAAAAGTCACTAAAAAAACTAAAAGGCCAATAACCTATTTCAAAAAGTTAAAGATTTTATTTTATTTTTTACTTTTTGCACATCTTTTCATAAAAAATCAAAAAATCTTCTCAAACATACTAGTTTTTTTATATCATATTTTAGCCAAAAAACTAAAAAGTTACTAAAAAACCATGTTCTCAAACGAGGCCGCTCCAAATTTTGTCATCTTTCATGTAATTCTGTGGTCCTTGTGTATATATTTAATTTAATTTAAAATATTTTTTCTTTCTTTGATCTAAAGGATGTTATATTTGTTATTAGAAGGAAATAAAGTATTCATAATTAATGAGGATAAGCTCTGTAAATTAGTCTAAGCCAGGGCTCAAAAAAGAAAAAGAAAAAGAAAAAAGAAAAAAGAAAAAAGAAAAGAAAGAAAGCAAATAATTAAATGACAGAAAAATTGCACTGGGCGTAGGCTTCCTGAATCCAAAATATTGCAGATGTATTTGTTTTGTTTTCTGTGGGTCGTAGACCTATTTTGGAAAATATGTTAAAAGTTAATTTTTTAGTTTTTTTTTTTAAATGTGTAAAAAAAATAGAGAGGTAATGTGATTTAAAAAATCTAAAAAACTAATTGTTGGTCTGTTTTAATATCTTTTATTTATGTATTGATATATCTTGTTCATGAATGAAGTTTCATTACTTTGGTAACCTCTTATCTTGTTCATGAATGGAGTTTCATTATTTTAGTAACCTTTTATCTTGTTCACGAATGTAGAGTAATTAGAATTTATGAACTTGGAGGTGAGTTAGTTTTTAGAGTTATTCCATTTTCTCTAGTTTCATGATCATCTTTATTTTTGGTGTAACTTGTAAGGTCCTAGTGGCCTATAAACAGTCCCTCTCATCTACTCTTTTCTACACCAACACACACCAACTATTTTCTATACAAGAGAGATTACTAGCAAAGAATGATGTTTTTCTTGGTGGAGCTTTGGGTTCACCATCTTGTGCAGAGTTGGCCTGAACCAAATGATAAGTGGTCGAGCTGTTGTATCCTGGAGGGGATAAGTCATAATTTTGTGACTGCTGCATCGGTATTTGGGTTCTTCCTACCGCAGTGGGCTTGATCTCCTTAAAGAAAACGAGATATCCGTGCCTCAGCTTGATCTGTTTGTATCTCATTTTCTTTGCATTATTTATCAATAAAATATAATTTTTTCTAGTATTGTCACCAACACTAACTTTTATCCAACTTTTGAAAATAAGCGACTAAATGTTAGAAGAATTTTATTTGATTGGTAAAAGCTAAAATTTTGTTTGAATGTTAGGGATCTTAAAAAAAATATTAAATATTCTATGCAGTACTCACATCATAGGACCAACGTCAATGCGAGTATTGTATAAAATATTCGATAATTCATTTAAATTTTTAATATTTTTGTTATTATTTTTGGGTAAGAAATTGAGATTTCATTCCACAAATAATGGCTATGAAAGAATCATATCACCAAATGTTTATTATTTCCATAATGTTAGAATATCATGGGAATTGAGTTTTTTTTTTTTGCGAAAAATGTTTGGGAGCTCTAAAAGAGCTCAAGTATGTGGGCCCTAGGGATGGCAATTTGAACCTGACTTCAATTAGAACGGTTTTTCTCCAAAAAATACCCCCAACAGGCCGATGATGCTATTCGAAAATGAATTCCCGAATAATTTCGGGTCGGGGATGGTGATATGTTCCTTAACCCCGGCCCCGTCCCCATTTCCCCCGATGTGAAATTACTATTATACCCATCTCTCTCTATATATAAACCAAACCCTAAAAACACAGTTACACAACTCACACTCACACACTGCCTCTCATCTCTCTCTCGGTTTCTCTCCCTCTCTAAAAGCCTCCCATCACCGCCGATCTCTCTTCCTTCTCCGTCCTCCTCTCATTTCTCCTATTATCGCTGATCTCCCTCCTCCTCCACTATCTTCAGCGAGAGAGAGTTGTGGTTAGGGTTTTCGATCTCGGCGAAAGTGAACTTAGATCTGCGACGATTGAGGCCAGAACAAGGCGTCGCCGCTGGTGAACAAGGTGTCTCCAAAGTAATCAATCTATTTCCCCAAATTCCCATCTCTAAAATCTCACCTTTTATGCTTAATTATTCATAGATTTATGATTTATGTGTATTGTTTGTTTTTTTTACTCAATTGAGTTCGATGCCTTATAGACCAGAGTCTCCAACCTCGAACTAGTCATTCATTCCAATTCCACCCACCGTCAGGTAAATTTCTCAATTTTCAATTTGGGTTTTGAACACCAATTCTCAATTTTCGGAATTCTTTCTAAATTTCAATGTTCATTTGTGTGGTTGTATTGTGTTTCTAGGGTTTGCTTTTTTCTTCTCTACCCACCTAGTTCTCAGTTAATTACTATTTGTTTAATGTGTAATGTATTATCTTAGGGCATAGTGGATGTGTTTGTGTGTGTTGATAATCTCTATTTGGTGCCCAAAATGGAGAATCTTGAATCTATTGTGTATGACAACCTAATCATATACAAACATTTAAACTTAAATAAATTAGATATACCACTTTGGCTCAACAATTGCATTGCTTTAGTAACTTTGACTATGATGCTTTCATAATGTATGGAGATAAAACCATGTATGGACATAACATAATTTAGGAAATTTTAGGAGAGTAGGATGTGATAATATAATTATTTAAAATTTCTATGCTAACCAATCAGACAAATGTCATTTAAATAATTCAATTATGCATAATGCTACCTCTGTTCACTATGTTTACTATGTTGCCTCTGTTAAATATGTTTACTATAGGAACTTCTAGGAGAGTAGGATGTTTACTATGTTTACCAATCAGACAAAATTTCTATGCTGCCTCTGTTAAATAATTTAAATAATTCTTTTACTATGTTTTGTTAACAACTAGATAGAGGAGGGTTACAGGGACCATCCTAATGCTACCTCTGTTTATTTATTTCATGTTATTTTTATAAAGGTCAAAAATGTCAGATGTTAACGCTAAAGTACCAGTTACGAGTGAGGCCTCACAACAATCATCGCCAGCTACCAACTCCCCTACTAATTCACCGTCTCCACTCTCTAATCAAAATGTTATTGACTTAGAAGAAAAGTCTAATACTTATGGAGGAACTAAAAGAAAACCTAGTGTTGTGTGGGAACATTTTAAGAAACAACAAGTCAATGGGGGTGTGGAAGGCAATATGTAATTTTCGTAATAAGCATCTTGGAGGTGATTCAAAAAATAAAACTAGGCATTTGCATGATCACTGTAAGAGTTGTACTAGGAAAAAAGTTACGGACATGAGACAAAAAGTTTTAACTAACAACTTTAATAGAGAGAGTCCAAAAATGAATTTTTATATCTTTGATCAAGATTTTGCTAGGAAAGAGTTGTCACATGCCATAATATTGCATGAATATCCCTTTCTATCGTAGATCATGTTGGTTTTAAACGATATTTAGCGGCACTCCAGCCATTGTTTAAAGTACCTTCTCAAAATATGATAAAGAGTAATATTTTAAAGATTTATGATGTTGAAAGGGTGAAGACATTGAGTTTGGTGGAGAATAATAAAAGTAGGGTGGCAATCACAACTAATATGTGGACTGCTAGCAATCAAAAGAAAGGATTCATGGCTGTCACAACGTACTTCATTGATGATTCATGGACATTGCAAAGTCGCATTTTGAGGTATATATTTTTAAATGTGCAAATCATTTAAAAGTTCTATCTTATTCAGTTCAATTTGCATATTATTAATAATTGTTCATGAATATTGTATTTTAGGTTTATTTATGTTCCATGTCCACACACAAAAGAAGTTCTTTATAATACTTTGCTTGAGTGCATGATGGACTGGAATATTGACAGAAAAATCTCTACTGTTACTGTTGATAATTGCTTCACAAATAATGCCATGATTACCATGTTGATGGGTAAGTTGAGTAATACATTACTTTTGTTGGGTGGTACTTTGTTTCATATGCGTTGTTGTGCGTATATTTTGAATTTGATTGTCAAAGATGGACTGGATGTCATACGAGTGAGTTTAGAGAAACTTCGAGAGAGTGTAGCTTATTAAACATCAACACCTAAATGACAAGTTAAATTTGAAGAAAAAGTCAATCAATTGCGCCATCCACATACTAAGAAATTAAGACTTGATTGTACAACTAGGTGGAATTCAACATACTTGATGTTTCAAATTGCCTTATTGTAAAAGAATGTCTTTTCTCGGTTGAAAAATAGAGAGCCCCACTATAAGAGCGTACCAAGTGAGGAAGAATGAGAGTTTGCTAGAGAAATTAGTGAGAGGTTTACGATATATATATATTTTTTATCACAGAGTTATTTTTTGGTACTAAGTATCCCACAACCAATGTTTGTTTTCCAGTTTTATGTGAAATTAGGATGACACTGTTTCAATGACTCTCTTGTGAAATTGAAGTGGTTAGACCAATGACATAAAAAATGGTGAAAATTTTGGATAAATATTGGTTAGTGATACATAGTGTTATTGGAGTTGTTGTTGTACTTGATCATAGGTACAAGATGAGTGTATTGGAGTTTTATTTTGAAAAACTTTATAGAGACAAAGCTAAAGAGGAAATTGATAGGGTTCGTCAGATTTGTTATGATTTGTTGCAAGAGTATCAGAACCGAGTTGGCATGGAAACCGATGTTGTTATTGAATCTTCCATCCATCCATAAATTGTTTCAGAGAACCTTTCAGAGTATGATTTGTTTATACGTAGAAAGAGAAGTAAAAAAATGAAGAATGTAATATCAGAGTTGAACCATTATCTAGAAGATGATGTTTTGCCAAGAACTTCAGGTTTTGATGTTTTGAATTAGTGGAAAGCCAATGGACCAAAATATCCAACTTTATAAGTAATAGCTAGGGATATTTTAGCTATTCCTGTATCTACTATTATTTCTGAGTCAATATTTAGCACTAGTGGAAGGTTGGTGAGTCCACATCATTGTAGACTTCATCCAAACACATTAGAAACATTAATGTGTGCAAAAAGTTGGCTATGGGCTGCAGAGATAAAAGATACTCAAGTAAATTTACATATTATTATTTCAATTTTATATTACCATGAAATAATTTCAATACTTAATTTATATCCTTTACTTTTTAGGAGATTCAACATTGGAATCAGTGGGTTATGTGACTATATATGATGATGATGAGATTGACTTGGATGAGTCGTGTGGCACTTTTGTGTTAGTTGCCATCTTTTTTGTTTTAATTGTTAACATTTTTTACATCTTATTATTAATATTAATTTTTTTTTTCCTTTTGTTATTTAACAGGAATTCAAGTTGAAAGAGACAACGAAAGTTGTGGTTATATCAGATTTTGGGAGAAACAATGTTGTTTTATTATTGTAATATTGATGTTATATGTTTTATTTGAACAACTATTGTTCGATGTTGTAATAGACTAATGATACTAATTTGATATTTATTTTTTTATTTTTTTTGACATTTGATATATTATGTTGCATGGATTATTTTGAGGGAATGGATCCATGGAATATCTTTGACAGATGCCTATTGATTTTATAAGTTAACTTAGCTAATAATGTTAATTATGCATGCTACTTTGTAAAATTTACAAGTGTTTTTTTGGTATGATCTAATTGTTTTGCTTGTCGGTTACAGAGCTAGTAATAATTGTGAGGAATTTATTGGTTGTGGGTTGAGAGATGAGAGTTCTATATTGTTTGAGTGTTTTTTTTTTCTTATTAATTCTCCTATATTTTCTTTTGTGCTCAATTACCTATAAATCTTTGTTGAGATTGAGTGCTCATGTGTGGCTTGAGTGTGTGAGATTACACAGAGTGAATTTTGTTAGAGCATCTCCAACGGTGAATCAGATTTTTCATCAAATTTGAGTAAAAAATGACTCATTTTACCAAATCTGGTATCACATGCTCCAACGGTTCACCTTTCACCAAATCTGTCCCGGGACAACCGGGTGGTCGACCGGCCGGTTGACCGGTTAGGCAAAAAAATTTTTTTTTTTTTTTTTTTTTTGAATTGTCTGAACTTTTTTTTTGAACTTTCTGAACTTTTTTCGGGACGACCGGGTGGTCGACCGGCCGGTTGACCGGTTAGGCAAAAATTTTTTTTTTTGTTTTTTTTTTTTAACGGTTTGAACTTTTTTCCTGAATTGAATCTTTTACTGGTCGACCGGTTGGTCGACCGGCCGGTCAACCGGCTGGTCGACCGGTTGTTATAACCCAATGGTCAGTAACAGTGATTTGGTGAAATGCTTCACCTGTTCTCAGTTTGATGAAATATTTGGTGAAATCTCATGTTGTTATGCAGCTTATGCTGTTATACTGTTATGCTGTTATGCAGCTTATTTGTTTGGATGTTTATGTTTGAACATTGTTGTATTATGCTTTTATATATATTATTTTTATTTGTTTAAAAAGAAAAAAGAAATAAAATGGAATATGCAAAATTCAATAAAAAAAAAAGTCAGGAATTTTTCAGAATCGGAGAGACCCGATCCCTATTAGGGGGCCGGGGCGGGGGGTGATGGGTTTTCCTCTAGGGATCGGGGTGGGGGCGGGGACGGGGAATTTTTTAGCTTTGGGGATTAGGGATGAGGAGTGTAATCCCCGCCCCTACCCTAGTCCATTGCCATTCCTAGTGGACCCCATAGTGATAGTGATGTTTTGACTTCTTTTTTTTTTTTTTTAATTTTCTGCCACATCTATAAAGTTCAATTAAAATTTCAAAATTAAGAGATGTATCATTAGTGTTTTTTTTGCCATATGATGTTATCATAACTATGAGAAAACTCAAGTACTCATAGACAAGATAAAAAAAAAAGTGGGTCTCACCCGCATGAAACCTACCTGTGGAGCTCAATCTTTTGTGTGAACCATTTCTGTATTTGTAACAAAATTCAATAACTATTTTTTCTTATCGTACTTTATTTATTAACACACTCACATTAATGAGATATTAATGACGCTTAGTGATATTTATCTATTTATACTATATATTAAGTAAAAGATGATTTTTAACCCTCAAGGCCTATAGGAATTTCAATATCTCAATCTGAATTTTCTAAATTTTTTATTTTGAAAAAAAAAACTCAACATTTATTGATTTGGTCAAAATCCCCTGATCAGCATTTATTAACTTTTTTCAATTCATATATCTTTCCACATGCCTGCATTTATTGATTTGATCAAAATCCCTTGATCAGCATTTAAAATGCCCTCATACAAATAATTATAGATACAATACATGTATAGTTATTATAGTACCCTTTTCAACTTTTCCTATACACTATGATTAGTGCTAAGATTGTTAAATTATTTTTTATAAAAAATCTTTAAAAACATAATTTATGTATTAAAAAAAATCTAAAACAAATATAAATATCAATAATTATCCCGTGCATAGCACGGGTGATAAACTAGTATATTATATAAGGAAAAAGGGGTTTCTAATCTACAAATTTTATGAGAACTCCAATATCCCAATCTTAATTTTCTTATTTTTTGATTTAAAAAAAAAATCTCAGCATTTATTGACTTCTTCCGACCCATAAACCTTTTTGACTTCTCTCATAATTACTGCAACACATTTTTTAATTTCTCCCATGCACTGTGGTTACACACAAAAATAAAGAAGATAAGAATTTAGCTATGGAACTCAAAAAGATATAACATCTAAATTTAAATTATGATTTAGTAATATAATTATCTATTTTTTTTATATATATATCTATCAAAATTTGAAATTACTTAATGGGACAAATTAATTAAATTTCTAAAATTATTGATTTTTTAATTTATAAAATAGATGAAAAAAACTATTGACTGATTTATTTATTTAATAATAAAAATATTTAATAATCTCTTCATCCTAATCTCTCTCACCGATTTCAAAAAAAAATAAATATTAAGACTTACATTCATTCTCTCTTTCTCAAAAAATCAAATAATATTTTTCATAAAAGTTGTAGATATCTATCTATATCTTATATATTGTATTATAAAAAAAAAAAAAACTAAAAATTAGATATACAAATAGATAAAATTAATAAATTTGATTTTGATTAATTCAGTTATTTTTTTTATTTTTTATTTTTTTTTGCATCTCAATATCTAATTTTAAGTTTTAAAAATCTTTAAAGTTTATCTAAACAAATCTAATTTGAAAATATCTCCCACCATTATACTTTAAATCAATAAAACTCACATGCCTATCATATATCTAACTCACATCATAACTTACCTAAATAATAATAATTAAAAACAAATAGAAAGTACAAATAAATTAAATATTTTATCTTGCAATATACATGTACATTGCAAGATAAAAAGTTATAAATATAAAAGTTAACTTATAAATTTCATGTATAACACAAGACAAAATATTAAATTACTTCAAGATAATTATGATTTAGTAATATAATTATCTATTTTTCTGATGTATATATATCAAAATTTTAAATCACTTAATGAGAAAAATTAGTCAATTTTCAAGACTTATTTAAAGAATAATCTGATTAGTCATCCCAACTTTTAAACTTCGCGGGCACTGGCAGAGGAGCTAACGGATTGGGTTAGGTGAGGTTTAAGTTATTGGAGGTAACATTCTTCCCCTCTATAAATTTATTTATTTTTTAATTTTATTTTTTTTCCTGTGCGATTTTCTTTATGCGTTTGTTTACAAGTTTGCATGGTAGAGAAGAATTATTAGTGATTATGGCTGCAATCGAAATATTTATGTTCGTTCCATGCTAATGATTTTGATTGGATTTTTTTCTTCAATAAAGACCATAAAATTGAAGTAAAAAAAATGGGTATCAAATTTTTTATTGTCATTTTATTTTATAAAAAATGTGAAAATTTATTGAGAATTCAAGATTTTACTATAACATTCGATTTTTGTATAACTAGGTAAATTTAAAAATTTTAAATATCATTATGTTCTTTATTTTTATCCCCTTTCTATCTCATTAGACCATTATTGCTATTTGCTAGTTTGCTAATTATAATTCAATTAATTGAAAATGAAAGCTTAATATAACTTTTCATATATATTATCGTTAATTTGTTACAACTATAGTTGTATATAATAGCATAATATATAGGGATAATCTCTAAATATAATTTCTATTTTTATGTAATTAAAATAGTCCATCTTAATAGCATATAGAAGAGTTAGATGGTTTCTTTTATCTTTAAAAAATCCAATCTATTTTTTTTTTTACTTTTAAATTTTTTAAATCGAAACATCAATTGTTTATGTCTATAAAAAAAAACATAAAAAAAAACTGATAAATACATATCAAAAAGCTACACATTTTTTTTTTCATTTTTTAATATGTAAGATATTTACAAATGAAAAATGTTTGACATCTCAAATTTTTTTCCATAATCCAACTTATAATGATGTAGTTATAAGTGTCAATTTTTATACAAATATGAGAAGAGAATTAATTAAATTATACGTTTCAACAAACTACATACTCAAACTTTGACTATTTCAAGATGTTGTTTCACTATAATTCCAATTAAGAGAATCTTTAATCCTTAATATATTTTTTTATCAAATTATAATTTGATAAAAATTTAAAAAGATAAAACGTTGAAAATTATGTTTTTTCCATCAAAATTGGTTAAAAGAAAAAAAAAAGGGATAAGAATGAAAGTTCTTTTAAAAATTGATTAAAAATTTAATAAAAAAGTTAGAGTAATTCATATCAAATCAAAATTTTTATTCAAATTTAAAATCAAATTAGATAAAAAAAATTAAAAAAAAATGATAAAAATTTAAAAATATTTTGAAACCTTTTTATTTATAAAGACTAGAAATCCGTGTGTGTATTATATTTATGTTGTATTTTTAGTTATGAAATTGAAATCAAAAGAAATGTAACTTAAATTATTGGATTAATAATAGAAATATCATATTAATTATTGCTAAATATCACTTCACTTCATTTTTAATAATAAAATTATATATTTGTTTTGATTATAACTTTTAAATTTGTATATTTTCATAAGGAAAATGAGCCGTAGCTCGAATCTGAGAGGCTCGAAATGGCTCGAAAAGAGGAGGAGAGAAAGAGAAGGGAGGGAGGGGAAGAAGGGAGGGAGGCAGCACCACCGCCGTCGCCTCGCCGCCGATCGTCGCAGTTTTAGACCGTCGCCTCGCCGATCGTCGCAATCGCAGCACCACCGCCTCGCCGATCACAGCTCCAGCCCCGCCTCCTCCTCCAGCCGATTTTTATGCCCCCTCCCCTCCCATCCTTCCTTCTCCTCCTCCTCCTCCTCCTCCCTTCTCTTCTCCTTCTCTTCTTCTCCCTTCTTCTTCTTCTTCTTCTTCGTTCTGCAACAAAAACATGGAAAAAAGAAAAAAAAATCGACATCAAAACGACGTCATTTTAGTGTCGAGCCAAATGTCGAGCCCCGAGTTTCGAGCTACGTAGCACTGCCGTTTTCATAATAAGAAGAGGTATGTCATAACTTTATATATCAGGTATGTCATAATACAAATTATCAAAATTACACTAAATATATATATATATATATATATTTATATTTATATTTTTTTAAACTAATAATTTAAAAAGTTATAAACATAAAAGTTAACTTATAAATTTCATGTATATTGCAAGATAAAATATTAAATTCCTTCAAGATAATCATAATAATTTTTTTTTTTAAATTTATAAAGTCTCGTACATAGCACGGGTTACTACTAATTTATTGTTAGGGAAAAATAGTATTTTAAAAAATAAACTACAAAATTATGAAAAAAATATATGCATTTACATATTAAAATTTATAATGAATATCACTTATTTAAAATTATTTTTTTAAGTCTACACTGTAGTGACATTTTCCCTTATTCTTATCAGTAAAATCTAACTAATATGTGTGTTCTACATCAATTAATAAATAAACAGTTTTTATTTTTATTTTTATTTATTATTATTTTTTTTAACGCACGAGCCAATTGTCTAAAATTGAAAATTTTAAGGCAATTAATCAAAATTTATAATTTTTTTGTTCACAAAGACAATAATAATTTGAATAGTTATACGGGGAAATTTCAAAATAGTAGGAGAGACCAAAAAAATTATAAAAATATGTGGGTGTAAATGGTTTTGTGAAGTAAAAGATTGTGGGGGAGCAGGTATGACCTACACCCCTCCTTTTTTTGTTTTGTTTTTTTTTTTATCAGAAAGAAATTTCCATTAATGAAGCCAAATGACACATACAGAGAGGAATTAATCTGATAGATAAACTTCCACCAAGCAAAGAAAAATGAAATTAAAAAACACACAAGAGTAAATCTATGAAAATATCCAGACACATAACTCGTATTTGTGCTCGTGCTCGTATTGCAAAGCAGAGGCCAATCAATTGGCTGTAAAGCATATGAGTAAGCTACTTCAAGCACTGATGGACTCCATAACCAAACCAAACCAAACCAAAAACAAAAAAACAAGAAAAATAAAAAAACTTGACCTCAAACCGGCCACAATTAGATCTATAGAAACAGGTCAGATTCGTAGCAGATCTAGCGACGAGATAGTGGTGATGGCTAGACGAGCGATGTAAAAGAAAGGACAAAGCAGATCCATACTGGTGGGATGGAGGAGGAGAAACTCAGCAAACTTTCACCATGAGGGGAAGAAAACGCCTCACAAAGAGAGATAGATTGGGAAGAAAAGCTCCCAAGACTTATTTAGCCGAAACCAAGAAAGGAAAAAAAGAAGGGGAGAGAGAGGAGAGAGGTAGTCAGAAACCGAAGCCCCTTTCCCTCCCCAAGCAACACCACACTCAGAAACCATAAGAAATGGGGATAGAGAAACTTGAAACTCACTTCCTGCAAATGGACATGTCCCTACTGTTGGACAATTTTCACTGTAATTAAATTAATTAATTTTATTTGGATACTAAACGACAAACAGAATATAAAAGAAAAATAGGAAAGGAGAGAGAAAGTTTGATTACAAAAATCAAACTAGAAATAGAATTAAATAAATAAAAACAGATTTTATTTTGTTACAAAAACAAAATTAAAATCTGATTTAAATAAATAACAAAACAGAAAATAAATAAATAACTTACTTGATTAATATCTTGAATATTATTCTGATCAAGTCAAGTGTTCGACACTGTCTCCTTAAGACAGATTCGTCCTCTCCACGGTGCTATCAGAATATGGACGTCTATCTCCCAAGATGAAATGATCAACAACAAATAAATGCAGCACTACAATTTATTTGTTCAACGAACACACTTAGTGTATACACTCTTTCTCACAGAAAAATAATGAAATAAATGCAGCAATATGAAGAGAATAAATTTGCAGAGGAGAAGTACGAATTTTCTGAATCAAAAACATCAAATGAGGGCTGCCTATTTATAGATGTAGTGGTGGCTATTGATTTTGAATTAAACAGGTGCAAACCTGTTCAGAACAGGCATGAAACCTGTTTGGTTTTGAATTAAACAGATTTAAATTTGTTAGGTTCAAAATTCAAATAGATAAAAACAGAAGGGACCTGTTTGGGTGTAGAGGAAAACCGAAACAGATTAATTCCAGAATTAATTTGAATTTTGGACAGTTGGACAGATTTTATTTCAAATTAAATCCAAACGTTTTTTGTCCAAAAAGATTAGTATTGGGCCGAACAAGCCCAACCCAACCACACACCACGCACCCGCACCCAAGCCCAGGCCCAGCCCGTCCGCCCGCCGACCGACCGAACGGACGGAAGGCGGCGCGGCGCGCGTGTGTGGTGATTTTTGGGTCCAATGAGTCTAGTCCATTTTGCCCATAACCTCCCTCCCGACAAAACTTGGGTACCCCTTGGGGCACACCCCAAGTTCCAATCTCATGCCTTATAAACCCATTCAAAACTTCCCACCAAATCAATGTAGGACAAGCCATTTTCCAATTTTAAGGAATTTCTACCAAAACTCCATTTCCAAGGAGTTCACTTTGGTTTCAATTTCCCATTCACCTGATAATGGTTTTGAGCAACCAAATATACCACGTGAATCACAACGCGGCATAGAACGCGTTACCACTTAGACTGGCCAATTTTGGCATACGGGTCCCACCTAAATAATTGACCAAAGTTAGGAAAAAATTCTAGTTTATCCAGAATTTTTCCAATCGTTTCCAATAATCCCTTACATGAATGGAATTTGATGACAACGGAAATGCAACAATATGCAGACTTTATCGAAAGAGTATAAGTCAAAAATATCTTGCATTAGGATAGGTAGCTTTCGGCCTTGAACCTTCCCTAGTGATAACCTATCGGACTTACTAGCTAACCAATGGACGCGATGCCTTGAATTGTTCAGCCGTTTGTGTAAGCCAAGGCAATAGATTTCACACAAAATATCTTCTAACATATCGTGGTTCTCATTGTTGTATTCATTTTGGCCTTGAACGCTCCTAGTTTTCATGAGTGTTTCTAGAGAATTTAGCCTCTTCATTCTCATAGAACCGGCCCCAGTTCGACACTCATATAGGTGATTCTTATTGTGAGTATCTCCTTATACTTGTCTTGATTTTCATGCCTAAATCAAGATATAAGTAATCATTAAAAGCTAAGTTTATCCTTGTACCCCTACAAACAACACATGTTGCAGATATCACTCTCACCATAGGAATGGGTAGGGAAATTTTAATCCCTTGGTGATTTCTGGCGAGCCACACATAACTTAGTTGTCTCTTTGAACTTAGTTCTTGGGATCTCCAGTCATATAAGTAGGGTTACCATTATGATGACTCTTATGTAATAGGCTTTAATCCCATTCTCTTCGATGAACTATATACTAGCTTTTTTGTCAAATCTTTTGTTAACGGATTCGCAATATTCTCTTTAGATTTTATATAATCTATTGAGATTATTACATTTGACAACAATTACCTTACGGTATTATGTCGATGACGAATATGTTGTGACTTACAGTTATATATATAATTTTGTGCCCTGCCTATTGCAGATTGACTATCACAATGAATGCAAATAGCTGGCATAGGTTTTGGCTACATTGGAATGTCTTCTAAGAAGTGACGAAGCCATTCTGCTCCTTCATCTGCTTTGTCTAAAGTAATGAACTCGGATTCCATTGTGGATCGTGCGATGCATGTCTGTTTCATTGACTTCTAAGAAACAGCAGCGCCTCCCAAAGTAAAGACATATCTACTAGTGGATTTTGAATATTTAGTATCCGATATCCAATTGGCATCACAATAACCATCGAGTACTGCTGGATATTGAGTAAACTTCAAACTATGATAATGGGTAAATCTTAGATATCTAAGAACCCGAATGATTGCTTTTCAATAGTCTTCTCTGGGATTACTAGTGTACCTACTCAATTTACTGACTGCATAAGCTATGTCAGAACGAGTACAATTCATTAGGTACATTAGGCTTCCAATGATTTGGGAGTATTTTAACTGAGACACCGCATCACCTTTATTTTTCGATAAATAAAGACTAATGTCTACAGGTGTTCTTGCTACATTCATATCATCCTTGATAAATTTACCAAGAATTTTCTCAATATAATGTGATTGAGATAATGCATATCCGTCAGATGTTTTAGTAATTTTCATTCCTAAAATAACATCTGCGACCCCCATATCTTTCATATCAAATCTTTTGTTAAGCATTAGCTTAGTTGATTTGATCATGTTTTGACTGCTTCCAATGATAAGCATGTCATCCACATAAAGACAAACTATGACATATCCTTGGTCAGTATTTTTAACATAGATGCACTTATCACATTCGTTTATCTTAAACCCATTAGTGAGCATTGCATGATCAAATTTTTCATGCCATTGCTTAGGTGCTTGTTTTAATCCATAAAGCGACTTTACAAGTCGACAAACTTTCTTTTCTTGCCCCGACACTACAAACCCTTCGGGTTGCTCCATATAGATCTCTTCATTTAGATCACCATTTAAGAAAAGATGTATTAACATCCATTTAATGTATTTCTAAATTAAACAACGCTACTATAGCAATAAGCATACGAATAAATGTTATTCTTGTCACAGGGGAATATGTGTCAAAATAGTCCAGACCTTCCTTTTGTCTGTAACCTTTTATTACAAGTCTTGCTTTATACTTGTCTATTGAACCATCTGCTTTCATTTTCCTCTTGAATATCTATTTATATCCAAGAGATTTAGAACCTGGTGGAAGATCCACAAATTCCCAAGTATGATTTTGTATAATGGATTCAATTTCATTATTAACAGCCTCTTTCCACAAAAGTGCTTCAGGACCTATCATTACTTCCTTAAAGCTTTGGTTCATTTTCTAACAGGTATGTCAGAAAATCTGGACCAAAGGATTTTGATGTTCTTGCTCTCTTACTTCGTCTTGGTTCATCATCAATTAATCTTGTTGGTCGAGACCATTACTAGTCTCTTGTGTTTGATTGTCATTAGTCTCTTGACTTTGTGTACAATCATAAGTTCTTTTCTGTGAACTTAATTCCTGTCCTTTCTTGTAAGGAAAGACATGTTCAAAAAACACAGCATTCCTTGACTCTATAATAGTGTTCACATTTATATCAGGTATTTCTGATTTATAAGTCAGAAACCGATATGCACTACTATTCTGAGCATAACTAATAAACACACAATCTACTGTTTTTGGTCCAATCTTAATCTTTTTAGGAACAATAATTTCGACTTTTTCCAAACACCCCCACACTTTTAAGTATTTGTAGTAAGAAGCGGTCGACCTTTCCACAATTCATAAGGAGTGCTGTTGGTTTTCTTGTACGGTTTTGTTAAGAACATAATTAGCAGACAATATTGCTTCCCCCACAAGTTCTGTGGTAAGCCTGAACTTAGTAACATGTCATTCATTATTTCTTTAAGGGTTCTATTCTTCCTTTCAGTAATTCCATTTTGTTGAAGAGAATAGGGTGCTGTAGTTTGGTGAATAATGCCATGTTGTGCACAAATTCATTTAATGGTGCATCATATTCACCATCCCTATCACTTCTAACCATTTTAATGGTTTTACCAAGTTGATTTTCAACTTCTGTTTTGTAGAGTTTAAACATTTCGAAGGCTTCATCTTTACTTCTAAGTAAATAAACATAACAATATCTTGTGCAATCATCGATAAATGTTATGAAATACTTTTTACCTCCTCTAATTTGAACAAATTTAAGATCACATATGTCTGTATGAATTAATTCCAGAGGTTCGGTTTTCCTTTCAACCGATTTAAATGGAGCCTTAGTTAGTTTTGCTTCTACACAAATTTTACATTTATGATTAGGATTAATTTCAAACTTTGGTATATAATCTAAACCAATTAATCTACGCAAAGCATCAAAATTCACATGTCTTAATCTATCATGCCATTAATTCAACTCAAGAATATAAGCAAAAGATGTGTTATTCTTATTCATAGCAACTTTTGGTACAACTGTCATTACATTCAATTTAAAGAGACCATCACTCATGTATCCCTTACCAACATACATACCACTTTTTGTTAATACAAATTTATCAGACTCAAAAACAAGTCTAAAACCATTTTTACTTAACAAAGAACCAGAAACCAAATTCTTTCGGATGTTACATACATGCAGTACGTTGTTGAGGGTTAGTTCTTTCCCTGATGTCATCTTCAAGATCACCTTTCCTTGTCCAACCACAGTAGAAGTAGAAGAATTTCCCATGAAAAATTGTTCACCATTTGCAGCCTCATTGTAGGTAGTGAACATCTTCTTGTCCGCACAAATATGACGAGTTGCCCCAATGTCAACCCACCATTCCTTGGGATTTCCAACCAAATTAGCCTCAGACACCACAGCAGAGAAGTTGATGTCATTCACTCCGTCAGAGATGTAATCTAGTTCAATTACATTGGCTTGATTGATGGTCTTCTTGCTTGTACTTCCATGATCCTTCTTAGGGCGGCGGCAGTCAGAAGCTCGATGTCCAGTCTTGCCACAGTTATAGCATTTTCCTTTGAATTTCTTGTTGCCATTGTTGTCGCCTTGTTTAGGACTATCTCCAGTAAACTTCCTCTTTTTGTTATGTGGTTTGTGAACTTGTCCAACCACATTAGCCTTGGACTCAATGAGATTTTTCCCATTCCTCTTTTCAGCCTTACGATTATCTTCCTCAATTCTTAGTCTTACAATAAGTTCATCCATAGTCATCTCTTTGCGTTTATGTTTTAAATAATTTTTGAAATTTTTCCAAGCCGGTGGTAACTTTTCCACTAAAGCAGCGACTTGGAAAGACTCGCTCAGAGACATACCCTCAGAATGAATATCATGTAAAATTAATTAAAAACTTTGAACTTGAGAAATTACATTTGGGAGTCTACCATAACGAAATCCAGAAATTTACCGACAACAAATTTCTTCGTGCCGGCATCCTTTATCTTGTATTTCTTCTCCAAAGAATCCCACAATTCTTTTGATGTTTTCAGAGGACTGTAAACATTATACAGCATGTTGTCAAGGCCATTAAGGATGTAGTTTCTGCACAGAAAATCTGAATGTTTCCAAGCATTTACAGCGGCAACAACTTGCCAATCACTTTCACCCTCTTTAAGTGCTGGAGCCTCTTTACGGAGAAACCAGGCCAAATTAAGAGTTGTAAGATAGAACAGCATCTTCTGCTGCCATCTCTTAAACTCAGTACCGTTAAATTTTTACAATTTTTTCGGTTTTTCTCCATGGTTTATAGGTATTTGAACATGGTTCTGGATAGGGACCGGAGTTGGTGTAACAGTTGGAGTACTACTACCAGTTGCAGATTCAGTTGTAGTAGTCATAATATCTGATTACATAAATCAAAAAAAACAAACCACAAATTAATTTTCTAGTTACTAAAACCAGAAAATAAATTAGAACACGAAATAATTTTATTTTCCTTGTTACTAAAACTAGAAAAATAAAATACCACTATAATTGTCTGTAACACCAAAAAATATTTTGCAATTGTTAATGACACCAGTATATTACTACTAGTTGTCAAAGAAAATAGACAGTATATTACTATTATCTGTCAAATAGTTTATAAATACTATTTGTATTTTCCAACCAGAATATTACTTTGAAAACATAGAAAATTAAATACAATGAAGACACCAAAATAAACTCTGTCTTAAGATTGTTGGACAATCTTTACTGTAATTAAATTAATTAATTCTGTTTGGGTACTAAACGACAAACAGAATATAAAAGAAAAATAGGAAATGAGAGAGAAAGTTTGATTACAAAAATCAAAGTAGAAATAGAATTAAATAAATAAAAATAGATTTTATTTTGTTACAAAAACAAAATTAAAATCTGATTTAAATAAATAATAAAACAGAAAATAAATAAATAACTTACTTGATTAATATCTTGAATATTATTCTGATCAAGTCTAGTGTTCGACACTGTCTCCTTAAGACAGATTCGTCCTCTCCATGGTGCTTTCAGAATATGGACGTCTATCTCCTAGGATGAAATGATCAATAACAAATAAATGCAGCACTACAATTTATTTGTTCAACGAACACACTTAGTGTATACACTCTTTCTCACAGAAAAATAATGAAATAAATGTAACAATATGAAGAGAATAAATTTGCAGAGGAGAAGTACGAATTTTCTGAATCAAAAACATCAAATGAGTGCTGCCTATTTATAGATGTAGTGGTGGCTATTGATTTTGAATTAAACAGGTGCAAACCTGTTTGGTTTTGAATTAAACAGATTTAATTTGTTGGGTTCAAAATTCAAATAGATAAAAACGGAAGGGACCTGTTTAGGTGTAGAGGAAAATTGGAACAGATTAATTCCAGAATTAATTTGAATTCTGGACAGTTGGACATATTTTATTTCAAATTAAATCCAAACATTTATTGAGTTGAACAAGCCCAACCCAAATTTTTGGGTCCATTGGGTCTATCTCATTTTGCCCATAACCTCTCTCTCTACAAAACTTGGGTACCCCCTTGGGGCACACTCCAAGTTCCAATCTCATGCCTTATAAACCCATTCAAAACTTCCCACCAAATCAATGTGGGACAAGCTATTTTCCAATTTTAAAGAATTTCCACAAAAACTCCATTTCCAAGGAGTTTAGTTTGGTTTCAATTTCCCATTCACCCAATAATGGTTTTGAGCAACCAAATATACCATGTGAATCACAACGCGACATAGAACGCGTTACCACTTAGACCCGCTAATTTTGGCGTACGAGTCCCACCTAAATAATTAACTAAAATTAGAAAAAAATTCTGATTTATCCAGAATTTTTCCAACTATTTCCAACACCTACACCTTTCCATGTTTGTGTAAAATCTTTTTGTTTCTCCCATTGAAATGTAATTCCCCTAGTTATATTACTTGTATGTCTCTATTTATTTGTCTGCATTCAAACAACGACAACTTTTCAGTGAGTAATAGTGGATGACAATTGATAGTTTGTGTGAAAATAGAGAGAGACATACGTTTCATTTGTTTGGATGAATTTTTTTCTTTTTTAAGGTGAAGGTGGTCGGGCAACGACGAGGTGATGTTATATGTGGCCGTGGTGTAGTGGTGGGGGTGGTGTAGTGACATTATTAAAATTTTAGTTCGAAAATTATTTTTTATTTTTATTTTTTAAAAGTAAAAAACATTTTCATTCAAAATAAGCTTGTTTTTCATTAATCATAAAAAATATTTTTTATTAATTTCAGTTGACTTTTATTTTTCATTTTCTAAAAATATATTCCGTGAAAATAAGCAGAGCGATAGAGATTAAAAAGTATATATGTAAAGAGAAAAAGGATATCATTTAAATAATGATTTAAATTTTCAAAAATATTTTTAATTAATTATGTTGCTAAAATGAAAACAAATTAATTATGAAATTTAAGGTTCATTGGAGAATTAATTGTTTTAGTTAATTTTTTTAATTTTACAATTTATATAGTAATTTTAACTACACTAGCTACACCCTAAACAAAGCTTTAATATTACATGGGAAATTGCAATCAGTTACTTGAACGTTGTGTTTAGTAGAGTTTTATAAATATGATTCGAGAGTATGAGTTGTATTTTGAGTTTATGAGTTGTGGAATTATAATTTCAGTGTAGAAAATTTGTTTGGTTATGGTTTTTGAATAGGCTGTTGAATTGAGTTTTGAATTGTATGTAGAATTGAGTTTTGAAAGTTTGATTTGACATGTGAAGTAAAAAAATTTGTTTGGTTATGAGTTTTGGAAAGAGTTTTCAAAACGTAATTCAAATTGTTATAACTCATAACAAAACACACTACTTCACATTATTAAAAATTCTGATCAACACTCATAACCAAACTCTTTTTAAAATTCAATTAAAAAAATTTATTATTAACAGAAAATAACATTAATCAAATTTTTAATTGAAAATACTACAAAGGAAATAATTTTTTTCAAAATAAATATTCAAAAAATTTAAATCATAAATATTTAAATAATTTAAATAATCTAAAAAATTTAATAAGTAAAAATTTAAATAAATAATCAAAAAATTTAAATATTTTAAATATTCAAAAAATTTAAATAATTTAAAATTTTAATATTTTAAATTTAAAAACAACTCTACACTCAAATCGTAACCAAACACATAAAACAAAACTCAATTAAAAAATTATTTTTAAAATTCATAACCAAACACATAACTCGAAACTCTATACTACTTTCACAACTTTACACTCAAATCGTAACCAAATACATAACAAAAAAATTAAAATATTTAAAAATATTTTTATAAAATAAAGTTTGAATTTATTTTTACAAAATATTTTAAAAAATTAAAAAATTAAAAAAATCGTAACATATTTAAAAATTAAAATATTTAAAAATATTTAAAAATTAAAAAAAAAATCGTAACATATTTAAATATTAAAATATTTAAAATCTTAATAAAATTAAAATATTTAAAAATATTTAAATATTTAAAATATTGATTTGAATGGAGTTTTGAAAATAATTTTGAATTATGTGTTTGGTTATGAATTTTGAAAAATAATGATTATGTTTTGAATTGAATTTTGAAAAATGAGTATAGAATTATAATTTAAAAACTCAAAATAAATACTATACTCAAATTAATAGATAAAATTATAATTTGAGAGACTTATCCAACGGAGCCGAAAACTTTCGTGATCAGAGTGCCTTTCACTACTACTCCTGAGGATGTACTTGTTCCATCCACCAACCAATCTTCAGATTCAAAAATCAAATGGATATCTTTTTCCAACTAGCTCTTATCCCATGGGAGCAGGCGTAAATTTAGGATTCTTATAATGTAATGTCTGCTGTATAAGGAAATTTCGTTTCCGTAGTTGTAATGCTGGCATCAGTTCACCACCTAGTTGATATATATATATATATATATATATTATTTATAATATCGATAATTATTCCATCAGTTGTAAAATATTATTTTTTTATTTTATTTTTTATTGTCTCAACATATTAGTTCATTTTAAAAAATTAAAAATTAAAAATTAAAAAAACATGATTTTTTTTATTTTATCTTTCTTTTAAATTTATTAAAACACAAAAAATATAATTATAACAATCGATATTTTCAAAAAAATGTACTATCAAAGAGTAATTTTGAAAAGTAATATTTTTTAAGTGTAATAATTATACGACTAAAAAAATTAAATTTTTCAAAAAGAACTAATATTTTGAGACAAAGGGAATACAAATTTATGACTTTAATTATTAAGTTGATAAAATATTTCACTAATTTGTAATTATTTTGAGAATATCTCACTAAATTGTAATTTTTCAAATATCATATACACTCATTATTAATTTTTATAATTTATAATTTATAATTAATGATTTATCTACCGAATTTGTTTAGTTCGAATTCGTTTGAATAAGTCTTTTTTAAAAGAGATTCATGCACAAGAGTCTTTTGTTAAAAAGAGACTCACACGAATTTGAAATAAATAAATGAGTAAATTACACTTATCTCTTCTGAGGTTTACCTTAATTACAGATATTTTTTTTATAATTTCAAAAATTACACAAACCTCCCTTGCTTTTGAAAATAATAGCCAAATTTCCCCTTCTATTAGAAGCATGTTACAAAAGTAACCAAAAAGAGTGACATCAACAAAAATAAACACAGAAATGCCCAAAATATCCTTTCCATCCCTTATAAAACAATACATACCCTTGTAACAATTTCCTTTCAGTTTTTCAGTCCTTGTAGACTTTCCCTCAAAACAACATGACAATGATGAGTATTTTTTTACACCAAGTTAATTTTTTTTTTTTTTTTTTTTATATATGTATATGTTTTGAATTGCTTTGTATTAGGAATGTTGGTTATTTAAAAATTAATTTTGCACCCAAAAAGAAAAAAAATAATGTGAAAATGATGAGCATTTTTTTTTTAATTTTAATTTTTTACACCAAATTAATTTTATTTTTTTTAAAATAATTGATTATTAAAATTAAACAAAACAAAAAGTGTTATCATTCACTTTCCCTATGTAGTGTGTATATATGTTTTGAATTGCTTTGTTTTGGAAATGTTGGTCATGATAGTATAATACTTTGACCTTTAAATAATAAAAAAACAAAAAACAAAAACCAAAAAGGGAAATAAAAACAACAATTCTAATAGGAAACAAAAAGAGAAATTAAAAAAAAAAAAGGAAAATTTACCCATAAGTCCTAGTTTTTGAAACGTTGAACCATTTAGTCCTAAAAGTTTTCTTATGCTCCATTTAGTCCCATTTTTACATTAGCATGATGTAAATGACGTAAATGATTTAATGTTTCATTCTATAATTTCAAAATTTATTGAAATCTGATGAACATTAGATGTTTTTCATCATATATTTTCAAACATTATTGAAATTTGATGAACATTAGATGTTTGAAATCTAATGTTTGTAACATGACTCTGATGTTATTAACATTGTATCTAATGTTATTAACATTGTAATGGGACCTTTCAGTCTATAAGAAAATTTTTAGGACTAAACAGTGCATAAGTTATTAATTTGGGATTTATTGGTGCATCCCCCTAAAAAAAATCTAATATGTTTGGTTTCAATTTTCTAAATTTAATTTTTTTAAAATTATTTTTTTTATTTTTCGTTTTTTTAATGAATATTTTTAAAATTTTAATCAATTTTTTTTCTTACTTTTTTAGATGCACCTTATTTAGATGTATCTAAAAAGTAAAATATTTATAAATTTTTTTTTAAAAAAATCAATAAATACACAAGAACATGAAATTGTACTGAATTTTCTTTTTTTTTTTGTATTTTGGTATTTCGTGAATTTTTTAAAGATTTTTTTTCACAAATATTATATTTTTAAGTGTATTTATGTTAAGTGCATCTAAAAATTAAAAAATTTATTTAAAATATTAAAAAATTAGTGAAAATAAAAATATACGAAAAACAAAAAAAATTAATTTTTTGAAAAGTGAAAGCAAACAAGTTAGGATTTAAAAGTTTAGCTATGCTGACTATATTCCTAAATCTTGTAAGTTTTTTTTTTTTTTTTAGTAGCCTTTCATGGTAGGATATAAAAGTTTAGTTATTCTAATTTTAAATTTAGGAAAAATTTTATTTCTGGAATGGTTTTGAAAAATAATTATAAAAAATTGTAAATTTTATAATATTAATAATTAAAAACATAATTTTTTTTATGAATGTGTAATAATTCCTTAAATTTAAATATAAATTCACTTGGAGATAGAAACTGATAATAACCTTGGATAGTAGGTCACTAATTCATCTTTCTATAGGATTTGGTGGATTAGATGATGCAATGTCATGCCCTCAAAATAATAATATTAAACCCACATTATTGACATGCATTGATATATAAAAGATCAGCATCTTTCTATTCATCAGAGTAGTTCATTACGAAAAGTATTACATGTTAACAACAAATAAATGCCCTACGGGCTTACAACTTTTCAAGTTAACACTTGGTTACAAAAAGAGAGTACTAACTCAATTACACATTAAGCCCACGGTTTGAATTCACATGTAATACATCAAAAGAAAAAAAGACAATAAAGTCTGCCCGCCTTAAACCTCCCAAGCTATACCCTTGGAGGTGGCATGCTACCTGTACCTGAAAATGATATTCCCGTATAGGGTGAGCTAACAGCCCAGTAGAAATACACTAAACCAGCTATGAACAATGACTAAAAGATTAACAGTTTGATAGATGGTTAACACTTTTACATTCTTTCATAACACATTACAGTTTCATTTTTTTTATTCCTTTTCAATTCTCAATTCATAACCATGGTTCAGAACCTGACCAAATAACGATATGAGACAGTAACTCATATTAAACATTTCCTCATTTCACAATAGATAAGCATACTAGCTAGATCAACACATCAACAGATAAGCATATGAGCTATATCAACACTTCCACTTATAAGTATAAGAACTATATCACACTTCCCAAGATAAACATATGAGCTGTATCTACGGAGTCCATCCCCTATCTCCTCCACACAACACCCGGTTTAGAGGTCCATCCCCTATCTTCCCCTAAACCGTGGAGTACATCCCTTATCTCCTCCGACACAACATCCGGTTTAGGAGTCCATCCCCTATCTTCCCCTAAACCGTGGAGTACATCCCCTATCTCCTCCCATATAATACCATGCATATAAACAATATCATACACATCAATCAATACATAAAGTTAATGTATTCTATCAACCATCATACTCTATGACACATTCCATTGATTAGTTTTCGTTTGCCTAATCATCATGCATTGTCTACAACAATCAAGACTATCCTCCACCGATAGCCCAAAGCAGTTATTTCTAAACAGAAAATAAATGCACAACATGGATAATATATCAACATTTCAATTAGGTGAGCGATAAATAAATTCAACTACACCCTTTAATTCCATACATTCCCAATTCTAACATTTCTCTATGCTAAAATGCATATAGGTTATTATAAATAAAATCCCAACTTTTGTAAAATTGCACAAAAGCCCTAAACTTTCCAAAATTGCACAACAACCCCTAACATATCAAAATGCTAAAATTTAAAGACAAAGCTCATAAAGAGGAGTAGGTTATCCCTACCTCAAATTCGAAGCTCAAACGGAGAAGATGAAAAGAGTTGAAACTCAATCCCACCACACACCACAAAGCCCTCGAGAAATAACACAACTTTGGCGAAGGAACAATGGCCGAAATCCCAATGGAATTATGGCCAAAATCCAGCTCGACACAACTAAAATTTATAACTCAAGCTCGGTTCGTAATGGCTTATTAAACCAAGAAAGAACCATAGAAGTTGATAAGCTAACCCTATGCACTTGCACCTATATATAGGAGTTTGTCCACCTTAAAATGTGTCTTGTAACCGATGTGGGACTTCCAACAAACATATAGAAGTTTGTCCACCTAAAAATGTATTTGTAACCGATGTGGGACTTCCAACAAACACACCAAAGGTTCCCAAAATAGAATGAAGGGTCCAAATACATTTATCAAAAGCCTTAAAAGACACAAGTGCTACAACCTCCCCACCTTAGGAAATTTCGTCCCCGAAATTAAGGACAAGTTTTTTGAAAAATAAGTTTTTCTCCGTTTTTAAGCAATGTTAAATCTCAACATTTAATAACTCGACCCATTACCGGTCATTCCATCTCTTGTCAAGAGACATAACAAATACCTTTCATCATGAATTTCCTTTCCTTCTCAACCATTTTCAACATACAGGGTTCACAATTTCATATCATAAAAAATTTTCATGATACATCTCCAGTTCTATAATATGGCCAACATATACAATATTACAATCAACTCCCATATCAAGGCAGTTCTACAATATTTCCATAAACCAAAACATTTACAATGTTTTATAACTTAAGATATACTTAATGATCTTAAAATCCAACAATACAACAATACATATATAACATACGTTCAAACATCCACAAATAGGTCCGAATATTTCTCTCGGACCTCCAACTCACGTTCCCAAGTGGCCTCCTCCACTCCGTGATGTTTCCACAAAACCTTTACCAAAGGAATGGTCTTGCCACGCAGGACTTGATCCCGCCTATCCAAGACCGAACCGGTCTCTCCTCATACGAGGCATCCTCATCTACCTCTAAGTTGGTCCAATCCAATACATGTATGGATCCGGCTCATACTTCCGAAGCATACTCACATGAAACACGTCATGAACTCCGGACAACTGCGGCGGCAAAGCCAAACGATAGGCAACCTCACCAATCCTCTCAAGGATCTCAAAAGGGCCAATAAACCGAGGGGACAACTTCCCACTCTTCCCAAACCTCATCAATCCCCGCCTAGGTGATAGCTTTAGAAAGACATGATCACCCATCTCAAACACCAAAGGTCTTCTCCTTCGGTCAGCATATAACTTCTGACGACTCTGGGCTGTAACAAGCCTCCTACGGATAAGCTCAATCTTCTCCGTTGTTTCCCTCACTAACTCTGGACCCAACAAAGGTGCATCACCCACCTCAGCCCAACAAACTGGAGACCTACACGGTCGGCCATACAAGGCCTCAAATGGTGCCATACCGATGCTAGACTGGAAACTGTTGTTGTAGGCAAACTTCACTAATGGAAAGTGCCTCTCCCACGTCCCACTAAAGTCAAGGACACAACCCCAAAGCATATCCTCAAGGATCTGAATAGTACGCTCGGACTGCCCGTCAGTCTGAGGATGGTAAGCTGTACTAAAGGTCAACTTAGTGCCCAAGGCACTCTGCAAACTCTGCCACAACCTTGCAGTAAAACGAGGATCTCTATCTGAGACGATCGTCACTGGACTCCGTGTAACCTCACTATGTCCCGAATATACAAGTCGGCAAGATGATCTACCGAATCTCTCAAGCGCATAGGAATGAAGTGCGCCGACTTAGTCAACCAGTCTACAACCACCCAAATAACATCACTACCCCGCTGAGTCCTCGGAAGACCTACAACGAAGTCCATAGTGACATGCTCCTACTTCCACTCGGCAATAGACAAGGGTTGCAACAAACCCGCTGGCCTCTGATGCTCGGCCTTCACTTGCTGACAAGTAAGACACTTAGACACGAAAACTGCCACATCTCTCTTCATACCCCGCCACCAAAACTGGCGACCCAAATCCCGATACATCTTGGTGCCTCCCGGATACACCGCAAGGCGCGAATGGTGAAACTCTCGGAGTACCTCCTCTCGGCAAGACTCCGGCACAAACAAACGGTCTCGGTATCTCACACTCAGGTTGAGATACACCGTCAAACCCTTCTCAACTTTCCCACTGGAGATCTTCTCTCGGAGGGATTCTACCTCAAGGTCACCTCTCTGTGCCTCCAACACTCGAGTCACAAGTGTAGGCTGCGCAACAACAGAAAACAAGGCCGTAGCCTCAACAGATTCGCCCAGATGCAAATCAAACTCGCCAAGTGCCCCCAACATCTCCCACTCCCGGATGGCTACACAAGCTACATCACTAATGGATTTTCTGCTAAGGGCATCGGCCACAACATTGGCCTTTCCCGGATGATAATGCAACTCGAAGTCATAGTCCTCAATAAACTCCATCCACCTCCTCTGCCTCAAGTTCAAGTCTTTCTGTGTAAACAGATATTTCAGACTCTTATGATCCGAGAACACCTCGAATCTCTCACCATAAAGGTAGTGCCTCCAGATTTTCAAGGCAAAGATCACAGCTGCTAACTCTAGTCATGTGTAGGGTAATTCTTCTCGTATTTTCAACTGACGTGAGCCATAAGCTACCACTTTCCCTTCCTGCATCAACACAAACCCAAACCCTCTCGTGAGGCATCACAATAAACCACATAACTCAACCCTCTCTCCGGAATAATCAAAATTGGAGCGGTGGTCAATCTAACCTTCAACTCTTGGAACGACTTTTCACAAGTCTCATTCCATACAAATTGGACTCCCTTCCGAGTCAGTCTAGTCAACGGTGAAGCTAATCTGGAGAAATCTTTCACAAATCGACGGTAATACCCAGCTAATCCCAGAAAACTGCGGATCTCAAACACACTCTTAGGCTGTGCCCAATCCTACACTGCCTCAGTCTTGGATGTATTAACAGACACCCCTTTTCCGGATACCACATGGCCTAAGAACTTGACTTCCCCAAGCCAGAACTCACACTTCCCAAACTTGGTATACAGCCTATGGGCTCTAAGTAACTTAAGCACCACTCTCAAGTGTTCCTCGTGCTCCTCATCTGAAGGTGAATAGATCAGAATGTCGTCCACGAAAACGACCACAAAACGGTATAAGAATTCCCGGAAGATCCAGTTCATCAAGTCCATAAAGACTGCCGGTGCATTGGTAAGTCCAAATGGCATCACCAGAAACTCATAATGGCCATACCGCGTACGGAATGCCGTCTTCGGAATATCCTCCTCCCTGACCCTCAACTGGTGGTAACCCGATCTCAAGTCTATCTTAGAGAAACAACGGGAACCCTTCAACTGATCAAACAAATCATCTATACGGGGCATAGGATACTTATTCTTAACTGTAGCCCGATTCAACTTCCGGTAGTCGATACACAATCTCAAGGCACCATCTTTCTTTTTAGCAAAGAGGGCCGGTGCTCCCCATGGCGAAACACTAGGGCGAATGAAGCCCTTATCTAACATTTCCTGGAGCTGAACTTTCAACTCAACCAACTCTGCTGGGGCAAAATGATAAGGTGCCATAGAAATCGGCGCCGTGCCGAGCACTAGATCAATAGAGAACTCAATCTCTCGATGAGGTGGCAAATCAACGAGGTCCTCGGGAAAACATCCGAATACTCACAAACTATCCTCGGCAATACAATCTGGGTCTCATCACACTCGCACTCTCAAAGCTAGCAAGTAGACCACTAAGCTCACTCCGCCCCGCGGATCATACCCCGGTGGCAAAACACTACCAACCCGGTCCCCCAAGAAATGGAAACACTCCCCGCTCACGGTACAACAAGTGACCCTCTGGCGGTAGCAATCAATAACTGCCGGTATGACGATAACCAGTCCATACCTAAAATAACATCAAAGCCCTTCATGGGCATAACCACAAAGGGAAACGGAAGCCTATGATCGGCGACCTCTATATCACAACCTCTACATCCGTGTTTCAAAATCAACTCACCCCCGATAGGTGACACAACACAAATAGGAGATGCCAATAGTGCTAACTCCAACTCCAACACAGATGCAAATGCAGCAGATACAAAAGAAGGAGATGCACCCGTATCAATCAACACACTAGCAACCGAATTGCAAAATAGAAAGGTACCTCTCACAACTGATGGAGCCGGTACTAGATCCTGTGCGGTAACAACATACACGCGCCCTGCAGTCCCTTGATCTACTTGCTCACCTCTAGGAGCATAAGACTGCTGCACAGACTGGGACGATGAAGCCCCCTGATTGGCCCTCGAGGCTTGAACTGACTGAGCTGGCTGATGACTCTGAGTCTGCGTCAAACCAGATGCACCAGATGTGCCACTCAACTGCGGGCAAAACCTCTTCATGTGCCCTGCCTGACCACACTGATAACACGAGAACGGCTGGTCTCTACCCTCTGGCTTTGAGATCGAACCGAAGATGACGTTGCTCTCTGTCCTCCGCCCTCTGTGGGCAAACCGAAGCCTTATGACCCAGCTGGCCACATGCAAAACAAGTCAAGCCTCCCTGACTACTCTCCCGGAGCCTGCACTTGGTACCGGAAAAGTCGATCGAGACTGATGTGGTTGGGATTGGGATGAAAAGTTACCCCTGCTCTTCTTATTCTGTCTATAGTCTCCTTGAGATTCTTGGCCCCTAGACCTCGAACTCCGAAGTCTCTCCTCCCCAGCTTGCACAGACACCTCTACGTATGCCGCCGACTCTACAAGGCGGTCATAGTTTCGAATCATGTTCCCAACAATTTTAAAGAAAATTTTATTTTTTAATCTGTTCTCAAATTCAATGCAACGGCGCTCTTCCGTTGCCACCATGTCACGACCCAAACCCGGCCCTATGGGTTTAGCACCGTAACCGGCCAGTAATCCATGATTACCGAAGGCCTGCTTAACAATAACACAGTATAACAGAGTTCAGGGCCTGGCGAAAGCCAATACAGTAAATAACTAGTGTCCATTGAGCTGTGAAAATCTGTACGCCAAAAACATTTTTCATACATTCAAATAGTTCAACACAGTACAGGCTATACAGTCATACACAAACATTCCGTACGGGGCTTAATCCCTCGATAACAGTGCAGTAGAACAGTAAACAGTCTATACAGTGATACAAAACAGTGAGGAGTCCGATGGGAAAACCCAAAACAAAATCCCAAAGCCATAACATGGCAACACGGAACCTCACAGTGAGGCACATAGGCTGGCTTGACAAAACTGGGGACCAACCCACGCTCCTAGCTCTGGTCTGGTAGCTGAGAACCTACATATATATATGAGCAGTGAGCTAAAGCCCAGTGAATAACATAAGGCATAAAGAGGTTAAGAATGAAATGTCCTTACAGTAATGAAAACAGTTCATTTAAACAGTATTTCAGTCTTTCAGTCAGAACAGTTATTCAGTCATATGTGGTACATCCATTAGCATAGCAGTAACAGTAGGTCATAAAGACCGAACAGTAATGATGGCCAGTCATTCAGTAAACAGTATGGTTCCATGAAGAAACCGACAGAGATCTCTGTAACAGTACAATCAGTAACAGTAGGTGCTAAGGATGCCACAGTACAGTTCAGAAATAAAGGACATACATTCATTCAGTAAATAATTACATTTCAGTAAACAGTTCAGTTGATAATCAGATAACCATTTTTTTGAACATATCTTTATACAACTGTTACTCACAGAGATTGGGCTAATAGCAGCTAGAGCGCGTCCCCGAGAGCCAACCCTAAACAGTTAACAAATAGAACACATACTAAGTTTACAGTCAGAAGGGTGATAATTAAATCCCTAAATTTCCTCGGTGTGGTTCTATGTCTAAATCCTCATTAAGATGTCTTAGACTAGGCCTAAGAATGCCTAGGATGCGATGAGGATGCAAAAATACAGTCGGAAGGCATTTTTCAAAAGTTGCTGAAAATAGGCGCTTCGCTCGAGCGAGCCTCCCTTCGCTCGAGCGAGCTGATGAACAGTGAAAATACTGGATGCTCGATTTTTACGCGCGATTCCACGCTCGATGCTCGCTCGAGCGGAGCCCTGAATAAAGGTGCTCGCTCGAGCGAGGAATCCTTCGCTCGAGCGAAGAAGCCAAATCTGGAATTTCCAGATTTGCCTTCCAAGCTCAAACCAAGCATTCTCAACCCAATTCTCGACCTCTTGGGCCCAAATTCTGGAAAATACATTCAAAAACAATGTATAACAGGTTTCAAAAGCCAATTTATGAATTCAAGCCCCAAGGGTGAGTCAATTAAAACCATTTTCAAACCCATTTTCAAGAACAATGTGTGAACATGCAATGCATGAGTTTTAAACCAAGTTCAATCTCCAAATCTTGCTCTAAGGAGTTCCAATCTTTCAAAACAACTTGAAAACATGGACTAAGATGAAAACATGGACATGCATGCACAATTCAACACATGAACTCAACTCAAAATGTACCAATTCAAGCATGCATGCAACAATTCAAGCTTAATCCAACCTCTATGCACTAAAACATGGCTCAATCCTACAATGATGCATAGAACATGCAAGATGAAGCTCAAAGATGACAAGAGGACAATGAATTCACTTACCTAAGTCTTAATTTAAGGTAAGGAAGCTAGATTATGCCAAGTTATACACCAATTCCAAGCAATCTCCACAATTTCTTCAAGTTATCCACAAGATGAACTCTCTCTCTCTCTATCCTCTTGTTTGGTCGGCAACAACAAAGGGAAATGGCTGATCAAATGTCTATCTAAGTGCAAGGCTCAATAATAGTTGAATAAACAAATGGCCACTAACTATGGCAATGGTGTAAATAAGGCAAACTTGACAATTCTATTAATTAGGCTTAAATTAATCTGATTTAATCATTCCTAATCAATTTTCAGATAAATATACCATTAAATCACAAATATTCTACTGATTCTAAAACAGTAAATGGTTTCTAAATCGGCCGCCGATAAGGCCTTCAATTAGCAGTTTAAACATATGAATTTAACCAGATAATCAATTAATCAAACAGATGCAATATGCAATGTAATAAATAGACTCATTCAATTTCAGTTTCGATTTCAATCAGTCTATTCAGTACTTCAGTTAATTCAATTATCAGTCATTATCAATTCAGTTTGGCAGAAATCAGTATATAATTCAGTGGTTATTCGGTAATCAGTGCGAGGGTTGTTACACACCAACTCCGGTGCAAATCTAGATAAACTAGAAAAAACTGCCTCGAACTCGGCCACCGTCATGTCGAGCTGTTTGAGGTCTTTGAACTCTTGCCTCAATCTCTCCCTAGCAGCGGGAGGTAAATACTTATCTTGGAAAGCAACTACAAAGGCTTCCCACGTTGGCTCCACTCTACTTTTGGCATACTTCCATCACTGACCCGCATCCCCTTTTAGGTAGTAACTAGCTAGGGTCACTCTTAGTTCACTATCCTCGATGTGAAGCATCTCGAATGTCTTCACTGTTTGCTCGAGCCACTCACTTGCTTTCTTGGGCTCGGGGCCACCATGGAATTCGTCTGGTTTGGCCCGCAAAAATTCCCGAGTAAGAAAACTAGACCTTGACTCCACGGTGTTCTCTCGGGCTTGATTCTCCGCCCTCAACAAATTCATAGACTCCCTCAAAGCCCCTGCCATTTCTCGAGCTAAAGCGCCCATAGCCTGCTGACCCGCTGGTTCGGCCACATTGGCCTGGCCAACTCCCTCCTGTACTGCCGGAATCTCATCCGGTATAGGCACCTCCTGCCTCCCAGGTCTACCACGCCTACCACGTCCTCGTCCCCATCCTGACATCCTAATAAAGGAAACGAAGAACATTAGCATATTCATAAACGTGTCGAAACTAAACACTCACGTCCTAATGCATGGACAACTTTAATTCACTCCATGTAAGCATATAAACACATAAGCACTTACGAATTTCCTTTCCGGATAATGATAGTCCCGAGGTGTTACTAGAGTTCCGGTTAGAAACAGCATTGATCAAGTGCTTTTCTAACAAGACTCACAGAAACCCAAGGATCCAATCAACATCCTAGAAATTAAATTCCATACCCACATAATCACATAAGCATGTTATCATGTAAGCATATAACAGTACAGCTAAGTCTCTATCAAACGAGACGAACCCATTGTGATACTAATCACTTCCCACGTACCCAAAGTATTCAAACCCGGTACGCTCTGATACCAAGTTGTCACGCCCTCAAAATAATAACATTAAACCCACATTATTGACATGCATTGATATATAAAAGATCAGCATCCTTCTATTCATCAGAGTAGTTCATTACGAAAAATATTACATGTTAACAACAAATAAATGCCCTACGGGCTTACAACTTTCCAAGTTAACACTTGGTTACAAAAAGAGAGTACTAACTCAATTACACATTAAGCCCATGGCTTGAATTCACATGTAATACATCAAAAGAAAAAAAGACAATAAAGTCTGTCCGCCTTAAGCCTCCCAAGCTATACCCTTGGAGGTGGCATGCTACCTGTACCTGAAAATGATATTCCCGTATAGGGTGAGCTAACAGCCCAGTAGAAATACACTAAACCAGCTATGAACAATGACTAAAAGATTAACAGTTTGATAGATGGTTAACACTTTTACATTCTTTCATAACACATTACAGTTTCATTTTTTTTTATTCCTTTTCAATTCTCAATTCATAACCATGGTTCAGAACCTGACCAAATAACCGATATGAGACAGTAACTCATATTAAACATTTCCTCATTTCACAATAGATAAGCATACTAGTTAGATCAACACATCAACAGATAAGCATATGAGCTATATCAACACTTCCACTTATAAGTATAAGAACTATATCACACTTCCCAAGATAAACATATGAGCTGTATCTACGGAGTCCATCCCCTATCTCCTCCCACACAACACCCGGTTTAGAGGTCCATCCCCTATCTTCCCCTAAAACCGTGGAGTACATCCCTTATCTCCTCCGACACAACATCCGGTTTAGGAGTCCATCCCCTATCTTCCCCTAAACCGTGGAGTACATCCCCTATCTCCTCCCATATAATACCATGCATATAAACACATATCATATACACATCAATCAATACATAAAGTTAATGTATTCTATCAACCATCATACTCTATGACACATTCCATTGATTAGTTTTCGTTTGCCTAATCATCATGCATTGTCTACAACAATCAAGACTATCCTCCACCGATAGCCCAAAGCAGTTATTTCTAAACAGAAAATAAATGCACAACATGGATAATATATCAACATTTCAATTAGGTGAGCGATAAATAAATTCAACTACACCCTTTAATTCCATACATTCCCAATTCTAACATTTCTCTATGCTAAACATGCATACAGGGTTATTATAAATAAAACCCCAACTTTTGTAAAATTGCACAAAAGCCCTAAACTTTTCCAAAATTGCACAACAACCCCCAACATATCAAAATGCTAAAATTTAAAGACAAAGCTCATAAAGAGGAGTAGGTTATCCCTACCTCAAATTTGAAGCTCAAACGGAGAAGATGAAAAGAGTTGAAACTCAATCTCCACCACACACCACAAAGCCCTCGAGAAATAACACAACTTTGGCGAAGGAACTATGGCCGAAATCCCAATGGAATTATGGCCAAAATCCAGCTCGGCACAACTAAAATTTATAACTCAAGCTCGGTTCGTAATGGCTTATTAAACCAAGAAAGAACCATAGAAGTTGATAAGCTAACCCTATGCACTTGCACCTATATATAGGAGTTTGTCCACCTTAAAATATGTCTTGTAACCGATGTGGGACTTCCAACAAACATATAGAAGTTTGTCCACCTAAAAATGTATCTTGTAACCGATGTGGGACTTCCAACAAACACACCAAAGGTTCCCAAAATAGAATGAAGGGTTCAAATACATTTACCAAAAGCCTTAAAAGACACAAGTGCTACATGCAATATTAGAGTAGTGGGGTTAATAGAGAGAGAAAGATGAAATGAGAGTATTGTAGTCATTTAATATTATTTTTGACACCGTTTAGAACAAAATTAACATAAGGGGGAATCTGACTATTATTTTTAAAAGTAAGGGAGGTCTATACAATTTTTTAAATCACAAAAGAAGTATCTATAATTAGGGAGCTTCTATTTACATACCACTATGTGACTCAATACACACCATCTTTATAATTTTTTTTACTACATTTATGTCCATTAGTCAAATTACCATTTTGTATAGAATTCTAATTACACACCAACCATAACCAGCATTGCACTTTTGCTGGCTGCTCCTAACGCCAGCCGTCCATTTTATACTGCTGTAGTTGTAGCTACCTTCCACATCGCACCGACTTCAGTTACTGCCCTACCATTGCATACCACTATACCTTCGGTGCCACCCCAAGCCCTCTTCACTTCTGCCATCAACACTTTCCGATATGGCGGAACACCTCCCACAGCCTTGCTAATGTCCTTTTCGCAGCCTCGCAACCTACCCCCACCACTTTACAATGCCGCCGTAGCCCAACGACGAATAGAGGGCAGATCGCGATTTCGCGATCGTAATTTCTAGAGAAAGAGAGAGCATATCGTGATTTTGAGGGAGATAAAAGGTAGAGGCGACAACGATAGTGACGGTGGATGGTGGCTAGGGTTAAGGTTAGGGTTAGGGAAGATGAAGGTATGTTTGTATCAATTGATGGGTAAGGGATGGGTTGTGAGAGTTGTCGGGGATGGAGAAGAAGAAGAAGAAGAAGAAGAAGAAAAAAGAGGAGAATAAAGAGATTGGGGACGAGGGCAGCGACGGAAGAGATGACAGTCTCTGGTGATGATAGAAGTTAAGATTATGGTTAGAATTTGGTAAGGGTTAGAGAGTTAGATAGATTAGGGTATTTTGGGTTTTTCAAAAATTGTTGGCGTGAATTGAGAAAATATCAAATAATTTAAAATGAGTATAGTATGAACTAAGAAAGTGGTGTTTATTGAGTCAGATGGTGGTGTGTAAATAGAAACTCTCCTGTAATTAAGATAAACTTCGGGAAGATAAGTATAATTTATCCTAAATAAATTTGATAAATATAACGGTGCAGATTATTTTTAGGGTGAATTACACTAACGGTCCGTATAGTTTGGGGTTTGTGTCATTTTGGTCCCTAACTTTTCAATTATGACACATTTAACCTTGAATTTTGAATCTTATTCTAAATAAGGACAATTGAAGATACCATTAGATTTTTCAAAGGCAAAATTGTCAATTTGATAAAATATAAACTAATTTGACAAAAATAAACGTCAAACAAATATTTTTGAATTTTTAAAAATTATTTCTACCCACTAAAAATAAAATTATGTAAAATTAATAAATGTTTTAGACATTTATTTATTTTACCAAATTAATTTTTATTATGTGTTTCGATGATAATCATGTAATAGGTGATTGTTTTTGTTTTCATTAAATTAGTTTATATTTTTCCAAAAGTCAAATATAGCGACAACTTTGATATCATTATTAAACCAGTCCATTAAATTAAAAAATTCAAAACTAAAAATATTTCATATATTAAATATGTTGATTACACATTAAAAGCTTAACAATTACCCATTACACAATCATCATCTAAACATATAATAAAAATTAATCTGGTAAATAAATAAATAAATAAATGTTTAAAAGATTTATCAATTTTACATAATTTTATCTTTGGTGGGTAAAAATAATTTTTAAAAATTTAAAAATATTTTTTTGACATTTATTTTTGTCAAATTAGTTTATATTTTATCAAATTGACGATTTTGCTATTGAAATTAAGTAATGATATTTTTTATTATCCTTATTTAAAATAAAATTTAAAATTTAATGTCAAATATATCATAATTAAAAAAGTCAATAACTAAAATAATACAAATATTAAATTATAAGGACTAGTGTAATTTTTCTTATTTTTGCCAATTTCGTTGGGAACTTGAAAGGACTTTTAAAATTAATTTTTTCATTTCCCTTTGCTTAAACAGTTTCCAAGGCATCTGTTAAACCGTCAAATTCGATTCCTTTTCATTTCCAAAAACAAAAACAAATTCGTTTTCAACCCGACTATTTACTTACCTCACCTTAAACCTTTGAGACACAAAATCATTTTCTAACCTTTTTTTAAAATTCAAATTATTCTCAAATAATGGCCACAGCAGTCTCTATATTTCCCAGGCCCATCCATCTCCTCCATCACAGTAGGTCCCACGACTTCAACTCCCTTGTCTCTCTCACCTTCAAGTCTAAAGTGAAGAACAAAACACACATTTCTCGCGTTCTCTCACTCTCTTCGACTCTACTCACAAAACAGAATCACGTTTCCCGCGCTTTCTCTCTCTTCTATGTCTATGGCAAAGCCAGTAACAGAAATCTATATCACAGCCATGCTAGCTCTGTTGTTTCTCCTTCTCTCTCTACCCCATCTGGGTCTCTCACTGAGTCAAGATGGACTTTTTCTCCAGCGAGTCAAACTCGGTCTGTCAGACCCGAACGGTGTTCTCTCCGACTGGAACGACCGCGACGCCACCCCATGCAACTGGACCGGCATCACCTGCGACCGGGCCACCGGTTCAGTCAGCTCGGTCGATCTCTCCAACGCCGGCCTCGCGGGTCCATTCCCCAGCTTCCTCTGCCGCCTCTCTTCTCTCTCCTCTCTCTCTCTAAAAAACAACAATCTCAACTCCTCTCTCCCACTCTCCATCTCCAACTGTAAGAACCTCACTACTCTCGATCTTTCGCAGAACATCTTCGAGGGTTCGATTCCGTACACGATCTCTGATCTTCCCAAACTCAGATTCCTCATCCTCGAGGCAAACAGCTTCTCCGGCCAGATTCCGGCGAGTTTTGGGCTTTTCCGTCGACTCGAGACTCTAAATATTGTCAACAATCTTCTCAGCGGAACAATACCAGCGGCGATTGGGAACATAACGAGTCTGAAGTCGCTCAAACTCGCTTATAACCTGTTTGCCCCGGGTCGACTGGCTCCAGAACTCGGGAACTTGTCGAGTTTGGATTATATGTGGCTTAGTTCCTGTAGCCTTGTGGGTTCGATTCCGGAGAGTTTTGGGGGACTGAGTCGTCTCACGAATTTGGATTTGTCGAATAATATGCTTAGTGGTTCGATGCCGAGTGTGATCTTCAAACTAAAAAGTGTTGTGCAAATTGAGCTGTTCAACAACTCGTTTTCCGGCGAGTTATTGGCTGGTTGGTCGAACCTGACTTCTCTCCGGCGGTTCGACGCGTGTTGTAATTCGTTCGTTGGGCCGATTCCGAACGAGTTGTGTGAGTTACCACTCGGGTCGCTGAACCTGTACCAGAACCAACTCGTGGGTTTGTTACCAGAGAGCATAGCTAAGTCCCCAAATTTGTACGAACTCAAAGTGTTCAAGAATCAGCTTAATGGGTCATTGCCGAGTGAACTCGGCAAGCACTCGAACTTACTAACCATCGACGTATCGGAAAATCAATTCTCCGGCGAAATTCCGGCGAGTTTGTGCGAGAATGGGTTGTTAGAAGAGCTTCTCTTGATATACAATTCGTTTTCGGGTATCATTCCGGATGTTCTCGGGAAATGTCGAAGCTTGAACCGGGTTCGATTGCGGTCTAATCGGTTTTCCGGCGAAGTTCCGGCGGAGTTTTGGGGTTTACCACATGTGTCTTTGCTTGATCTTGCAGAGAATTCATTTTATGGGAATATCTCATACATGATATCTGGTGCATCAAATCTTTCAAAACTTGACATTTCTAATAACAGGTTTTCTGGAACTATTCCTAAAGAAATTGGATCTTTAGGTAATTTATTTGAGTTTTCTGGTAATGATAATGAGTTTTCTGGTCAAATTCCTGCAACAATTGTCAATTTGAGTCAATTAGCGACGCTTCGTCTTAGAAACAATGAACTTTCTGGGGAGATTCCAATGGGGATTCAGTCTTTGAGACAGCTCAATGAGCTTAGTTTGGCTAATAATAGCTTATCTGGTGAAATCCCAGATCAAATTGGGAGTTTGCCAGTGCTCAATTATCTTGATCTTTCTTGGAATCACTTTTCCGGGAAAATCCCACTTGCCTTGCAGAATTTGAAGCTCAATGTGCTAAATTTGTCATATAATCAGCTATCTGGTGAAATTCCTGCACTCTATGCTAAGGATATATATAGGGACAGCTTTTTGGGCAATCCGGGTTTGTGTGGTGATATTTCTGGTCTTTGTACTGAAAAAACTGGTGTCAAGAATCAGGGTTATCTGTGGATACTTAGATCTATTTTCATCCTTGCTGGTTTGGTTTTTGTTGTTGGGATTGTTTGGTTTGTGTGGAAGTTTTGGAGTTACAGGAAAACAAAGGAAGGAATTTCTATTGTGAAGTGGAGATCATTTCACAAATTGGGTTTCAGTGAATGTGAAATTCTTGATTGCCTTAATGAACTTAATATTATTGGAAGCGGAGCTTCAGGGAAAGTCTACAAGGTCGAGCTTAGTAATGGTGAGGTTGTTGCAGTTAAGAAGATACGCGATAGATCAAAAAAGGATGATGAGAGTTTTACGAGTGTTGATTTAGGGAAAGATGAATTTGAGGTTGAAGTTGAGACACTGGGGAAAATTAGGCACAAGAATATTGTGAGGTTGTGGTGTTGTTGCAACACTGGGGATTGCAAGCTTTTGGTGTACGAGTACATGCCAAATGGGAGTTTGGGCGATTTGCTGCATAGTAGCAAGGGTGGTTCATTGGACTGGCCTACAAGATTTAGGATAGCTATGGATGCTGCTGGGGGCCTTTCTTATTTGCATCATGATTGTGTTCCTCCGATTGTCCATAGGGATGTTAAGTCAAACAATATTTTGCTGGATGCTGAGTTGGGAGCTAGAATTTCTGATTTTGGAGTTGCTAAAATTGTCAAAACAGTGAACAAGGGGGCAGAATCTATGTCTGCAATTGCTGGTTCTTGCGGTTACATTGCACCAGGTATGAGAAATTACCTGATCACTCAATTCCATTTCTTTGCCATAATGAATTGATTTCGTTACTAGTTGCAGAGCTGAATCATGAACTTGAATGACTTAGATTTGCTTAATCGATATTGGTTTCCTCTAATTGTGAATTTTGAACCACTGCTTAGGGATGCATAGGTTCATCAATTGTTTAGAATTATTATTCTTTCAAATATGTTTTCAATCATTGCACGAATTGAATTTTAATGAAAACTGTCAATTCAAACTTAGATCTTAACTATTCTAGCTAAATGATAATTCACATTTGTGAAACATTTTGATTACTTCTCCTTATATTAAAGCTGCTAAATTTTAATTGAAGCTGTTCTGTTTGATCTTTATCCTACTGTAGAATATGCATATACTCTTCGAGTGAATGAAAAGAGCGACATTTATAGCTTTGGCGTGGTCATTCTAGAACTAGTGACTGGTAGACGACCCATTGATCCGGAGTTTGGGGAGAAAGACCTAGTGACATGGGCCTGCAACAACTTGGACCAGAAAGGAATTGACCATGTGATCGATCCCAATCTTGATTCTACTTTCAAGGAACAAATTTGCAGGGTTCTTGATATTGCCCTCCTTTGTGTCAGCTCACTTCCCGTCAACCGGCCTTCAATGCGAGAGGTGGTTAAAATGCTGCAAGAAGCAGGGGCGTATAACAAGCCCAGGAGAGCAAACAAGAATGATAATCTTTCTCCTTGTTGCTATGAAGGCTCCTCTGATTCTCTAATCAAGTAAGTGTAATTTCAAGATTTTAGGTGTTAGGTTTTGGCAACATGAGAGAGACAGAGAAAGAGATTGATTGTAGTGGAACAAAACTGAGAAAAAATTGAAGACGTGCCCATTGTTGGAAAACTCATTTTGAATGTTTCCTCTAGAGATCATCTTTTGGATTTTGCTACTGTTGTGTGAGATTTCTGCAGGGGGAACGATTGGCAACACAACTGTAATTGTTACTATAAGAAGGTTGTTAGTTATGATAGGTCTTTATTTCATGTTAACTAGTTTCGGGGTTTTATATGATATTGTTTATAAGATATTTTAAATCATTCACCTAAATATATTAATTCATTTTATCTTATAGTTAAGTGATAAATGATAATCTGCATTATGATTGTTTTATTAAATAAAAGTATTATGTAGAAAATGATGAGTATGAAATATCTAATGATTTTCTATATTGGCCGCCCCCATTAAATGAAATGGTCCCAGTGCTTTGTCCTTGTCATTATGCAACTCTTAGCAATACTAGAGTGAGTGTCATGGGACGAGTAATGTAGTCTCAGTGAGAGTGACAAGGTGGCCCTCAAAAGTTGACTAATGAGGTTCTTATAATTTATCCAAGAGTCAAGGTGGATCAATAGCAAGCTTGATTGGACATTGTTGGAATTTTAGTAATTTTTTGATTTTTTGATTAAAATATGAAGTAAAAAAAATTAGTATGTTTTGAGTGATTTTTTAATTTTTTACGAAAAGATATGTAAAAAATAAAAAGAAAATAATTTTTTTGACTTTTTAATATAAGTTATCAATTTTTTTAATAATTTTTCAGCTTTTAAACTAAAACAACTACTTTAGTGGGGTTGGTGCTTGCCTCCTGTTACCCCATGGTTATTATTTAATTTTGACAAAAATGTTTTAGTTACTATTGAGTATTAAGTTCTTGCATTTAGGGGTATTTTGAGAAGTTGATAAAAATTTAACTTTTGATTTTTTACCAAGTTTTTTAACTTTTTTAGAAAGTGATTTGAAAAATTAGTAAAAAGTTAAATTTTGGCTTTTTGATTTAATATTTATTTATGGTGTCAAATCAAATTAAAATGATCAAAATATTTTTACCCAACATAAGAAATTTATTTTTTTATTTTTTTATCATAGGCCCTAATTTGTAATTTGAACACTTGCATTTTTCTCTCTCCCCAAAAGAATTTTGTTACGTTTTTGGCTGCCAATTTTTTTTCTCTCGGATAAAAAACGTGATTTTTTACAAAACTTTTCAAAACAGCACTTAGTCTGCTCTTAACAGCATTATTGTACTTAAGTTTTGAATTTTTTTTTACCAGTCCATGAAATAAAAAATGCATTAAATACAATAAGAGAAATCTCAGAGGCAAAGAAGAGATCAAGAGCCTCTAGTGGGACTGTTTCAAGTTCGACACATTATTGTTGTCATATCTTATTGGTCAATCTGCTTCTCTTCTAGACTTTTTATCTTGTCATTTTTTTGCAATTCTCTCTCTTTCACTCTCAATATTGTATTTTGGGTCTTCAAATGTCATATTGCAAACAAAAAGAACATACTCCAAACAGAATAGAGAATTAGGCCCCACAAACGGATTGGGAGAAAATAAAATTTTTTCCCCCTTCTAATTCACGTAATCAGATTGTAATGAAACTGTAAATGAATGAATTGTGCAGTATTCATTCTATCAATCTTATTGAGTCCTTGTCATTTTCAAACCAGATCTAAGCATAATTCTCTCTCCACTTGTTCAAAATGCTCTTTATGAACTTCACTTTTGTTATGTTAAAATAATACCAAAAATATAATACACTGAGAGCATGTTTGATTAGGTGGATTAGAGCATGGGATTAGAATTATTAATCCGTGGGCCCAATTATCCTATGTTTGTTTTAACATTTTGGTTTAGGATTATTAATCCAATGGATAATTAATCCAACAAATTTGTAGGATTATTAGTAATGGGGTAGGGGTGAGATTATTAATCCAATGAATATTAATCCTATTGAATAGTGAATACCACACTAATTTAATAGGATTATTAATACTTCACTATTAATCTTGTGAATCAAACATGACCTGAAGATGCTCTTTTAATTCATGGAATGTATATGGGAGAAGTCATGTAGCCCATAAACCAAATTATTCCCCCACTAATGGTGACATATTACAAGGGCATGATAGTATGCTTACATATGCTCCTTACTTGCTTAGTTTGCAAGGGTAAAATAGGAAAATAAAAAAAAAATTGAATTCACTCTTCGAAAATTTGATTTTTTTTTTCAACAATGCTAGGTAGTTCAAAATTTTGTGGCTCAAATGGCTCAAATCACTCAAAACGATGTCGTTTTGACAGATTTGAGCCATTTGAGCCACAAAATTTTGAGCTACCAAACATTTTCCTTTTTTTTTTTTTGTAATTTATTTTTTTTACTGAATTTTAAAAATATTTTACATAATTTTATTATTTATGTTTTAGATATATCTAATCTAAATACACTTAAAAAATATAATATATGTGAAAAAGAATTTAAAAAAATTCACCAAATAGAAAAAATACAAAAAAAAAAAAAAAAATGAAAATTCAATACATTTTCATATTTTGTTATATTCAATGAATTTTTTAAAGATTTTTATACAATTTTTTTACTTTTTAAGTAAATTAAGATTAAGTGGATCTAAATTTTTTTAAAAAATTGTATAAAATATTTAAAAAGCATTAAAATTATAAAATATGAATTGAAAATTCAAAAAATTATTTTTAAAAATTTTAAACCAAACAAGATTAATATTGGCCTTTATAGTTTTTGTTGTCCATTTGGTCACCAAAGTTTTAATTACCAAAAAAAAATCATAAAAATTACCAATGAGATACAAATGATAAATTGAAGGATAAAATTCTACCAATTGTTACTATATAGAAATCAAATTTTACACGGGTAAATTATGCTTACTATTGTTGTAATTTGCCATAAAATTTACTATCTTAAGTTATACCTTACATTCCCTATTTCACCACTCTCTTTAAACTTAATTTAATTTAATTATTATTTTTTTTTTGGTACGAGATATTTACAAACATAAAAAACAATCAAACAAGAATAAAAGTTCAACAACACATCCACAATCCCAATATTAGCATCAATGTAAAAATAAAAATAAAATAATAATAAAGAAAAAAGAGTCCCATGATGAGTAGCTGTTTGGCATGTGGGTTTGGCATAGATGGAGACTATTTTAACACAAATAGACAAAATTAATTTTTTAATTTCAGGTTAAAAATTGTCACATATAAATTATAATTATAATATTTTTTCTTTAACAAAAGTAAAAAAAGTTAAAAGAATTCATTCCAAACGAAACTATTTTATTCCTAGACTAAAAAAATTAAGGGTAAATTACACTTATACCCCTGAGGTTTGACTTTAATACATATCACCCCCTGACGTTTGAGAAATTACATAACCCCCTGTCATTGTAATCGTTAGACAGAATGAAGACATTGTACTCATGCACTCTTTCTTTTTTTGCTTTGCTTTGCTTTACTTTCTCTTTTTTTTTTCCCTTTCTTTTATTTTTTTAAATATAATTTCATCTGTTTTTTTACTAGGAGGTTTTACCTTTTATATAAGCAGGGGATTTGTGAAATGAGACTATTAACCACAGAAATGGAAATGTAATTTCCAAAACGTCGGGGGTAGGTAGTAATTAGACTAAATCTCAAGGGTGTCAATGTAAATTACCCAAAAATTAAAAAGTCAAAATACTAAAAAGTTAACCCACGTTCTAAACCAAGCCTGAGGTATAAATAAAAAACCTGGAGAGCCCCAAATAGACAAGAATTAATTGATATTTGTCTTTGGTAAAAATTAATCTCTTTGATCTCTCAATTGAGTAAGATTCTGCAGAAAATCGCCTAACTTGCCGAATCAGCCCGCCCTGCCCGAATCCGTTCGGATTGAGTTAGGGAGAAGAAGCAAATTGGTTTGATTTCAACTTTTAACAGGTTGGTTGATATGGTGGTTCATAAATCGTTCTAACCGCAAAGGAACCGCACCGACCCGCTCCCAACCTTCTTATTGTATCGATCTCGTTTGAAACATTAATTATTTTAATAAGTTATTTTAATTTTTAATTTTTTTAGTAGGTTAAAATTTTTATATTTAGAAATATGGTTAAATTTTTTTTTTTATAGTTAGATGTAATTTTTTAAGAGAAAAAATAAAATGATTATGAATTTGATACGACATTTTGTCTTATTAACTATTTTAATTTATTTTTACCTTTTATAAATTTTAGCAAAACATATCAAAAAGCCTCTTACCAAACAGGCCATCGTATCATCATATGTCACTTAAATGTAGCATAGACCTGTCCACAGCCAATAATCTGCCCCATCCCAAAAACCTTAAACTCTTTTCCTTTTCATTTATTTCTTTAAAGTAATTTTATTTACACATCATCATCGATGATTTTAGTATATATTATTACCTAGTACACATAATTTTTAGATTCTAAAACTATCTTATTTCAGATCATAACTTTTTCTTTTTAATCCTAAACTAATAAATGGATACACATCACCACCGAAATATTCAATTTTTTTTATGTATAAATATTTAATATTTGATCGACCTTAATAATTTGAATAAAATAATTTTGTTCAAATATAAATAATTAAACATTTATAAATGTTTAACTTCGGTTGTCTAAATACGTGACGAACGAACAAGCCATCTTTTATACGAACGAGATAAACAAAAAGTAAATTAACATTTTCATTGTTGTATGATTTCAAATCAACAATTTGAGTGTCATACATGGTGTACAAATCTTTAAAACTAGAAAAATTTATTCATAAATCCTAGTTTCTGAAAAGTTGAATCATTTAGTCCTAAAAGTTTTCTTATGCTCCATTTAGTCCCATTTATACATCATCATGATGTTCATGATGTAAATGAATCTGATGTTTCATTCTATAATTTTAAAATTTATTGAAATCTGATGAACATTAGATGTGTGAAATCTAATGTTTGAAACATTCATCCTATAATTTTAAACATTATTGAAATATGATGAACATTAGATGTTTAAAATCTAATATTCGAAACATTAATCTGATGTTTGAAACATTGTAATAGGACCTTTCAGTCTATAAGAAAACTTTTAGGACTAAACAGTGTATAAGTTATTAATTTGGGATTTATTGGTGCATCCCCCTTAAAACTAATTGATTTCAATATTTTTAAAATTCTAAATTTTCAAAGACAATAATGTTTTGAGTTTAAAAAATAATGGTAAAAATTATAATGGCGAAAATAATGAGTGTAGTATGTTAGATTATGCCTATGTTTAGGAAGTGGGTTTTGTGGCTTTTTTGGCTAAAATAGCTACAAAAAACAAAATAGATTTTTTAGCCCAATAAGACAAAACATCACATCTAACCCATAATCATTACATTCTTTCTCTCACAAACAAACTAAAAAAGTCAAAAAAGCCAAAAGCCCTTTCCAAACCAAGTTTTTTAGCCCCATGCTAAAATAGTCGAAAAAGCCAAAAAGAGAAATTTGTTGTAAAAGATATAAATGCATAGGTAATGATATATAAAGATAAATTATATTTTTATATATGAATTACTTGAATAATATATCCATATTGTCCTTAATAATACTTTATTTAAAAATATTATTATCATATAAATTTAATAATCAAAATGATATGTACCGACATAGTGGGTAAATAAAATCTCCCATTTCTTTACTCGTTGCCTCATCCCAAGTAGGAATGGCAACAGGACGGGGCGAGATGGGGCTGAGGACTACACTTCCCGTTCCTGATCCCTGAAGGTTCAAAATTTCCCGTCGTCGGCCCCAATCCCCGGCGGGGAACCTATTATCCCCCCGTCCTCGCCCCCGCTCTCGCCCCCGCCCCAGCCCCCTAACAGGGATCAAGTTTCCCCGGCCCCGAAAAATCCCCGACAACAGATTAAAAAAAAAAAACAGAGATGAAAGAAAGCATCGATAGATCTGATCTGAGCTAAAATCTAATATATATATATATATATATCAACAACATAGATCATCATCAAACAACAGATCAACAAAAACAACAGATCATCATATATCTCACACAGATCTGAGCTAAAATCTAATATATATATATATATATAACACAAGCTCTTCTTTTCTCTTTCTCTCCATGGCGGCTCTCTTCTCTTTCTCTCGTCAGGAAAAATGGCGATCAGAGCACAATTTGGACTGAAATCGGTGAGATATCAGAGATAGAGTAAGAGAGAGTAAAGGAAAGAGTGACGACGACGGAGAAACAGGGACTGTGAAGAGCACGGAGAAACGGTGGAGATTGACTCTGTGAAGAGAGCACTGTGCCTGTGAGGAAGAGGGACTGAGCACGATGGAGTGTGTTTATAACCCTAAAATGAGGCCAACAATTTGAGGGATACACAGACACACATATATATACAGAGGGGTACAAAAGTAATTTTATCTCGGGGTAAAACGGGGCTGGGGATGGGGACGGGCCGCGCCGGGTCTGGGGCTGTGAAAGCTATCCCCGTCCCTGGCCCGAAACTGATCGGGGATTCAATTTCGAATACCATCCCCGGCCCGTTGGTGATATTTTTCAGGAAAAATCACTCTTATCGGGGACGGGGAAGCGGGTCCCCGTCGGGCCGGGTTCAAATTGCCATCCCTAATCCCAAGTCGCCGCCGCTGGACCTTATCTCCACCTCTACCCACCATCGTAGAGCGCCTGAAAGTATGCTCTCTCTCTCTCTCTCTCTCTCACTCATTCTCTATATTGATTGATCTGAGTCTGGTTTGATTTTGAGTTTTGACTTCTTGGATAATGTGGGTGTTTTTTTTATTTATTTATTATTATTATTATTATTTTTAATATTATAAATATCAACAATTTAAATTTTAATATGAATCAGATAATCCAGACTTCATGTGACGAACGAACACATTTTGATAGTTTACTTTCGGGCTTATATTTTTGTTTCACCTGATATTGAATTCATGTGTTTAGTCACTCCCCATAACATGTTCTGTTTTAAATTGAATAAAAAGAGTATATGTGAACAAAAACAACCCAATAATGGGAAAGAGGAAAGAGTTTATAGGGTCTTTGCCTTAAAAGTTTATTTATTTATTTATTTACTTTTGACTTTTCATATTTTAATTTTTTTTTAATTTACTTTTAAAACTAATATCAATTTAAAATTAGATAAAAAATATTACATTAACTATCATATAAAATAAAAAATATATTATTATTATATTAGAATTTAGGTTTGTGTTAGAGGCATGAATTATATACAATAAAATATTTTTATGTCACGTATTTGTCAATGTGGCATTTTCTGTATAATTTTAGACAAAAGTTGGTTTTAAGAGTAAATTAGGAAGAACTTAAAATAGGAAAGGCCAAAATAAGAAAAAATAAAATTTAAGAGTCAAAGTAAAAAAATGATCAAATATATATAATTTACCTAAATTATATTGAATAGGTTTACCACTTACATGTTTAAGTTAATAGGCATGAGTACTAAATAATGCTCCCATCCCAATTTATTTGTCCATTATAAAAAAATATAACTTATTAAAGAGATATGTCATTATTATATTTTAATTCAAATTTTAAAATATTTTTCTTACCATTGCTCTTGTATTTGAATTCTAAAATGTATTTATAATGATTTATAAGAAACAATTTTGGAAATCTAATTAAATTTAGCATCCCAAAATAGAAGGTGAACAAATGTTTTGAGATAAACTAAAATGAAAAGGTAGACTAATAAAATGGGACGAATGAGTATATTTTAGACGATAAATGCTTGGGAGTACTAAAAAAGGAGTACTAGGGGAGCACTAATGATGTGGCTCTCCCTTTGATGTGATGGTTGTCTCTTATATTTTTCTTTTTTTCTTTTATTTTTTACATTTTTTAACTAATTAGAACTATTAATGATAGAATTTTTTAGTAGCCTCTATCATTGCTGATTTTGAACGTGGTGTCATGTAGGGGTGTGCATCAGTTCCCTAGCCTGTCCAACTCAACTGTATTTTTTCAAGTCTTGAAAAGTGTATTTTAGTTTGTAGGACACATTTAATAAATGGGTTGTATCAACAAAATTCTTAACTAAAAAGTGCCAGCTCAATGGATGCGCGTGGGATTTATATAGACTTTAGGGTTGGGTTTTGGACTTGTTATAGGGCTTGATGTTCGGGCTAAGTTTGAGCAGACAAAATCTTTTATTAAGTAATGTCAACCCAGTCTAAATCCACCCCGGCCAATGGCACGAGATGGATTTCTCAGCTGCTTTCCCAAAATAATTGAGGCAGCTACATTGTTGATTTTGAAGATTCGTAACAATTGATAGAAGAGATTTTAAAATAGAACCAAACAATTGATACCAAAGTCGATAGCTGATGGTCTTCAGATGGATTCTCCAAGCTACCAACACTGCTCAGATTACTAACAATTGGTATAAGAAATTGGGTTTTGTTGCTGCTTTGTTAGCTCTCAGAATTTCCTATAGAGATTTTGGTATTGAACCCAACTGCTTATGACTGGTTTTGTGACTGTGACTCCAGATTACCCTGAACTTGGTACTAAATTCTTAAATTTTATCACTCTTTAGACTGTGTCAATCTTGAATTTGAATAAATAAAATAAAAAATATGGAAGAATAAGGAAAGGGAAGAGTGACTTTTTTTTCTTTTTTTCTTTTCTCTTTTTTTTTTCCATTTTTATTTTTTTATTTTTATTTTTTTGTGAGTCCATATCTAACTCGTAAAGTTTGTCAATACGTCATTAACTCACTAGGGAGGAAAAATAATGTCACATAATGATTTGAGATTATTGAATAATTATCAAATAATTACAATACTTTGTAGATGTACTAATAACATATACTATCCTCTTGGATACTTTGTACAAATTATATCTCTTCAAAAGGGGTACAAATTTCAAAGGGTTGATCAAGCGGTAAAAATTTGAGAATAAAATTTAAGGTATTGACTCACCTTGAGATTTGTCCGATCCTGAACTTCAAAGTCCCTGGATACCTAGTTATCAAAATATATCTAGTTTGCTAGACATGTTGGTGATACAACTACTCATTTTGAGGGTATGGTGTGGGTTGGTCTGTGCTAGATGAATGGTTGAATGTCTGTTATTGGTCTCTCACCAACTCTGGGAGTGCTGGCAAATGATAGGATACACTTTTTGGTGCCAACCTAGTTAGAATGATTTAACTCATTGTGATGCTTTTGTACTTTTTTTTCTTTATTAATGTAATTTACTTTGTACTTTGTACTTATTTATTCTATTAATAAAATTTCTTTTTGACGATAAAAAAAAAAAAAAACTCATTTTGAGAAAGTATTAGTATACCAGACCTTGATGTTGGTGAAAGGTATTAGTCAGTAGTAGTTAGGTTATCAACATGACAACTTTGGAATGAAGTACAAGGTTGAATTGGGGAGGCTATATTACAAATTTCTCTGTCGGTTGCTATCATACACCATATTAGTTTTGGTAAGGTATCTTTATTCAAACTTCACAGCATGTGATGTAGAACAACTCGTTCAAGAATTAGGTTTTAGTTGGATATTTTCTTAATTCTCATTTGCTTGTTTTCTGAGACTACATCGATTATAAATACTTAAGGTGTATGGATGTCAAGGGGTTGGTTGTATGGATGCGAGTAGCAGTAGTAGGAGTAATCTGTACTTTTCGAATCTCTCTCGATGCATGTCATCTTCCTGTACCTTTAATTTCATGCTGTTAATGAAATTTTTCTTTGCTGATAAAAAAAAAAAAAAAAAATTGGAAGGTGTGACAATTTTCTTGTCAATAATATTTGGAAATTCTTTTTTTTCTTCCGTTCTTTTTTTTGTGCATTTAAAGTTCCATCTTTATTGTAGATTAGAGACCTTTTCATTTATTAAAACGATAACTTGTTCTCTTGTGTATTTTGTTGTGTCACTATCTTTTCATCGCCTTCCAATCATGCTAGACCTATAAATTGAAAATTATAGAAAGAAGCTCATTTCACATAATAAATAAGCTACTTATCAACAGATTTTAAAAGCTATGCATTAGGTTAGCTTCTCAAGTTGGCCATAACCTCAATATCTTAGGACTGGATTTTTTTTGCTTATTTTTGTCTTTTTAAAACTTTTTAAAGAAATTTTAATTTTTTGATTCTTCTTGTCAATGTTGAGTAAAATCTACAGGCTTAAAGATTTTGAATTTTTTTTTTATTATAATAAATTCATTAAATATGAAAATAAACCAACAAAAAGGCGAACCCCAAATACTTTATAAGCCACCCCCTTTCATTGTTGTCATTGTCTAAAATTATCTGAATATTTATCTTCGATCTGGTGGCTTGTCAGTTATTCCATATTCATCAATGTCCTTGCCTATGATGACTGTTGAATTAGGAATGTAGCACATAGAAATACTCCCTTGTTTCATAATGACTTTTTTAATTAATTTTTTAATTTTCTTGATTCTTTTAACCTAGAATTTTTTATTTATTTGGTTTTTTTTTTTTTTTTTTTTGGCTATTTTGACTTTTTATCTTTGAATGACAAATTTTTTTTGTCTTTTGTGATTTTTGATTTTTTAATTTTTTTTGACTTTTTTTTTTTTTTTTTGTAATTTTTTAATCCAGAAAGAAAACCAACCGGGCTAAATACCTAGGTTTCACTTTCCGATGTAAAAAAAAAAAAAAAAGGTTCCAAATTCATCAATATATAAAAGAATTCTACTGAGATGGAGCACAATTACTTCTCAATTATTAAAGCAATTATAAAATTATATTTTATTTGAAAAATGTATTAAAGTGTTTGATGTATACTTTATTTATAATTTATGATGCAAAAATAGTATTAATACAAATAAAAGATGATTATTAATAAGTTAAGGGAGAGATACATCTACATTGTTGTGTTTCTAATTGTCAAATTTGAATTTTAATAAATTTTACCAAACAATTCCTTTTAATAACAGATAAGCTAGTGTTAGACCATCTTCAACTAGATTCAAATCTTTTATCAAAGTTAAATTTGATGAAAATTTTGTGCAAACTGTGTTTTAATCATTTCATCAAATTGGTATCAAATGAAGGGAATCATACTTTTTCCATCAAATCAAAGGAGAGTTTAAACTTTCATTAAATCTCGCAGTGACCATTGGTGGACGACCTGATGGATGATCGGCCGGTCAACCGGGTGGATGACCGGATTGAAAAAAATTTGAAAAAATTTACACCAAGCCGATCGACTGTCCGGACATCCTCCTTATTGTTCTCCTGGTCGACCCGTTATTTGATGAAAATTAAAAATTTATCGTTGGAACGCTTGGTATCAGATGAAACTTTTAACTGAAATCTTTACTCAAATTTAATATAAAAAAAAGAATAAGCATTGGATACTCTTACATGTACAAAATTAAAATACAAAAACATAAATGTTCATATGTATTTTAATTAGCGTAAATTACAAACACACCCCCTGAGGTTTACTTAAATTACAAATTATCTCCTGTGGTTCTAGAAATTATATTATGCCCCCTAAGGTTTCTAATTTCATTACATTATGCCCCTTAAGGTTTTTAATTTCATAACAAATATGTTCTTTTATTAATAAATTATCAAGTTAATTAACAGTTTTTAATAGTGTTAAAATTTTATTTCAATTAATAATTCAGATAATTTTATTATTGTATAGGTGAACAGTTAGAAATTTTACTTTTTCAATTAATTTTGTTAAATAAAAAATTCTGGCAGGGAGGTATTTGTAATTTTTCAAATCACATGAGGCAATTCGTATTTTAAGTAAATCTCAAAAGGTGTATTTGTAATTTACCCTTTTAATTATGACTCAAATAACATTCGAAATAGATGTCAGCTACACATTATTATATATATATATATATATATATTGTGTTTTTAATTATATGTAATTATCATTTATCCGTATTCCCAATTAATGGGATATTTTGAGAAGATGATTAAAAGTTACTTTTTGACTTTTTTTAATTTTTTTATGAGAGAGGAAAGTGAGTTAAAAACTAAGAAGTGACTTTTAACTCACTTTTCAAAATGAGAAAAGTTAGGTATCATAAAAAAATTTCATAGAAATAATCATGAAAGATTTATGATCCTTAGATTACCTTGATAAGTATATGGTGCTTTATTCTAAGTGTAATTCAAGGTCACAAAGTTTTCATGATTATTTTTATGAAACATTTTTCATCATACCTAGTATTACTGTTTCAAAATAGCCAAATGTAACAATCTCTATAGAGGAGAGAGAGGCAGAGGTTTCTTGTGATACATGAGAAGTCTACTGGAAGAAATTGAATTATAAACTCTCTTCTTTTTCCTTTATTTTTTGCTCCTTTTGCTTAAAACTTCTTTCTTCATGTGCACTCTAGGGTGACACCAGAACTGAAATCCCTCTTCTCTCTCTCTCTCTCTCTCTCTCTCTGTATGGTCAAACAGTGGATTACTTCATCTCCACTCAATACTATTTTCCATCTTCATCTTTACTTGTTCTTATTAAAAATTTAATTTATAAAAATTCAGTGTTATTATATCATCTCAAGGATACCTTTAGACAGCGTAAAAACGATCCAACAACATTTATTCCCTCTATAATAAGCATAACATTACGTGAGATCCAAGAAACCCCCTATCCTTTTCTCCTTCCCTTCTTTGGAACCAATTATATTTGTACAAATCTTCCCTTCTTTCCAATCTCAGATATCTCTCTCTCTCTCTCTCTCTCTCTCTCAATTCTTGTAAGAACAAGGACTGAAAAGTGTAAGGAGAATTCAATACCTTCCCAACCCAGGTGAAGAATTGGCTTGAGGGATAACATGCATTAGAAGAGACAAATTGCTTTTTTTTTTTGTTCCTTTTTATTCTTTATCCCTTTTGTCTCTCTTAATTTTCTTTTGTTTTGGAGTGGTACAAGAATAAGAAAGATCCACAGTGGGATGGGCATAAGAGTGAAATAGAAGAAATGACTTGGTGCAGTGACTGCAGCGATGAGCCGGCGATTGTGAGAAGGTCACAACCATCTACAGACAACACAGTTATTGCCGGAAAACACGAATGCATTCGAAGAACTAAAACTAAAAGCTGTCCTTCATGTGGTCATCAGATCAAATGTCAAGAAAAGGTACATTTTTATTTTTTGGGTTTTTTATTTTGTGTTTTTAATTAATGGTTCAATTTGTTAGGAGAATTTGAATTTAATTGTATGAACAGACTGGAATTCATGATCTACCGGGGTTACCTGCGGGAGTGAAGTTCGATCCGAGTGATCAAGAACTTCTTGAGCATTTGGAGGCGAAGACATGGTCGGATGCTCCTCATAATAAGCTTCATCCTCTAATTGATGAGTTCATCCCTACACTTGAAGGAGAGGATGGAATTTGCTACACCCACCCAGAAAGGTTACCAGGTGAATTCCTAATTTGCAATTATTTTATAGAGTTATCTAATTGTCCAAGATCTATATATTTGACTTGTGGGTAAAATATCATAATCATTTTTTAGGGTTTGCAGAATAAACATGAGCAATAATGAATGAGTAATACTATATAGAAATAAAAAATTGTATACAAAATAAATACACAATGTCATGCTAAGTATTAATTTTATCACTTTCAAAATTAAGGCAAAATTAGAATTTTCTGTCTCCAATTTTTTTTTATAATTATTTTTGGTAACAAATCAGTTTACATGATTGTAATAGAAGATTTTCATTACGTTAATGACTATGAAAAAATCATCCCAACGAGTGTAGTAACTTTTTTTTTTTTTTTTATAGCTTTTTTTCTTTTTTTTTTAAAATTTGAAATAATGATAAATTCATATGAGTGTAATGAAGAGGATCAAGATCTCTCAAATCATTTACTACCGTTGGATATATCTTCATATTCTCTCACCTTAGGATTTAAAGAATTGATGATTTTTAATTGCTTAAGGCTATGAAAGGGAGTTATTTTTTTGAAATTCACTGTTACATTATTTTTTATAATAATATATATATATATATATATATATTTTTTGTAAGAATAAGACTTTTCCGGCTTGAATTGTCGGAAGCTACGTAGGTTCATAGGTTTCATTAGGGTTTCATCAAGTTTAAAATGTCATACTTTTCTTGGTTTTCATCTTTCTTTTCTTCTTTTTTTTTTAATCATTTTTTTGGTAGATCGTGTACCATAAAGGAAGAAAAATGAAAATAAGATCTTCCATGGTTTCTATTTTATTGCTTTATTGCTTTTTGTAAATCATAGACGAGCCATGCCTCAGTTTATATACTTTTGGAAAAATTAAAAATCATTATTTGAAATTTCATACATGATTGTGAGAATTTCTTAATTTCATATTTTAAGTCAAAATATTTATTATTATAGCTCATAATTGAAGAAATACTTGTTTATTCAACACATCTTTTTCAATACTCTGTAATCACATTTACATGGTATATATGTACACTTTCAGAACAGTTACAACTAACTCAGTTACAACTAACTCTTATACACGCATATACTCTAACAACCATACTAACAAACTCTAACTGACTATAGTCCGATGTTGTGATGTGTGTGATCCTGTGAGTACATCTCCATCCTTGTTTGATATAACTGATATCTTATCAGGCCCTGGCAAGCTGATGGGGTGACTAAACTCCATGAGTTTGGATTTGAGATAAGAGAAACGTCCAACAGACAAGGGTTTAGTGAAGATATCAGCCAACTGGTCTATGGTAGGAATGTATTGCAAATGCAACTGTTTAGCAAGAACTTTGTCACGAATGAAGTGACAATCAACTTCTATATGCTTTGACCGAGAATGAAACACCGAGTTAGATGCTAGAGCAATTGCGGAGACATTATCACACCAGAGGATAGGAAGAGTAGGAAGTGTAATGCCAAGATCATGTAGCAGCATAAGTATCCAGGTGAGCTCAGCAGTGGTGTGAGCAAGGGCTCGGTATTCAGCCTCAGTAGAACTTCGAGAAACAGTAGCTTGTTTCTTGGCAGACCAAGAAATAAGGTTGGAACCCAAGAAAATACAATAACCAGAGGTAGACTTTCGGTCAAGAACATCCCCAGCCCAATTGGAGTCAGAAAAGGCATGAACATCAAAGGTGCTAGGAGAAAATTGTAAACCATGATGAAGTGTACCTTTGACAAAGCGAAGAAGCCGCTTAACAGCAGAGAAATGACCAATGGTAGGGGCATGCATATGTTGGCAACATTGATTGACAGCAAGAGATAAATCTGGCCTAGTAATAGTAAGATATTGCAAAGCACCCACCAAACTGCGATAGAGTGTGGGATTAGAACAAGGGTCTGTAGAATGAGGCTGAGAAGTAGGTTTAACAGCAATAGGGGAAGAACATGGTTTGTAATCAGATAAACCAGCCTTAGTGAGAATGTCTTGAGCATATTTGTGCTGAGATAAAAAATAGTCAGAAGATGGAGAACCTTGGATAGAAATACCAAGAAAATAGGAGATATCCCCTAATTCTTTCATGGAAAAAGCTTGATGCATCTTGGTAATAAGGGATTGAAGATGAGAAGAATCACTACCAGTGAGCAAAATGTCATCCACATAAACCAGAAGAATAGTGATAGTGGTAGGAGTCTTCTGAATGAATAAAGAAGAATCACATTTATTGTTGAAAAATCCCTGAGATAAAAGAAAGGCGGAAAAGGTGGAATACCAAGCCCGAGGGGCCTGCTTGAGGCCATACAAAGCTTTATGAAGCTTACAAACATGAGTTGGAGAAGAAGAATACACAAAACCAGGACGCTGAAGCATAAACACCTCTTCTTCAAGCAAACCATGAAGAAAAGCATTTGAAATATCCAATTGTTTCAAAGGCCAGTGATTATGAAGAGTAAGATACAAGAGAATGCGAATAGTAGGTTGTTTGGCAACATGACTGAAAGTCTCTTGAAAATCAATACCATGTTGTTGAAGATAACCCTTAGCCACCAATCTGGCTTTGTGTCTGGCAATACTACCATCTGAATTTCTCTTAACTTTAAATACCCATTTGCAGCCGATGGCTTGTTTCTGAGAAGGAAGAGAAACAAGAGACCAAGTGTGTTGAGCATGCAAGACATTCATTTCCTCTTGCATAGCTTGAAGCCAAATAGGTGATAAAAAAGCCTCTTTATAGGAGGGTGGTTCAGTATCTTCAAAGGCAAGAGAAGAAGTAGGCTTTAAGGCTGGTGTGAAGGCTGAAAAAGAAACTTTAGACCGAGTGATCATAGGATGAGAATTGAGGGTTTTAGGTGGAGGATGTAAAGGGAGATGAATGGCAATGGACTGGATAGGAATAGGCTGCTGCAGGGGGACAGAAGAAACCTGTGAAACTGAACGAGGGGATGGCAAAAGAGAGCTAGGCTGGTCAGCACTAGGCTGTGTAGACCTGTGCTGTAAAACAGCAGAAGGCAGAGGAGCAGACCTGGGCTGCAGGGTAGCAGACCTGGATGGCAACAGAGGAGAAGCAGCAGTGCTGGGCTGCAGAGGAGAAGCAGTAGTTCTGGGCTGCAGAGGAGAAGCAGTAGTGCTGGGCTGCAGAGAAGAAGCAGCAGTTCTGGGCTGCAGAGGAGAAGCAGCAGTTCTGGGCTGCAGAACAGTAGAAGGCAGAGAAGCAGATTTATGTGGCAGAGTAGCAGACTGGGTTGGATAGGTAATAGGACTGAGCTGCCTAGAAGACAGAGTAGGAGAAGACCAAAAAAACTGATGTAAAGAAGAAAAAGAAGAAGACTCAGGTGCAGGCTGAGAAATAGTATGAAAAGGAAAACAGGATTCATTAAAGTGAACATGCCTAGATAAACACACACGACCTGTAAGAGGGTCTAAACACCTGTATCCTTTGGCAAATGGATGATAACCTAAGAAGACACAAGACATAGATCTAGGTTGAAGCTTATGAGTCACATAAGGTTTGAGCCAAGGGAAACATTGACATCCAAAAACCCTGAGTTGAGAGTAATCAGGAATGGAATGGAACAACAACTCAAAAGGAGATTTATGAGCAAGCTGAGATGAAGGTAACCTGTTGATTAAAAAGGTAGCCACAACAATGGCATCAACCCAGTACTTAATAGGCATAGAAGCATGATGTAACAAAGCAATAGTGGTATCAATTATATGCCTATGCTTTCTTTCTGCAACACCATTTTGAGATGGTGTGTAAGGACAAGAATGCTGATGAACAATGCCCTCTGAAGCAAGAAAATGAGCCATTTTGTTATTAAAAAATTCTGTTCCACCATCTGTTCTAAGAACTTGTAAAGAAGTCTGAAATTGTTTTTCCACATATGCTTTAAACTCAATGAATTTGGAATAAACTTCACTTTTAGAAGACAAAGGATAAATCCAAGTGAATTTAGAAAAATCATTCACAAAAAGCACATAAAATTTGTAAGAAGAAGGAGACTGAAAAGGCCCCCATACATCACTATGAATTAAGGAAAGAGGTTGATTGCTAGTAGAATTAGACAAATGAAATGGAAGCCGATGGCTTTTAGCAACACAGCAGTCAACACAATTTGAAGAGACTGTCTTAGTTGAAACTTTATTAGAAACAAAAGACAAATGCTTCTTGAGATGAGAAAATTTCAATAAACTTGGATGACCAAGCCTATTATGCCAAATGTCCTCAGTAGCAGATGCAGAGGAATTCTTAGAACTAAGATGAGCTTGTGAAAAACAAGTTGCAGCAGATGAAGATGGAAGAAAATGATAGAGACCATTGATATTAGTTTCTTTGTGAAGCACTCTCTTCGAATGCTTGTCCTGAATCACAAAGTTAGCATCATCAAATGTAATAAAACAATTGTTATCTCTGGCTAATTTGTGAACAGAAAGCAGATTTGAAGAAATAGAAGAGGTGTGGAGAAGAGTGTTTAATTTGAAAGAATGATGAGGAGTAGGTAAAAGCCCTTTACTAGTGTGTTAAATTGATATAGAATTACCATTGCCAATAGTAATTTGATCAAAACCTTGGTAGGGTTGGTAGCAACTCAAATTACTCATATCATTGGTAATATGATTAATGGCTGCAGAATCAAGATACCAAGGCACTGGTGCAAAAGATGAATCAGTAACCGAAGCATTGGAAGAAGCCACAAATGCTTTGAAGTGTTGTGAGGAGGAACCAGATGAAAAATGGAATTGAGAATCCATTCTATACCAACAATCAATGGCTATGTGACCAAAACCTCTGCAGATTTGGCATTGGGATTGAGAAGAAGAAGATCTGCCTCGTCCGCGAGTAGCACCACCTCTACCATTATAATGATAGCCTCTAGACTGAAATCGTCCACCTCTATTGCCTCGAGACTGAAATCTGCCTCCTCTGTAACCAGAACCACGAGATGGAGAGTTGCCTTTAATGGAGGAGAAGGCAACTGTTGGATCAAAAGAAGCCTTCTTAAGTTTAGCTTCCATATGGATTTCTTCGGAACAAAGAAGAGAAGATACTTCTTCCATAGTAATAAAACCAGATCTGGCTCGAATGGAAGTAGCGAATGCATCATACTCATCTGGTAATCCGTTTAGAATTATCAACACTAAATCTTCATCTTCAATCAACACCGAAACAAGAGCTAACTGATCAATTATTTCTCTGATTTTTGCAAGACATACAGTCATTGAATCATTTTTCTTAGAGATACTATTCAATTGGTTCTTCAATTGATGAACATGAGATCGAGAAAATGAAGTGTAACGTTTATGCAAAGCAAACCATACTTCAGAACAATGATTACAGTGTAAAACCGTAGAGTAGATTGATGGAGAAAGAGTAGCAGTCATGCAACTCAACAGATGTGCATCAACACGATTCCATTTCACTCGATCAAGATTGGAAACACTCTTACCTGAATCATCAAGAACAGTTAATGGTGGACATGAACTTGGATCATCAACATATTCAAGAAGTTCTGTAGCTCTCAGAATTTTCTGCCATTGTGATTTCCAAATCACAAAATTTGATGCATCAAGTTTAACCGTAACAAAGGAGGATAGATTGGAAAGAAGCAAAGAAAGATCTAGAGGAATTGTAGAACCAGGAACTGAAGCAGCCATGAATTTTTGTGCTCAGAGGAGCTCAAGGCTCTGATACCATGAAGAAATACTTGTTTATTCAATACATCTTTTTCAATACTCTGTAATCACATTTACATGGTGTATATATACACCTTTAGAACAGTTACAACTAACTCAGGTACAACTAACTCTTATACACGCATACACTCTAACAACCATACTAACAAACTCTAACTGACTATAGTCTGATGCTGTGATGTATGTGATCCTGTGAGTACATCTCCATCCTTGTCTGATATAACTGATATCTTATCAATAATTATAAAAATGTTACTGTCACATCATTCTGAATAAAAAATTTGTATTCAAATTCTACTGTGAATAATTTTTCTATGGGTATTAATAAATAATAATATAAAAATAAATTTTTATATAAAATTTATATCGGTTGAACTTCTCTCAAGTACAAGTATAAACTTGACCATACTTTTGGGCTAATGGTTCTATTTTTTTTTCCCCCTAAGGCCCTCTACATATATATATCATTTACAAAAAAATATTGATTGATCTCATAATCGTAATTTTTTCATTTTATTATATTTATCTTTTAAAAAAGAATCACGAGAGCAATTTTAATGAATTTTTTTTTTCTTCTCCGCAAAAATTTATATTATCGCAAAATAAAATTAGACCATTGGTCTTAACCTTGCATCTCCAAACAGAATAAAAAAAAATTATCAATTGTATGATCAACCATTGAATGACTCCATTGTTATTGTTGTTGTCATGCAGGAGTAAGCAAAGATGGGTTAATCCGACATTTCTTCCATAGGCCATCCAAAGCATACACCACCGGAACAAGAAAGCGAAGAAAAGTACACACAGACATAGATGGCAACGAGACTCGTTGGCACAAAACAGGCAAGACAAGGCCTGTTTTCATTAATGGCAAAGTGAAAGGTCATAAGAAGATACTCGTTCTCTACACCAACTATGGAAAACAAAGAAAACCAGAGAAAACAAACTGGGTTATGCATCAGTACCACCTTGGCAACAACGAAGACGAGAGAGATGGAGAGTTAGTGGTTTCAAAGGTTTTTTACCAAACACAACCTAGACAATGTGGCTCTATCATGAAAGAACCATCACCTTCGAAATCAAAGAGTCTGAAATTTAAGGAACATAATAACATTGTTGAATACTACAATCCAACACTCATCTCCTTCGATCAAGGTGACCACTGCGATCCGCCAAGTCCTTCGCCGGTGATTCCCAATTTTAATGTCCATGTCGGGTCATCCATTGTTTCTTGAACACAATGTTAGGGTGGCTATATAGGAGAAAAAGCTTATTTGTTCTATTACAAATACAGAAATTAATCACAGAGCATGTCACAATTTTCTTATATAGAAGTGGGATCTTAAAAATGTAAGATCCATTTCATATAAGAGATTTTTGTCTACTTTTTTGATCGATTTCTGTAGATCTTTTTTCCAAAGCTTATTTTGCATGTATATCTTGTTGAAATTGTTGTTTAGTATTAATGAACCTATTGATCAAATAAGGGTGAATAAGAAGAAAGGTTAAAGACTTAAGACTATCTTTCTCTCTTGACTTAGAATCTCTCAAAATACAAGTTGAAGATTCAAGAATTTAATTCTTTTTAAATTTCTCTTTCTATGAATAGCTGTTATACATTGATGCATGGAAAAATCAAGGTCGATCATATGATAGGTTTCTTTGAGATTCATGAGTTTATAAAAAATTAGAACATTATGATGAAACAATTTTTAATCATTTGATTAGCATGTTTGGTTTTCAATTAATTTCAATTGGTTCACAATTATGATAAAATTGAACGGTGAAAACTCTTCAAATCAAACACATTTTTTTTTATTTACATTATTAATGAAGTTCGTATAGTCTATATTGTGGTGTGGTCTAAAATTTTCATTGATTTTAAATTGTTGAAAACTTGATGATGATAGGGAGTCAAATTTTAAGAAATTGATTCGTGAGTGGGAGTGAGAATGGAAGAACATTCATTATTATTATTATTTTTAGATTGATAAAGGCTAGACAGAAAAACATCAAACCGAAAGACTAGCAACCTCAGAGCTCACAAGATGCAATAAGGAAGGGGGAGCCTCCTCCATCCATATCAGAACATCTTCCAAATTAACGGAAGAACATTCATTGTTAAAATAATTTAAGAATAAATATTTAGGTAAATTACTCAAACTTGCGTTGAGATTTGGTAAAAAATACATTAAACTTACAAGTTTGACAAAATTATTTTGTTTAATTACTTGTATAATTTAAATAACCAATCCTATAATCATAATAAACAATAAACAATAAAAATGTATGTATATCTCAATCCATAACACTAAAAGCCCAAAAGTTTAATTAAATTATTTTCAAAAGCAATCTTATAGCGATCCTGGTTCTTCCTTCTTTGATTGTTGTATCCGGACTTAGGTTCCGTAGAGTTGGTTATTGTATATATCTTGTTGTCACCCTTTAATTCCATATATTTGAGTTTTAGGATGTATTGGGCGTGTTTCAAACAGGTTGGTTGAGCCTTAGTCCCATTCCTTGTTGCCCAGATTTTTGGTGGTCCGCTCGAGTGGGTCCCTTTGCGCTCAAGCGGAGTTTACACACTTTCAGCATTTTGTGCCTCTTCAAAACTACTGCAGGTGCGTTTTTCACGCTCGAGCGGATATCCTTACGCTCGAGCGAGTCGCGCTCGAGCGGGTGTTCAATGTCTGTAAAAATACTGGAAGAGGGTAATCTACGCTCGAGCGGGTTTCCTTTTGCGCTCGAGTGGGTGCTTTTTTATTTTGTGTCTTGGCGCTCGAGCGGGTATTTTTGCGCTCGAGCGGGTCCAGTTTTTTGTGTTTGACGCTCGAGCGTCCTATTCTCCGCTCGAGCGGGATAGTCGTATATCAGATGGCAGTTGGGTGATTTTGAATCACTTTTCACATTTCCTTTCTCTCTCTTACTTTTCTAAACCCTCTTTTGAGAGCTCCTCTCTCTAGAATATACATTCTCTCTAAGGATTGATCTAGCTTGAGTGATATACTCCCTTAGTGTCTTTGCAAAGAGTGTAGAGCTTGGCTTGGGCTTCCTATCAATCCGAAAATCTTGGGTTTTGGAGCATTTCGAGATTTCTTCATCATCTCCTTTGAGTTTCATCTTTTGAGGTAGGGATAACTACTCATTTTTATGAGCTTTAACCTAAATGTTGAGCTTTTTGTATAAATGGTTTGATTTGGGAAGTTAGGGTTTGAGATGTGTTATATTGGAAAGAGGGGTTTTGTTCTTTTGATTCAAACATATGTGTTTTGAGTCTAAAAAGGAGGTTATTGATGTTGTTGATAATATTTGGACCTTTAGGTCAATATTGAGAAAAGGGGGAAAATGCCATGTTTGGGTATATTTGGGTCATAAGTGTAATTAATGACATTTATTATGGAGATATGAAATTGGTTCATTATGAGGTAGAATGGTGGAGTTGGATTTATTAATCGCTCACTTATTAAATTGTTGTCAAATTACTTGTTGATGCATTTATTATCTGTTTAGAAATAAATTGCTTTGGACTATCGGTGAAGGATAGTCTTGATTGTTGTAGACAATGCATGATGATTAGGGGAATTAAAACTAATTAATGGAATATGTCATCGAATATGACGGTTGGAATAATACATTAAATTTATGTATTGATTAATTATGTATATGATGTGTGTTTATATATATTGTGTTGTGTGGGAGGAGATAGGGGATGTACTCCACGGTTTAGGGAAAGATAAGGGATGGACTCCTAAACCGGATATTGTTTGGGAGGAGATAGGGGATGTACTCCATTGATACAACAAATATGTATATCTATTGAAGTGTTGATACAGTGAATATGTGTATCTGTTGTGAAGTATGGAAGTGTTTAAATGTGTTATTGATACAGCAAATATGTATATCTATTGTGAAGTATGGAAGTATTGTGGATATGAGCTATAGTCTCATTAAATTATTGGCCAGGTTCTGAGCTTTATTCATAAATTGAGAACTGGATAAGTAATGGAAAATGGAATGAAACATGGACATTATTGTCATGTAATTGAAATGAATTATGAATTGATTTATGTGAGTTAAACATTTATCAAATGTTCATGTTTTAGCTATTACTCATATTATGTTTAACATATCTCTACTGAGCGTTGGTGTAACAACCCAGATTTTTAATTATTCTGTAGAATTTATACTAATATTATTTAATTACAGTTGAAAAAATATATGATTTATTTTGTATTAATATGTATTATTTTGTAAAATAATATAATTTATTAGTCAAAGTATAAAATAACTAAGTTTTGACAAGTTGACTTAATTTAGATAAACTTGAGTTAAAGAACGAATTGGAGCGTGGCACGTGGCAGCCGTGGCTTGGTGCCCACGGCTGCCTTTTCTATATATGGGGAATGAGAAGTTGACTCGGTGGAAAAAGAAGAGAAAAAAGGAAAAAGAGAATGAAGAGAAAGGAAGAATGGAAGAAGAGAGAAAAAAAATAGTGGAGGCTGAGAGGGTCTTTGATAGTAAAAAGGAAGAGTAAGGTATTAAAGTTAAGGTGAGTTATATTATACTTTGAGTTACTAAAATGTATTTTACTTATATTTTGACTTACCAAAACCTATTTTACAGAAGCTATGTTTTATTAGTATATTAATAAAAGTTATGTTTTATAAAGATTTCAGTTACGTGAATTGTTTTATGAACTCTATTTGTGAAGGTGAAACCCATGGATATGTTTGTTTTGCTTTTAAAGAATATTTGGCTATGACCTTATATGAAAATATGTTTTGTGAACACCACCACGGGAGTCCCACGCCTTGGGAGACTTAAATAACTATTGGCTCAGTGATTGACCACTCTGTGGTCCAGTGTTTGTCGTGGATCCATTGACCAGTGTAGTGCTTGGCACTTAGTGATGTACCGTGGTTATGGTTGTATAGTGATTTCTGTATTACGTGATCCGAGGTATATGCCAAATGATTTCCGTACTATGTATGTTATATATCAAGCTCTTTTAGCCAATAATGATCTATGGTGAATTTTATGCCCTTATGCTCTTAGTATAATATTTCTCACCCTGCCATGTGCTTATAGTTTTTTTACCACTTTCAGGTGACATGTCAGGACCAGCGTGTGGGGTAGGCACAAAGCATTTTTATTGATGTGTTTTTATATGTAAATATCGGCCTTTTTGGTCAATACATTTTGTAATAAAAATAGAAACTCTAATGATTATTTTAGTACCCTTATTTAAATATTTCTTCCGCTTGCGTTTATTAATTTGTTTAAAGTTTTGGCCGGAGGTAACCTCGGTTACTGGCCATCACGATGCTTAACCCTTGAGTACGGGGAGCGGGTCGTGACAGTTGGCTCACCCTATATGGGACATCATTTTCAGGTACAGGTGTTATGCCACCTCCAAGGACGTAGCTTGGGAGGCTTGAGGCTGTTAGACTTTTTGTTATTTTGTTGTATTACATGTATGTCAAGCCAAGGGCTTATTTTGTGTAGAGCTAGTACTCTATTTTTGTAACCAAGTGTTGACTTGGAAAGTTGTAAGCCTTTAGGGCATTTATTTTTGTTGTCAACATGTAATACCTTTTGTGAGAATACTCTGATGATCGTAATATGAAATCTCTTTTCTTTATCCTGAATGTATGATATTATGGGTTTATTTTTAAGGGCGTTACAAATCTGGTTTTTTTTTTTTTTGATTGGCAAAAGAAATCTCCAAGCTCCAGTTGATGAGAAACCAACAAACAAAACAAAAGCTACATCTGGGCACAAACAAACAAACAATAGCCACTGTTGGGCACAAACAGACCCAAAAAACAACTTCAAAATAGCTACAACACAACCATAAGCAGCTAGCTTGTACTGAAAGGCAGAGTAAGAGCAGGACTATTAGCAGACTAGTAGATCAGCAAGACTATTAGCAAGCTAGCAGACAGCTTCAACCCTTAGACCTTCTATTTAACACAACAGAGCACTACAGTAGGGCATACAGATCAACTAAACCCAGCTTGACAGATCAACTCAATGGTAGCCCCTTATTTGCCTCCAGTTGAGAAAAATAGCATTGATAGAGAAGGAGAAGTCCTTGAGAGGCTTTAAGCCAAAAAGCTAATCTGAACTTGATGAGTTCCCACAAGTCAGCAGAGTTAGGATGGACATTAGAGAAAACACACTCATTCTTATGCTTCCAAAGAGACCAGAGGATAACTAGGAGAATGGCTCTCCAAAATTTTCTGAGTAAACACTTAAAATTCACCTCCATCCGCCAATTGAGCAGACTTGCCACAGATATTGAAATGCACCATTGAAGACTCCAATCATGAAGCACAGAGGACCAAATGGCCCAAGAGAAAGTGCAATGTAGCAGAACATGATAAGCAGATTCTAGAGCAGAATTGCGAGAAGATGCAAGAGGTGGAATAATTGTTACCTAGAATGCCAAGATTGTGCAAGAATTCAGATGTTTTAATTCTATTTTTTCAAGCCAACCAACCAAAGAAGTGGACTTTGGTTGGTAAGATGTGATTCCAAATAAACTTGCACATGCTGAAAGGAGTCCCAAGAAGAGATGTGCTAAAGGAGTATAATGAAGACACAGAGAAGATACCAGAACCAGTAGCTGCAGTAGCCCAAGCCAGACTGTCAACACACTCAAGACTTAATGTAGGAGCAGAGGATAGCAAGGCAAACAGTCTAACTTCAACAGCCAATTCCCAAGCATATAAAGCTCTTCTATATAGGAAGTTCTAATTACTAGAGCTAGTTTTCATTGCATAAAAAAAGTGAAGGGAACCAGACTTGGCAAAAGAGAGAGTGAATAGAGAAAGGAATTCATCCTTGAGGAAAGTGACTCCACACCACTTATCATGCCAAAATTTGATTCTGGGCCATCTCCCATTTTGACTAGGCAATTATCCAAGAAGTAGTTGAATATGTTCCTGTCTGAACCCCTATGAATGTAATGTCCTTCCATACCCTAGAATGTTTGTAGGAAGATTTCACAGGAGGATGCCAGCAGTCTACCTCAATCTTATATTTACTGCATATAACTTGCCTCCATAGTGCATTAGTTTGAATACCAAATTTCCACCACCATTTAAGGAGCAGACAAGTATTGACATCCCTAATCCTCCTGATACCCAGACCCCCTCGGGGAACACTATTTGTTACTTCTAACCATTTTAGCAAATGAACTTTTCTTTTTAATTCAGTACCACCCCACAGGAAAGTAGCCTCAATTTTCTCAAAGTTACGAGCCACACCTTCAGGCATCCTAAAGAGAGAAAGATAGTACACATATAAACTTGATAGGACAAACTTAATCAGAGTTAATCTTCTAGCGAAGGACAACATTTTCGTTGCCTATCCTGAAAGTCTTGCTCTAACATTGTCAAGCACAGGTTTCTAAGTTGATTTCTTACCTGGGTTGGCACCTAAAGGCAGCACAAAAAATTTCAAAGGTAAGTTAAGCACCATGGAATTCAAGAGGTGTGCAAAAGAATGCAATGACTCCTCCGCCACACCAACTCCACAAACAACACTTTTGTGATAATTGATTCTCCGACCGGATAGAACTTCAAAGCATCTAAGGATTCTTTTTATAATAACCACCTGATCTAAATCTACAACACAGAAAAGAATAGAGTCGTTAGCAAATTAGAGATGAGATAAAATGACCTTATTAGCTCTAACGAAAACTCCTTTAAGGATGCCAAGATTAATTGCTCTGGTAAGAAGAATATTAAGCCCTTCAACTACAATATTGAATAAGAATGGTGATAATGGGTCTCCTTGCCTAAGGCCTCTTTGCGGAGAGAACTCATTAGTTAGTGATCCATTCACTAGTATGGAGATCCGGGCTGAGGACACATAGGTTTTCATCCAAGAGATCCATTTAGATCCAAAATCAAAACTGGACATCATGGAGAACAAGAATTCCCAATTTACTGAATCAAAGGCTTTCTCAAAGTCCAACTTGATAATTAGTCTTGTTGTTTGGTCTTCTTCCAATCAACAACTACTTCATTTGCAATAAACACCCCATCAATGATATTCCTTCCACTTATAAAAGCTGTCTGAGTCTCACCAATAATTGAGGGCATTACTGGCTTCATCCTATGCACAAGGACTTTTGCCAAAATTTTGTATAGAGAACTAACCAGGCTAATAGGTCTATAATCAGTCATATTAATGGATTGACAAGCTTGGGAATGAGGGTAATGAAGAGCTGTTGATACTATAGGTGAGCCTACTGTTTGTGTGGAAATCTCTAAAAAATTGCATGATCTCCTGCTTCATAACTTTCCAAAATTTTTGATAGCACAACAAGTTAAACCCATTCGGGCCGGAGCTTGGTCACATTTCTCTCTTTGATGGCTGCTAAAACCTTGCTTTAGTGAAGTCAGAAACAAGTGGAGAGATACAGAGCTACTTCAATTGGTTTGAAATCCCCATCCAACACAGGCCTATTCACCCAACTTTCCTTGAATTGCTTCTTGAAATGAAGGAGCACCTCATGCTTGACTTTGCTAGGTTCCTCATAGGACACACCATTTACTGAATGGAGTTGATCATATTTCTACTTTGTCTAGTACTTGCAATAACATGAAAATACCTAGTATTTTTGTCCCTCTACAAGGACCAATTCAATCTGGATTGTTGATGCCATAACCACTCCACCCTTCTATATAGCTTCCACACTTCACCTCTAACCTCCCTTCTTTTGTCCTTTCTGAAACAAGTAGGTCTCTGGCCTCCGCAGTGATGTCTAGTGTATGCAATTCATCCTCTACAGCCTTGAGCTTAGATGAGACATTGCCAAATACTTCCGAATTCCATTTCTTTAATTCCAGCTTGAGGTGCTTAAGTTTTTGTTGGATTACATAACCAGCCCAACCTACAAAATGAGAATTCTTCCAACAAGTAGTAAAAAGATGAGTGAAACTAGGATGCAAAGTCCAAGCATTGATAAATTGGAAAGGTCTGGGGCCCTAATCTCTTTCATCTTCCATCAACAATAAAGGGCAATGATCTGATATGAACCGAGGCAATGCCAAAAGCTTCATGTTGAAGTGAATCAACCATTCAGGGCTTAGCAAGACCCTATCAATTATGCTTCATTTTTGTGCCTTCTAAGTATTACACCAAGTATATTTTCTACCATAGAGAGGAAGTTTGTTCAGTTCACAAGCATCTATAAACTCATTAAGTTGTTTCATACCTCTATCTCTCCGGAAACAATCAACTCTCTCTCTCATATGCCGTATCTCATTGAAATCCCCTCTCAAGCACCACAGAAAAGGGAAAGAGACCTTGAGGTTAAGAAGAGTATTCCAAAAGGAGGATCTGCTGCTAACCTCATTAGGTGCGCATATATTAAGCAGAACACAACGAAAAGAGTTGTATAATGTACCTTAGAGTAAAATAAATCTCCTGTTGCAGCAGCTGCCAGCTAATTGGAAAACACCTAGATCCCAGATGCATAGAAGCCCTCCTGCAGAACCTTCAGGGTCCACAAACAAGAACTCCATATTTCTATTACCCCAAAGCCCCCTAATCACAGTGCCGAAGCCACTACCTTCTTAGTTTCTTGAAAAAATGCCATATCAATGTACTTATCCTTAAGGAGCTTTTTAATTCGACCCCTCTTCTTAGGCTTGCCAATACCCCTAACGTTCTAGGATAGAAGCTTCATAAAGAGACAAATTCACACACTATAATTCCTTAGCTGCTGCTATTATAGCTTAGCCTTACCCTCCTTGATAATTCTCTCTTTGTCCTTGAGCTCCAGATCATTGATCTTATCTATCACTACATCTTCTTTCCTTCGAAGTTTATTCAAGTTTTTGCCCTAGTTAAACAGTAGCTTTAGCTTTTTTGAGGAGATAGCTATGTGAGCTTGAATAACCCTCGGAGAGATCTGATTGTGCAAGGGCAGCTACTGCTGGTCTAAAGATAAAAGATTTGGAGGTATGTTTGCTAATAGTTGATGCTTTGTGACCATAAAGTCGAGTAAAACGAGAGAAGCCCTCTATTTGAGTCTTCTTTTTCCCTGGTTTCCTGGTATTCCGCAGGTGACTGAGGGTGATAGTAGGTGTTTTGACTTGGCCTTGACTTAGAATTTTCACCCCACTGGTAGCTATATTTGTATGTGGCCCAAGGGATGTGGATAACAGTAAGCCATTTGTAATGCGCCTAATGCTCTGAGATTCATTTGGGCCTTTGAGCAAATTGCTCACTTAGTGGGTGGGCCAAGTCCACCTGAAGAGTAATGCCAGGCCCAAGTCCCTCTCTTGGTCCACTAAGACTTTTGAAAAAACCATGTGTGAAAACTTGCTCCATACACTTCTCAGACTTATCATTGCTCTTAGGACAGGGTGCACGTTCCTCCATCATTGCCTCTGTCACACTTACAGTACTAGGCCTGCTGAACTCCACATCACACTGTGTCTCCTCAACCACTGTGTCCACATCCTCTTCACTGTAACCTTGAGTAAGCTCCTTCCTCTTTGCCACTCTCATTGGGGAAGCGACAACACCAGATAGATCATATCTTGCAGTCACCTCATCTTCATCTCCCTTCCCTTTGCAACACTCTCAATAGAAGTAACTTCCACTACCTTGCAAAAATTAACATTGGAGCTGCAATCTTCCACTGCTAAACTAGAAGTCTTATCTGAGTTGCCAAGATGATCTTCATAGACAAGTATTGGGTGTAGTTTACCCTTGCACTCTAGGTTTATGGTTTTGTTGATGAGCTCCGTGCATGAAGTAACAACTTTGACTGTGGAATAGGAAAATAACTCTAGATGGCTAATATCACCCTCCAGATTAAGGACCGTCCTCCACAAAGCGCCAATGTTGTTTAGTGTGTTCCTGTTCCAGAGGTTTAGGGGTATACCTTGGCACCTCAACCACACACATCTCTCCTGCTCTATATGGACTCTGGGTTCCATTCCAACACAAACAGACTCCAGGCTTGAAACCATTCCTTGATACTATGTATATTGGACTTCAGCTTGTCTTGGGATTTGAAGGTCAAGACTACATCGCGACCTTCCCCCTCTCTGACCACAACTTGATTTAACCCTTTCTCCTTCAGGGCCTTTTTGATGCTATGAATGGAATAATCTGAGTGTAGTCTGATTAGTACACTTTCATATAATCAACCATGACATATCATTGAGTTTGATGGTCGTGACTGTTGTTCCAATCGCAGATCTTGTAGCCCCTTTTAGTACCTCTACAAGCAATCTGTGGCCAATATAAGGTATTTTACCCTTGTTTCTATGTAGGTCAAAAGCCTCTCTGCTGGTCTGGGGCCAACCCTTGCTGTGCACATTCCTTGAGTTCCTGTCATGAATGGCGTATTTCACTTCGAGTACCCTATCATCCATCAAAAGTCCATTTGCTTTCTATATGGCGATATCTGAGGCTACATGGAAGTCGTATCTCACAAAGCCAAATCTTGAGTTTGTCATTTTCCATCTTTTGAAAGGGATGAAAACATCTTGAACGATGCCAAACTTTGTGAAAACTTTGAACAATGATTTAGCATCCATAGACCTTGGTAGATTGTCCACAAACATAGTAAATAGACAAAGCAATCTGGTTGATTTTTATTTTGAAAACAAATATGTTAAAAATATTTGATTATGAATATAATGTCAATTTAATTTTCTGTTAAAAAATTAACACAAAAAATTACAAGATAAACAATTTAAATTACCAAGATAAAACCAATGGATGGAGTAAAAGGGGATCAAATCAAGAAGCACTGACCTCTTAAAGTTTTCGAGAAAGTCTACACATGGACTGCATTCAAAATATCTTGGGCTTTATGTAATGCCCCCCAACCCAAAACTGAATGTGGATCAGATGAGCCCTATAACAATTCTCTCTCATGGTCTCCTCCTATGTGCATATTATGGTGTTTAGGGGTGTTCGCAGATCGAATTTGTGTGGTTTGCGGTTCGGTTTTGACCGCCCGCATTTATATGGTTTGGAAAAAAGTCAAATCGCAACCGCCCACAGTGCGGTTTGTGGTTTGTGCGGATAGAGTTTGCAGATGTACGTGCGGTTGTGGGCGGTTTGCGGTTTGAATTTTTTTCTTAAAAAATTAACATAGATGTTGTTTAATTTTAACTTCATACGTCTAAAACCTGGCACTGAGACTGCCTACAAATTGAATGAAATTGTCACTTATGTCACCCATCAGTTTAACATCCATGATTTGCATAGTTAATATTTTGTAATATGAGAGCATTGTGTTGATCAAACATAAAAATCAGCTCAAAAAAAGGTACTATTTTTTTTTTTTTTGGATAAATAAGTTTAAAAAAAAAGTACTTTGAATCATTTAAATCATAACCAAAGTGTAACTTATGTAAGACTAGAAGTCAATTAAGTAAAACAAATATAGAACATATAATGGAAGTTGTAAATTCTTCCAAGTAAATGAATGGTCAGGTTTTCCAAATATATATATATAGTGCGGCGGTTGTGCCGGGTTACGGGTCAAACCCACAACCCGTCCGCGCAAACCGCAAAATTGAATTATTTCAAGTCGCACCCTACCCTATTGTATTTGTGAAACCGCCCATACGTGTGCGGGTAGAGTCGGGTAGGGCGGGTTGTGCCGGTCGGATCACTACAACAAAAAGCACCTTTGGCGACTAAATTTTTAGTCGCCAAAAGTCCCTCTTTAGTCGCCAAAAGTCCCTCTTCACAATTTCCGCGACTAAATTTTTTAGTCGGCCGTTTTGTCGCCAGTACTTCGTAGACCAGAGGTATGGCGACTAAACAAGTTTTAGTCGGCAAATACAGGTCTTTTAGCGACGAAAGTGATGGGTCGCCGATAGTGAATTACACTTTTGGAAATATGCATTTACGACTAATATTTTAATCGCCGATAGCCATGAATCGCCGACCAAGTGATTAGTCGCCCAAAGCAACACTTTGGCGACGACTAATTTTTAGTCGCCAAAGGTATTCGTGAAAAAAAAAAAAACCTTATTTCTTTGCATTTTCTGAGTTTCGAACCGCTAACCCTTTAACATTCTAAACCTTTAAACAACACACTCCCTCCACTATGCCCTACAACATCACATGAATATAAATGCAATAATATTATTTGTATAGTATATTGACCGGTATTAATAAAAAACTATATATATAATATAATTATTTTTATTCAATATAATTTATGTAAAAATAAAGTATTTATTAAAAAAAATTTAGGCACTTTTGGCGATAAATTCATTATTTAGTGCCAATTCTATTATTTTGGGCTACTAATTAATTTTTTTGTCGCTACAAAAATAAGTTCAAATTAAAATAAACAGTTTTGGCTACTAAACTGAATTTAGTCGCCAATTGACTGTTTTTAGCTACAAATTTTTTTTGTAGCCAAAAACCTTCATTTTCAGCGACTAATCTGTTTTAGTCGGCCAAAACACTTATAATCGGCGACCAAAATTTTTTTAGTCACCAAAAACATCACTTTTGGCTACTAAATTATTTTAGTCACCAAAAAACCGTCACTTTTGGCTACCAAACAATCTTTAGTCGCTAAACCCCTACATTCGGCGACTAAATGCCTTATCGAATCTAAAACACTGGTATTCGGCGACTAAACTCTTTAGTCGGCAAAAGTGTTCAATTTTGGCGACGAATTCTATTTTAGTCGCCAAATCTACTACTTTCAGCGACGAAAAATGAATTTTTAGTCGCCAAAAACGCTTTTTCTTGTAATGGATAATCCTATGTCCAACCCTAACGGTGTTCGGTATCTCATAAAAAAATGGGGAATTAGTTTTATTGTTGAAATAATAATTACATCATAAATTTTATATATTTTAATAACTATAGTTATAAATTTTTTTTATTAATCTGTAATTATTTTAGGATAGTATTACTGATTTGTAAATTCTTCTAAAAGAATTAACTATTTTTTTATTTTTTATTTTTTATTTTTGTTTTTAGTGATTTTTTTATTTAAAATTCATGTCAACTTTTTATTTTTTTATTATTTTCCAATACATCTTGTAGAGGAATTTAAAAAGTAAGAAATTATAAAATAAAAATTTAAAATCCAAAATAAGTATTAAAAAAGGTTCACTATTTTTAGTTTATTTATGTTTTTTTTTTTTGAACATTTGTTAAAATTTTTTAATTTTTCAATTCGTCTCTTCGAGCTGAATATAAAATCTAAAATGTTTAAAACAAATTAAAGAAAAAAAATTAACTAAAGATGAAAATAAAGGCAAGTTTGGCAACATCAAATAATAGTCAAAAAATTAAAATGTTACTAAAAAAAATTAAAAAATCAAAAAAATTATACAAAAAAGTCAAATATATTTTAGAAAAATAGATAAAAAGTTTTAGAATAGTAATTGGTTTAGTAAGCCATTTTTAATGAGTAAAAAAAAAAAAAAAAAAGACCAAATAAACAAAGGAGCCTCCGGTCCAAAATTTAGACTGGAGGGCATTGTTTGGGCTCGTGAGACTACCATGGGTCTCGTTTCGATAATCTGATAGGTTCGCTTTGTCAAGCAGTTTGTGTATTTCATCTATACAAACAATTAAGTTGATCCGATAATTATAATTTATTCAATTTATTGTGTTTTTAACAACAAAAAAAATTACATTTTTAGAAATAAAGCATATATTTTTTAGGTCAAAACACAATAAATTGAACAAGTTATAATTATCGAATCAATATAATTTTTTGTGTGAATAAAATACACAAAATATCTAATAAAATAAATAATTCACATAATTAAAACGCAACTCGCATATCCAAATAACGCCTTACAATTCAAAATTTGGACACAAGGGATCCTCCTCCTAATTGAAATCCAAAAACCAATGAGACATATACATATATATATATATATATCATGAAAAACCTTTCATGAAAATAATCATAAAAACTTTGTGACCCTTAGAATACTTAGAATAAAGCACCACACACTAATCAAGGTAATCCAAGAATCATAAATCTTTCATGATCATTTTCATGAAAAAATTTTCATCATCCCTAACTTTTCTCATATATATATATATATTATATTTTTTTTTTGATCGCAAAAAGAACTTTATTGATGGAAAGGGAATTTTACATCAATAAAGGGGAGCTTGGAGCTAAATCAAGCTCCAACCTCCCAGTTGGTGAGAAACCAACGCACAGAGCAAAAACAAAAAACCAGAAAAAAAAAAACAGACAGAGAAGTCAGCCCTGCCAAGCATCAAACAGAGTAGACAGCAGGCCAACAAAACAAAATAATCCCTTTATGTAGTCCCAGCACCAGGCTTGCTAAATCAATCACAGCAGCAAAGCAAATGAGGCACCTAAACATACCATTAACCCAGAAATCCCATATCAGACATACCATTCCAAACAGCCCTTCCAAACCCCAAACCAGCAGCAAAAAAAAACAGAAGTTGAATCATGCAATCCAAGCACCAGGTTTATACCATGCTCACTGAACGTTACAACCTCACAGCAGCAATGCACCAGCAGAAATTTGATCCATAGTAACAAATTCCAACCCAAAAACTGCAGACAAAACACCCAACCCAAACTGCAGTTGCAATTAGTAGAAAGCAGAATAAAGCAATTAGCAGAATCTGCAGTTGCAATAAGCAGAGGCAACCAGCAATTCAGAATCAGCGCAGAATTCAAGATTCAGAAGAAGGGGACTTCCAGCAATTCAGCATTCAGTTCAACATTCAGAATACCAACAAGTCAGCATTAACCCTCAATGCATAATGCAAAACTTGACACTTTGCAAATTTAGCACTAAATCATTCACAGAAATGACGGAGTATGAGCATTGACAGACAAGACTGCACTGATTTGAGATCGAGCGAGAAGGATATGGAGAAAGAAAGATTCGGGGGTCCGGTGATCGTAGCAATGAAGGGTCCCCCTTGCTCGGGCAAGAGCACCCTTGCCCAAAAAATAGCAAAAGAATTGAAATACCTTGTTATTTCCCAAGATCATTGCATCACACACCTCCAACAAAAGCCCATGATCACCACCACCACCACAACCACCACCACCGACATTCAGCACCTCTACGATCTATCCTTTTCCATCATTTGCCAAATTGCTCAGACCCAGCTATGCCTAGGCCACAGACTCATCATTGATGCCTCACTCCATCTCCGATCCTATCTCGAAAACTTGCACAAACTCTCAAAATCCACCGGAGCTCGTCTCATCATCGTCCAGTGCAAACCACAAAAGAAGTATGTTTGGGTTCAGCGCCATCTTAAACGAGTTGAAGACAAAAAAACAAACTGGTACAAGCCACGAACAGAGGAAGATCTCGAGAGGTTAGTCAAGTCATACGACGATGAGTGGTTAATTAATGATTATGATTACAATAATTACATTGCAGAGAAGGCTTCAAAGCTCGTGGTCGATACCACTGGTCATGTCAGGGATTGGGATCTTACTTCTGGCGTTAAATATCTCGCCTCCTGTCATGGCTATCAGAAAATGGATTTGGAGAAATGGGTGAACGATATTTGGAAGAAAGTCGATGGCGCTCTTTGGAAGCAAAATGAAGAAGAAGAAGAAGAAGAAGAAGCAAAGATTGATACATACATAGACAAAGACTGTTAATATATAATATAATGTATAATGTAATATACAGAGCAAAAGCATAGCATAGGATTCTCTTTCGGCTGTAAAGGCCAAACACCACTCACACACTGTCATTATTATCACACTTTCATTATTAATCACAGCCTTTGTACAACTTGATGTTTTGCTATAAATAAACTAGCACTCTTGTAACTAAGATCAGACAATTGAATACAATACATTCATTCACTCTCTCTCTTTTCTCTCTATCAATTTATCTTACATGGTATCAGAGCTAGGTTAACAACCTAGTAATTCAGCTTCACCGGCCGGCGGCAGCCTCGCCTTGGCCGCCCGCCGGACCTCTACACATATCTTCATTCCGCTGCCACATTTCTTGCTGCCGTGAACCATCACTATTTCTTGTTGCAGCTTTGTTACAGCATAACTCTTACCCACGTCGTCGAGCACCCCGTCGGCCCACACGACAGCCACCGACGCCATGATCTGGCCAACGCCGACCACGCCACCTGTCACCACTGCTGCAGATGCCGTGACACAAGTTCCTGCTAGCTCACCACCGACGCAGCCGCCGCCGCCTCCTACATCTGCGGCCAATACACTGCCGCCGGTGGACCTGACACACCTGACTGCCAACACCGCCAGCTGCCGCATGCCGCAGCACCTCTTCTTCTTTCGTCGATCTCGCGAACGCGCCGTTGTCTCTGTCCCAAACTTCATTTCCTTTGTGTCTTCACCATGTTGTTCTTTGATCTGAACTCGGGCCTCAAACAAGGCCTTCCCCACCTCCTCATCTCCTGGAGTTTCGCGTAGCAGCGTCTCATTATCTTGAGTCTAGTCGAGCTGCCCACTGAGCAACAGACAGTGCATCCTCAAACCTGCCATCAACTATGTAGATCTGTGCTCGAATTGATAGCAGATAAGCACTGCAGGATGGGCCAAAGAACTGAGTACAAGATTCAATATCAAAACAAGGTCATGTTGTACGCGTCGTGGTGCCTATGGAGCTTCAATAGTGCTTCAACTTGCATAGCGTAGATCTGTGGAGCTGAATCAGCACCGAAAAAAAAAAAAAAAAAACAAAAAAAAAAAAAAAAAAAAAAAAACAAAAACAAAAACAAAAAAAACAAATTGTGGGTATGGAGACTTGCTTTGACATTCTCTCCGCCAACCACTGCCCCTCCTGCGGCACCACCCCCGTCCCATACCCACTCTTCTCTTTCAAAAAAAAAAAAAATTGTGGCTTTTACGCTTTTCTTTCGAGCTTTAAGCCCCATACCATTCTCTTCCAGTTCACTCACATTCTCTGGCAACAGATCAGATTTTTTATCCTAAAGAGCCTTATCATCATGCTCCAGCAAAGGCTCCTGCCCACATGCCCACCACCCATTCTTCTTTTAATTATTTAATCACATCCACTAAGATTGTTTCACTCTCATTATCACATCCATACACACCGCTGTCCTGTTGTCTTCGACTTTCTTTTATTTATCATTTTAAAATTCACTCTTATCATGTTGTCCCCTACTTTATTTATTTATTTATTTTATTTTATTTTATTTTATTTTATTTTTTATCACTATATACTCCTCCACCAACAAATCTTGTGCCGGTTTTACCCAAATCAATGGGTCAACTGTCAGCCACGTTACTCCACTTCCCATGTCAGTAACTCTTCATCCATCGTTCCTCTTTCAATTAAAAAAAAAAAACAAAAAAAACAAAAAACAAAAAACAAAAAACAAAAAACAAAAAACAAAAACAAAAACGAACCCATCATCCCCTTTTTTTTCTCTCCAGATTTCATACAACTCAGTTGGTGAGCATCATTCCGTTTTCCATTTTCTTTTTATCATTTTTTTTTGTTTTATTTTATTTTATTTTATTTTTTATTTTTTCAACCTCTCCACTCTGTGTTGAGCTGTTTTGCTCCACTTTATCACTCCCTTTGTTTCAACCTCAACTAAGTTTCTCTCTTCACACCTATTTGAGTTTGAGGGGGGTTATACAGATATCATCATGGTGAGCAAGGTTACACACCATGCAAACCACCCAAGCCACCTCATGGCGCACTCCCTACGTCGCCCCCTTGGTGCACACCACCCAAGCCACCTCATGGTGCACTCCCTACGTCGCCCTCTTGGTGCACCACTAAGGCTTCTACAACGGTCTGACACGACCACACAGTGTCTGCTACAACGGTCTGACACGACCACACAGTGTCTGCTACAACGGTCTGACACAACCACACAGTGTTTGCTACAACGGTCTGACACGACCACACAGTGTCTGCTACAACGGTCCGACACGACCACACAGTGTCTTCTACAACGGTCTAACACGACCATACAGTGTCTCCTATCCTATTTTATTTTCAGTTTATTTTTCTGTTTTGTTACTCTCTCCAAACTCAAGTTGGTTAGTACTTATCCTCCTTGAATTTGAGGGGGACTGTTAATATATAATATAATGTATAATGTAATATACAGAGCAAAAGCATAGCATAGGATTCTCTTTCGGCTGTAAAGGCCAAACACCACTCACACACTGTCATTATTATCACACTTTCATTATTAATCACAGCCTTTGTACAACTTGATGTTTTGCTATAAAACTAGCACTCTTGTAACTAAGATCAGACAATTGAATACAATACATTCATTCACTCTCTCTCTTTTCTCTCTATCAATTTATCTTACAAAGACGATGATGAAGAGAAGAGGCATCTTCACAAATTAGTCCTTACTACTGATTACAAGCCAGCGAGCAATGATGATGATAAAGAGACTTGCAGGGGTTGTATGGAACTGATATCGAACCCATCGTATTACAAATGCAGAGAATGTAATTGTAGCCTCTCTGTTCACAAACATTGTGCCGAGTTAACCCACATCAATGAACTACAACCACTTGTTAATTGCCCTGGAATTGAATACTCTTCTTTTCCAGAGAAGCACAGGTGTGATACCTGTAACAACAATGAAGATGAAGAAGAAGAAGAAAAATGATGACTACGATGAGTGTCCTGAGTGCCTCTTCGAAACCAACCTCCGATGCGGTATGTTTCCTTCTGTTCTACACCATAATTGCCATGAACACCCCCTCTGTATCAAGACCTATCCGATTTCATTTGGGTTCGAGTTTAAATGCAAGGCTTGTGGCAATCTTGGCAAGCATGTCTGCTATTGCTGCGAGGTCTGTGGTTTTGTGACTCATCTCCATTGTGGTTTGTTGCCAAAAACCTTTAAACACACAACTCATAGACACACTCTCTCCCTCACTCCTGCCCTTCCACATGATGAATATGAGGAATTCTACTGCGACGCTTGCGAGACACCAAGAAATCCAAATCATTGGATCTATTACTGTGACAAATGTGAATTTGCTTGTCACTTAAATTGTGATGCATGAGTTATGGGACATAATAAACATATATATGCTTGTGTTGTGTGATTAATTTGCTTGAATTCAATTTCCTTCTTAAAGCTTTCTTTGTCTACATCTCCTGTGTTTTATGTACTCAATTTATGTTTGTTTTGTTTATGGTGTATTCAATCTGTCATGTCTATGCTCAATTCAAATCTACAACTGCGACAACAATTTGACAATTCCATAAGTTTTTCTTTGTTTGGCAGCCTTTCAATATCCCAACCCATACACCAAGGGAATTTTTATTGTCAAGTTGTTTCCAATTTTTATATTTGATTAAGCGCATCCTCATGAATAGCACGAGGTCACTTTGCACTCATTTCCAAAGTCAACTCCTTGATTGGGGCATCGTGTTTACAACTGAAAGTCAACTCCTTGATTGGTTTCTGTCACGTGAAGTGGTGTGATTGGAGAGGCGATTGCTAGTGGAGGTTATTAGCGATGGTGGCCTGATGTGGTAATTCAAAGGCAATGGGTGGTGAAGGAACAAATTTTTTTTTTTCCCCTAAAAAAGAAAACTACAAATTTTTTGAAGTGAGCAAAATTACTAGATTTTATAAACTTTTTACAAGTTTTTTGAAAATGAAAGTAGATATAAAATAAGTTTTTATTTACAATTTTTATTTTTAATTTTTTATAACAAAAATAAACCAAAGAAAAAAATGTAAACATAATGACATTTATGCTTTTTATTGAAATATGAACACCAAAAAGAAGTGAAGAAAAGATGAATATGTACTCTAAAAGAACAATGATATACAAAAATAAAAAAACTTATTATTACTACTCAAAATGATAAAATCCATACATGAAATCCACGGGATTTGTTTGTGAAGGCTTGAATACAAGGAAATTTAAACATCAAAAGTCATGCATGTCAAATGACAGGGAAAATTGCACTCATCGCAATAATAAACCCAGTGATTTGGGTTTCTTTCTTCCTCGCAAACATCACAATAGAACTCATTCGACTCTTCAACATCTCTGTCAACATTAGTGCTGATTTTGAATGTGTGCCTATGATACTTGTACTTAAACGTCTGCGGCAGCAAAGCACAACCCAGATGACATCCAACAGAGCCCTCTGGATCACACACATAACAGCTATAACTCGCATTTTTTCCAGACTCCCCACAAGCCATGCACTCAAACTCTACCCAATACGAAAAAGGATTGAGCATGATAGTGAGTGGGTGTTCATGGCAGTTGTGGTGAACAATTGAAGGCAATAGACCACACCTCAGATTGGTTTCAAAGAGGCACTCAGCACACTCATCGAAGCTTTTGTCGATGGCTTGGCAGCTTTCGCATCTGTGAATCTCTGGAAAAGCGTATTCGTGAGGGAGGGATTGTAGAAAAGGAGGTTGTTGGTGAGGCTGGAGTTGTTTCTTGTCGATTGATAACTCTGCACATAATTTGTGTGCAAATAAGGAGCAATCGGAATCGCTGCATTTGTAGTAGACTTGATCGGAATCAGAGATGGGTTGTAGGCATCCCCCACAAGTAATGTCAGTGACAGAATTTTCATTGGCGTAAGATAGAGTGAATTCATGATAGTGGGCATCTACCTCTTCTTCTAGCCATTCTTGTCCCTCATCATCATCATCGTCATTTGTTTTTGTGTCTAGTAGTGGTTTTTTATTCAGGCCATTGTTTCTTCTCACCCATTCATGGAAATCCAAGCAGACATTGGTTTGATGATGCGCTGCTGCAATGTACTGCACTGCATCGGCAAGCTTGCTATCCTTGACATATTCGGTGGTGTCGATTACAAGCTTCGGCACATGTTTCATGTCATAGTCAGAGTTATTGTAGAGTTCCAACAAGATACTATTAAGATCATCCCATGTTGAGGGCTTGTACCAAAATGGCATTTCTTCTGATTCGGATCGATGTTCGAGCCACTGCTTCCATTCGTACCTGTCTCGTGGAATGCACTCGACGATGACTAGGCGGGCCTTTGTAGATGCCGACAGTTGGAGCAGCTTTTCTAGATGGGCTTCATGGTGGAGAGATGAATCGACGATGAGTTGATGCCCCATTCGTAGTTGGATAGAAGCGATTTCGCATAGGATGCCGAAGGATTGGTTGTTGAGGCGTTCGGTTTCGGTGGTGGTGGTAGTGGTGGTTGGTGGAGGCGGTGGAAGATCCTTCTGGGCAATGCAACGGCGGACATCATCATCGGCAAGGAGAGGGCAGTTTAATGCCTTTGCCAATTTCTGGGCCATAGTGGTTTTGCCTGTACATGGGTCGCCTTTCATTGCTATGATCAGCTTTAATTTTCTCATCTCTTGGTGGTGGTTAGTCTTTTCTTTCTATCTGTCTCTCTTTCTCAACACTGGAGAATTTGGATTGTAAAGAGACTCCTTCATAGAGAGAGGAAGTCAACCATGACAAATGTTATAGTTGACTTTCTCTTCCCATGTGCTTTACGAAATTGAGCTTGGAAAACGGTTTAATTTACTACAACATTACAGAAATATATATTTAAAAAATACTACAGCAACATATAGAATTATTTAAATAAATATATAAGAATTTGCCGTGTCGTAACATATTATGAGCATGTGTGTTTTGGGTCATTGTGGTTTCATGAATGAGTATTAGGGGTGCAACTCGAGCGGGTTCGGTCGGTTTGGAAGGTTATTCAAGTCCAGTCCAAGTTGTGCTGGGACTTGCCCAGGCTCGCCCAAGCCCGAATTATAACCAAAGATTGCCTACTCAAGCCCGATCCAAGTTAAACCCGAATTGTCCAAGTTGTCCGAATTGCCCAAATTGTAAATGAATTTCAGTTTTTTTTTTTTTTTTAAATTTTATTTGCAGCTGCATTATAAATTTTTAAAATTTGACTCTATTTAAATTTTTTAATTTTCTTTCATAGAAAATCATTAATATCATCAAAACAAATAATTTATTTAATGTAAGAGAGATGCTACTATAGTAATTTTTACAATTTATAAGTGAATAAAAAATAAAATTTTATGTTATTTGTATATATAATATATATTCAATATGATTTAATAATCTAAATTACTTTAAGATCATGTAATGGCTAATATTTAATATTCTTATATATCTATATATGTATAAATCGGGTTTTGGGTTGTTTGGTTTGTTTGACGTCTTTGCCCAAGTCCATCCAAATTTAATTCGAACTTTTAAATTTTTGTCTAAACTCATACCGAATTTAAAAATATCTTGTCCAAATCTTAAAAAAATTTAGACTAGATTTAAGTTGCTCAAGTTGAACCTGGTTAAGTTGCACCCTTAACGAGTACACTGCAAGAATGAAGACAAATTGCAACCAATGGACGTGTATGTGTTTGCATCTATGTGTATGTGTTTGTTTATAAGTTGGTTTGGTATGTGCATGTGTTTGTTTTTAAGTTGGTTTGTTTCACAATTGACTTTTTGAGTATTTTTTAATTTTTTAATTAAAATATGAAATGTAAAAAAAATTAAAAATTTTGAAAAAATGTGTACCAAAAAAAAAAAAAAAAAAATTTGACCTTTTGTTTATTATTTTTGAAATTATTAATTTTTTTGGTGATTTTTTTAACTAAGCTATTTCCAAACGGCTTTCATGATGAATGAAATTCTTCTACTAGACTAAGGGGTTGTTTGGGAGGATCTAAATAAGTACACTTTTTGTCTTTTTACGAAAAGATGTGCAGAAAAGTAGAGAGGTGATGTGATGGAAAAAAGATAAAAAGATAGATTATTTTAAGGATGCCAAACTTGGCCTAAAAACAAAAAATAAATAAATAAAATTGCCGAATGGGCCTTATAGTTGGGAGAATTGTGGTTTATTTTAGGGACAGTTAAAGGCCGGTCCTATTAATTAGACTTATTACTTACATGTCTTGATTCATAAATTTATCAGTGTAAATTTTTTGTTCAGACTGATAAATTTATTACTATAAATTTATTCATTAGTATCCATCATCATTATTCATATTACTCACTCATTTACAAGAATCCACCATTCTCTTCCACATACACAAAGAACAAGAGAGATTGATAAATTTCTCACTGAAAAATAAATTTGAATTTGAAACAAAGAAGGCAGTGGTAATATGGTGGTTGTGTAGATCAGCAATGAAGTATAGATCTATGACAGTAAAGTGTAGATCGGCGACGATCAAGTGTAGATATACGATGATGGTGGAGATAATTGGTGAATGATGACAACATCCGAATAATGACGGTAGTGGTGGAACAGCAATATATGGTAGAGATAGGCAAACAACAATGGAACAATTACTAAATGATGACAAGGAACATATCAACTATGGCAACCAGCAATATATGGAACCACGACACTGATGGCAGGTCATTCGTAAAGGTTATCAAAGGAGATCAACCCAGATCTACACCGAAGACAACTATCAGAATAGAAAAGATAAGTAATGGGTGGCTCTATGAGAGCATGATTATGAGACTCAGAATGGATCATACTATTTTGCAGGAGAAAAACGAACTCATAAAAAGAGGAGAGCAAAATGTACTGGTGAGAGAAGAAGGATGGCGGGATGTGTTTCTCTCATTTCCCTCCAAGGAAGACTTGATGAGCAAAAAGTCTCTGATTGTGGATTGGTTCCATGACTGGTGTGAGTACAACAAAGAATGGAGACCAGGTATGCATCTTCAACAAGAGAGGCATGTTTGGATTAGTTGCTACGGGGTACCCCCTAATCTATGGAACTCAAATACCTTTAGAGAGATAGAAAGACTATGGGGGGAGCTGGTATTCTTAGATGGTGATATCGGTACACCCAAATCATTTCGATGTGGCGGATTCAGAATAGTTACAAATGTTATGGATCCGATAAGTACAAGCATCAACCTGGAGTGCAAAGGAAGAGTTTATCCCATAAGAGTCTTTGAAGAGCAGACTGTAGAGGATGTTAGCATCAGTTGTAAAGAAACGCCTTCTAAGGAACCAGTTGAAGCAGTTTGCTCCAAAGTTAATGGTGTACTCCAACTTATTCAACACAACTCCTCATAGGAAGAAGATGATGTCAAGGCAGATGAAATGACAGGAGAGTCTGATGTGGCCAACGAGGTTATGACATCTAGAATGAAGGCTAAGGATGAACTGGTTGCAGATGGCAGCTAGGGTAATGCATCAGCCGTGGCAAAGACTATAGATTTGCGCAGGAAATTCAAATGAAGAAGGCATATGTGTGGTAGAATCATCATTGCCAGCAGCATGTTTGCAACAGAAGCAGTGGTGCAATCAGGTTGCTCAAAAAGTTGTTGAAGAGCAGCTAGCTATGGGAAATTTGTAGCAGAGTGTAGAGTGCAATCATGGCCCTAAAAAAGGAGCTTCTGTAGCCCCTTCAATAAATGGTCAGATCCTTACCCTAAGCTTTATCAAGAGTCTAAGTGAGCCTCTTAAGGATAGACCTGGCATTTGTCTTGAGGTAGACTTGGGTCATGATCATTCTGGACTACTGCCCACTAAATTAGCCCATTTGGGTCTGCAGCCCATTGGGGCCTCTAGTGTTGGATTAAATATTCCATCTGTGAAGCCAGTGTGTGGAGCAGCAGGGGTGAGTTCTCTCAATCAAAGGATAGTATCACAATCAGCCCATCCATTTCAGGCTCCATTAGGAACTGATTTAAGAAAGGCAAAATAAAAGGCAACAAAAGTGATGGGATCAAACAACCTTTGCTAGTGGGTAGGTTTTCTGGGTTTGCTAGAAGAATGGGGCATATAGGTGCAGGACCAAGCAAAGGCACCATCAAAGGAACAAGTTCAAGATCAACTACTGAACCTAATTCATCTAACCATAATCTAGAATTAAAGCAACCCTCTTCTGCAAGGGACATTCTTCAAGAGGCTCATGCAATATTGCAGGTAGGGAAAAGATTGGGTTTTGATTATAAGGGGTAGGAACCTGAGGTCATTAGGAAATTAACACACATGGAGGAGCAGGATAAGGAGAGATTGGGTAGAGGGACTGGTATTGTGGAATAATTAGTTTCCTAATGGGTGAAATTTGGAGCTTATTTGTTTCTAATGAAGACACTAAGCTGGAATATTAGAGGAGTAGGGGGGCCTGAAAAGAGAAGAAAAATCAAAAAGCTTATGTTTGATAGGGCAATAGATATGGCTCTACTTCAAGAAACAAAACAATCAAGCACTACTAGTTTATTGGTGAAAGGTATTTGACCTAGAGATAAGATGGAGTTCATGTCTATGGATACTATAGAACTAGCAGGTGGATTACTTTGCATCTGGGACCCTGAAGTTTTCCAACTCTCAGAATGTTGCAGTAGCAGAAATTTCATTCTACTATCAGGTAAGATTCACAACTCATTTGATTGTGTAATTGTTAACGCTTATGCTTCCAATGATGTAATAAAGAGAAGGAAATTATGGGTGACCCTACTAAATTTGAAAAATTCTTTCCCAAAACCCTAGTGTCTTGGTGGGGATTTCAATGAGATTAGGAATGCAGGGAAAAGGATACGAGTATCATGCAGGGATAGAGGCATGAAAGAGTTTAATGATTTCATAGATAATTGTGAGGTGGTTGATGTGCCAATGCTAGGCAGAAAATACACTTGGTGCAATGCTCTTGATAAGAATAAATGAAGTAGAATAGACAGGTTTCTTATTAGCCCTGAGTGGTTGGTGAGGTTTAAACTCAAACTTTGGGGTCTTCCCAGATTTGTATCTGATCACTGCCCACTTGTACTCATGGAGGATGAAAGGGACTGGGGGCCTAAACCATTCAAATTTCTGAATGTATGATTCTTGCACCCAAACCTAACTTCTTTGGTGGAGAAAACTTGGAGAGAATCATAGTTGAGTGGGTTTGCTGGCTTCATTCTGAAAAGAAAATTGCAAACTCTAAAGTTGGCATTACAAAAATGGAATCACGAGATCTATGGTAATGTTGTGAACAAATTAAAAGATTCTGAATCTGATCGCCATGACCTTGATCTGAAAGTTGAAACAAGACCTTTGGATGAGGAAGAGTTGAAGATACAAAGAGAGAAAAGAAATGAAAAGTGGATATTGAGCAGGAAGTTGGAATGGGAATGGCTTCAAAAATCTAAGTTGGACTGGAACCTGAAAGCGGATAGGAACACTAGATTTTTTTTCATGTCATGGCTAGTAGCAGGCAAACTAGAAACACTATCAACTCCATCACAGTAGGGGATGTGATATTTGAGGAGCCAGATTCTGTCAAGAATGAGGTGTGGAACCATTTTTCGGGCCTTTTCACAGATGATTGGAAGCAGAGACCAGTCTTAGCAGGGGACTTCAAGATTGTTAGGCTCAGTGCCTCTTTTCATATGCTTGAAATAGAATTTTCTAAAGAAGAAATCTGGGCAGCAGTTAGAGATTGTAATGGGAACAAAGCCCCAGGACCAGATGGATTCAATTTGATGTTTTTTCAGAAATATTGGAAGGTGCTCAAAGATGAAGTCCTCAAATTTATGAAAGAGTTCTATGTTAGTGGCAGATTGGTTCCAGGTTTAAATAGTTCATTCATTACTCACATCCCAAAGAAGGAGAAAGTTGTAATCCTCAATGAATTCAGACCTATAAGTCTGATTGGCTCTATATACAAAATACTTTCTAAAGTCCTAATAACTAGACTTAAACAAGTCATGCCTATGGTAATTAGAGATTCACAATCAGTTTTTCTGGTAGGTAGGAACATTCTTGATGGAGTTTTGATTGCAAATGAAGTTGTGGATGGCTGGTACAAATCCAAGAAATTAGGGCTGCTTTTCAAATTAGACTTTGAAAAGGCTTTTGATTCCATCAATTGGAATTTTCTCTTTTCAATGCTAACAAATTTTAGGTTTGGTCAAAAATGGATCTCATGGATTCAGGAATGTGTCTCTACTACAAGAATTTCAATACTTGTCAATGGCTCACTAATGAAGGAGTTCAGCCCTCAAAAAGGTCTCAAACAAGGCGATCCTTTATCACCATTCCTATTCAATTTGGTTGTTGAGGCACTAAATACACTTCTTCAGAGAGCTATGGAGCTGAGTTTGTTAAAAGGGGTATCTATTGAGACCAATCATGTGCAGCTCTCTCATTTACAATTTGCAGATAATTCTCTACTATTTTGTGAAGCTGAGCTGTCACAAGTTCTTAACTTGAAAAGAATTCTCAGGTGTTTTGAAGTGGCATTAGGTCTTAAAATCAACTATCATAAAAGTGTGGTTTTTGGGATTCGTATCTCTAACTCTGTTCTTGCTGAGTTTGCATCCCTGTTAAATTCGAGGACTCAAACACTTCCAATTAAGTATCTAGGATTGCCTTTGGGTGCTAATCCCAGGAGAAAGAAAACATGGAAACTTGTTGTTGATAAGTTTAAATTGAGACTTGCTGGTTGGAAAAGAAGGCTTCTTTCTTTTGCAGGTCGATTAACCTTGGTGAAGCAGTGTTGTCAAGTTTACCTGTGTATTACTTGTCTCTATACATACTGCCTGAAGGAATTGCTAAAGAGATAGATAAAATCCAAGCCTCATTCTTATGGGGAGGCTCAGATTTAAGACGGAAAATCCATTTAGTGAAATGGTTAGAGGTAACTAAGAGTTTAAAGTAGGGTGGGCTGGGCATCAGAAGAGTCAAGGATGTGAATGTGTGCTTACTCCTAAAGTGGTAGTAGAGATTTGCTTTTTATCATGATTCATTATGGAATAGGGTCATTTGTAGCAAATACAGATTTCTTGGAGGGAAATGGTTTCCAAATCTCAGCCCAAGCATCAACTCCTTTAACGTATGAAGTGGCATTGTGGCAGCAGTGGAGCAGAAAGAGTCTCTTTTACAATACTATGTCAGTAACCTACAGTTAAGGGTGGGCAATAATTGTCGAATCAGGTTTTGGTAAGATACTTGGTGTAAAGCTCTTTGTCTAAAAGATGAGCTCCCTCGGCTTTTCAAATTGTCATTAGATAAGAAAGGACCACTTAAGGACTTTGTGGATATCCCTGGGCCTTCTGAGAACTGGTTGTTCACCTTTAGGAGACTTCTCTTTGATTGGGAAAAGAATGAGCTTCTCAGACTCAATGGCATCTTATCTTCAGCCCTTCATTGAACTTGGAGGCCCAAGACAGTGCAGTCTGGAAAGTAGCTAAACTAGGACAGACTCTTGTATCAGATCTTTACAACCATACTAACATTGTCTATGGAGGTATTGATAGATCTAGTCAAATGGTGTGGATCAAGTATCTCCCATCCAAAGTGCAATTCTTTGGTTGGCTTGCATGGAAGCACAAGATTAAAACTTTTATATTCTTACAACGAATTGGTGTCTTGGATAGGTCTGCATCTACCTTGTGCATTTTTTGCAAAGCTCAGCAGGAAATAATTAAACATGTGCTAATCTTTTGCCCTCTGGTATAGAGAGTTGGACTAGGTTATTATAGTAGTGGGGGGTTAATTGGGTAGTTCCAGACTCTGTTCAATGTCTGCTGCAATGGTGGTTAGGTTACTACTGTAGGAAATCTGAACGGCGAATTTGGTGTGCCATACCTCTGGTGACTCTCTGGTCAATCTGGAAACACAAAATGAATGTTTCTTTCAAGCTTCCCCACCAAAACTGCAGGAGCTACAAGAGCTCATTATCACCAGACTTGCCATCAGGCTGAAGGCTACTTCCAAGGAGCTTCATTTTTCGATTAATGATTTCTTATATAATATCTCAGGTGTTAGGCATTGTATTCAGAGCTAGCTCTGTAGTGGATTGCTTATATTTTCTTTATTGTTGCTACCCTACTTTTGTTGAGCTGGTCTTGTGTCTTATGGTTGTATTCTCATCAACCTTGAGGTGTTCTTGCAAATGATTGGGCATACCTTGTGTGACAACCCTCACCTCTGATTAGTGCTAATCTGTGATTAAGCATGATAAGTGACTGATTAGAATGAAATCCTGAATTGATTGTAGGAGTGTATTGTTTTAAATGCATTTCTATCTGTTTGATTTCTGAATGAATCTGTTCGTGTTTTAATTTCGAACTGCGAATTGAAGGTCTTATCGGCGACCGAATCTAAAATTGATTAGTGTTATATGCTAATTAGGATTTATGTGATTTTATGGTAGATTTAATTAAAATTTGATTTTGAATGATTAAAATTAGATTAAATGAAGTTAAATTACATTAGTTTGTTTTTATTACCAAATTGCCATTGAGTGGCCATTTCCTACAAACTTTGTTTGGATTTAATTGTTGCATTTCATATCATCTCCTCAGTCTTTTCTAGACCAAAACCGCGTGAGAGAGGGAGAGTAGGAGAAAAAGGTTGAATTCACCTAGATCTTGCTTGAACTTAGAAGATTTGAAGGTTAATCGCAAAATTGAGCTAACACACTTAAGATTCAAGACCTAGGTAAGGAATTCATCCTCTCAATTGTGAATTTAAGTTGCATCTTGCATGGATTATAGAATTTGGAGTTTAAAGTCAAGAATTGGTTTAAAGAGTTGAATTGTGAGCTAATTCATGCATGCATGTACATATTCTTGCATTTTGAGGTTGTTCTTCATGAATTTCCACATGCATGTCCACATTTTGGTTGTAGTCCATGAATTCACCACGGTTTTGAGTTCAAACTTGCATTTGGTCATGTTTTAGAGCATTGGAATTCATGTGAACTCTTGTATGTTAAGTTCTTGCATTATTCATGAAAGATTCTTTGAAATTATGTTCAATTGGTTTACCTTTGGGCTTGATTTTACAAAATTGATCTTCAAAATATGTTGCTTTCAGTAATACAAATTTAAATTACAAAATGAGTAATGCTATATATAATGTTGCCTGAATTCTTCCATGAAAGCTTTTAAATTGATTAAAAAGGGGTGTAAAGGATATCTATGTTGTGTATTGACTGTACCTACTGATACTAAAACTGATGTGGACAGCATTCCTATAGTCAGAGAATTCCCAGATGTTTTTCCAGATGATTTGCCAGGGGATTTGATTGATAGGGAAATAGAGTTCACTATTGAAGTGTTACCGAGTACACAGCTAGTTTCTAAAGCTCCGTACATAATGGCACCTACCGAACTGAAAGAACTGAAAATTCAGCTACAAGAATTGCTAGATAAGAAGTTCATCAGGCCCAGTACTTCGCCATGGGGCGCACCAGTTTTATTTGTGAAAAAGAAAGATGGCTCACTAAGACTCTGCATTGACTACCATGAACTGAATAAGGTAACAGTGAAAAACAAATATCCATTGCCTTGTATTGATGATTTGTTTGACCAGTTGCAAGGTGCCCAGGTTTTCTCCAAAATTGACCTTAGATCCGGATACCACTAGCTGAAAGTCAAACCAGAGGACATTGAAAAGACTGCCTTCCGAACGAGGTACGGACATTATGAATTTCTTGTTATGCCTTTCGGAGTTACTAATGCGCCTGCTGCATTTATGGACCTTATGAACCGAATTTTCAAACCATTCCTCGATGAATTTGTGGTTGTTTTTATAGATGACATTTTGATTTATTCCAAGAGTAAAGAAGAACATGAACGTCATTTGAGAATTGCCTTACAGACCTTAAGAGAACAGAAACTGTATGCTAAACTGACAAAGTGTGAATTTTGGCTTGATAATGTTATGTTTTTGGGACATGTAATTAGTGAGGATGGCATCTCAGTTAACCCACAGAAGATTGAAGCAGTGGTAAATTGGCCTAGACCGACAAATATCACTGAAGTCCGAAGTTTCTTAGGCTTAGCCGGGTATTACAGAAGATTTGTGAAAGATTTCTCCAAAATTGCATTGCCATTGACTCAGTTGACTCAAAAAGGAATATCATTTGACTGGACCGATCAGAGAGAATCAGCCTTTCAGGAATTAAAGACTCGACTTGTGACTGCACCGATTCTTACCCTACGCTCAGGTACGGATGGATTTACTATTTTTAGTGATGCTTCTTATAACGGTTTGGGATGTGTTTTAATGCAGAATGGTAAAGTTATTACGTATGCTTCCCGACAACTGAGACCGCATGAAAAGAACTACCTTACTCATGATTTAGAACTTGCCGCAGTGGTTTTTGCATTGAAAATTTGGCGCCACTACCTATATGGGGCAACATGTGAGGTGTACACAGATCACAAGAGCTTGAATTATTTCTTTACACAGAAAGAATCGAACATGAGGTAGCGGAGATGGTTAGAACTGATAAAAGACTATGACTTGCAAATTTTGTACCATCCGGGAAAAGCTAATACCGTTGCTGATGCACTGAGTCGGAAATCAATTGGGAATTTGGCCTGTTTACTCACCAGACAGAAAGAGTTGTTATGTGATCTTGAGAAATTTAAAGTTGAGATTGTTTTACGAGAACAAGGTGGAACATTGGCTGCTATTTCTGCTCAACCGGCTCTCATTGAGGAGATTAAAGAGAAACAACATCAAGATGACTTTTTGAAAAAGGTCATTGATGAACGGGAGTCCAAACCAAGGCCGGACTTTAAATTTGAAAACAATGTGTCGAAGTTTCAGGGAAGGTTGTGTGTACCGAAATGATTCTGAACTTAAAAGACGAATTTTGCAGGAAGGCCACAATTTAAAACTTTCCATCCATCCAGGAAACACAAAAATGTACCAAGACTTGAAACTTAATTTCTGGTGGCCGGGAATGAAGAAAGAGATTGCTGACTTTGTGTCCAAATGTCTACATTGCCAACAAGTTAAAGCTGAACATCAATGACCCGCGGGCTTACTTCAGCCCTTACCAATACCGGAGTGGAAATGGGAACATATTACCATGGATTTTATTGTTGGACTGCCTCGCTCCAGTAAAGGTATGGATTCAATTTGGGTCATTGTTGATAGATTGACTAAGTCTGCTCACTTCTTACCTGTCAAAACAATCTATAATGCGGACAAATTGGCTACAATTTATATTGATGAAATTGTTAGATTGCATGGAGTGCCTGTATCTATTGTTTCTGTTAGGGACTCGAAGTTTACATCAAGATTTTGGCAAAGTCTGCAAACTGTATTGGGTACTGAACTGAGACTGAGTAGTGCATACCATCCTCAGACAGATGGCCAGTCAGAGAGAACAATTCAGACTCTGGAAGATTTACTGCGTATGTGTGTTCTTGATTTCCAAGGAAATTGGGAAAGCCATTTACCTTTAACTGAATTTGCCTACAACAACAGCTTTCACTCGAGCATTGGTATGACTCATTTCGAGGCTTTACATGGCAGAAAATGTTGATCTCTTATTTGCTGGGCAAAAGTTGGAGATAGGCCTTTGCTTGGGCCCGAGATTGTACAGGAGACCACAGAAAAGGTGAGACTGATTCAACAAAGATTGAAAACTGCTCAAAGCCGACAGAAAAGTTATGCGGATGTCCGAAGGTGAGACAGGGCATATGAAGTAGGTGATCATGTTTTTGTTAAAGTGACACCAATGAAAGGGCAGACTCGTTTTGGAGTCAAGGGTAAGCTAGCACCGAGATATGTCGGATCGTACGAGATCATTGAAAAGATTAATCCGGTGGCGTATCAAGTAGCGCTTCCTCCTGAAATGGAGCATATGCATAATGTCTTCCATATTTCAATGTTGAGGGATTATCTTCGGGATCCCTTCCATGTTATTGAGCCTACCCGTGTAGTGCTAAGTGATGACTACACTTATGAAGAACGGCCTATTCAAATTGTAAACCGACGAATCAAGAAGTTGAGGAATAAAGAGATTCCGTTAGTGAAAGTAGACTGGCAAAACCATGGTGGCGTTTATGCCACTTGGAAAATGGAAGACGATATGATCAAACGGTATCCTGAACTGTTCCCTCTAAATCCAGTATTCTTCCAGAATGAAGGTAATTCGAGTTTGGAGGACCAAACTCTTTTTAAGGAAGGGAGACTGTGATAACCCTTACCTCTGATTTGTGCTAATCAATGATTAAGCATGATAAGTGACTGATTAGAATGAAATCCTGAATTGATTGTAGGAGTGTATTGTTTTAAATGCATTTCTATCTGTTTGATTTATGAATGAATATGTTTGTGTTTTAATTTCGAACTGCGAATTGAAGGTCTTATCGGCGACCGAATCTAAAATTGATTAGTGTTATATGCTAATTAGGATTTATGTGATTTTATGGTAGATTTAATTAAAATTTGATTTGGAATGATTAAAATTAGATTAAATAAAGTTAAATTACGTTAGTTTACTTTTATTACCAAATTGCCATTGAGTGGCCATTTCCTACAAACTTTGTTTGGACTTAATTGTTGCATTTTATATCATCTCCTCAGCCTTTTCTAGACCAAAACCGTGTGAGAGAGGGAGAGTAGGAGAAAAAGGTTGAATTCACCTAGATCTTGCTTGAACTTAGAAGATTTGAAGGTTAATTGCAAAATTGAGCTAACACACTTGAGATTCAAGACCTAGGTAAGGAATTCATCATCTCGATTGTGAATTTAAGTTGCATCTTGCATGGATCATAGAATTTGGAGTTTAAAGTCAAGAATTGGTTTAAAGAGTTGAATTATGAGCTAATTCATGCATGCATGTACATTTTCTTGCATTTTGAGGTTGTTCTTCATGAATTTCCACATGCATGTCCACATTTTGGTTGTAGTCCATGAATTCACCACGGTTTTGAGTTTAAACTTGCATTTGGTTATGTTTTAGAGCATTGGAATTCATGTGAACTCTTGCATGTTAAGTTCTTGCATTATTCATGAAAGATTCTTTGAAATTGTGTTCAATTGGCTTACCTTTGAGCTTGATTTTACAAAATTGATCTTCAAAATATGTTGCTTTCAGTAATACAAATTTAAATTACAAAATGAGTAATGCTATATATAATTTTATTTCTTATTTCATTTTTTTTTTTTGTAATTTTTTGAGATTAAAGATAATAAGATATACATTAATAAATACACATAGAACCTATTAACTTGTGCCTAAAGGTGAAAAAAATAGAATTATATATGTGACATTTTCCTCATAAAATAAGCATAAACATTCATATGTTTTTTTTTTTTTTATTAGCAAAATGAAACTTTATTAATGAATAAAGCAATACATGCAAAAACTTACATCAACAAAGAGATAAGTGCAAAAAGCATCAACGCTAACCTTATCAATCCTAACTAGGTTGGCACCGCTAAGGAAGCACAATCATTTGCAAGCACTTGGCTCAAGATTAGTGAGAAACCAATTAAAAGGCACCAAAAGAAAGAGAAGAACAAAATGCATAGATGCCTCATAACCTCATAATAGCTGCACAATCGAGACCAATCAAACAAACCAGACCAATCCACTGAATAGTAGCATTCAGACCTTACACCAGACCTTAAACATCAGACCATACAGTATCTGACGTAACACCAAATCTTTTAGCAGTCCTTAGACACATTCCTTTACCACAAAACAGCACATTAGCAACAACAAAAATAGCAACAACCAATCATCAAGCCATTCAGCAAACATAATAAACCAGACCTGAGCATAGACTGATGAACCATTGAAAAGCTCATATGGGCAAGCAGAGTATTGGCAACAGAGTGAAAATAGTAGAGTAAAAGACTAGTGACCTTCTACATCTAACCAAGTATCTGTTACATGCCACCAGACTTAAGCCAAATCATTCAACCTCCATTTCTGATGCAAAATTTCACCTAGATTCACTTCAATCCTCACAGTAGCAGCCATAAGAGGTTGAAGAAGCCACTATTCAGACTAGTGCAAAACTGATCACAATCACACAGCAAAACCAATGCAAAACTAATCATAGTAGATCACAGCAAAATCATTGAAAGCACCGCAAGGAATGCCCAATAGGACCACCAAAAATAAGATAGTAGCAGAAGACAGCAGCAACAGAGGATTATTTGCTCATCCAGAACCCCACTACAGAACTATACCTATATACAATTCCTCACTCCTGAGATGTTGTAAAGAAAATCATTTACTGAAAATTGGATCTCCTTGGAAGAAGCCTTTAACCAGATAGTAAGTCTGGTGATTATGAGCTCTTGCAACTCTTGCAGCTTGAGTTGGGAATCTTGAAATAGACACTCATTTTTGTGTTTCCAGATCAACCAAAGAGTCATCAGAGGTATAGCTCGCCAAATTCTCCGTTCAATTTTCCTATAGCAGTGACCTGTCCACCAATGTAGCAGGCCCTCAACAAATCCAGGAACTACCCAACAAGTCCCCCCACTACTGCAACAGCCCAGTCCAGACTCTCCATACCATAGGACAAAGGATTAGCACATGTTCTATTGTTTCCTGTTGGGCTTTGCAGAAAATGCACAAGGTAGAGGCAGACCTATCCAAAACACCAATTTGTTGCAGGAATACAGAGGTTTTGACCTTGTACTTCCAAGCTAGCCAGCCAAAGAATTGCACTTTGGGTGGAAAATAATTAATCCACACCATTCTACTTGAGCTAACAATGCCACCCAAGACAAGACTGGTATGGTTATAAAAAATAGAAACAAGGGACTGCCCAGGTTTAATTGCTACCCATACAGCACTGTCTTGGGTCTCCAAATTCAATGCAGGAGCTGTTGATAAGATGTCATTGAGTCAGAGTAGCTCAATCTTTTCCCATTCAAAGAGGGGCCTCTTAAATGTGAACAACTAGCTCTCAGAGGAAATACCCACAAAGTCCTTAAGTGTTCCTTCCTTATCAATAGACAGTGAAATAGTCTCAAGAACTCATCTTTAAGGCAAAGATCTCCACACCATTTCTCTTGCCAGAACCTGATCCGACAACCATTGCCCACTTTTAACTGAAGGTTACTAACATAGTATAACAAGAGAGTTTTTTCAGCTCCACTGCTGCTATAATGCCACTCCAAATTTGAGAGAAGTTGTTACTTGGGCTAAGATTTGGGAACCATTGCCCTCCATGAAATCTGTATTTGCTGCGGATAACCCTTTTCCATAATGAATCATGATCAGTGGCAAAACGCCACCACCACTTTAAGAGCAAGCATACATTCACATCCTTAACTCTTTTGATACCCAGCCCACCCTACTTTATGCTCTTAGTTACCTCCAACTATTTCACTAGATCAATTTTCCTCTTTAGGTCAGAGCCTCCCCATAAGAATGAGGCTTGCATTTTATCAATCTCTTTTGTAATTCCTTCAGGCATCCTATAAAGAGAAAAATAATACACAGGTAAACTAGACAGCACAGCTTTGACCAGAGTTAATATACTAGCAAAAGAGACAAGTCTCCTTTTGTAAAAACCTCGACCTCTGATTAATGTTAATCCGTGATTAAATAAGCCTAATACGTAATTAAGATGAAATCCTGAGTTAATTATTTGTGCATTGCATTATTTGTGTCTCTATCTGTCTATTGCAAGAATATCTGTTTGAAATTCTGTTATATTTTGCGAATTGAAGGTATTATCGGCATCCGATCATGAAATTGACTTGGTATATGTGTTATTTGGAATTTTTAGAACATTATGGTAGGTTCAATTGAAAATTGATTCGGAACGATCAAATTAGATTAATTAAGGCCACTATGACTAGCTTAAGCTAAATTAATTAAAGACCACTAAGCAAGCTAATATAAGGCCTCTATACCACTTAAGACATATCTCGTCTTCATCCTTAAGAGCCCAAAACGTGGGTGAGAGAGAGAGAGAGAGAATAAGGAGAATTGAATTCAAGCTCAAGGATTGTAAAAGGTAGAAGACTTTGAAACTTTTGGCTTGAAAACTCAAACAATTAACCATCTAGAGCATAATTGAGAGGCTAAGGTAAGAATTCAAGCCTTTGGTCTTTTTCTTGAGTTGGAGAATTCATGAATACTAGTGTATTGGGTGGATTATTATGAGAAGTGAGCTAGAAGAAAGAAACATAGATCATACCATGCATGTATGTCTATTTAAGCACAATTTGAATTTGATTTCAAAGAATTCTCTCATGCATGCGTCCATCTTACCTTTATTTGGGAATCCATCTTGATTAACATCATTTCATCTCAATTGATCATGTTTAGAAGCTTTGAAGTCAAGATAAAACATGCATGTTATGTTTTTAAAGAGTTGAGTTTTGTTTTGCACAATTGGTAAGCTTTTGGGGCTTGATTTTGTGAAATGACTTTGAATTCATGGTGTTTGACTAGTTTAATCATGTTTTCTCAAGTTGGGTCCCAAAGGTTGCATTCTAGGGTTTTAAATTCAAGTTTTGGACTTGGAAGAGCAAGCTGGAAATCCCAGATTCTACATTTCCGCTCGAGCAACAGAATCTGCCCTCGAGCAACCACTCTGTGATCTTACACTTCTGCTCGAGCGACCTGAGTCCGCTCGAGCGTGAAATGCAAGCCTTCAGAAGTTTCACGTTTTTGCAGACCGTTCGAGCGACAAGAATTGCGCTCGAGCGAAGACTTAAGTCTTACGCTCAAGCGACCGTCGAGCGTTTGTTGAGCGTAAAAATCACATAACCAGTACTTTTTCTAAGTTTGCAGACCACTCGAGTGAAGGAAGTTACACTCGAGCGGCCCCTCATATGTTTGTAGTCCGCTCGAGCGAAGAAAGTTGCACTCAAGCGGGACCCCTGTTTCCAACATTTTTGACCAGGTGTTTTCAAATGTATTTTCTCATCCTCATTGCATCCTAGGCATTTCTAAGCCCTAATTAAGATAGAATAATGAGGAAAAGAGGTAGAACACACCAAAATAAGAAATAACTAAGTTAATGATTTTCAGTGTGTAATTCTGTACGTATTCGTTCTGTATCTGTGTAGGTCACGCACTACAAGTTATCTGATCTGTCTACTCTGTTTGTTTGCTTTGGAGCCATATGTGAGTAATAACTTAGTAAAGCTATGTCCAACTTTATTTATTTTCTGTATGATGTAATAAGATCTATTTTCTGAACTACTATTTGGAATGCTATTTGTGAATCATGAATGAATGTTTATTTTTTTGAAATGTATTTGTGGCATCCATAGTTCACGTGGCCCTCGCCCGGGGGTAACAATATCGTGGCCGATATGCACGTGGCCCTCGCCAAGGGGTAACAATACTGTGGCTTATGTTTACGTGGCTCTTGCTCGGGAGTAACAATACCGAGGCTCATATTTACGTGGCCCTTGCCTGAGGGTAACAATACCATGGCTACTTGTGCACAAGATGTGGACCTTTGTGGTCGTTGGTACTGACTATACATGTGGGTCTCAGGACTAAGTTGATATAATAACTAATGTATGTACCACCTATAACTGTTTATGATTCCTAGATGAGTATGTGAATCTAAATATGTTTCTAATTTGAGATCTGAATATGCATAAGAATCTGTTTCTGATGTAACTTTGGTTTTTAACTCTGAAATGGACATCATTCACTAAACTCTTTACCTTGTTATTATTCACTGGACTCCCGCTCACTTTATTATTTATGTATATAAGTGATCAAGTGTGTTGCTAGGCTCAGTGATGACCACTTGGAGAGTTTTTGGTCAGCTAGCCTTTGTGCCTCCCGAGGAGGTTCCATACGTCTTATGGTCATGTTTTGTGAATGTCAAGGCTTTGTCTTCTTTTGGGTTATGAATAAGTTTTTTGTTAACTGTATATTGGGCTAAGCCCCTTTTTGGCTATATCTATAATGAATGTGACAATATGACGTCATGTATATGTGTATAAAGCTTAAAATTTTTGTCCCATATATGTCTGCACAGCTCAATGGACTATGTATGTTTCTATATTTGCTTATGCAGCCCCTAATTATAAGTTCTTCTGTTCAGATGTCTTTGGTAATCTAAGGATTACTGGTCGGTTACGATGCTAAACCTATAGGGGTGGGTTTGGGTCATGACAGAGTGGTATCAGAGCACATGTTATACCACACACACGAGTCCATATGAGCTATAGGGTGTCCTAGTGAGCATAGGGGCATCTCATCTGCATGTGTGAGTGTGAATACTAATTTCTGTAAATGAGAAAGCTGGAATTGACCATGAATACTTGAAATAGAATTGAATGGACCGAGATTGAATGATCTAAACATTATGAAATGAACTATTTGCCTATGTTCATAAGTGTTCTGTTTATTTATAGTAATAGAAAATACAATAAGTGACATGTAGCTCGGCCTTTTCGCGCCCCCTTTCGGAAGCTCGAAAGAAAGCCCTATAGTTCAGACTCCGCGGTTCTAAATCTAATCTCACAAGTAAATTGATAAATACCAAAGAGTCCAAATCCGACAAATCTTTTGGAAAGTCGATTTTGAATCAAATTTCCAAAATTGGATTGCTTTGCTAGATACAGGGTCGCCACCTAAATATTTTATTTTTTGAAAAATTTAGGAAACCCATGACTCGTGCCACAGGCCACGTGTCCGTCATCACCAAAGTTACCTCGGCTCGAGAACTTGGGTACGAGAGGGGAAGGTCACGAATACAATTGATCACCCCCACTCGCCCGATCAAAGATCGGCCTCTACTAATCATGATATGATATTTATCAACATTATATGCTCTTGTTCCAGTTTATTAGGCTAGCATTTACTATGTGATGCGCGCATACAAGATATAGGCTAGTTTGCCCGAATTGGAATAATTCAATTTCATGTTTGTTTTTTTGAAAAAAGGGTTTGATTTTGCCACTTAACAAACTGGGTTTAAAGCTTTTGAATTTGCCACTTGACAAAGTAGGCTTAGACGTACATTCATTGAATCGTTCCAATTCAAACAACAAGCCTTCATCCACAGGCACTCAAACAGTTTAACAAATAAGTACTTAGCCTCATGGCAAGCATGCTAGTCATGGCATTCACTCACACTCATGCAAGTATGCTAAAGCACTACTAAAACTCACCTAGTACTCCAAGCCAAGAAAAGAAACTACTTAGAAAAATGCATGTTCCTAACTATGCGAGATGACTAATGCAACACATACAATATGCAACTAATAGGCTCGGCTACTAATATGGCATATAGATCAATTTAAATAGCATGCGATCTAAGCACGTATTCAAAGAAGTATTGAAACTAACAATGCAATTAGAATGATGAACTGAGCCTCAGTGCATACAAAACAAATGAATGGATGCAAGCATAAGGTATGCTAAATGAAACGGGATGCCCCTAATCTAACCATCGTAAACGGATAAATAAAAAGGAGAAAGATGTGGGGTTGGAAGACATACACATTATTACATTACGTTCTTATGAAGGAGAGTCTGAATGAATAAAAAAACTAAGCTACACTACTTAACTAATTATTACAAAACTTGAATGAATAAATTAACTAACTATTCTAAGCTAATTAATTAAGCACAACAATTAAATAATTTAACTAGGCTAAGCTAATTAAATAAGTATAACACAAAATAATTTAATTAATCAATCTAAACTAATTAAATAAGTACAAAACAAACTAATTATCTACAACTAATTAAGTACAACAAATAAAGGGCTAAATGCTAATTAAATTAATTAACTATTCCTGGGAAGCGAGGGAGGCCCATGCATGCTTGGTTTCCATCCAGAGAACATCCACTGTTTTGCCTCCAATTGCCTCTGTTGCACAACCCTTGCATTGATTTCCTTTTCCAGATCAGTTATGATATGCTTCACAAACACACTGCTCAAAATTCATTGGTGGCTGGTAGGCCAGAAGTGGTGGCCGACCGGCCACCATTGAGGGGTTGCTGTTCAACACTGATAGCCTGTCGGCCAATAATAGTGGCCGGCCGGCCACTACTGACACACCATATTTTTTGCTGCAACAGAGAGCAAACAAGACAAAAGAGGGTATTTTCACAGGTTATTTGTATTGCATACCCCTCCTTATTATCAAAACATCTCAAAGGAGTGATATACTTGGTCCTTAAACCATTAATCAAGCAATTTCATTGCATGTTGGCTAAGGAACCAATGTGTACAAGTTCAATAAATGCACAAACAAGACTCAAAATCGTCACCCTATCATGCATGATCAAGAGCAATGGTGACCTAGGAAACTTGGCACATTTCATTACTTTGAGTATGAAATGCCCCAATTTTCCTTGTGTTCAATTAACGTTCGATTGAACACACCAAAACATAATCAAATTCTTATCTTGCACAATTTTAGTTTCCATTTTTATTTACCCATTTTAGTTTACCAGCCATTCCTCAATCCAATTAAGTCCATCGGTGAGTGCTGAAATTAAGTGAGAAAAGCACTAAAACATGGCAATCAACTCAAACAAGTAGTGTCTAAAGGCCTAAAACACCAAGCTTATGAGGACATTTACACTAGAAGCATACAAAACAAGACTCAAATGCAACAACCAATCAAAAAAAGAGTTAAAACAGTCTAAAATAGAGCCTAAAACATGGTGGAATTAAGCTACAAAAGGCTAGAAAATTAAGCTAACACATAGAGCTAACTCGGCTAGCAAACAAGACATAAGGAGGAGAGGCTAACCCCTCCAAATTTGGACTTCAAAACATAATTTTTACTACTGAAATTACTCTAAAATTTAGTGTTCAAAGGCCCAAAAAAAGATCGTTTGAAAGTGGGAAACAAAGGTGGAAAGGCCTTACAAACAAGAAATAATAACACCCCCTAACCTTAAATGGCCTAAAACTACCAATTTCAACCCACAAAAATTGAATTTTTTAAAGCTCAAAACGGCCCAAAAACAGTGGGAAAAAGATAGAAAAACAAGTATACAAAATAAGTTTAAAAGACAAGTGTTATACATCTTGAAGCAAGGATCAACTTTAGATAACAATTCAAGCCAAAACCACCTTCAAGAGCTCCAAGAAGGCTTCAAGGAACCTTAGCTTAAAGATGATCAACTTTGGTTAAGGAGGTGTAGGCAAAAGTGTGGTGTATCTAGACTAATGTGCACAAATTTGCACGAGAGAGAGAGAGAGATTTTTGTTCTAATTTTTCTAACCCTCAAAAATGGGGGAGGAGACTCCCTATATATAGAAAAACATGCATTTGGCTGAGATATATCCCTTCATACATATGTAGGGAGATGCAGCCAATTGTGGTAACAACTGGCACAGTTGTCACCAAAATATCTAAAAATAAGCATTGATGGTCGACAGCCACCAAGGGTTGTAGGCTTGGAGGCTTTGGTCCAAAACAGGGTACAAAATAGATGGGGTTTAAAGGCTCAAAGACAGGGCATTCCACCGAGGACTTTGGGCACTAAAACAAGCACATGCAATCATAATCACCGAGTGCACAAACGACGACGTTCAAGTCTTGAGGACGGTCAAAAATGGGGTGTCTACATGACAATACAGCTGAATCGTCAGAGGTTTGCATGAGCGGAATGGAGCAAATGCTTACAGCCCTAACTGAAGCAATGACACAGAAACAAAGGCAGCAACCCTTACCTCATCTGCCTCTGCCAGTCCAAGTTGAGCCAGATAACAATGATCTTATAAATTTGACCCAGAAATTTATGAAGATGAAATCACCTACTTTCTTGGGTGGTATTGAACCTTTAAAGGTAGAAACATGGTTGCTCGAAATGGAAAAATTATTTGAAGTGTTTCCTTGTTCCGTGACGCAGAAAGTACTCTTGGCCACCTACACCTTAAAGGATGAAGCCCGGGCGATAGTGGTTGTTAGTTCAAAATAACAATGAGGATATGACATGGGCTCAATTCAATGAGACATTCTACAACAAGTATTTTCCCCAATGTTTCAGAGATCGGAAAGTGTCAGAGTTTCAAGAACTCAAGTAGGGCAGGATGTCTGTGGCCGAGTATGAAGCCAAATTCATTGAGTTGGCCTGGTTTGCCTCACATATGGTGGATACTGATTACAAAAAGGCGTAGAAATTTGAAGGCGGCTTCGATTTGGAAGTGTTTGATCGAGCAGGCGTCTTGAAGTTGCCTACCTATGTGGAAGTTTTGGATAGAGCAATAATGACGGAAGCCACCCTAGCAGCAATAAAACAAGCCAAGGCACCAACCATAGAATGGAGAAGTAAAAGATCCAGATTCAATTTCAAGAAAGGATGGTCATTTCCAAAAAGGCAGAATATAGATCCTCTAGTAGCTCTAGTCAGAATAGTGGCCCGATTCCGAAGTGGCCCTATTCCGAAGTGCCCCGACTGTGAAAGGAAGCATAAAGGTACATGTTACCATACATTAGGTGCATGTTTTTGGTGTGGAAAAACTGGCCATATGGTTAAGGATTGTCCGCTGAGATCTGATAATGTTAACCGTCCTGCGGCAAGTTCAGCCTGGTCTGCTTCTGTAGCAAAGTCAAATACAAGAACTAATGCCAGGGGTGACACTAGAAATGAAATGCTAAAGCAAGGGAGAGTATTCGCACCGGTGCCTGGGGATGTATAGAATACTGAGTCAGTGGTGTCAGGTATAATCTCTATCTGTGCTCAGAATGCCTATGTATTGATTGATTCTAGTTTCACGCATTCATTTATATCGCATACTTTTTCTCGAAAATTAACTAGACCCTTAGAATCCATGAATTATTTATTATCTGTATCTACGCCATCTAGGGGTTCTACGGTATGTGTGTATGTGTACCCGACATGTGATATTATGATTAGTGATATGACATTGTATGTTGATTTATTACCTTTGGGAATTGATCATTTTGACTGCATATTGGGTATGGACTGGTTAACAAAGTACCGTGCAACTATTGACTGTGTGAATAAGTCTGTTAAATTTCATCCACTTAGGTTACTTGAGTTTGTGTTTACTGGAATGGGGTAGTCCCTCTCCCATACTTGATTTCTGCTATGAAAGCTGTTAAATTGTTTAAGAATGGATGTAAAGGGTATATGTGTTGTGTTTTGACTGTGACTTCTGATAATCCCACTGTAGAGAACATCCCTGTAGCAAATGAATTTCCTGATGTATTTCCAACTGACTTGCCGGGAGACTTAATTGATAGGGAAATTGAGTTTACTATTGATGTTGTGCCCGGAACACAACCGATTTCCGAAACCCTATATAGAATGTCAACTTTTGAACTGAAAGAGTTGAAAGTTCAGCTCCAAGAACTCTTAGACAAGAAATTTATTCGTCTGAACACGTCACCTTGAGGTACTCCAGTGTTGTTTGTCAAAAAGAAAGACAGGTCCTTGAGGCTGTGTATTGACTACCGTGAGTTGAACAAGATAACTGTGAAGAACAAATATCCATTGCTCCGAATAGATGATCTATTTGACCAACTTCAAGAAGCATAAGTGTTCTCCAAGATAGATCTTAGATCTGGATACCACCAGTTAAAAGTTAAGGTAGAAGATGTAGAGAAAACTGTATTCAGAACTAGATACGGACACTATGAATTTTTGGTAATGCCGTTTGGGGTGACTAATGCACCTGCTGCCTTCATTGACCTTATGAACAGGGTGTTTAAATCATATCTGGATGAATTTGTTGTTGTATTTATTGACGATATTTTGATTTACTTCAAAAGTAGGAAAGATCATGAGAATCACTTGAGAACCGTGTTACAGACTCTGAGAGAAAAGATGCTATATGCAAAATTTTCCAAATGTGAATTTTGGCTTGATAGTGTGACATTTCTGGGACATGTGATCAACAAGGATGGTATCTCTGTTGACCCACAGAAAATCAAAGCCATTGTAGATTGGCAAGACAAACCAACGTGTCAGAAGTTTGAAGTTTTCTGGGGCTTGCAGGGTATTATCGCAGATTTGTGAAAGACTTTTCAAAACTTTCTATGCCATTGACACAATTGACACAAAAAAATGTACCATTTGACTGGAACGATCAACGGGAGTCAGCCTTTCAAGAATTGAAAACTAGACTGGTAACTGCACCAATTCTGACCCTACCTAAGGAAACTAATGGATTTCAGATTTATAGTGATGCCTCCTACAAAGGTTTGGGTTGTGTGCTAATGCAAAATGGAAAAGTAATTACTTATGCCTCTCGGCAACTTTGTCCTCATGAAAAGAATTACCCAACTCATGATCTTGAATTGGCAGTTGTGGTGTTTGCTTTGAAAATCTGGCGTCACTATCTGTACGGCGTAACTTGTGAAGTGTATACCAATCATAAAAGTTTAAAATATTTCTTTACTTAGAAGGAATTGAACATGAGACAGAGAAGATGGCTGAAATTGTTAAAAGACTATGACTTGCAAATTCTATATCATCCAGGGAAGGCAAATACTGTTGCAGATGCATTGAGTAGAAAATCTATCGGGAATTTATCATGTTTGCTCACTGGTCAGAGAGAATTGTTGTGTGAATTGCAACGAAATGAAATTGAAGTGGTTTTGCGTGAACATGGTGGAATTCTAGCTGCTATTTCTACCCAACCCATAATTATTGAAGAGATAAGAGACAAGCAACTGCAAGATGCATTTCTGAAAAAGATTGTGGATGAAATTGACTCAAAACCGAGATAGGGATTTGTGCTTAACAATAATGTGTTGAAATTTCATAATCACCTTTGTGTACCAGATTGTTGTGATTTGAGAAAACGTGTTATGATTGAAGCCCATAATTCCAAATTTGCTATGCATCCGGGAAACACAAAGATGTATCATGATTTGAGATAGAACTTCTGGTGGCCTGGAATGAAGAAAAGCATTGCTAACTTCGTGGCTAGATGTTTACATTGTTAGCAAGTTAAAGCAAAACATCAACGACTTGCTGGACTGCTTCAACCGCTTCCAATACCGGAATGGAAATGGGAGCATATTACCATGGATTTCATTGTCGGATTGCCTCGCTCCTCTCGAGGTATGGACTTTATCTGGGTTATTATTGATCGTTTAACTAAGTTTGCCCACTTCTTGCCTATTAAAACTATTTATAATGCGAACAAATTAGCTAATATTTATATGAATGAGATTGTGAGATTGCACGGTGTGCCAGTATCCATTGTATCTAACAGAGACTCGAAGTTTATGTCAAGATTTTGGGAGAGTTTATAACAGGCTTTGGGAACTGAACTGGGATTGAGTAGTGCCTACCACCCACAGACAGACGGCTAATCTGAATGAACCAATCAGACCCTAGAAGATATGTTACGGATGTGTGCCTTAGACTTCCAAGGAAATTGGGAAACCTACTTACCATTAGCCGAAGTTGTGTATAACAATAGCTACCATTCGAGTATCGGCATGGCTCCTTATGAAGCCTTATATGGTAGGAAGTGCCATTCTCCGATTTATTGGGCCGAGGTAGGCGACAGACCATTGTTGGGACTGGAACTTGTGCAAGAAACAACGAAAAATGTGAAATTGATTCAACAAAGATTAAAAACTATACAAAGTTGCCAAAAGAGTTATGCAGATGTCCGAAGACGAACAGAAAATACGAAGTCGGGGATCACGTGTTTATCAAAGTGACTCCTATGAAAGGGAAAACACGGTTTGGAGTGAAAGGCAAATTGGCGCCGAGATATGTTGGGTCATTTGAGATTCTTGAGAAAATCAACCCAGTGATGTATCGGGTAGCCTTACCGCCGGTCATGGAACATAAGCACAATGTTTTTCATGTTTTTATGCTTCAGGATTATTTGAGAGATCCATTACATGTAATTGAGTCGACCCATGTGCTTCTGAAAGACGATTTCACGTACGAAGAAAGGCCTATTCAAATTGTGAATCGCCGGATCAAAAGATTGAGGAACAAGGAGATACCGTTGGTAAAGGTTGATTGGCAAAACCACGGAGGGACTTATGCAACTTGGGAAACAGAAGAGGATATGATGAAGAGATACCCTGATCTATTTCCTTTGGACCCGATGTTTCTCCAAAATGAAGGTAATTCGAGTTTGGAGGACCAAACTCTTTAAGAGGGGAAGACTGTAACAACCCCGACCTCTAATTAATGTTAATCCATGTTTAAATAAGCTTAATACGTAATTAAGATGAAATCCTGAGTTAATTATTTGTGCATTGCATTATTTGTGTCTCTATCTGTCTATTGCAAGAATATCTGTTTGAAATTCTGTTATATTTTGCGAATTGAAGGCCTTATCAGCATTCGATCACGAAATTGATTTGATATGTGTTATTTGGAATTTTTAGAACATTATGGTAGGTTCAATTGAAATTCGATTCGGAATGATTAAATTAGATTAATTAAGGCCATTATAATTAGCTTCAGCTAAATTAATTAAAGATCACTAAGCAAGCCTATATAAGGCATCTATACCACTTAAAACGCATCTCATCTTCATCCTTATGAGCCCAAAACATGGGTGAGAAAGAGAGAGAATAAGGAGAATTGAATTCAAGCTCAAGGATTGTAGAAGGTAGAAAACTTTGAAGCTTTTGGCTTGAAAACTCAAACAATTAACCATCTAGAGCATAATTAAAAGACTAAGGTAAGAATTTAAGCCTTTGGTCTTGTTCTTGAGTTGGTGAATTCATGAATACTAGTGTATTGGGTGGATTATTATGAGAAGTGAGCTAGAATGAAGAAACATAGATCATACCATGCATACATGTCCATTTTAGCACAATTTGAGTTTGATTTCAAAGAATTCTCTCATGCATGCGTCCATCTTACCTTTATTTGGGAATTTATCTTGATTAACATCATTTCATCTCAATTGATCATGTTTGGAAGCTTTGAAGTCAAGATAAAACATGCATGTTATGTTTTTAAAGAGTTGAGTTTTGTTTTGCACAATTGGTAAGCTTTTGGGGCTTGATTTTGTGAAATGACTTTGAATTCATGGTGTTTGATTAGTTTAATCATGTTTTCTCAAGTTTTGGGGCCCAAAGGTTGGATTCTACGGTTTTAAATTTGAGTTTTGGACTTAGGAGTGCAATCTGGAAATCCCAAATTCTACACTTCCGCTCGAGCGGCAGAATCCGCGCTCAAGCGACCTGAGTCCGCTCGAGCGTGAAATGCAAGCCTCCAGAAGTTTCACGTTTTTGCAGACCGCTCAAACGACAAGAGTTCCGCTCGAGCGAGGACCTGAGTCTTACGTTCAAGCGACCATCGAACATAAAAATTACATAACTAGTACTTTTCAAAGTTTGAAGACCGCTCAAGTAAAGGAAGTTGAGCTTGAGCGGTCCCTCACATGTTTGCAGTCTGCTTAAGCGAAGGAAGTTGCGCTCGAGTGGGACCCCTGTTTCTAACATTTTTGACCAGGTGTTTTCAAATGCATTTTTGCATCCTCATTGCATCCTAGGCATTTCTAAGCCCTAATTAAGATGGAATAATGAGGAAAAGAGGTAGAACACACCAAAATAAGAAATAACTAAGTTAATGATTTTGGATGTGTAATTTTGTACGTATTCACTCTATATCTGTGTAAGTCATGCACCGCAAGTTATCTGATCTGTCTACTCTGTCTGTTTGCTTTGGAGCCATCTATAAGTAATAACTTAGTAAAGTTATGTCCAACTTTATTTATTTTCTATACGATGTAATAAGATCTGTTTTTTGAACTGCTATCTAGAATGCTATTTGTGAATCATGAATGAATGTCTATTTTTCTGAAATGTATTTGTGGCATCCATAGTTCACGTGGCCCTCGCCCGAGGGTAACAATACCGTGGCTGACATGCACGTGGCCCTCGCCCAGAGGTAACAACACTGTGGCTTATGTTCATGTGGCCCTTGCTTAGGGATAACAATACCGAGACCTATATTCACGTGGCCCTTGCCTGGAGGTAACAATACCATGGCTACTTGTGCACAAAATGTAAACCTTGTGGTCGTCGGTATCGACTATATATGTGGGTCTCAAGACCAAGTTGATATAATAACTAATGGATGTACCACCTATAACCATTTATGATTCCTAGATAAGTATGTGAATCTGAATCTGTTTCTGATTTGAGATCTGAATATGCATAAGAATTTGTTTCTGATGTAAACTCTAGATTCTAACTCTGAGATGGATATCATTCACTAAACTCTTTACCTTGTTATTATTCATTGGACTTCCGCTCACTCTATTATTTATGTATGTAGGTGATCAGGAGCATGGTCAGGCTCAGTGATGACCGTCTGGAGAGTTTTTGGTCAGCTAGCCTTTGTGCCTCCCGAGGAGGTTTCATACGTCTTATGGTCATGTTTTGTGAATGTCAAGGCTTTGTCTTCTTTTGGGTTATGAACAAGTTTTCTATTAACTGTTTATTGGGCTAAGCCCCTTTTTGGCTATATCTATAATAAATGTGACAATATGACATCATGTATATGTGTATAAAGCTTAAAATTTTTGTCCCATATATGTCTGCACAGCTCAATGGACTATGTATGTTTCTATATTTGCTTCCGTAGTCCCTAATTATAAGTTCTTATGTTCAGAGGCTTTTGGTAATCCAAATATTACTGGTCGGTTACGATGCTAAACCTATAGGGGCGGGTTTGGGTCGTGACCAGCTAGCCTCAATTTAAACTTATCCATAACAGGTTTCCATGTTGACTTTCTTCTAGGATTAGCACCCAAAGACAGACCTAGATACTTAAGTGGTAGTTTTTGAGTCCTGCAGTTCAGTAGGGAGGCAAACTCATCAAGGAGAGGGTTAGAAATTCCAATCCCACAAACCACACTTTTATGATAGTTTATTTTGAGACCTGATGCCACTTCAAAGTACCCGAGGATCCTTTTCAAGTTGAGGACTTCTGACAGCTTAGCTTCACAAAATAGTAAAAAGTCATCTACAAATTGTAGATGAGATATCTGCACTTGATTGGTCCCAATATTTACCCCTTTTAGCAATCTCAGATCCATAGCTCTCTAAAGAAGTATATTTAGTGCTTCTGCAACCAAGTTAAACAAGAATGACGATAAGGGGTCCCCTTGTCTGAGACCTTTCTATGGGCTAAATTCCTTAGTTGGTGAGCCATTGACAAGTATAGAAATTCTTGCAGTAGAGACACATTCTTGAATCCAGGAAATCCATTTGTGACCAAACCCAAAATTTGTTAACATTGAGAAGAGGAAATTCTAGTTAATGGAATCAAAGGCCTTTTCAAAGTCTAATTTGAATAGAAGCCCTGATTTCTTAGATTTGGACCATCTATCCACAACTTCATTTGCAATCAATACTTCATCAAGAATGTTTCTTCCTCTCAAAAAGGCTGATTGTGCATCTCCAATTACTAAGGGCATGACTTGTTTAAGTCTAGCTGTAAGGACTTTAGAAAGTATTTTATATACAGAGCCAATCAGACTAATAGGCCTAAACTCATTGAAGGTGACAACTTTCTCCTTCTTTGGGATGAGGGTGATAAATGAACTATTCAATCCTAAACCCAATCTTCCGTTAGCATGGAACTCTTTCATAAATTTGAGGACTTCATCCTTGATCACCTTCCAGCATTTCTGAAAAAACATCAGGTTGAATCCATCTGGTCCAGGGGCTTTGTTCCCATTACAGTCTCTTATTGCTGCCCAAACCTCCTCCTCAGAAAATTCTGCTTCCAGCATATGAAAGGAAGCACTGAGCCATACACTATTGAATTCCCCTGCTAATACTAGTCTGTGCTTCCAATCATCTGTAAAAAGATTTGAAAAGTGAATCCACACCACATTTTTTACATGGTCTGGCTCCTTAACTACCACATCTCCTACTGTGATGGAGTTGAGTGTGTTCCTGGATTGCCTACTACTAGCCATAACATGAAAAAATCTAGTGTTCCGATCCCCTTTCAGGTTCCAGTCCAGCCTAGATTTTTGAAGCCATTCTCATTCCAACTTCCTGCTTAACATCCACATTTCTGATTTGTTATCTCTTTGCAACTTCAATTCTTCCTCATCTAAGGGCTTGGATTTAGCTTTCAGATCAAGATCATGAAGTGCAATTTCAGATTCTTGCAATTTGGATGCAACATTGCCATAAACCTCTTGACTCCACTTTTTTAATGCCTTCTTAAGAGTTTGCATTTTTCTCTGTATGATGAAACCATCAAACCCAAACAACTGTGGTACTCTCCAAGTGTTCTCCACAAAGGAAGCTAGACTAGGGTGTAAGAACCATGCATTCAAAAATTTGAAAGGTTTAGGCCCCCAATCCCGCTCATCTTCCATGAGCACAATTGGGCAGTGATCAGATACAAATCTGGGTAGACCCCATAGTTTGAGCTTAAACCTCTCCAACCACTCAAGGTTAAGAAGAAACCTATCTATTATACTCCATTTATTGCCATCACAAGCATTACGCCAAATGTATTTTCTACCTAGCATTTGCACATCAACCACCTCACATTTATCTATAAAGTCATTAAACTCTTTCATGTCTCTATCCCTACATGAGACTCCTATTATTTCCCCTACATTCCTAATCTCATTGAAATCACCACCAAGACACTAGGGTTTGGGAAAAGAATTTTTCAGATTTAATAAGGTCACCCATAATTTCCTTCTCCTTATTACATCATTAGGAGCATAAATATTGACAATAACACAATCAAATGAGTTATGAAGCTTGCCTGATAATAGAATGAAATTTCTGTTGCTGTAATATTCTGAGAGCTGAAAGACTTTTGGGTCCCAGATACAGAGTAAACCACCAGCCATGCCTTCAGCATCCACATTTATGGACTCCAACTTATCTCTAGGCCAAAGACTTTCATCACAGATCTGGTGATGCATGATTGTTTTGTTTTTTAAATCAAAGCCATATCTATTTTTCTATCTTGCAAAATTTTTTGTTCTTTCTTCTCTTTTCAAGCCTTCCCACCCCTCTGATATTCCAGCTTAGTGTCTTCATTAAAAACAAGTATGTCACTAGTTTCACCTATGTGGAGCTGATTATTCCACAAAGCCAATCCCTCTAGCCAATCTCTCCTTATCTTGCTCCTTCATGTGTGTTAATTTTTTAATTACCTCAGATTCTTGCCCCTTGTAATCAAATCCCAAACTTTTCCCCACCTGCAATGTTGCATGAGCTTCTTGAAGAATATCCCTATGAAAAGATGGTTGCTCTAGAACTGGATTATGGTTGTATGAAGTAGGTACTATTGTGGATTTTGATCTTAGGCTTTTGATAGTGCCTTTGCTTGTTCCTACCCCTTTCTGTCCAAATCTTCTAGCAAACCCAAATAACCTACTTGCTAGCAAAGGATATTTGCCCCTATTACTTCTGATTCCTTTCCTTTTGCCTTTCTTGAACCGGTTACTAGTGGAACCTGAAATAAATGGGCTGATAGTGTCTCTAGCCTCTGGCTAAGAACTCATCCCTGATGCTCCACACACTGGCCTTACAGATGGTATATTTAATCCAACAGCAAAAGGCCCGATGGGTTGCAGTCCTGAATGGGTATGATCAAGGACTACTTCAATAGGTTGTAGCCCAGATTGATCAGGGCCCAAATCTACCTCTAGACGAATGCCAGATCTTTCCTTTAGAGGCTCACTTAGGCTCTGAATAAAGCCTGGGGTGAGTATATGACCATTTACTATAGGAGCTACAAAAATTGCTTTTTGAGTGTCATGATTGCACCCTGTTCTTAGTTGTAAATTTCCTACTAGCTAATCTTGAACAACTTTTTGAGCATCATGAGTACACCACTGCTTCTGCTGCAGGCTTTTTGCTGGAAATGATGATTCTATCGCAATTGTGCCCTCTTCATTTGAATTTCCCGCACAGTTGTTAGTCTCTGCCACTGTTGATGCAAGACTCCAACTACCACCAACAGTCAAGTCATCCATTGCCTTCATCCGAGATGTCATAGCCCCTCTTGCCACATCATACACTCCTTCCACTTCATCTTCCTTGTCATTATCTTCTTCCTCTAAGATGTTTTCTTGAATGAGTTGGGGTACACCATTAACTTTGGAACACATAACTTCTTCTACCTCCTTAGAATTTATTTCTTTACAGCTGGTACTAACCTCCTCTGCACTCTGCTCTTCAAATACTCTAATTGGATAAACTCTTCTTTTAACTCCAGATTGATACTTGTACTTATCGGATCCATAACATTTGTAACTATTCTGAATCTTCCACGTCGAAATGATTTGGGTGTACCGATATCTCCATCTAAGAATACTATATGTCCCCAAAGTCTTCCTATTTTTCTAAAGGTATCTGAGTTCCATAGATTAGAGGGCACCCCGTAATAACTAATCCAAACATGTCTTTCCTGTTGAAGATATATACTTGATTTCCATTCTGTGATATACTCACACCAGTCATGGAACCACTCCTTAAGCAAGGATTTTTTGCTCATCAAGTCTGCCTTGGAATGAAATGTAATGATTACATCTCACCCTCTTCCTTCTCTTACTAGCACATTCTTTACCTCTTTTTTTATAAGTTCATTTTCACCTGCAGAATAGAGTGATTTGCTCTGAGTCTCATGAGCATCCTATTATATAGCCACCCATTACCGACCTCTTCTACTCTAATAGTTGTGTGCGGTGTAGATCTGGGTTGAGCTCCTTTGATAACCTCTGCAAACGACCTTTCATCTGTGCCTTAATTCCATATATTTTTGTTTGCCATAGCTGATTTGTTTCTAACGACTGTTGGTCATGCTGGTAGGGATTTCAGCCTCTGTCTTTCCTCGATACGTTTAGCATACTCTGCAATATTGACTATCAGGGATTTGTTGTCTATCCACAAACCATTTGCTTTTTGTTCTGCTACAGTAGCTGCAATAAAACAATCATAACAAACGAATCCAAATCTTGTGTTTGTTGATTTCCTCCTCTTTTGTGGTACGAAGACATCCTTGACCACCCCAAACTTCGTGAATAGATCATACAAATTCCTTGGTGCCATGGAGTCAGGCAAGTTATCCACAAAGAGTGTAAACAAACCTGCTCTTCGATCTTCAGACCACAAGTTAAGATTTGCTTATCTTTCTCTTTTCTTAACCATTGGAATCCAACCTCCTGGTCTTTCTTTGCTTTCCATTTTTTACACACAAACATTCATATGTAGGTCCCCACAAATTATGGGTTTCACTCACATGTGAATTTTATTATTTCATTATAATTTTTAAAGAGGTAGATTTTTTCTAGTCCAAAATATAGATTGGAAGGCGCTAGGCTTTGGGGGTCTATCATGGATCCTATTTTGACAATTTAAATCGTTCATTTTGTTAGACATTTTGTGTATTTCATTCACACAAAAAAATAGGTCGATTCGACAATCATAACCTATTTAATTTATCGCGTTTGTCACGGAAAAAAAATAGATAACAATTTTGTTTTTTGAAATAAATCATACATTTTTTTGTGACAAATGTAATAAATCACTACAAGAAAAAACACATTTAGCGACTAAATTTTTAGTCGCCAAAAGTCGGTTTTTTAGTTTCCCCGACTAAATTTTTTAGTCGCCGGTTTGGTCACCGGAAGACGGTCGGGAAAGGTATTGGCGACTAAAAAACTTTTTGTCGCCAAAAATGAAGTCTTTAGCGACCAAAACTTTGGTCGCCAATAGTCAATTATATTTTTTAAATTATACATTTACCGACCAATTTTTTAGTCGCCAATAGTCAATTATATTTTTTAAAATTATACATTTACCGACTAATGTTTTAGTCACCAATACTCAAGGAATCGGCGACCAAACATTTTAGTCGCCAAAAACTCATTTGTGAAAAAAAAAAATTACACTTTGCTCGTGTGAAGAATCGAACCATCAACCTCCCACACTACAAACCTTATACAACACACTCTATCCACTATGCCTCCATAACACCATATGATTATATATGCAACATATATTATTTATATAGTACTTAGACCCGTATTAATATAAAAATATATATAAACATAATTATTTTTTATTGAACATAATTTATGTAAAAATAAATTATTTAGTAAAAAAAAAAAGAGATCACTTTTGGCGACAAAACATAATTTTAGTCTCCAATTCTATACTTTTGGCTACTAATTATTTTTTAGTCGTTAAAAAAAAATTTCCGCGCTAAAATTACCACTTTTGGCGACTAAACTTCTTTTTAGTCGCCAAAAAGCTTCACTTTTGGCTACTAAACATGTTTTTAGTCGTCGAATGCTTCACTTTTGGCTACTAATTTTTTTTTAGTCGCCAAAGGGCCTTACTTTTAGCTACTAAAATTTTTTTAGTCGGTAAAAGCCTCACTTTTGGCGACCAAACAGATTTTTAGTCGCCGAATGCCTCACTTTTGGCTACTAAATTTTTTTTAGTCGCCAAAAAGCCTTACTTTTGGCTACTAAAATTTTTTTAGTCGGTAAAAGCCATATATCGGCGACCAAACAGATTTTTAGTCGCCAAAACCTATACTTTTGGCTACTAAATTTTTTTAGTCGCTAAAAATCTTTACTTTTGGCTACTAATGCATTTTTAGTCGCCAAAACCTATACTTTCAGCGACCAAATGTGATTTTTTAGTCGCCAAAAGTGCTTTTTGTTATAGTGAATTGAACAAGTTACAATTATCAGATTGATCCAAACTTTTTTGTGGATGAAATACACAAAGTGCGTGACAAAATAAATGGTTCAGATTATCGAAATGAGACCTGTGATGGATTTCACAGGCCTAAACAGCTCCCTCCAATCTAGATTAGATTTTGGATCTGGACTGGAAGGATCAACCTCTGATTTTTAAATGCTACTAATATAGAAATAAATCTTCCGTGATTTATTTGAGTGATATTAGTGTTGTTAAATCACAAAATGAAACTCATACACTCATATATCTATGAGCTCCACACATTATAAGACCCATGCATATGTGAGTATATGTATGTATTCGATTTTTATAAGTTGTTTTTGTTTTAATAGCACTACTTAAACTTAAAATACCAATCCATTGGAGGCTCCAGTTAGCTAATTTTCTGCTATACTACCCCACAATCAGTTGGCTTTCTCTAACTTCAGTCTTCAAGGAAACGTTTCCTTAACAATGTTTTCTTCCTATCATGGTGAGGAGGGAAAAAAAACAAATAAATACAACTTCATGCTTAAATACCAGATAATTACTGCATTAGAGCTATGAATTTAAATGTGTGGGAGAAAAAAAAAAGTATTATTATTGGGTTGTATTATTCGCTATGGTCAATCTAACAACTGGTCTCACGTATTTGTTCTTTCATGCTCTAATATGAAATATGTCTTGGTAATAAAAGTACCTTGCATCATCTTATAAATCATTTTAAACATCATTCGATGCTGATGTGGATGCAAACAGTGATACTCTTGATGATAGCCATTTGTTTTTTCTTGACAGACCCCCAACCTTATCTTAGATCATTGTCATTTCACAATGAGTTTTTGGACCTTGGAAATTGAAATATTTGGTGAACTCAATTAAAATATGTACCATACATAGAATGTGCACTATTGTTTCTTATGTAACATCTAACAGTCCTCACAGTGGAAGACTCATTTAACCATGTTAGTAAAGTATACAAAATGAAGAGACTAGTGCATGAATGTGACTTCTTTTCCTTTTTTCCAATTTCCCCCTTTTTCTTATCTCTTTACTCCTTTTTTGATCTTTATTTTCCTCTTTAATTCGAATGTCTGCACTGTGCCCGTACATCAGGGCACACAAAAACATGCATGCCAAGAAACAATTTTAAGATAGGTGAGTCGATCCAAAACATACAACAAAACTTGACTAGCTTGGAGAGAGTTAACCAGACAGCCATTTCATTAATGGGTCCATCGTCCAGGTGAAGATCTGGAAAGAAAAGACAAGATTATTTTCTAAGAAGTGGCATGCATTATTGCACTGTAGTAGTCACTAAATGTTTTTGAAGCCCCCACATAGATGTTGTTTGGCCTGTTTGGATCTTAAAAATGTAATAAAGAAAAAAGAAAAGGAAAAGAGAAAAGTGAATTAAATAGAAGTCAATTTTTTCTACAAATTCTTCTTTCTGTATTTTCATATAAAATTTTCGTAAAATTTAAAATTCAAATACAACATAAAACAAAATTATATACGATTCAAGCTGGTGTAGATTTCATGGGATGATATATATGAAGAGGCATACCGCTATGGCTTATTGTTGTAGTAATTTGGTACTAAAATAAAATTATCAATAGTATATATACATGATAGATTAAAAGTTGGTTCAATAATCAACAAAAATGGACAAGCCCTTTCATGGGTGGGGATGAAATGAAGACTTTTAAAGCACTTCCCTCCATTTATGCATGTAACACTGTAGCTAATCTTGTTTTGTTGATTAAAAGAAAAGAAAAGGCTACATAATTTTATTTTAAGCAAAAGCCTTATAGCCTAGATAATCTAGAGGCAAAGCTTTTTTGCCACTGAATTCTCTTTAAAATCCAGTTTACAAAGACAGTCACCAAAAGAGATGAAACATTGCAATAATGGAGTTCAAAAAGGGCCTCTTGCTTTGGCCCCCCACTACTTACCCCTTCATCAAAAAAATAAAAGCCACCATTTTAAAGCCAACAGCTTTAGGGTTGCAAGAGAATATGCATGGATCTCCTCCTCCTTCAACTCTTGAATAGTTTTCTAAGCTCAACTTTTAGCTCCCATCAAGCACTCATCAGTACCATCTTTTCCTCTCTGCAAAGTTTGCCATTACTAAAACCTCTCTCTCTCTCTCTCTCCAACATCTGGACCACTTTATCATCAACTTTGCTTTTCTTCAAGAAATATGCGTCTTATGATTCTTTATTCTCAAATCTCCATGTCCCAAAACATTTACAATCGTTGGATTATGTGAAGATCTCAAGGTACAGAAATCTTGAGATATGATCCAACAGTTGTAAGTGTTTTGGAACAGGGAGGCAGAGGAGTTTGGAAACAGAACATTATCTAGTGCTGAAATATGCAGTCTGTAAAATTCCCATAGGATCAAATCCAACCGTTGACTGATGAAGGGTGACAGATGGATTGAAAACCAACACCCAAGAAATCCCTAGTTTGCCCTGCAGCAGCAGCAGTACCGTCTTCATTCTGTATGTTCCTTCGCTTTGACGGGTACATCTGCAACTGATTAAAAGTGGAGATATCATTCACTGAGCTCTCCACATCACTTCTTCCAAGACTAGTTGTTATTGGGTTTGTACCATACATTCCAAAAAACTTGTTCCCATCTTGAACTTCATTGTTGTTATTGCACTTAATCTCAAAGCTTCCTAGGAATGATGATGGGTCAGTAGTAGTAGAAGTTGCACCGATTTGCGCAGCTTTCTGCAATAAAGCTGTCGCAGACATAGTTGCCGAAGAAGATGTTTGATGTGAATGGTGTTGGGTGCTATACAAGGAAGGAACACTAACAAGTGATGAAGAGCTTGTTATTTCTTCAGTATTGATGGAAGAAAGCTTGTTTCCAAACACCCAATTCAACTGATAATCGGATGGTGGAGGATTCGAACATGGAACAAATGGATCACCATAAACTGGTCCTGAACTCACCGACCCAATTTGATGAATCTCTTGAAGATTATTATTGTTATTGTTCATCCATGGTGAGAGACCTCGTTTGCTTGGATCGATTGTTTCATCATTGTTTGAGATTGGCTTGAAAATTGAAGAGAAATGTTGGGGCATGCCATGGCCTGTTGGAGTTCCAATGAATTGGTAATTGATGTTGTTAGTCATTGCATTGTTGATGCTTGATGCTGCAGTAACTCTAGCTGTTTCTTCAGCCAAGGCATCACAAAAGGCCCTATGAGTGATGAAGCTATCTCGCCTGTTTGCAAAAAATTCATAACTAATCAGTACATACAGCAGAAAGAAGTACATATGTGCATATCAATGTTAAGAAATGAAAGGTGAGAACAAAAATTCCCTTCAAAACAAAAAAAGAACAAAAACAAAAGAAGATTGTATGGTGAAAATCTAAACTTTGATTCAGGCTCATCGACATGGGTTTGCAATAATGAAAATGGGAAAACATCTCAGCTACACAATCAAGAAAAGTAACAAAAGGAATTATTACTTCCAAGACATGCCTAAGACATTGATTAACAGATAAAGAGATACAATACAAATTTAAGAAGATATTTCAAGTAATGAAAATCAACAATGTCTTTTTAACAACCTTTCTTGTCTTCACTATGATCCCTCTTTTCATCCCCCAAAAAACCCAGAGAGAGAGAGAGAGAGAGGTATTCTAGTGCTCCTTGACATAGACAAAAATATCACAATCACTTAAAGTTAAAATACACTTACAGGCCTCATTAGCCTCCTTATCTTCTTCTTTTGGGTTTTCTTCTTCAAAAGATTTAATTAAATTAAAACACTATTACTCTAAAATCTAGATAGAGTAGAGAAACAATTACCGCGAAAATATTGTCCCACAGTCACATTTGTATTCCCTAGTGCCACAGGTTTTCGAGTGTGCCTTCCAATCTGACTGCACAGCATATCGCTTTGAGCACTTCTCACACTTCCACTTCTTCTCCCCGTGCTTTCGAGAAAAGTGCTTCTTTATACCAGTTAGGTCTCCAAGAGCCCTCGAAGGGTGGTGGTGGACACAAGTCTTTTCGGGGCACACGTAAACACGCTTCCTAGGTTCCTTGCTAGTTCTCTGCTTGAGCTTCCATGGAAGGTTGTGTCCTCGCCGATGCAATTGCAAGTTCTGATCTCTCTGAAACCCTTTCCCACATATCTCACACAAGAATCTGTTGGTGGCCATGAGGGTCTTGGGCGATAAGGCGATGACTTCAGCTTCAGGATCTGAGAAATGATTGTTTCATGATTACCCATATGTCAAATAATGTAAAAATTAAATTAATCATGAATATCCATGAATATACCAGTGCTCATAAAGCTAGACAGAAAGAAAGAAATCATCAAGAAAAGCTAAACAAACATGTAAACAAAAATAATAAAAAAATTTGGGTAGAAAAAGGAGAGGCCTGCCTGGAGTTCCTGGGAGGTTTCTCTTCTTCTTTAGAGGGGGAGGATTGGATCCACCAGTTGGGTTTTGAACAAAACTGTTTGGAATTGTTTCTTCTGCCATTTTCTCGAACATGTCAACTCTTTCTTCACAGTCTGGTTCAACACTTCAACCCACAAACAAAACCGAGAAAGGAAAAGGAGATGATGTACAAAATCTTGAAAATAGAATTGAAAGAAAAAAAAAAAACCACAAACACAAACACAGAGAAAGAGAAAGAGAGAGAGACAGATACCTTCAGTTATATGTTTTTTTTTTTTTTTTGATCGGCAAAGAAAATCTTTATTGATGAAACATACAAGGTATGAAGATTACATCAATAACATATACCTTCTGTTATATGTTATATGTGATGTCAACCTAAACAATAGTAGTCAATATCTGGAGAATTGGATCTGCCTGTACTCTCTCTCTCTCTCTCTCTCTCTCTCACACAGACAGAAACACAACAAGGGGAGTATTAGAGATGGAATTAAAAGAAGACAGCAGAGAATGAGTGCCTTGATAAGGTTATAACCTTAATAACATGAGCTGATAAATTGGAGGATTAGATCTCTCTCTCTCTCTCTCTCTCTCTCTGTGATATGTCTTGCAGTCTTTTTTTAAGTGCTTTTGGTTGGAATGGAATAAAGAGTGAAAAATATATATTAGTATTAGATGGGATGGGAGGCGGTGAAAAGTGAAAGTTGGGGTGGCCAAAACCTAAAGGTGTATGATGACACATATGATGAGTGAGAGGCCCTGGGAAAGGGAAAGCTACTCTCTCTGTCTCTCTCTCTCTCTGCTTTGCCTTTTCCACTGGAATGATTATCCCATAATTTGGTTGCTTTTTTGTTTTATATTTTTCTACTCTGCTCTCTTCCTAGCACCATACTTAAAATATTTTTTCTTTATTCTAAACTATTAGCTTAACTATTTGCAAATGCCCCACATAAATTTGTGAGCAACTCTCTTGTTTATCCTAAGCAATACCTACATATAAAGTTGTAATCTTACTTGCAAAAAAAAAAAAAAATTCATAGCAGTACTAATTGTTCAATAATATTACTACATATCAAAAAAAATTACTTGAAAAATTATCTCGAAAAACAAATCAATGAATTATATTTATTGTAAGTGTGACTTATATTTCATTAATTTTAAATTTATATCGTACACTTTACTTTTGAACTATGTATCATTGCACATTATGAAATATACTTTAACGGTGATAATATCGTTATCAAATATGAAAAGAGCTCTAGTAGAGCTGCTCTGGCAATGCATGCACCAAAAAAAAACAAGAAAAAAAGACAAAACACAACAAGGAAAAAGAGAATGCTATTTTAGAGCTCTGCTATTTTAGAGCTCTAAAATATTTTTCTATCATTATATCCAATATCTACTTGGTCATCCTCACTCATGAGGTTCTTTTAATTACTCTTTGGAAATCTACCTACTTTTGCAAGGTTGTGGTTGTGTCTGTCAAAAGAGGAAGCAGTGGTGCGGATGCTGAGTATAGGTATTATAGGAGTATATTGATATGGCAAGATTTTAAATTTTTTTAAAAAAAAAATAGTATGTTTAAAGAAAATGCATTAGATACATATTTCATATATCCAATTTGTATATAGTCGTATTGGATAATTTGTTTCACGAGATCAAATACCCTCTAATAAAAATTTACTGAAGTATAACTAAAACGTTTTTTGGTTAGTAAATTCTTAAAAAAACAAAAAACAAAAACAAAAAGGATCATTCATACAAGGACTTCTAAATTATTGAGAAGTAGCACTTTACTCCTAACTATAAAACCGACCTCTTTCCGTAGGAGGTCCAACTGATATGTTTTTTTTTTTTTTTATAATCTAGAGGTCCATTAGTATGGTTTTATTATAATTTAAGGGACAAAAATAATTTATGAGTCAATTTGTACATATTTATAATGTAGAGAGAGTCAAGGTTTAGAGGGTTTTCATGTAAATAACTGAAACAAAAACAAAGAAACACGGTGCAGAAACAGAGGGAAAAAGAATCAAAACCAGCAAAGAAAAGAGAAGAAGACGCCATCGGACGAATATATGTCAGAGAAAAAGTGGTTACAATACATATTGGAGGTGAATCTCACTGAGTTAGTGATTGGAAGATATAAGGAGATGTTATATTCGGAACTTCATTAAATGTTGGACATGTAATATATATCAATTCTTGGAAGCCAGTTCTGGATACAGTGAAGTCTAGGTTGACTGGGTGGAACAGAAAGCTTCTTTCCTTTGTAGGTAGATTAACTTTGATTAAGTCCGTTTTATCTAACCTTCCTATTTATTATCTATCTTTGTTCAGAATGCCTTGTGGAGTGGTTAGAGAGATTGATAGACTTGAAGCTTCTTTTCTTTGGGGTAGGAATGGTTTGAAGAGGAAGGTTCATTTGGTGAAATGGACTAAAATTTCTAAAAGTCTGAATCAAGGTGGACTGGGAATTAGAAGACTTAAGGATGTCAATGTAAGCTTACTTCTTAAATGGTGGTGGAAATTCAGAAGTGAAGTAAATGCTCTTTGGAGAAGAATGTGGTGCAGCAAGTACATGATTGAGGAGGTTCATTGGTTCCCACCTATAAACTCATCAGCTAGATTTTCTAGAATCTGGAGAGATGTTCTTGCAATTGCTAGTCATAATCAACCTCTTGGGGAGTTCTTTGTGGGAAAGTATCAAATAAAGGCTGGCAATAGAAGTATAATCAAGTTTTGGTATGATAAGTGGATTGGAGGTAGATGCCTTAAAGATGAATTCCCTAGATTATTTAGTTCGTCAATTACAAAGGAAGGTACACTGTCTTATTTCTTTGAGAGGAAATCCAGCTCCAGGGAGTGGAACTTCTTCTTCCGTAGGTTATTAAATGATTGGGAAAAGGCAGAGGTTAACAGGTTGGCTGCAGTGCTACTGGTGGCCCCTCCTCTGAGATTGGATGAAGAAGACTACCCTGTTTGGATGGGTCTAATGGTGACAGTTTTAAGGTCTTAGACATATATCGGTTTAATGATTCTCTCTTGGACCCTTCTTTCCAAATTTGTAAGTTTGTGTGGAATAATGGCATTCCCCCCAAAGTCTAATTTTTTGGGTGGTTGGCATGGAGGAATAGAGTTAAAACAAGGGTTCTCTTACAACATATAGGTGTTCTGAACAGTAATGCTTCTGTATTATGTACTTTTTGCAAAATTGAAAATGAATATGCTATTCATGTCCTATTACATTGTCCATTTTCATGGCAGGTGTGGTCTAATTAAATGCTTTGGTGAGGGTGTTTATGGATGGTGCCAAGGACTATTGATGGCTTATTTCATTAGTGGTTAGGTTAAAATCATAAGAAACTAGTTAGGAGATTGTGGAGAGCCTTGCCCTCTATTGTGCTTTGGTCAATTTGGAAGTTAAGAAATGATTGTATTTTTAATGGAGTGCAGCCTTGTGGGTCTAAGTTGGGTGAGCTTATTAAGATTAGATTTGCTTTATGGGTTAAAGATTTTTTAAAAGACGTACTCTGCTATGGATTTAATCAACAATTTGGCTCAGATTAAAGAATACAATTGAGGATTGCCATGGATTTAATCAACAACTTGCCTGCTGATTTGGATCCTGGACTGGTATATCTGGTGGGTATGGTCTGATATAATCTGAGGGCTGCTATTGGGTCTGCTAGAATCTGGGCTGCTATTTACATTGATGTATAGGTTTGCTAGAATCTGAGGACTGATATAATCTAAGGATTGCTTCTGGGTCTGTTAGAATCTGAGGGCAGTTATTTGGTTTGCATCTAATGGGGTCTGGTCTGTAGTGGTTACCGGTTTGGTATTTTAGGTGGATTAAAAGTGACATGGGTTACTGTTAGCATAAGGTTTCTCTGCTATCTTGGTTTCTTTTGTTGCTATCTGTTGCTGTTGTCTTTGTATCTGATAGGGTCTGGTCTGTAATGGTTGCTGGTTTGGTATTTTTGGTGGATTAAAAGTGACTTGGGCTACTGTTAGCATAAGGTTTCTCTGTTTTCTTGGTATCTGTTGTTGCTATCTGTTGCCGCTGTCTTGTGTGTATCTGTTGTTGTATTGCAAGCTCTGGTTGTGTGTTGTAGGTATCTGTTGGTCTCTCACCAACAGGCACTTGGTTTGGTGCTGCCATGTGATTGTGCGAGCTGCTTAGTACCAACCTAGTTAGGATTGGGTTGTCTCGCTATGATGGCTTTTGCATCATTCCTCCCATTTTTTGTTGATGTTTTCTTCCTTACGTATAAGGTTCTCTATCATCAACAAAGTGTTCTTAGTTGTTAATCAAAAAATAAAAAATAAAATGTAATATATATCAATTGAACGATGAAATTAAAAATGAATAAGAGAGTGAGCACATTCAAAGTGTCATTGGATAATCTGGGTTGATTGACAAGGTTTCCAAGTTACAATCGTCGCGGAGGGGTGGGGAATGGATGGCCGCCGCCGGCGACTGTTTGTTTTGTGTTTTTTTTTTTTCAATTTTTTTAATTTTGTTTTATTTTATTTTATTTTATTGGAAATTCACTAACCAAAATCATGTCGTTTTGATTTTAGATCAGGAACTTCTACCCTAGAAGATCTGAACTCATGTTTCACAATTAGCAAAGAGTGTACACTACCTCAGTTTTAAAAAAACAAATTCTGTTTGATTTAATTTTTGAATTATGATATGAGTTTGGAATTATACTTTGAATTTTAAGGTTTTAAAATAAGTTCTAAAAAGAGAAAATTTGTTTGGTTATGAGTTTTGAAAAAAATTGAGTTATTTTGAATTTTGAGTTGTATTTTACAATTTTTTGAATTTGTTTTTTTAAATATTTAAAAAATTTCTTAATTTTATTTTCTTAGGTTAATATTTTTTATTGTAAATATTTATTTATTTTTTAATATGTGTTGTATTTACTACATTTGTACATTATATTTTTTAATTTTAAATATATCATTTTAATTTTAAATATTTTGTATTTTAATTTTTAAATATTTTAAAAAAACTTTGAATATTTTTTTTATTTTTTAAATATTTAATTTTTTTTCAACGTATTTCGAATGTTTGAAGGCCCCACTGTTTAAAAAAAATTGGATCGCTCATATATATTTAAATCATAACAAATTATTTGGCCAATACTTAAAAAAAATAACAAAATATTTTTTTCAAAAAAATAATAAATATTTTCCTTCAAAAATAAAAATTTAAAAAAATAAAAATAATAGTTTTAAAAAACAAAATAAAAAATTGATTTTTTTTTTTAAATAAAGTTTTGAAAAAAATTTAGAAAAAAGTTTGGTTATGAGTTTCGAAATTTTTTTCTCCAAATCATGATTTGAATTTTAAACCAAACGCTACCCAAGTAGGGGTGGCCGCGGGTTGGTTGCGGCTACAGAATCTCCAATTCGTCATCCGTCTATCAGATTAGCGAATTGGAGAAAATTAATCCGCATCCGTTCGCCAATCTGACGGATGTGAATTAGCGGATTAGCGGATTGGCGAATGGATGCAAATCGGTTTGGTGGTTTAAAATTTTATAAATTTTCAATATAATTCAACTTATGCACTTCCTCAAAAAAAATATATATATATATATATACAGTCATTGACTTAAAAAAGTATTACAATCATTGCATACCTCATTCAAAGAAAGAAAATTTGAAACTTTAGAATATTATAATCACTGCATGCCTCATCCACATATTACAATCATAGTATGCATCATCCACATAAAGTATTACAATATGTTGTTTTTAAAATATAAAAACAATTCAAACCACCAAAAGCATGAACAGAGCAGTAGTAGAGATGGTATGCCTCTGTGTTATTACATTTATATTTATTTTTGAAAACAAAAACCAACCAATATCTATCATCTTTTTTATTTATTATTTTTAGAGTTAGATTTTTAATAACCAAAAAATATAGATAAATAATACATTTATTTTTTTCAATTCAAAAAATATATTCAAGTTGAAAACTCTTTTTCAACAGAATATTTAAACTTTTTTTCAATTGAAAACACAAACAGAATATTTAAACTTGAAAACACATGCTTGCGGTTTGGTGGTTCAGTTGTGACCAAAAGAACCTAAAATCCGCCATCTGTCCAAAACTAGACGAATTGAAAAAAATAATTCGCAACCATCTGCTCGTCATCACGCATCCATCCAAAATGCGGCGGATCGGTTTGGTTAGGTCGATTTGAACGGATCCATATATTCGTTGCTCACTCCTATGCCAAAGAGTCCAATTCTAAAAATTTTGTATATAAATTTTCAAATAATATTATTTTTTATTTATTTTATTTTATTTTCAAAACAGAACATGAGGTGTGGGGGTTAAAACCCGAATCCCTCCTCCTCCCCTATTTGATCGAACCCCAGATTTTCCCGTCCTTGAATTTATTTTTTTGTAACGTTTTAATTGCATAATTTATATATATATATATATATGTCCAATTTACCTATTGCTTTTTAAACAGAAATTATTGTCTGATTTTTTAATCATAAAATGGGGCATATATCCAACTTCGGCCCCTCGAACAAAAATTTCTAAATCCACCACTACTAGCAGACTAGCAGTTATGGCAAAGCAAATTAATAGGAATAAACACCAACAACAACTCCTTGTCATCATATATCACTACAACAAATTGAATTTTTAAGAACAAAAATTTAAGGATAAAATCACATTTTAAGAATGAAATATTTTTGTCACTAAAAAAGTCATTAATACATTTTTAGCAAAGAAATTAAACATTTTATTAATAAAGTTATAGTGTTCTACTCATGCTATTTACGGGTTGTGTTTATAATTATTTGTATATATGTAAATTGCTTTTTTTTTTTTACACAAAAAAAAGAATATAACAAATGTAGCATATCTTCAATCAATTATTTTATGTTTACTTTTATTCAAAATTTAAAAATTATGTACGGGCAAAATTTATAGTAACTAAATTAAGAAAAAATTTATTCGTAACGATATTTTTTTACTTCTATCTAAATACTTTAAAAAATAAACTTGAACAAGGCAGTCAATATAAATATTATACATTAAGTAAAAAAATGTGGTTAGCAATTTTGCTTACATAAATTTACTATAGTTTTAATTTCAAATTAAAAAAAATAATTTAAAATATTTTATTTAGCTAGTACCAAATAGAATTTTCTTAGCAAAAATGAAAGTTATAAAATTTTGCTGTAAATTTTCAAATGTCTATTATTAAACATTCTATTCTACTTGCTTGTTTGTTTGCTTGCTTACTTTGGAAGTTTTGATTTTTGTTCTTTACTCCACATTTATCATATTGTTTTATTTATTTTTCTTCTCCTTACTTGATTTTCGCATAATACTTCTTTCATAATACATTTCCAAGTGTATTAATAAAAACATCATACATTTAAAATGTACAAAATTACAATATATAGAAAAAAAGTAAGTAATTGCCCAAAACTAAAATTACTTTAAGAAAAAATAAAAAATAAAAACAAAAATGAAATTGTTTGAAATAGAAAATGATTTATTTATTTATTAATTTTTTAAAAAAATAAACTTTTTAAAGCAAAAAAAAAACTATTCAAAAAAAGGTACAGAAACTAAACATAAAATATAATACAAAAAATAAATGAATTATAAGATTTTCAAGAAGTGAGACTCACAAATAAATTTTATAAAATCTTATCTATTCATATACTTTTTGTGTATACTTTTGTATTTATAATCCTGAGAATGACATTGAAATAATTTACACATTTTGCGTTAGATTCATTCAATAGTTTTAGCAAGTACAGATATAGTAAATTGCATAACACAAAATACAAACAATTGTAAGACAATGTATCTAAAAAAAATGAAAATAACGTTCAATGATGATCTAGAAGCACACCAAACGTTTTAATGGGAGGTATAATAAGATAAATCACCATAAAAGAGGAAGACAACTTTTTTTCATCATAACAATTACATAACTCAATATATAATTTTAATGTCTCTCACTCTTTCACATATCTAATTCTCTATCAATATTAGAATGAATGCATGAACTAAAAAAATGGAACATTTGAGAAGACAAAGAGATGTGGTTTGAGACATTTCAATTCCTGAATTTTATTAATTAATAGTTATTAAGTTTCAATGGTCGGGCTTCTAATATTTGTTAGCCATTAAAGTTAAGTTCTTTTTATTTTTTTGATCAACAAAAATAAAACTTTATTGAATTAGAACCAATGAAAAGATCCTTACATCTGACATTAATAAAGGAACAAAAAAGCCATGCTACTAGCATCATAGTAAACTTTACTCATCTCTACTAGGTTGGCACAAGAAGCCATCCAATCATGTGCTAACACAAGCCAATAGCTAGTTGGAGAGAATCCAACCAGCAGAAAACCAAAATAGAACAACACAGCAACCAGACACCGAAATCAACACAGCAGCAGCAAAGCAATACAGAACAACACAGTAACAGCAGCCTCGCAAAACAAAGAAATAGACAGTAACAACCACTATAGCCCAGAACAAAGAGATAGGCAACAACAACCACAACTCAAAGCCCCCTGATAGATTTCAAATTAAAGAGCAAGTCATTGACTGAAAAAACCACTCCCTTTGTCACAACCCAAACCCGCCCCTATGGGTTTAGTACCACAACCGGCCAGTAATCCGAGATTACCGAAGGCCTGCTTAACAGTAAAACAGTAATACAGAGTACAGGGGCTGGCGGAAGCCAAGACAGTAATTAAAAGATGTCCAATGAGCTGTGACAGTCTGTATGCAAAAAAACTTTTTATAACATATTCACATTCAAACAAAGCAGCATGTGCATACATCATATACAGATATTCGGTTAGGGACCGAATCCCTACCATGACAGTACAGTATAGGTACAATCTATACAGTATTACAAAAACAGATACAAAGGGGGAAATCTAAAACACCCCTAGGCAGCCTTAGCTTGAACAAATCTAGAACCTCGCAGTGAGGCACGAAGGTTGGCTTGACAAAACAGGAGCTTAGCCTGACGCTCTTAGCAATGGTCCGGTGCCTGTACACCTACATATATATATGAGTAGTGAGCTAAAGCCCAGTGAATAACATATGCGTAAAGTGGTTAAGAATGAATGTCCTTTCAGTATTGAAAAACAGTCATTTATCAGTATAACAGTTATTCGATCATAGCAGTCATAAGTGGTACATCCAATAGCAAACAGTACAGTAGGTCTTAATAGACCGAACAGTCAGTTGATGGCCATCATATCAGTAAACAATAGTGGTTCCAACATGGGAACCGACAGAGATCTCTGTAACAGTAACAGTAACAGTTCAGTAACAGTAAATTGCTATGGATGCCACGAATACAGTTCACAAATAGGACAAACATTCATTCAGTAAACAGTGTCATTTCATAAGGCAGTACAGTCATTTGTTCGGAAAATAATCTCAATTGAACATATCTTTACAACATTGTTACTTACAGAGCACTGGGCTACAAGCAGCTAAAACGTCCTCGGATGCCAACCCTACACAGTTACAGAACGAACACACACTAAGCTACACAGTTGGGAAAACAATAACTTAATCCCTAATTTGCCTTGGTGTGGTTCTACATCAATATCCTCCTTAAGATGCCTTAAACATGCCCTAGGAATGCCTAGGATGGAAAGATGATGCAAAGATGCACTTTTAAACACTTTACAAAATTTTTAGAAAACAGGGGGTCACACTCGAGTGTGGCTTTATACGCTCGAACGGACATGCAGACAAAGGATCCCGCTCGAGCGTCACTTTCCTCGCTCGAGTGGACTGCAAAACATGGAAAAGTACTGGATTCACGAAATTCGCGCTCGATGGGCGCTCTATACCCGCTCGAGCGTGAGACACAAGTCCTCGCTCGAGCGTGAATTCCCCCGCTCGAGCGACTGTAAACACATGCAAAGTACTGGATACACGCATTTCCCACTCGAGCGTCACTTTTCCCGCTCGAGCGTACTGCATGAACTCAGAGTGTACGCTCGAGCGTAAAGTAATACGTTCGAGCGTGGGTCCAAAATCTGGAATTTCCAGATTTGAACCTCAAGCTCAAAACTCAACTTTAAAGCATCAAATTCGATCCTTTTGGGCTAATTTTCTAGAAAACACTTGTAAACTCATAATATGACATGTTTCAAATATCAATTTGAGAAATCAAAGCCCAAATGTAGTTCAATTAAACATGATTTCAAAGAAGTTTTTGTGAACATGAAGAACATATGACATGCATGAATTCTAGTGAATTCTAATGCCTCAAAACATGATTCAAAGCAAGATTAAACTCAAAACCATGATGAACTTATAAACTAGAACAAGAATGTAAACTTGCAAGCAAGATTTCATGAAAATCAACTTCAAAATGCAAGAATATGTACATACATGCATAATTTAAACTTCAATTCAACATATTTAGCTAATTCATGCCTTAAATCACTAAAGACTCAATAACCATGCAAGGTACAACTAGAATTCATGATCAAGAAGGTGAATATCCTACCTTATGTCCTTAATTATAAGAATGGAAGCTCAATTTGCAATCTACTCCTCAATTCCTTAGATTCTCAAGCCAAGATTTGTTGAAATCAATTCTCCTACTCTTCCTCTCTCTCTAGTCGGTTTAGGCTCAAGAAATGGCTGAACAAATGTGATAGAAATAAAGCTCAAATGTGTTTTATGAAGTGGGTCACTAAGTGGCAAAATAGTGATTAGGACCAACTATTGCAACTTAGCTTATTTAATCCAATTTAGTCATTCCAAATCAAATTTCAATTAAATATACCATAAAATCACATAAATTCTAACTAGCATAAAGCATTACTCGATTTCAGATTTGGCCGCCGATAAGGCCTTCAATTTGCAGTTTAAAACATAAAACATGAACAGATCATTTAGCAATCAAACAGATAGATATGCATTTAAACTAATACACTCAATCAATCAGTTCAGAATTTCAATCAATCAGTCTGTTAACATGCTTAATCATAGATTAGCACTAATCAGTGGTGAGGGTTGTCACACCCTTAGTATGGTACTTAACCAAAAAAGCAATATGCAACTTAACAGACTCACAGACACCACACCAGTTAATCTCTGAACCAGAAAATTTGATTTCATTCCTAACCTTCCACACATACCACATGACCACAAATGGCAGTGTATCCCACATACATTTAAGCATTTTCTTAACTTTAAAACCACTCCACCAATCCAGAAGCTGAGATATATTCTGAGGAATAACCCACACCAAGTTCCACCACTTAACCACTTCAAACCAAATGCACCAAGCAAACTGACAATAAAGAAGGACATGACTTACATCTTCAGCACTAGAATGACAAAAGCAGCACAGATAGGAGCCATTGGGATCCAAAACACCAATACTTTGCAGAAACACAGAAGTTTTTAATCTACCTCTCCATGCCAACCAACATGTGAACTGCATTTTTGGTGGAGAGATACCCTTCCACAACAACCTAGGCACCACTAAACCTGAGCTATCATTGGAGGAAAGCCATTCATAAGCTGATTTCACTGAATAGACCCCTGAGGTACCAAAAGTCCACACCAATTTATCCTCCATACCAGATCTTAATATTCATCTATATTCATTTGATAATTTGAGAGTAGACACGTATCAAGTCTTTACACAAATACTTGATACATTTTTTGAGCATTATTTATGAAATGCACAGTGTATTTTTTTCCCGTAATTGCAACCTGTTATTTTTTAATAAAAATTTATATTTGTTTTAGATATTTTTTTAATATAGCAATTATTTTGTTTAGATTTTAATGAATTGCACAATATAAATTTTTTCTTTTTTTTTTTTGGCAATTGCAATCTGTTATTTTTTAATAAAAATTTATATTTGTTTTAGATATAAAAATTATTTTTTATAGTGTAATTTTTTCTCTTTAATTTTTCGCAATTGTAACCTGTTATTTTTTAATAAGATTTATATTTTTTAGATATTTTTTAATATACAAATTATAATTTTTTAGATTTTTTATAAAAATAATGTAACAATCTCATCACTAACCATTGTGTATGAAAGAAGTTGAAAATGGTGCGGCAGTATGTATGGAGGAAATAAAAAAGGCTTGTGAATTAGGAGTAATCAATAAATGTTGAGGATTTTTTTTTCAAATAAAAAAATTAGAAAATTAAGATTGAGATATTAGAGCTCTCATAAGGCTTGTGAGTTAGAAATCGCATTTTCCTTATATAATATATAGGTTACTGTTTTGGTATCAAATTTTTTTGTTTACAAAAAAAACATTTATTAGTGACATTTTTAAATTTTATCACTAAAATTTTTTTTTTTTTAATTTTTTGGAACAACTTGTTAGTGACTATCTTCGCGATAACATAAATTGATCTCTAGATATTTTTTATAATAAAATTTTTACTTTTAAAAATAAAAAATTAATTCTTAAAACTCTTATTTATTGTAATGTATGTATCTTGGTAAGTTTTCTATTCGATTTTTGTCAACAAAAATTAAAGTAGATGTTCGACTGTGATTGATGAGCAATACCAATCCAACAACACCTCCTTTTGTTATCATTTTCCACAAAAGTGATATCTTTTCATTTAGTTGCATAGTCAAAATGAAAGTGGAAAGCATTTCCCTATCAAAAAAAAGAAAGAAAAGAAAAGAAAAAGATTACAACAAATTAACGGATCCATTCAAACCCATCATCTTTTTCTTAATGTGATAATCAAGATATTTTTGGGGACTAATTAAGATAAGACCATTGCATTTGATACTACTTGGATAGTCCCAATTCCTTAGCTGTATCATTTCAATTTTTTGCTGGTCAAAAAACCAAAGGAAAAGTGAATTGAATTAAATCATGTAAAATTAAATTCGAAATGACATAATATTTATTTATTTTTTATTAACATGAGTTAACAATAGTAAGATATGTTCTATATTTTTATTTTGGGATTAGACATTTCTCGCCTGTAATAAGACTGGACCGTCTAGTCTAACCCAGTAGACCTATTTTTGGATTCTACTTCGATTATTCAAACCGTTCACATTTTAGAATTCATCTAATATATCATTCCTGCAAAAAATCAAATCCATCGGATAACGGAAAAAACATGTTTGGATCAATTTTGTATAAACCATTTATTTTCTCATTGTTTATTTTTTTTCATACAAAACTTATCCAAATACATAGTTATCGTTATCCGATCGATTTAATTTTTTGTATAAATTATATACCCGATAAATTTTAAAATATAAACAATTTAAATTATTGAAACAAGACTCAAAAATAAACCCATAAACCCAGCAGTACCTCTTCTGTCCGATGAAGAACTGGAGAAAAATCATAACCTTTTACTTTTATTTTGCTTTTGAATGATTCTAAGAAATTGGTGTGAAGGCATTGGCCATGCACGTGCCAACTGTCAAAGACAGTAAAATCCAAAGGAAACGACGAAAGCATACAAAATTACATGCATAATAAAAGGGAACAATCGTCCTTATGGCAGAGTGACCATGGCACTGACAGACCCAATCTCAAACTTGAATACTTCATTTTGCCCACTTCACCATTATATTAAATCCACAAGGTAAAAAAGGAAAAAAAAAAAAAATTATAGTGCTAATCATCTACTATTTTTTTATCAGTTAAAAAAAAAAAAAAAAAAAAAAAAATTATTAATAAAACAATCATCTACCATTTAAAAAAAAAAAAATCAACAACCAATCAAATTATCCAATTTTAATCCATGTAAAAGCCCTCCTCTAACTATGCATCAATAATATCAATTTCCTTTTTACTTTTTTAATCAAGTTTTAGAATAAAAAAACACACCAAAAAAAAAAAAAATGTTACAAAGAGGACCAAATCAAAAGTATCGACATGTTTAGTGTGCTTAACTCTTATTCTTACACGTTTGAATGTGAAGGCAAAATTAAAAACGCTTTTAAATAAAAGGAAAGTCAAAGAAAAAATTCATAATTTGAAGATGGTCAGTGGAAAAAAAAAAAAAAAAAACCGCAAATGTTACAAGTAAACAAAAATGTTTAACAAGTATAATTGTTCCAAGCAAAGAAAAGGACATGGCTGGATCACCTAATCACACCAAGTGGGTCCTCCTTATTACCTAGCTAGGATCACAGGTTGTGATAATTATTCTTTTAGGGAATACCCTATTTTTTTTTCTTTCTTTTTTTTTCTTTTTTTGAAAAAATTCAAATTAGTGGCGTAGTAAAAAATAAAAAATTATTTATATGTGTGCAAGTTTTTCACGTGTTTGATGCAATTATTTTTATATTTAGTGCAAGTCTTTTCAATGTGCCAAACTTAAAGCGAAAAAAACTCCCAGTGTAATTTATTTATTTATTTATTTATTTATTGCCTTATAGAGCCAAGAGGCTTTAGCATTTAAGTGGTTTTTCTTTTAAGGGCTTGTATTGAGCTTTATTTTTTTTATTTTATTTTATTTTTTTTAACCTTGTTAGTTTATAACCTCTACCCTAGTTCCTAGCTTCTGGAATGGTAAATAAAAATCTTGTGTAGTTTTTTCTGGCATAATAAACTGCCCTTAGCTGCAACTGGTTGACTCATTTTTGGACAAGGTGGAAATGGGTGACCATATCAGTTTTCAAATAATAGTAATAATACTAGTACCTTTTTTTAAAAAAATAAAAAATAAAAAAATTAAGGGGTATAGGTTAAAAGACAGAGAGCTGACAAAGGCAGTGAATTTTTAGAAGAGTGAGCAGTCGTCTCCTTGTGGGCTGACTTTTTCTGCAAACCCTTTAATCATAATCTAATGATGTTTTGCTTTCTAACTTTGTTTAGCATTTAATCTTTGGATTTTAGTTCTTGAACTTTCTTGCCCTTCAGAATATTCTCTCCTTACCCAACACTCTCACAGCCTGCTTCAACTTTCAAGATCTACCCTTATGGGATTCCCCTCTACCATAAACCCACCTCTACAAAAGTTTACTCTCTCTGGATCTCTTGTTAATTTTGAGGTAAAAATATGAGTGAGGTTTGTCTTGAGTCGGCTTCTTGTTGGATCTCTGTAGACTCGTTATGGAAATTATATAAATATTTTGAGTTGTTCAGATTATAAGATCCTCTAAATAGATTATTCATGAAAAAAATTAAATTAATTTAATAACAGTAGTCACATAATTAAATTATATTTGTTATATGAAATTCAAACAAGTAGTATAATCTTGATAATAAATCATCTATTATTTTAAACACAAATGTAATATGATTATGCAATCAATATGATTTTTTTTTTATGAATGATTTACTTGGAAAATCATATAATCTAAATTATTCATATCATTGAAGTGAATTCCGTAATAAGCCTGTAAAATTCTAGCAACCAACCTAACTCAAAAAGTATAATACTTGAGTATATAATACTAATACATAAGATTTGTGCAATTTGAAATCAAGTGGACATTTGAAAAATAGAAGGGTTTGGGAAAAGCAAAGTGTTGTCATCAAGGGTATGTTTGTTTCTTTGGTTGTCTTTTACTTTGTAAATTTAGGGAAGACTAAAAATATATACTTAAGTTTGGGGTAAATAAATCCTAACAACCACACAAAAGTATTCCAATTTCCAAGAAATAGATATGTCCCCAACTCTAAAATCAACACTCCCAAAAACCTATATTCAGAGTTCATGTCAAATTTCACTGTTTCTTCTCTCTCTCCTTTTATTCCACATTTATTTGTTCTACTCGAGAGTTAGGAATGGAATATTTGTCTTATGGTATTACAATGTTTGAAAACGTAGAGGGTTATTATAGTGTGTCCAAGTTACATTAATACTCCAAGTACATATATATATATATAGAGAGAGAGTTAATTAAATCATAGAAATATTTTAAGAATGTACACGTCAATACAATAAAATTACCTTTAGTGTAAATAATGAGAATATATCAACTAATAAAAAAAATTTAGAGTGCCCATTGTACTAACAACATTCTTGGTACTTTTATATGATGAGTTTATTTAGATTTGCTCTCCTGAAGCAAATCCCTAATGTGGGTTAACAAAATTTTTGTGAGTACATTGATTTTGAGGGTTTATTAAAATTGAAATGCAAAGGGCAATGTTTAAAGTTCAAAATTTTTCAAAAGAGATTAATTACATAAGTTTCCAACTTGAATTTGGATTAATAATACGTTTTATTTTTATCTTTTCTCCCAGCAAGACATACTGAATCCATTACAGAAGTGGAGAAGATTTGGATCTAGGAATCCATTACAGAAGCCCACATGCCTTTGCTTATCAAAAGTTGGAGAATATATGCCTTTTAAGAAACCCTATTTTTATCATTGTTTCTTCAAAAAAAAATTTATTTAAAAGTTTGTTCACATACTTTTTTTAGGGTAAAGTTGGCACAACTGAGAGGACATGTTCCACTTAATCCAGTACATAATATCAGTAATACTATATAATCCTAAAAATTTTACTTCAAAATTCTCTAGAAATATTAATTTATAGTTCAGATTCATTTCAGACTTGAATACCATACTGTATTAATTCAATTATCACCACACGAGTCATTAAAATTTTTCTGGACAGTTTCTGACATAATATTTTAGTTGTATGTATGCCCTCTTAGATTTATTTTTGAAGTCTATTTTATATATAAAGTTTCATGAGAGTACCTAATTGGCAAGTGATAACATTTTTATATTGGAAAAATTAGTGATAGATCTCCATCTTCTGCTTCTAGTCCGTGTAAAAAAGTGTTTAAAGGTGAGATCCCTTGCTTGTCAAAAACTTGTGAGGCTAGGTCCATCTTCCAAGTTATATATATGTATTTTTTTATTTTTATTTTTTTGTAATTTTTGGTGATTGATTTACCTCTCCAACAATATATTATTATATAGACAAAACGAGACTATCTCGTTTGAAAATAGGTGTTTTTAATAACTTTTTGATTTTTTGGTTAAAATATGATATAAAAAAAATTAATATGTTTAAGATGACTTTTAAATTTTTTATGAAAAGATGTGCAAAAAATAGAAAAAAAGAAATTTTTTGATTTTTTGATATAAATAATTGATTTTTTAATTTTTTTAATAATTTTTAATTTTTAAATTAAAACAGACCATTTCCAAACGAGGCCTACGAATACGTGCTTATGTCCTTTGGTAAATGATAATGGATTGGGATTCTAGTTTCACTTATTGACCGAGTCGTAACTCAGGATTTTAGTCAAATTGAAAAAGATCAAGTTGTCCGGATAATAGTTTAAAAATGAAGTATTTTTCATTTGTTTGAGTGTGACTGCTGACTGTAAAGTTTTATATGTAAAGATTAAAGAAAATAAATTAGTGCCACATGAATTTCAAGCATGTAAATTAGCCTCAACTATGGTAGTGGTTGAGTTGATACTCAAGCTTTTTCACGTTTGTTGTGGCTTAATTTTTTTTATATATATAAATAATCTATATTAATTGACAAAAAAAATTGTGAAATGTAAAAATTAAATGACAAATGGTACAATTGGAATTATAGAGATCAAATTGACAGAAAAGAGAAGTAAAGGAACATAGGTGTAATTTACTATTTAGCCCCCCAAAAAGTGTAATTTACACCTATTATATTTATAGTATTAAAAGTAATATTTGTCCTATTTTTTTATAATTCTCTTATGTGTTATTGAGATGGCTCATTTTTTTTGAAAAAATTAGTGAAACACCCTTAGGAGAGGTTCAAGATATTTTTTTTATTAGTTAAGGTTCCTTAACATTTTCATAAAAAAAAAATTTGATTCAGAAAAATTTTGACCCCGACTTAAAAAAATTTCAATTTTCACAAAGAAATTTCAAAATTTCTCTGTAAAAATTGAAATTTCTTTCAGTCGAACAAAAATTTTTTAAGTCAAATTTTCTCTGTGAAAATATTAAGGAATCTTAACTACTATGAAAATATTTTATATCCTTTTATCTTATAAATTTTAATATCCGAGACTTTAAAAAAAATTCTCCCATTTTCTTCTCTCAAAATTTTTTTTTTTTTTTAAATTCCTGGCCGGCATAATTGGCCCACACTATTTATATATATATCTTTATATGTCACATCAAAATACCCTTTAACAAAAATTTCGCGTAAAACATTGGTCACACTATTTATTAATTTTTAAATACATTAAAAGTTTCTCGTTCAATATAAAATTATATGTTACAGATTTCAGCTAAGAATACAACAAAAAACAAGTCATTTTCCTACTTTTTCTTGACAAAAAAAAAAAAAAACTGATGAGTATGTTATAGTGTTTTATTAATTTTTTGTCAAATTAATTTTTAGCATTTTTCAAAAAAGAAACCAAATAAAACCAATTCTATTTGAAATATCCATTTTCTTTTTACCAAATCAAACATGTAAATGGATATTTAGACTAAATAATTATCTTTATTTCAACAAATTTTCAAGTGAACTACACACACAACAATAATGTTGCCATATAAAAAATAAAGATTCTCTTTTGGACTTGGAAAGCGATTAAAGCACCTATCTTCTCTCTATCTCTCAGAGGATTTTATGGTCCCTAATATCCAAATATTATACTACCACTCCTATATATGCTTCACTCTTTTGTCTATCATTGTATGTGAAAGAGAGATTTAAAAATGAGCTTCTTAGAAAAACAAACAAAATAGTTTTGAATTTTAGTAAGCGAAGGTGGAGCTTGAAGGATTTTTAGTTGGTGAATGTTTTCTGAAATATTTTTTCGAATATATATAACATTTTTTTTAAAGTTATACCAAGTGCTACTGCCCAGTATTATGCAGCTCTATAATTGTTATTATTTAACAAATATAAATATCATCAAAATGGCCACTAATGCTAAAAACCAAAGCTCACATCTCTTTTTCTTTTGAAACCACTATATTGACCAAGTGGGATGTGGACCTGGCTTTAAAAGTTTGACCTCCATTTGAATTAGCCTTTTTCTCCCGGGTACTACATGTATCAATTAATATATATATTAGTGTATTAATTGGTATTATATCATTATTACTGACCTCACTTATTATACAAATTACAAATACTTAAAACCTCTAAAATTATGTCACATCATCTGTTAGTATATTAATTAGTATATATAGTATTATTCTTTCTTCCTCTCTGCTTCTTATTGCCTATCTACCGAAAGATAACCGACATCAGAATCAATTACATAAAAATAAATTATATATATATTTAATTTTTTATATATTAATTTACAAATATCAATAATATTATGTGTTACCCAAAAGACAACCTAAAAGGGGGGTGAATTAGGTTTTTATAAATAATAATAATAATACCCCAATAAAAATTATAACTAGCACAACAGATAAATATAGCTATTGAAAAGATGATTAAAATAAGTGTTTTAACAGCTATATCAGTTAATGAATTTGGCACAGTGAAAATGTGAGATATAGTTATGACAATAAAACAAAATAAAGAGACGAGAGAGAGAGAGAGAGAGAGAGAGAGAGACAAACATATTTATAGTGATTCGGCTTCAACCAAGCCTACATTCACTCCTCAAGTTTCACTTTAGATTTTCCACTATACTCTAACTTCACAGGGGTACTAGCAATCTCTTCACAAATTAAGCAATCCTCTACAGATTTTACATAGACTTTCTAAGTCCAAACCCTTGTACTTTAAGGAGTCAAGAACACTGAGTGTACTATACTCTTACAAGGTTGAAATGAAGTTGTCTTTGCTTTCAAAGAAAACTATAAGAGTTATCTCTCAAAAATAGATATATAAGATGAAACTCTGATTTTTCTGTAAAGCTCACACAGGTAAGATGGACTTAAAGTTATAAGGCTTCGTGTATAATTTCTGAGAGAAAAATGTAAACCAAAATTTGAAGAACACTTCTCAGAGAACAGATGAAAGGTGAGAGTGATGATTGATCAAAGAATGTTTTCTTGCTTGTATTGTTTCTTGTGTCTTGTTCAGCAGAAGCTCTGCTATTTATCAAGGAGAAGATTATGGAGCTATTGACTGTTGCGTGTTGCATGTATTGAAAAAGGATTGAGTGAGATTTTGAGTAAATCTACTCTACTCAAAATGATGCATTCCCCATTACTGATTAGATTTTGGAGGCAAAGCATATGTTTGATAGATGACAGCTCTATTTGAAAAATAGCCGTTGCAGAACAGAGTGGTTGTCCATCGGATGTCCAAAATGAAATTTTATTCTAAAGGAACGTCCACCCAGATGTCCGCTCGGATGTCCACTCGGATGTCCGGTGGGTCCCAGTAGTCAAGGATGGCTTCCACGGATGTCGAGGATACTGTTGGATTGACAGCCGGTGAGAAGGAAATTCGAACTGAAGCAAAATTAGGCAAAAAGTCGTTGGCCAGTCGTCCGACCAAATGACCGGCCGGATGTCCACCTAGACGTTCGGTGCCTTGTTGAGCTGGATTGTTTGAACTGCTGCTACTTGAACTACTACTGTGCTGGACTGTTTTGGGCTCTGTTTTGGACACTGTTTTTGGGCTGAAATTACCTCCTGATTGAGCAAATATATATATATATATACTCCAAAAATGTTTAGGATAAAAGTTTAGGTGAAAAATAATGGAATAAAATAAGTTTTCAATCTATTTTTCTCTTCCAAATAAATCAAAAACAGAATTAAATAAATCATCAAAATAAATAAATCTAACATTATGTACTCAAAAAAATTATTCAAAAAGTTGTGAGTGTGGTTCATCTCCCTGTAACTTTAAATCTACATTACGCACTTATTTGCAAGATAAATTTTCATAATCGCTAACAATTTTTTAATAAAGATAGGCTCACACCTATTCACAAACGCATAGAAAGAGTGGGTGTGCAGGAGCCGCATATATGTATGTAGGATTTATCCATGAGTGAATGTGGGTTGGGGTATGTAACTGGGTGTAATTGTAGCATTATTATTTTACACACACTTGGATTGATGTGAGGCATACATGTAAATTATGAGGTACACCTAACATGTTGTTGCATATCAGTGATGTTAGAAGTACCTAATTTTCTGCCTAATAATATGGGTTGACTTTTTGATTTTTTAGTTATTTTTAGAGTTAAAAAGTCTTGTTTATAATAGGCTTTTTAGCTTTTTTGACTTTTGTGAGAGAAAAAATGAAATGATTATAGGTTGAATATGATTTTTTATCTTATTGAGCTAAAAAACCTATTTTGTATTTTGTAATTAAAATAGCCAAAAAATTAAAAAAATTGGCATATCAAACGAAGGCTAGGTACATATATCATTTTTGTAAAACAATTCTAATAAAATTGTGGGTCTTTAATACAAGAATCAACTTCCTTCATATTGCTTCACCTATGTTTTATGTTGTCTCTTATGTGGTTGATTATGTATTGGTACTTATTATTTATCACTCTCAATGAATCAACCATAATTTTTTCTTTCTAATGGGGAATAAAAAAATTGTTAAAAACACAACCAAAATAAAAATCACAAGTCCAACCACAAATGTTCATTTTTGTCATGGGCGGCTCAACAATAAAAGACGAAGTTATTGTTGGTGTTGTAAAATATTTGTAATTGTGTTTTTCGAATTGTTTATTTTTTAACATAATTTGCTGTTGAATTCAGTCACACTTGAGGAATAATAGAAACTGATTTCAGGATGGTCCCAGTGCTAATGTAATTACACGTTCTTATACATGCCAAATAACCTTTAAAAATTAAAAAAAAAATTAAAAAAAAAAAAGCCACCTAAACTAAAAATGTTATTTATTATATGAGTGCCAACATACTCCATGTTTATTTTTTATTTAAATTAAATGATTATATATGTGTAGGATTTTTAGATAGAATTATATGTGTATTTTGATAAGCTTGTAAATTTTTTTAGTTTTAATCTCTTAGGGCGTGTTTATTTAGAGGGGGGGGGGGGGGGGGCTCTATGCCCATTGGATCATAGAGTTCATTATTTGGTTACAAATTGGTAGGCCAAATTAGGAGTCAGGTTATATGTTGGATTATTGTATCCTAAGAGTGTGTTTGTTTTGAAAGATTAGGGGGTGGGATTGGACTATTAGTTCCACCGAACTAATAGTCCATTGTTTGTTTCATTTTTTTTGCTCCGGACTAATAGTTTTCCCGAACTATTAGTCCCACAAATATGGGACTATCCTATCCCATGGGGGAGGTGGGATAGAAACCATGGGATTGGTATCCCATGGGATTATTTTGTAAAATGTCCATTTTATCCTCTATGTTATTACTTAGCAAACAATTAGAAAAGGATAAAATAGTCTTTTGAACATTTATAAATTATTTTTTTAGCATTGTTAATTTAAAATTATATATTAGATAAAAAATTTAAATTATAATTAAATTTAATTAAAAATAATAAATTATAAATTATGGCCTTATAAATTAAATTTTTTTAGTGTTGTTAAAAATTAAATTTACATATTAAATTAAATTATTTTTTTAGTATTGTTAATTTAAAATGATATATTAAATAAAAATATTAATTATAAATTAAATTTATTTAAAAATAATAAATTATAAATTATGGCCTTATAAATTAAATTTTTTTGTGTTGTTGAAATTTAATTTATATATTAAATAAAATTATTTTTATTGTCGTTAATTTAAAATTATATATTAAATAAAAAATGTAAATTATAAATTATAAATTTAATTTAATTGAAAATAATAAATTAAAATAATTAAAATATTGTGCAAAAAATAAAATAAAATAAATTTTTATTTAATCTAGCTAAAAATAATTAAAATATTAAAGCTATGTTTAATATTACTATTACTTAGTAAATGATTGAAAATGATAAAATAGTCATTTGAGCATTTATCATTCTCCATAATATCCCAAACAAACATTGGATAACTAAAAATAGTTCAATTTAGACATCTAATCTTATGACTAAATAAACATAGGATACAAATTTAGTCCAACCAAATAGTCCCGAGACAATGTATCCCAGGACTAATAGTCCAATGGATTACAATCCCCCCTTATCCAGTTCATCCAAACAAACGCACTCTAAGGGGTATATGATAGAATTGGTGGGATCACTATCCCATGGGATTAAATAGTAAAATAACATATTTGTCCTCAAAGTATTTTCTTTAATTATGTATTATACTTAAATGATAAATTTTTATTGATGTTTTATTTACTTCTTGATACTGTATTTGAAATGGTTGTTCGAACTCCTTCTGATATGCAATTGAAACAAGTTCTTGCTAATGGTAAAAAAAGGACTTTGAATGTGGGGATGTTCTTATTTTACCTAAGGGTTTTGAATTAGCCCCTCCTAATCATATTTCTCCGGAAATGAAAGAAAATATAGGCAATTTGTCTTTTTAGAGTTATCGCCCAAATAAAAAATATATATATATATATTGATGATACAGCATGTTCCAGATGAAATGGGTCAGATTGATCCACGCTTCCCAAACCAGTGCCTGAGGTACCAAGCCCACAGAGATACCTGCACAAGAGTTCAACGGGGAACGGGAAGTCCCCCAGCGAACCCTCCGATGAGCAAGTTAGAAAAAGAGATGGAATGTAGAGATAGATTAGTAATAGAAAAGCTTAACCCTTTCCTTGTCTTCGATGCTTGCTTATATCCTCTGCTAATCATTTCGTTGTCCCTTCTGACCTGTCACTTTGGCCGAAAGTCTATGCTCTAGCTTACCTTATTCGTGGTGAGGTCGTTCTGTCTCGACGGGGAAGGGTTATCGCAATAAATGCTGCAGGAAAACTCATTAATGGCTAATATGTGGTGTAATAACTTTGCAGGATCTTTGTCTGCTGATGTGGGTGATTCTCTACTTGCCAAGTGTTTAGATGTCATTGGTGTTTGGTGTAACGCTGGGTTTCACGAGTGTTGGGCTTTAGTATTTGAATCATGGATTGGACCTTAGGTGGTAGGCCATATCCTTTATGGGCTTACCCTTGTTAGTAGTCCCCCATTCCCAAGTGCAGCTTTAGTCCAACGGAGGAAATAAAGAAGAAAACGGGGGTTGTGAGAGACCAGCGGGGCAAAGACCGACCGAGAGATGGGCCGACGGCGAGGGGTGACCAAGTGGAGAGACCGACCGTGAGGAGGGCCGACCACGAAGGGTGACTGAGTGAAGGGACCGGCCGTGAGGAGGGCCGACCGCGAAGGGTGACCGAGTGGAGGGACCGACCGGAAGGAGGGCCGACCGCGAAGGGTGACCGAGTGGAGGGACCGATCATGAGGAGGGCCGACCACGAAGGGTGACCGAGTGGAGGGACCGATCGTGAGGAGGGCCGACCACGAAGGGTGACCGAGTGGAGGGACCGATCAGGAGGAGGACCGACCGCGAAGGGTGGCTAAGTGGAGGGATCGACCCTGAGGAGGGCCGACCGCGAAGGGTGACCGAGTGGAGGGACCGACCGTAAGGAGGGCCGACCGCGAAGGGTGACCGAGTGGAGGGACCGACCGTGAGGAGGGCCGATCGCGAAGGGTGATCGAGTGGATAGAGAAGTGGCGGGTGCGGGGCTCAAGGAGTGGCAGGGCACGTGGTGATTTGAAGTGAAAAAGACAAAGTAGAGGAAGGGGGCAGTGGATCATGGTCGTACACGTGGCGGAATCCCGTAATGGGGAAGGTTAGGCGTTGAGTAAGAAACGAAGGGATAGCTTAATATAGGGTGTTTGAAAAGGCGATTTTGAAAAAAAAAAATTGAAAATTTTCAAACTGACAAAATTTGACCTTGACCCTTGGAATACAGGCAAGCCTTGAGTGTTTGGTTTTATCCGTTTTAGCTATCTTTGTGCAAAAAACCAGCACGTCCCAGAAGTAAACTCGTTTGTTTCCAATGATACACTTCTGTAACATTTTGTGAACTTTCTTATGCCCGCGTCCGAAGCCATTTGCAGGCACACAAGAGAAATGGCCCAAGAGGAAGTAGCAACCACAAGGCTTGATTCGTTAGGCGACGACAATGCGGTGGAGTTGGCGGAACAGTACCGTGCGGAGCGAAGGGAGGGGGGTAGTTAGTCAGGCAATGCGGGCTCGTCCTATGATGATGATTGCGGCCGCGAAATCTATTAGCCAAGTGGGACCGGACCACTGACACACGAAGGTCGATAAATCGACATGTACGGCGGAGAAGTTTGAGGAGATGCGCGAGAGGTATCAGATTCCCACGTAGATAGAGTTGAAATTGCCGACGTCAAAGGAGAAGCCATCTGACGCCTGACCGGGGGAGTTTGCCCTCTATGAAGAGGTGCTAAAGGGGGGGTTGAGGTTGCCGCTTCCCCGGATAGTAGTGGACATGTTGAATCGACTAGAGGTGGCTCCGAGCCAACTGATGCCCAATGCGTGGAAGATTTTATTGGCCTGTGCAAGCGCGTGGCCGCGGGCGAACGAGGGGGCTGCAATGACGGTGGATGAGTTTTTTGCATGCTACAAGGCTTCGGGCCAGCAAGAGACTTAGGTCACCCTACAAGCGGCGGTAGGGAAGGGTCTAATGGCGGGGTTGCCGCGGTGGTTCAATGTGTCCGCCAACAGGGGAGTAGGAGTGTGCACGGTGTGGAAGGTGCCAACCAAGTCAGTTGAGCCAAGGTTAGAGGCGGAGGCAGAGGCGAGGATGAAAAAGGTGAAGGCATGGAGGGAGAAAGAGGGCGTCAAGTGGGACGACCTCGTTCAACCCTCAGCCTTGTTTGCCTCAAGGCTAGGCCCTCAGCCGACCGGTGGAGACCTTGCGTCGGCAGAACTAGAGGCGAGGATGAAGAGGCAAGAGGCGGAGGAAAAAACCACCTTCGCTAAGGCCGATCAGTACAAAGAGGCAAAGTTAGGCCGGCCGCCCAAACCGATCGTAAGGAAACGAGTCCGACCGCGCCCCAAGCCGCCGGGGGAGAAGGACCTGAGCGGTTTTAAGCCACGACCACCTCCAGTGGATCCTCTGAAGGAAAAGAGAAAAAAAGAGGTAGGGGCTATGCTGAAAAAGAAGAAAAGAGTAAAGGAGAGGGAGGAGGGGCCAGCCTTGAAGAGGATAAAAGAGGGGATGGCAGAAGGGACCCCCGAAGTGGAGTTGGAGGGAACAGCGGAGGGAATGGAGAGTGCCCTAGGCCCTGAAACACAAGTGGAAGGTGTGGCGACTGGCCCTGAGTAGGGGACAGAGCAACAGCCCAAGGGAGGTCCTGTGCCCCAGGGAAAAGGAGGGAGGGCCAGGTTGAAGATCGACATTTACCACGCTCCAGCAGTGTCCGGCGACTGGAGGGAGAAGGAGGTGAAGCCAGGACTGCTGCAGATTGGCTTTTGGGAGTAGTGGAGGACGCGGCCGTGCGTTCGATGGCAAGTTTCACAGAGGCCGAACTGCTAAGGGGGCTGTGCTTGGCCCAGATGGAGGCGACGGCTTTAGCAGGAGCCTTACTGAACAAAGCGGCGCACGCAAAAGGCGAAGTAGGGCCACTGAAAGCAGAACTAGAGGAGGTAAAGGCCCAGCTTGAAAGTTTAAGGAGGGAGATCGGGGGCTGGAGGAAATCCGCGCGGAGTGTGTGTGCTAGGGGGCAAGAGTATGGCCAAAACGCCAAGAGGATGGAGGTGTTGGCGATGGTGCAGGGCTATTCAGCAGACCGTGCTAATGCTAAGCTGCTTACGACCAAGTTGGAGTTGGAGACGGAACGCCGCAAGGTGGTGTCGCTCAAGTTCCAGTTGGCTGGTGAGCAGAAGAAGCTGAAAAAGGCCCAGAAAGCCTGCACCGTCGCCAGCGAAAGGTGGGATGAGGCCATGGTCTGTAATGAAGATCTACGCGCTCAGTCGATCAAAGAAAAGGAAGAAGCAGATCAGAAAATCGCTGAGTTTGAGAGGGGGCTGGCGAACAAATGGGCTAGACTAGCGGTTGAGAGGGCGGAGATGGAGAAGGCCCTGGTTAACGAGAGAGCCAAGTCAGTGGCTGAGAATGTAGGGTTGGAAAGGACCTTGGAAGAAGAGAGGGCCAAGTTGGCATCTAAGAGGCCGGCGTACCTCGATCTATGTGTTGCAACAGTAGAGCAGTTCAAGGGGTCCACCGACTTCCAGATGGCCATTGATGCCGCTATCGCCAGCAGCTTGGCGAGAGAGGGGGATAAGGAGGCTGGCCTGTCGGGAGCGACTGCTGGAAGTAGGAGTGAAGAGGAAGTGATCTAGAGCTTCCAACGGTCGGCCTTCTACAAGCATGAGATGGCTAAGTTTTGGGACAGTGGCTGGAAGACTTTTAAACGTAAAGCAAAAGAGTTGTTCCCAAACTTGGACTTCAGCAATGTGAGGATAGATGAAGACGATGTGGCCCAGACCCCCTTAGATGAAGGGGTTGACGAAGAAGATCTGGCCTCGAGCGAGGATGAATGATTGATGTAAAATTTTTGCGTTTTGCGTGTTGTTGTTTGTAAATAAAATTTTTGTTGTTTTTGTTGTTTTTTTTTTTTTTTTGGTCGTGTAATTTCTGTAGTGAATTTATGTGTAAGTTTGTAAATAAAATAATGAGTTGCGCTTTTTCGTACTGTTGTCTTTATTTCTTGTAGATCTGAAAAGAATGAGAATGGGCCTTTAAATAAGGCTTGTGTATAAATTATAGTAAAAGTTAAGAAGTAGGGAGCTAGTCTAACTTGTGAGAAAACCATGACGCAAAGAATGTTAACAATAAAAACGTTGAAATGTAAAGGTCTTAAAGTGTGAAGTTTTAAATCATGTTGTAAAAGTGTTGAGAAATGAAAGATCAGGTTGGGCAACGAGGCATGTGGATTGTAATGGAATTAAAAATGAAAGTTAAAAATGTAAAGAATGTTAAGAGACGTAAAAGCATGGACCTGGATTTTAACTAAGTATGGCAACTATGCTACAATCATGAAGTTGTAAGAATGACCTTGGCCGAACTCTTCATTCGTGCTCAATTTAGCTTGAGCCATAATTAACTCCATCTGGCTGAGCCCTTCGTGCTCAGTCTAGCTGAGCTCTTCGTGCTCAGTTTGGCTGAGGCTTTAAGTAACTCAGTCTGGCTGAGCCCTTCGTACTCAGTCTGGCTGAGGCTTTAAGTAACTCAGTCTGGCTGAGCTCTTCGTGCGCAGTCTGGCTAAGGCTTTAAGTAACTCAGTCTGGCTGAGTATTTCGTGCTCAGTCTGGCTGAGGCTTTAAGTTACTCAGTCTAGCTGAGGCTACAAGCAGGGTGTTATTGAAATACCACGCATATAACTGAGATATAAGATCGTTGTCATTTAAAGCGTAGCCTATTGATCACAAATTTACACCATGTGAGAACAGGACAAAAACATCCAAGTATGTAGATTGTCAAAAAGAACATATAGCAATTGATCAATACAAAAATAGAGCTTTATTGAAAATAACGCTTCAAGTGTTCGGCGTTCCATAGATGGGGGAGATCTCGACCTTTCATGTCCTGAAGTCAGTAAATGCCCGGACGAGGTTTGGCCTTAACAACGTAAGGTCCCTCCCACTTGGCTGCCAGCTTGCCCTCAGCCGGATTTTTGGTGACAAGAGTTGCTTCGCGCAAAACAAGGTCCCCCATGGCGAACTCCCTCGGTCGGACTTTGCGGTTGTAGTGTGTTCTCATTTTCTATTGATATGAGGCCCACCTAACAGCAGTGGTCTCTCGGAGCTCTTTAATTAGGTCTAAGTCTGCCCGACGTAGTTCTTCAGTTAGATCTGGATTCGGGTGCAAAACCCTCGGGGTAGGCAGACTGATTTCCACTGGGATGACCGCCTCAGCGCCGTATGTTAAGCGAAAGGGGGTCTCCCCAATGGGGGTTCGGGCGGTAGTGCGGTAGGCCCAGAGTACGTTTGGTAATTCCTCAGCCCAGAGTCCCTTAGCAGCTTCCAACTTAGTTTTGATGATCTTCAGAAGAGAATGGTTGGTAACCTCCACTTGGCCATTGGCTTGGGAATGACCTGGGGAAGAGAAACATGGCTGGATTTGAAGTTCTGCACAAAATTTCCTGAACTTGGCATTGTCGAATTGTTTGCCGTTGTCGGAGACGATGGCTTGAGGGATGCCAAATCGGCACACGATCGACTGCCAGATGAATCTGGTCGTGTTCCGCTCGGTAATTGTGGCGAGGGGTTCCGCCTCCACCCATTTAGTGAAGTAATCAATGGCGACGATTGCAAACTTGGTTTGGCCGACCGGTGGGCAATGGACCAACTAGGTCGATCCCCCATTTGGCAAATGGGTAGGGACTGCAAAGTGTGATCAGTTCTGTAGGAGGAGCGTGAGGAATGTTGGCAAAGCGCTGGCACTTGTCACACTTACGCACGAATTTCGTGGCATCTTGGTTGAGAGTAGCCCAAAAGTACCCAGTGCGAAGTATTTTATGGGCTAGTGACCTGGCACCCGAGTGATTACCACATACACCCTCGTAGACTTCCCTCATCACGTAGGTTACTTGAGTAAGATTGAGGCATCTCAGGTACGGACGCGAAAAGCCACGTTTGTACAAGAAGTCGTTAACAAGAATGTAATTGGATGACCGGGCCCTGACTTTGGCAGCCTACTGTTTGTCGTCTGGCAATTCCGCATTTGTCAAAAATAGGAGGATGTCTGCCGCCCATGGGATAGGTTCATTTTGGAGGAAGTGGACTTGCTGCTGGTTTGGGGAAATGGCAGGATAGGCTAGGTATTCAAGGCGGACGCCATCGCTAAGGTCTGACTGGTCAACAGAAGCTAATTGAGCCATTCATCTGCCTTGGAGTTTTCCGTCCGGGGGATGTGCTTGATGTGGAAAGTGCTGAAGAGGTGAACAAGGGGGAGTGCAATATCTTTGTAAGCCTGCATGGTGTCTTCATTGGCCTCGAATTCCCCCGTAATTTGTCCGACAATGAGCTGGGAATCGCTGAACACCTGGATATGGCTTACACCAATGTCTCTGGCTAGGCGGAGACCTGTTATCAATGCCTCATATTCAGCCTCATTGTTGCTTGCGTCGAACAAGAAACGGAGAGCATATTTGAAATAACCACCTTCGGGGACGGTGAGGATGAGACCAGCCCCACTACCTTCTTTGCGGGATAATCCGTCTACATTGAGGGTCCAAGAGTGGAGGTCTTCTGCCTCAGTGTTGAGTTGCCTGGGCGGGAGGGTCGTGGTTGGAGTGGGATTAGTGAATTCCAGGATAAAATCGGCGACAGCCTGCCCCTTGATCGCCGTTCGAGGTCGGTAGGAGATGTCAAATTGGCTGAGCTCGACTGACCATTGCATAAGTCGGCCGGACAACTCTGGTTGTTGCATTATTTTCTTTAATGGTTGGTCAGTGAGGACGACAATGGGGTGGGCCTGGAAGTAAGGTCGGAGTTGTCTTGAGGCTATGTCCAAGGCCAAGGCCATTTTTTCAAGCAGTGGGTAGTTCTGTTCTGCTCCCCTGAGAGCCTGACTAATGTAGTAGATCGGTCGCTGGACAGAACTGTCCTCCCTGATAAGGGCTACACTGACTGCGGTGTTTGATACGGCTAAGTAGAGAAAAAGGGACTCACCCGTGATTACCTGAGAAAGTAGGGGGGTTGGCCATGCACTGCTTCAATTGCTGAAAGGCCTCTTCAGATTCTACCATCCACTCAAAAGCCTGCCGAAGGACTTTGAAAAAGGGGAGGCACTTGTCTGTTGCGCGGGAAATAAAACGATTGAGGGCGGCGACTCTGCCCGTCAGCCTTTGAACCTCTCTAACTGTTCTAGGTGACTGCATTTCTATCAGAGCCTTGATCTTTTATGGGTTGGCCTCGATACCCCATTGACTGACCATGAAATCCAAGAATTTCCCCGATCCGACGTCGGAGGCGCATTTCTCTAGATTCAGCTTCATTTGATACTTACGTAGAGTGTCGAAGGTCTCCCATAGGTCTGCCAGATAGTCAGAGGAGAGTTTGTGCTTGACAAGTATGTCGTCGACATAGACTTCCATGTTTCGACCTATCTGGTGATGAAAAACGGCATTAACTAGCCGTTGGTAGGTTGCTCCAGCATTTTTCAGCCCGAATGGCATGACACAATAGTGGTAAGTCCCCCGATCAGTGATGAAGGAGTGTGTTTCTGGTCCGATGGGTGCATCAAAATTTGATTGTAGCTAGAGAAAGCATCCATGAAGCTAAGCATTTGATGTTCGGCCGTGACATTGACAAGTAGATCTATGCGAGGAAGGGGATAGCTATCTTTGGGGCAAGCTTGGTTGAGATCGGAGTAGTCAACATAGAGTCGCCACTTACCGTTGTTTTTACGGACCAGGACCACATTTGACAGCCATCTAGGGTAGTCCACGTTTTTGATATACTATGCCTCAAGGAGCTTATCTACTTCAGAAACAATGAGAGTATTGCGTTCCGGGTGAAAGATGCGCTGCTTCTGACGAAAGGGTCGGAAATGGGGCTCAATGCTGAGACGGTGAGTGATGAAGGAGGGATCAATACCCGGCATGTCGGAGTGGGTCCAGGCAAACACGTCATTGTGCTCAATCAAGAGGGTTGTAAGGTCGGTCTTGGCTTGGGAGGATAGTTGGCTGCCGATCTTGGTAGTTTTTGTTGGGTTAGTAGGGTCGATGAGGACCTCGACAAGCTCTTCCACTGGTTCCCATCTGACTAACTCGTCTTCGTCTCTGACGTCAAGTCCTTCAATGATCATAGCCTCCTTCAGCTTGACCTCTTTAAGTGAAGCAACGTAACATTCTCTAGCCACGGTTTGCTCTCCCCTCACCGTGCCGACCTCCAGGTCGGTGGAGAATTTGATGGTAAGATGGAAAGTGGATGTGACAGCTTGGAAAGCATTTAGGGCGGTGCGGCCGAGGATAATGTTGTAAGTAGAGGGACAGTCGACGACGAGGAAAGTGAGCAACTTTGTGGTCTGCCGCGGGTATTCTCCGATTGTGATGGGAAGATCGATAGAGCTGATGGAGGTCACCTGATCTCCAATAAAACAGACCAATGGGGTTTGGAGAGGGAACAGACTTTCTTCCCCGACCTTGAGCTGGCGAAAGGCATTTAGGAAAATGATGTTTGAAGAATTGTCGTTGTCGACGAGAACCCGTCTGACTTTGTAATTAGAGAGGAGGGCGGATATGACGAGGAGGTCGTCATGGGGGTAACGGATGCCTGTGCAATCAGCCTCCGTAAAGGTGATGGGCTCCATCCACTGCTTGGGCTGTTTGGAAGGGCGGTCCAATGTGGCAAATTCTTTATCTGAGCCCTGCCTTATCTTTCTAAGTTTTGTCCGCTGAGCCGAGCGGGATGGTCCTCCACAAGCAAGCCCGCCAGCAATAACTCTGATCTCTCCAACAGGGGGGTAGGGTTGCCTTGTGCCCGGGGTTGTTGTGGAGGCCTATCATGACCTTGGTTAGGTTGTGCGAGTTGTCGATGAGGGGTGCGCCGGTGGTTGTTTCTGATAGGTTCAGTCCTTTGCCTTTGCTGGGGGCGGGCTGCCGTGAACCGACTGAGACGTCCCTGACGTATCAAGCCCTCGACCTGGTCTTTGAGGTTAACACATTCCTCCGTATTATGGCCGTAGTCTTGATGAAAGCGGCAGTATTTGGACTGGTTTCACCGATTAGAAGGAGACCGTGACGATTAGGGCCATTTTAGGGGATAATCTCGTTGGATCTGGTTCAGGACTTGTTCCATGGGGGAATTGAGGGGTGTGTATCGTTTGAACCGGCCGGGCGGTCGGGTTAGCGCCGACCGGTCGGCTCGGGCTGGTCGATCAGTATACTGAGGTGTTTGGTGAGTGTACTGGGTGTTTCTGGTTTCGGAGTCCTTTCTCTTCTATCTGGGGGTCGGGTTTTTGGCTGTAGGATCTTGTCGGGCGGCTAGGGAATCTTCGGCGTTCATGTATTTTTGGGCTTTGGAAAGTAGGGTTACCATGGAGATCGGGGGGTTTTTGGAGAGGGAAAAAAGGAAATCAGATGATCGTAGACCGGCCATGAAAGCCGTGAGGATGACCTTGTCGTCGTTTTCCGCTACCTGCAGGGCTTCGGTGTTGAAGCGGGTGACGAAACTGCGCAGCGACTCCCCATCGGTCTGATAGATGTTGAGGAGCTAGGTTGCCGGACGCCGTTGGCGCTGGGCACCAATGAAATGGCTGAGAAAGGAGTCACTTAGGTGCTGGAAGGTGGAGACAGAGTCTGTTGGCAGTTGACTAAACCAGAGTCGAGCTGACCCCTTAAGTGTTACGAGAAAGCCCGACACATGATCTCGTCAGGGAATGCATGGAGGACCATGAGGGTCCTGTAGTTTCCAAATGGTCAACCGGGTCCGTTGTGCGGTCGAAAGAGTCGAGCAAGGGCATTTTGAACTTAGGAGGTAAGGGTTTGTCCCTGATGAAGGCAACGAACGACGAGTTGGCTGTGGTAGATGGTTTATTCTGTATGTTCTGCATGACTCCTTGGAGCTGGAGCTTCATGGCTCGGAGTTCTGCATCTCAGAGAGGAACATTGTCACCACCGGAATGCAACGAAGGCTGAACACTACTGGCCTCTCCCTCGGGAGTGGGTGCCTGGACCAATGAATATGGGGCCTGGGGTAGCGGGTTCATATCTGGGGGAGGGGGTCGCAAGCCTTCCAAGTTGGGTGGGTAGGGCTGTTGGATAGGATGGCTTGGGGCTCGTTCTTGGTTGGGTGGGATATCTTGAGGTGGAGGAGGGAGGACAGGACGGTCTCTTTGAAGCAAAGCATTGATCAGGGCTTGGTTTTGCTCTGCTAAGCGGTTGATGCTGTTGGTAAGTTCTATGAAGTACTGCGCGGTTGTTTGGATTGGGAGGGTCAGCTTGGTGATCAGCAACATTGTGGTGAGAAGCCATGGATCTAGTTGTGACCATCCACCTTGGTGGGTGGCAGAAGGGGTTATTGGGAAGGGGTCTCCGGCAACAATGAGCACAACTGGCACGCGGAGCAAAAGGTTTCCCACAGACGGCGCCAACTGATGATACAGCGTGTTCCAAATGGAATGGGTCGGATTGATCCACGCTTCCCAAACTGGTGCCTGAGGTACCAAGCCCACAGAGATACCTGCACAAGGGTTCAACGGGGAACGGGAAGTCCCCTAGCGAACCCTCCGACGAGCAAGTTAGAAAAAGAGATAGAATGTAGAGATAGATTAGTGATAGAAAAGCTTAACCCTTTCCTTGTCTTCGATGCCTGCTTATATCCTCTGCTAATCATTTCGTTGTCCTTCTGACCTGTCACCTTGGCCGAAAGTCTATGCCCTAACTTACCTTGTTCGTGGTGAGGCCGTTCTGTCCCGACGGGGAAGGGTTATCGCAATAAATGCTGCAGGAAAACTCATTAATGGCTGATGTGTAGTGCAATAACTTTGCAGGATCTTTGTCTGCTGATATGGGTGATTCTCTACTTGCCAAGTGTTTAGATGTCATTGGTATTTGGTGTAACGCTAGGTTTCACGAGTGTTGGGCTTTAGTATTTGAATCATGGATTGGACCTTAGGTGGAGGGCCATATCCTTTATGGACTTACCCATGTCTATATATATATATATATATATATATTCTTGTGATATAAATTTTTATTGATATTTATTTATTTAATTTAAAAAAATAAATTTTAAAAAAATAAAGTAAAATAAAATTTTATTTAATCTAGCCAAAAAAAATTAAAATATTAAAACCGGGTTCAATATTGCTATTATTTAGTAAATAATTGAAAATGATAAAATAGTGTTTTGGGCATTTATCATTCCTCATAATATCTCAATCAAACATTGAATTTAATAGGATGATCATTTGAGGACATCTAATCTCATGAGAAAATAGGATACACATTCTTTCTAACTGAATAGTCTAGGAACTATGTATTACAAAATTAATAATTCGATGGATTACAATATCCTTTATTCAGTTCGTCCAAACAAATATGACCTAAAAGTAGTTGTGCCCGAGGCCACCTTTGATGCCATTTTTTTATAAATTGAAAGTTTGACAATCAAAAAAATAAAAGTAAAAAATCCTTGCCCCTTCTTTCCATAACATCAGCTTGTTTAAACTACTTGTGTCATAACACATAGGCAGAAGTTGTACTAAAAAATCTAGTATAAATTTTCAAATAAAAAACTATAAGTGATTCGGGAAGCTCTACCAAACAGCCACATGAATGATGATAAGTTGTTGAAGGAATTTTTTATTTTTATTTTTATAATTGTATTCATTAATTTTGTGATTTTTAAATATGAGCAGATTGACATTTAATGAGTCTGGGTTATCATAAAGGTTGGAACAATGTTAAAATTGAAAAATGAATCCAAATAATTAAAACAAATAAATTCACCAAGTGTACTATTCATTTTCAAGTTTTTTAGTATTCATTTTGCTTTATTAAACTGGGCCAATTCAATCAAAACGAAATATGAATCTATAAAAGACATGACTAGATTAGGTTGGGCCATGTGATTTGGGTTGATTCACATTAAACGACTAGACCTATTAAAGTAGGCTCAGTCTTCAACAATAAACCTGGTCTGGAATCTTGTCTTGGGCCAGTCTCGAGACCAACTGTTACACACTAGAAGAAGTGGGCAAATAAGCCTAAAATTTTTCAAATAGAAATAATGGAATTGGGTTCGGTTGAATCTTGAATCAACACAATTCAATTAGAAATTTAAAATTTATTAATACAATTAGGAGTTTTGTTTCTTGAGTTAGCATGAGGCTAATCCAAATAAACCCCAAAACTGACTATATATATTTTACAAACAATTTTATATATTGTGTGCAATTCCGCTCTAATTTTTTTTTTTTTTAAAACATTATGGGTTCATTATATTTTGTGCTCTTACATTTTCATTAAAATTTTATTTTGAAAATAGCCCCATCACTTTTGATTGAGACAATTAGGCTGTGTTTGGTTATACTTTCAAACTATAATTACATCCCTACATTCCAATGTCATGTTTGGTTTGAGTTTTCAAAAGTTAATTCCAGCACCCATTTGAAAACATGCTGAAATGTGTGTTTGACAGATCTCTCTCTCTCTCTCTCTCTCTGTCACTCTATTTTTATGTGTGTGTGAGATAACAAATTCTGGATATTTTCACTCTCTTCCCTTTCTCTCTCCCTCTTTCCAACCAACCCATAGTGTGGAATCAAATATGATGGTGTCTCGTAACTAGGTTTTTTTTTATCAAATGCAACTCTGAAACAAGGCAGATTGGGAGTTTTTTTTTTTTTTTTTTCTAAACGAAAAGAGTTACACAGAAGCCCTCATAGGAGAAGAGCATCAATCCTAACAGTTTCAGAGAGAGCTATTGGAGGGTTTGAAACCCAACTTACATGAAGGTCATTATGGACACAGACTTGTGCTACCCAATGGGGTAGCCCTATTGTTGGTTTTATTATTCCATCTCAACTATAGGTAGGCAGATTGGGAGTTTGAATTTGGAATTTGCTCTTTGGTCTTCCGCCCGGTCAACCGGTTGGTTGACAGGAACAATGGTGTTTTTTTTTTTTTTTTTTTTTTTTTTTTTTTTTTTTTTTGCAAAGGGCACTTATTATTTGGAAAAAAAAGGGAATTTATTTTTGATTTTTTTTAACAAAAATAATATATTTTTTTATATTTTAAAACAAAAATATTTTAAAAAAATAATTCTTATCAAATATACAATAAATCAGTAATTGAATATTTATTTTGAAAAAAAAAATTATTTCATTTGTAATATTTTCAATTAAAAAAATTGATTAATGTTATTTTTTATTAATAATTTTTTTTAATTGAATTTTAAAAAGAGTTTGATTATAAATGTTGATTAGAATTTTTAATAGAGTTTTGAGTAGTGTGTTTGGTTATGAGTTATAATAATTTGAATTAAATTTTGAAAACTCTTTCCAGAACTCATAACCAAACAAATTTTTTTTATTTTATATGTCACATCAAACATTCAAACTCAATTCAACACTCAATTCAAAACTCTATTTAAACTCATAACCAAACAAATTTTCTACACTCAAATCATAATTCCAAAACTTACAAACTCAAAATACAACTCTATTCTCAAATCAATATTTAGAAAATTCTACAAACGCAACCTTAATTTTTAAACTACAAGTCAAATTATAATGTTTCCATTCACATGTCATTTGTGAGAGTGCCAAAGATGGCTTTCGGTGGTGAAGGTGAACCTGTGATAAGTAGGTGAAGGGTTAAAGTATAATTAATTAGAGTTTAAAAAAAAAAAAAAAAAAAAAAAAAAAAAAAAAAAAAGCGGAGGGCTACTTAACCAAATTATTAGGATGCTTTAATCAAACTGTAATGCCTTGTACATTTCTAGTCTTTCATTAATTTTTTCAAAAATTCAATTTGATTTTAACCAATTCATTACAATCGTACTAGTGGTAATCCGTGCTATGCATGGGCAAGTAATAAAAACTGGTGGACAATGCTAAAAACTAACTATTAATTACTATAATGTTAATTTAGATGGTTATTTTTTATTTATCTGACTATGTATATATATAATTATAAAAAAAAAATCAAGTTTGAATTTGAAGATAAACTATAAGAATATAGAAAAAAAAAATAGATGAATCTTAGAAAAAAGAGGTAGAGAGAAGTTCAATTAACATCAAATGAAGGTTGAAAAAAAATAAATCAAGTTCAAATTTAAAAATTAAAAAAAAAAAAGAGATAAACTTGTAAAAGAAAAGAAAATATAATATATTCTAATAGTAATAGAAGAATTGGAGAGGGTATAGCTTAAAAAATTGGATAGGAGTGAAATGTCACTTATAATTTTTTAAAATTTGTATAATAAAAAATTAAAAATAATTTTAAAAAAAATTGAGATAATAGATTAAAAATTAGATAAGAGTGAAATGCCACTTATAATTTTTTAAAATTTAAATTTACTTACTAAAATGACATTGCCACATTATAATTCTGATATTTTTTTTCTATGAAATTTATATGTGTATAGCATTTTCCAATCATCAAATGTAAATTGAATCAAAGTTTACACTTGAGAATATATAATTGTACTATTTTTTCATAGGTATCCAAATAAAATTGTTTTTTTTATTGACTATCAAAATTATTTTCTGCTAGGTTTTTTTTTTTTTCCCCCCTTTATACCTAATATATAAAAAAAAAAATTGTGTAATCCTTTGCAATCTTTATAAACAAAAATATAAAATCACAAATGTTTGGAACAAAAACTAAATTATTAAAGCAAAAGAAAAATCAAGATATATATTCGATGAGTCTTGACTGATAATTTGAGAGGCGAGATGGTGGTCACCGTCAACCATGTTGAGGTTAATCATATGGCTGCTGATGAGGAGTTGATGAAGTACATGTATGCTCTATGGGAAGGTAGTGGGCTGCTGGGATTATTTGTGGTAGTGTAATTATGAATGAAGAGGGATTAAGGAATAGATGAGAGGTTTCATAGGGATATGGATAGATGTGTGTGTGTGTGTTGTGTGTGTGTGTGTGTGTGTGTTGTTGTAAATTGGCAAGGATTGTGCGTGCAGCACTAGGCAACTCCACCAAGGATTGTGAGTGCAGCACCAACCATGAGTGCAGCACTATCCTCCACTACCCATGGAAGCTCCATTTTCACCCACCCCATTAAGACTAGAGAGTGGAATGGAGTAGGTGATGGCCAATCACCTCCTCCCTCTGATTGTATATATAGAGAGGTTGAGGCAGAGGGAAAAACACAGCAGAAGTGAGGCTTAGAGTGATAGAGAGAGAGAGACATTCAGAGAGCTTGTAATTGTTCCATTTCTATCAATATAGTGAATCCGCTGCCCGTGGACGTAGGCGACTTGCCGAACCACGTTAAATCTTGTGTGTTATTGCTTGTTTGTGTTCCCTGGTGTGCCCCCGATCCGCAACAATTGGTATCAGAGCTCGGGTTGCGAAAAAATCGAATTTTTTCCGAAAGTGCCCAGATTTCGAAGTACTCGAAATCAACTTTTGAGCATACCAGGAGGTAGAGCTCCCTGAGAGGAGTCCAGAACAGCAAAAACAGAGCCCAAAATAGCACCACGCGCGTCACGCGCCTCCACAAACTGCGCGTGAAACTCACGCGCTCCGCGCTGCACGCGCTTCTGCTGGAGAAGACGACCACGTCAGCCGACACGTCATCCACGTGTCAGCCACGTGTCAGCACGTGTCTGCCCAGTCAGCCTGAGCCGCTGACCAAGCCAACCAGCCGTTGACCGAGCCGCCGTTGACCGCGCCGCCGATCCTCCGTTGACCGCGCTGCCTGAGCCGTTGACCGAGCCGTTGACCAGTCGTTGACCGGAGGAATTATCCGGTGCATCTCAGCGCACCAGATTCTGCAGATCTGAACCGTCCAAACTGTTTTTGCCAGATCAGAGCCATTCGGAGTCCATTTTCGACGATCCAATAGTGTTTTCCAACTATTTGGGATATTCCGGACACATCCGTACGGTTAGTTTTTGAATCAGAGGTGTTCAAAATATTTTGGCTTGATCTGAGGCATTCGGAATCCGTTTTTGACGATCCAATAGTGCTTCTCAACTATTTGGAGTATTCCGGACACATCTGTACGGTCAGTTTTTTGAATTGAAGTTTCTAAAAAAAAATGGCAGAATCTAGATCAACCGAGTCCGTAAGTAATCCAGCGAGTACAAGCACTTCTAGGCATTGGACCCCGGTGTCCCATGCCAAGTTCGAGGTAGAGAAGTTCGATGGAAGCAGCAACTTCGGCATGTGGAGATGCGAAGTTAAGGATATGCTTGTCCAGATGAACCTGCACTTCACTCTGGGAGACAAACCAGATGACCTGGACGAGATAGAATGGGAGAGGGTGAATCTCCTGGCCTGCAGTTCCATCCGACTTTGCCTAGCGAAAGAGGAGAAGTACGCTTCACCGAATATGATATTGCGAAGAAGCTTTGGAAGGCGCTGGAAGATAAGTTCATGACAAGAGCATTGAGAACCGGCTCTACTTGAGGAAGAGGTTGTTTCGTTTCGACTACATTAAAGGTATTTCGATGAACGAACACCTAAATAACTTCAACAAAATTATTACGGACTTGAAAATTTGGATGATCACGTTGGTGACGAAGACAAAGCACTGTTATTGTTAAATTCCTTGCCTGACTCGTATGATCATCTCACTACTACTTTACTGTACGGTAAAGAGAAGATCAAGTATGTTGATGTTGCAAACGCCTTGGTGAACAATGAGTTCAGAAGGAAAGACAAGTCTGCAAACAGGGACTCAACATCCGAGGCTTTGACAGTCAGAGGCAGAACAAATAACAGAAGAAATGCAGGGCGAGGAAAGTCTCGCTCAAAATCCAGGGGGAAAGCTTCAGACAAAAGACGTCTTGCAAAAGACGAGTGTGCTGCTTGTCGCCAGAAAGGGCATTGGGCAAAAGATTGTCCAAATAAAGACAAGACAGAAGAGAAGGTGAATATTGCACGAGATGGAGATAATGATGAAGGAGGTGCCTTCACAGTTTCATCATACGGCCAGTCTGATGAATGGATTATCGATTCCGGGTGTTCATTCCATATGTGTCCGAACAAGCAGTGGTTCTCGAGCTTACGAGAGTTCGATGGAGGAGTTGTGCTGATGGGCAACGACCAAGCTTGCCAGACAAAGGGGATTGGAACAATCAAACTGAAGATCCATGATGGAACAATCAGAATTCTTGAAGATGTACGGTATGTACCAGATCTAACCAAGAATCTCATCTCAGTGGGAGTTTTAGACTCCAAAGGTTACAGAGTAACCATGGAAGGTGGAGTCCTCAAAGTTGTTCGAGGAGCATTGGTTGCAATGAAGGGTACTCGACAGGGAAATTTATATTTCCTAGACGGCTCTACAGTCACAGGGAAAGTGGCTGTCTCCACCAGTTCCAGCTCAGAAGATGATGCATCAGACACTTCCAAACTTTGGCACATGCGCCTAGGGCATGTCGGTGAGAAGGCTTTACAAGGGTTGGTAAAGCAAGGCCTGTTGAAAGGCGCCAAGACAGGGAAGCTTGAGTTCTGCGAGCATTGTGTATTGGGCAAGCAAACAAGAATCAAGTTTGGTACTGCAATTCACCGTACCAAAGGGATTCTAGACTACGTCCACACCGACGTATGGGGTCCTTCCAAGAATGCTTCGTTGGGAGGTAAACACTACTTTGTGTCGTTCATTGATGATTTCTCCAGAAGAGTTTGGATTTATACAATGAAGCACAAAGATGAAGTCTTAGACATCTTTCTTACGTGGAAGAAGATGATTGAGACCCAGACAGGCAGACGGATCAAGAAGCTCAGATCTGACAATGGTGGAGAATACACATCAGATCCCTTCTTTGAGGTTTGCCAGAATGCAGGGATAGTGAGACATTTCACAGTTCCTGGAACACCGCAGCAAAATGGAGTTGCAGAACGCATGAACCGCACTTTGGTGGAGAAAGTCCGGTGTATGCTGTCACAGTCTGGATGAGCAAGGCATTTTGGGGCGAGGCATTGAACTATGCTCGTCATCTTGTCAACAGACTACCTACTGCAGCACTAATGGGAAGACTCCCATGGAGGTATGGTCAGGAGTCCCAGTTACTGATTATGATCAGTTACGTATCTTTGGATGTCCAGCATATTTTCATGTTACAGAATCTAAGTTGGATCCAAGAGCCAAGAAAGCCATCTTCTTGGGCTTCGGTGACGGTGTTAAGGGATACAGATTGTGGTGCCCTGAATCAAAGAAAGTTCTCATCAGAAGAGATGTTACCTTTGATGAGTCTGCAATGTTGAAGCAACCAGATCCTCAACAGAATGTTGAAGCATTGAAGAAGTCAGTGCAGGTGGAGTTTGAGACTCCATCAAAGACTAGTCAGCCAATCAACCATCCTGAAGAAGTCTCAGAAGATAGCTCTGAAGAGAGTTCAGATGAAGATCCAGAGGCTCCGCAACAATCAGAACCCATTGCAATCAGGAAAGGTAAAAGGGTTACTAAGCAACCCAGTTGGATGACCGATATGGTAGCCTATGCACTTCCAATCATTGAAGACAATGTTCCGTGCACTTTCAAAGAAGCCGTGCAGCATCCAGAAAGTGTCAAATGGAAGGAGGCTATGGATGAAGAGATCGGTTCACTTCACAAGAACCAGACTTGGGAGTTGGTGCAACTTCCAAAAGGCAAGAAAGCAATTGGGTGTAAGTGGGTTTACACCAAGAAAGAAGGCATTCCAGGCAACAACATCAGATTCAAAGCTAGATTGGTAGCTAAAGGCTATGCTCAGAAGGAAGGAATAGACTACAATGAGGTATTCTCACCTGTTGTGAAGCACACGTCTATTCGCATCCTGTTAGCTTTGGTTGCACAGTTTGATCTCGAGCTCGCCCAACTCGACGTCAAAACTGCTTTCTTACATGGAGATCTTGAAGAGGAGATATACATGTCCCAGCCAGATGGCTTCAAAATTGCTGGAAAAGAGAATTGGGCCTGTAAGCTGAACAAATCGTTGTACGGGTTGAAGCAATCCCCGAGACAGTGGTACAAGCGATTTGATCGGTTCATGATAGAGAAAGAATACACAAGAAGTCAATTTGATCATTGTGTATATTTCCGTAAGCTTCCCGATGGTTCCTTCATCTACTTGCTCTTATATGTAGATGATATGCTAATTGCATCTAAGAGCAAGGTGGAGATTGACAAACTCAAGGCACAGTTAGCAAGGGAGTTTGAAATGAAGGATTTGGGAGAAGCAAAGAAAATTCTTGGCATGGAGATCAAGAGAGACAGGAAGAAGGGCACGGTTTGTCTGACACAAACCCAGTATCTGAAAAAGGTGTTAGACAGATTTGGCATAAATGGGAAAACCAAAACTGTAAGTACACCATTGGCCCCTCATTTCAAGCTTAGTGCTTCGATGTCTCCACGCACAGAAGAAGAACGGAAGCATATGGCACAGGTTCCATATGCAAATGCAGTTGGTGCATTAATGTATGCTATGGTTTGTACAAGGCCTGACATCTCGCATGCTGTGAGTATGGTAAGCAGGTATATGCATGATCCAGGAAAAGATCACTGGCAGGCAGTGAAGTGGATCCTAAGGTACATACATGGCACAGTCAATCTGGGATTGAAGTTCGAGAGAGATAACCGACTCGGGCAGAATTTGAAAGGTTATGTGGACTCAGATTATGCTGGTGACTTAGACAAACGCCGGTCAACAACAGGGTATTTATTTACGCTTGCTAAAGGGCCGGTAAGTTGGAGGTCAACGCTTCAGTCAACGGTGGCTTTGTCTACTACAGAGGCAGAGTACATGGCAGTGACAGAAGCCTTTAAAGAAGCTATTTGGCTACACGGGTTGATTGAAGACTTGGGACTTGTTCAGAAGCACGTTGAGGTGTATTGTGACAGTCAGAGTGCCATTTGTTTGGCAAAGAACCAGGTTCATCATTCCCGCACCAAGCACATTGACGTCCGTTTCCATTTCATCCGAGAAATTGTGAATGAAGGGGATATTCTGCTTCAAAAGATTGGTACTGCAGATAATCCGGCCGATATGCTCACAAAGGTAGTTTCTGGGATCAAGTTCCAACATTGTTTGGACTTGGTCAACATCTCTCGGAACTGAGCACCTTCGGGTGCAAGGCAGTGTTGATCGATCACTATGTTGGATTAGAGAATCCTCGCCAAGGTGGAGATTTGTTGTAAATTGGCAAGGATTGTGCGTGCAGCACTAGGCAACTCCACCAAGGATTGTGAGTGCAGCACCAACCATGAGTGCAGCACTATCCTTCCACTACCCAAATGGAAGCTCCATTTCACCCACCCCATTAGAGACTAGAGAGTGGAATGGAGTAGGTGATGGCCAATCACCTCCTCCCTCTGATGTATATATAGAGAGGTTGAGGCAGAGGGAAAAACACAGCAGAAGTGAGGCTTAGAGTGATAGAGAGAGAGAGAACATTCAGAGAGCTTGTAATTGTTCCATTTCTATCAATATAGTGAATCCGCTGCCCGTGGACGTAGGCGACTTGCCGAACCACGTTAAATCTTGTGTGTTATTGCTTGTTTGTGTTCCCTGGTGTGCCCCCGATCCGCAACATGTGTGTGTGTGTGGGGGGGGTGTTGGGTTTTCTTCTTTTTTTTTTCTTATTATTATATTATATTATATTATATATATATAGTTTTATTTCATTTTATAGAGATGAATAGACATGGAACGTCTTGAAGAGTGTCATCCTATAATTTTTTTTATATTTTTAGAATTCACAAAAAATTAGGGACTGGGATTTGGAAGGCCGTGGATTCTTTTTTTTTTAATTATTTAAATTTATGGTGCCACGTATTTATTATTTTTCTCCACAATTATGAGAATTTAGGAATAAATATTTTGAGGCTTTTGACATAAGACTACTTTTGCTTATATAGATAGGATAGATAGATATGAGAAGAAACAAATCTAATCTGATTAAATTGGAAAACAAAAGCAAGTCACAAATTAAAAAGCAAGCAAGTTCAAACCATACAAAATGTGATAATGGAGATGATGACAAGATGTGTAGATGAACTGAAAAATATAATATTATGAGCATAAAAATTAAGAAGATGAAAAAATATATAAATGAATTGAAAAATATTGGGAAAAAATATATATACACACAAAGTAACAAATATTGAAAAAAGGTATATAAAGTAAGAAATAATATTACACTGACCTTGTAATGATTTTCGCAGATTATCAAACTTGCAAAATGTAATAATGAAGAAAATGAATTGTTCTAAGAAAAGATGGGTAGATGAGAGAGAATGATAAATATTAGAAAAAATAAATATATACACACAAAAATGATAAATACTGAAAATGTATATAAAATAAGAAATAATATTACACTAACCTTGTAATGATTTTCGTATAGATCATCAAACTAGTAAATTATAACAATGAAGAAAATGAATTATTCTGATAAAAGATGGGTAAATGAGAGAGAATGATAAATATAAAAAAAAAATGAATATATACATACAAAAGTAATTAATACTGAAAAAAATGTATATAAAGTAATAAATAATATTAGGAGCAGAAAAATGAAGAAGATGAAAAGATATATAGATAATTGAAAAATATTAGAAGAAAGAAATACATACATACAAAGTACCAAACACTGAAAAAATGCATAGAAAGTAAGAAATAGCATTATATTGTCCTTGTAATGATTTTCACAGATCATCAAACTTGTAAGCTATAACAATGGAGAAAGTTATTATGAGCAAATATGGGTAGATGATAGATAATGATTGAATTTCACTGAATAAACTGTATAGAAAAACGTGTACGTGGGAATTAAAAGAGTCGTCACTTTTTTTTTTGATAACATGATACTCCTTCCGTCCCAAAATAATGGTCCCTTTTGAGGAATTTAACTTTTTTTGGTAGTACAATTATTGCATTTGAAAAAAGTTGATTTTCCAAAATTATCCTTTTGATAGTACATTTTTTGGGAATATCAATGTCATAATTGTACTTTTTATATTGTTTATTAATTTAAAAGAAGGGTAAAATAGGAAATTTACATTAGTTTTGTACTTGATTTTTGAAGAGGGACTAATATTTTGGGACAATGAAAAATGGAATAAGGGACTAATATTTTGAAACGGATGGAGTATTAAATTGAGAGTGGGATGAATAGTTGTAAGAGTTGTGGGATTCTATTTTTCTGTTTTTATTTTTAATAATGTGATATTAAATTGAGGATAGGATAGATATTATTGAGGGTGATAGATATGAATGAATATTTTATTTTTTAATTTTTATTTTATATAGGGAGAAGAAGTTAGAAGCCCGAAATATTAGGAACGAAAGTGGATGGTTGTGCCATGTATTTTTTTTTTTAAATTTCAAAATTATGAAATTTTAAAAATAAATATTTAGAGACTTTTTGACAAAATAATTACATTTGCTTACATAGATTGATAGATTAAATCAATAAAACATGAGAAATTTTACAGTGGGTAATTCGTCAGATATAATTTGGAAATTTTTTTAATTTTTTTAAATAAGATATATTTTGACACAAATTTGACGAGAGAGAGAGAGAGAGAGAGAGAAAATTAGTACAGTAAAAATTTGGAGATGTGCACAGTGCACTCCACGCACCGAATCAGAATCGAAACCCTAGTTGAATGCACAACACAACGCTCACTCGATCATTCTCTAGTCTTCTCCAAAACACAACACAACTCTCTCTCTCTCTCTCTCTCTCTCTCTCTCTATGGTATCTCTCATCTTCTCTTTTCTCGTTCGCTCTTTCTCATTCCCGTGCCTGTTCCTGGTCTCTTACCTCCTCCTGGTATGGATTTTTTTTTTTTTTTTTTGAAATATGGTATGGAATTGTGATTGAAGCTCTAAATTATGTTGAATAAAAAATGTACATACCCAACTTAAGCCAATCTGTTATTAGCTGCTTATTTGCTCAAAAAGATTTTAAGCAATAAGCCTAGGAGCTCTGAATTATTCTTCAATTGTCTGATTTTCACTATATCTTTGCAGGGTTTGTGAATTATATGCACCATTTGTGTTATGTTGAAAAACTGTAATCCCCATTTGTGTTACACTACACTGGAAAATTCTAAATTTTTATAAACCATGGATACAAAAGCTTTGGCAAAGTCAAAGAGAGCTCATTCTCAACACCACAGTAAGAAGCACCATTCGAATCCAACACCGAAAGCTCCTTCAGTGGGCCAAGTAGGAGCCAGCGGTGCGAAGAAGCAATCGGGAAAGCAAGTCAGAGAGAAACCCAATGAGTCTAAGGGTTTTAGTGCACTCCCCTCGAATTGGGATCGTTATGAGGAAGAATATGATTCGGGTTCGGAAGATCCATCCCATAATATTACGAGTCAAACAACTGATTTTGTGCCAAAGAGTAAAGGGGCAGACTATGGTTACCTGATTTCTGAGGCTATGTCTCAGTCTCATACAAATATTTCTTCAGATTCGGAGAGCTTTCCTTCGTTTGGTGATGTTCTCACTGGTAGGACCTTGCTCCTGATGTGAATTGTATAGGTTGTATCATTTTAATTTTATCTATTTGTATGTGGGTAAAGCAGATATGGATCCCATTTTGTCTAACTTTGAATGATTGGTTGTCATTGCTTTACTAATTTTTCATTGGTGATTTGCTCCTCATTTTTTTTTCTTTTTTTTTAAAAAAAAAAAAAAAAAGAACAAAGAATACCAGCCAAGATTTATATTTTTTTAAAGGAAGTAAGACACACAGACAAAACCCAACACCTTTCGAGTTGATTTATTCTCCTTTGTCGAATGCTCGGTTCACATGGTCAAATCTTCAAGCCAATTTGGTTTGTCATAGATTGGATTTTTTTTTTATGTTCTAAGGATTGGGAAGAAAGATTTTTGAATGTAAAGAGAGGTGCTTCCTATGGCAGTTTTTTACCATTGTTTTGTGGGTGCTAGAGAGTTGTCCTTTTAAGTGAGGTCGTAGTCCTACCTCCTTAAGATTTAAAAACATCTGGCTTGAACACTAGTCTTTTAAGAAATTCTGAGGAGCTGTGGGGTAGTTGCAGCGTTCCAGGTTGGGAATTACATTCATGAAAAACTCAAGTTCATGAAGGATAAGTTAAAAGTTCCAAATAAGGAGATTTTAAGGGATATGAAGGAATCGAATAATGGAATTGCAAAAAGGATTGACGAGTTGGATAGTATTGAGGTTAAAGGAGACTTGGATGGGTGTATTAGAAAAGAAAGGTTGAACCTAAAGATTAAATTGGGGAAAGTTGTGTTTAGGAAATAACCTTCTTGGGAAGGGAAAAATGAAATGGCTTAAAGAGTGTGACAATAATTCAAAGTTGATTTACAAGGCGAATGGGAAAAGGAAGAAGTTTATCAAAAGGTGGGGTTGATTATGGATAGGGAGAATCAAAACATCAATGATATTTATTGAAGGTTAAGACTTGTTACTAATTGATGAAATTCTTGAAATTAGTACAATTTTTGGAGTTCTAGATTTTGAATGTAAATACTATAGCGGGATTGCTTCTCTTTACTACCAATCCATCATAATGTTTATTCTATATTTTGAGAATCTTCAGGAGGCTTAGGAATTAGAAGGCTTGCATTGTGAATTAGGCATTTTGGGGTAAATGGTTGCGTTGATATACGCAATGGAAAAGGGGCTCGTATAGAGGGGACTATTGGTAGGAAAATACGCGAAAGTTTGTGGCGATTCGACCATCATGGAGGTATCTTCTTCATATGGAGTATGGGTACAGGGAATGGTTGGGCTTATTTTGTGAAGCATATTCAATTTGTTGTTGGACATGGGGAAAGGTAAAATTTTTGGTTTTGATGTTTGGTGCAGAGATAGGCCCTTGTATAGGGTCTTCCCTTTGGTAGCATTGTGGAAAAGACATGCACACTTCTAGTAGTGTGCATGATTGGGATGTAAAGGGAAATGATGGAGTTCCATGAATCTTTGTATAGGATGCATGATGTTTGGAGAGGAGGGGAGGATGAAGCTTGATGGTTTACCTCTTAAGTCTTGGAGGCTTGGGGTAAAGCCTTTTTGGCAATTGCTTAGTAGATAATGGTTCTGTTGATTTTCCTTGAAAAGGGAAGTCCAAGGTTCTCTAAAAGGTGGCTTCCTTTTTATTTTTTGGGTTGAGAGCCGTCACATGGAAAGATCCTGAGTGTTGATAACCTAATCAAGAGGAAGAATATTACTAACTGGTGTTGTATGTTTATAAAGCCAGAGGAGTTGGTGGGATCATTTCCTTATCCACTGTTGATTAGCAAGGGAATATGTAGATGTTGCTTTCGGCCCTATTTGGTGTGTTGTGGGTATTCCTAAAACAGTGGTAGAGGTTGTTAGTGATAGGAGGAGGGGATGTTTTTCGAGTGAGAGGAGGCGGCCTTCGAATGGGTTACTATTTGCTTGATGTGGTGTGTATAGGGGATAAAGGAATTGGCATTCTTCTAAAGGTGCAGACTTTTTCTTTTTTGATAAAAGATAGGGTGGATCCTTCCCTAGAAAGTTATTTGGATTTTGTAGATTCTACTGAGTAAGGGGCATACAACAGTCTCCTTTGTGTTTGTATAGTGTACATGGGCAGCACCCCCTTACTTCTAGTCCACAGTCTTTTATCATTATATTTTCTTTCTCAAATTCTTGTATACTTGCATGCAATTTATCTGGTGATATATTTGCATAAATACTTTTTTCTTAGGGTTGGATATTCTGAAGTATGGACATGTAAACTATATAGCTGCACAGCAATGGTAATAATAGCTTGTTCATATACCAAGCCTATTTCTACCCTGTCAGTATTTGATTTTGCTCCTTGGTGGTGTTATCACTAATGATTCTTTGGTACCGCCTAGTAAATTTGATTGTGTCTTTGAATTGGTTATCAATTTTCACATTACCTTGTCACTTGTCAAAAAAATAAAAAAATTCACATTACCATGTTGTTTGTCTTGTTATGAAGCTACTATTCTTAAGCAGCCACAGAGCTTTCTTTTACAATGTTTGTTTGAGAAGTCTTGATGGAATTTCAATCAATTCATGTGGATTGAGAATTGCTTGATATGAAAGTTTCAATCTGCAATATTACAGGAGATTGACTTCAATTTTTCTTAGACTTCAATCAGGGAGTTGGCTCTCTGCTTTCTGTAAGGGGACAACGAATTCTATCATGGACCAGAGATGATAATTTTGTTGTGGAGGATAGAGCAACAACCAGTCATGAGGTATTTTATCATTTTTCATTTGTTGTTTCTTTGTTAGATGTGACTCAAATTCCAAAATTGAGATAAATAGGAAGAATTGTGTAGGGTTGACAGATATGCATAATTATCTTTCAATAAACTTGTTAAAAAATCTAACCATTCCCATTTATTAGCCTGTATACACAAGTTCATGCATAAAGCTCTACAGTTCTAGCTTATATCTAAAATTTGTTTTGTTTGTTATTTTGAAAGTAAGTAGGGACCTTATACACAAAATGAGATTTACAGCATGAAGGGGTGATGGAAGCAAGAGGTTGTAGGCTGGGGAGTGTGATGGGAGGCCTTCGAAATTTTGAAGTGGAGAAGGGTAGGGAGGTAGTGGGGGTAGTGCTAAGTCAAAACCCAAATTTACCCACTATTTTTTCCGTTCTCAGACTGTTAGATAATTTAGGTCTTAGAACAGCTTGAGTCTTAGGGCCAGCCCTGAGATTTATAGGGCCTTAGGCGGGTTTTCAAAGTGGGGCCCTCCCACATATATTTTTTTATAAAAAGAAATTACGAATAAAATAATAAGTTTCCAATAATTTTTTTATTATTTAGTAGCTATAAAAAGTTTCCTTACACATATAATCATTAAAATTTATTTTTATATATTAAGATACGAAAAAATCATTATAAAGACTCAAATTAATTGGACTTAACAGTGATTATATATATTTTTAATTTGGCTCGACAGATTTTTTTGAGGGGCTTTTTAGACTAAGCCTCGAATAATAAAAAAAGATTAGGCTTTGAACTTTTAATATGATATAAAATTAATAAATTTGGGGCCATATTTTGTGCCAAAATTTGGGGGCCCTAGGGACAGGCCTTAGTGGCCTTCGCCTAGGGCCGGCCTTGTTGAGTCTGGACATGGCAAATAGGCATAATCTGCAGCTTCCGTGTGTGATATGGAAAAGAAGAAAAAAAAAGGAAAGTTACCGTGATGGAAACCCTTAAATTCTTGGGCAGACGTGTGTGAGCTGAAAGTGTAGACAATTGCCGACTGCAAATTACCTTGCCTGCCAATGCGGCCACGTGTGTAACAAATGGGTTATCGTGGCTTATAATTTGACCTTGGCTTGTCATGCCTTTTTTTAAAGAAAAAAGGAGCTTATCACATTCTTAACTATATGATTCCCTATTGTGCATTCCATTTTTCAAACTAAATTTTCAGCAAATTCCAAGAATTTACTGCAAGCTACTACTCTTTCCTTTGTTTACTTATTTGTTTACTTGCGTTTTTTTTTTTTTTTTTTTTAATTGACGTGTGTTGGTTGCCTCACATGGATATTCTCTCTTACTTCTCTCCCCTTTCCTTCATGGTATAGGCGTCTTTTCTGTCCCTTAATCTACACCTTCTTGCGGAACAACTTTCAAAAGTAGATTTGTCACAAAGGCTCTTCATTGAACAAGACTGTTTACCGCCAGAGCTGGTATGTATTCCCCACCCACATCCACACACACATACACACACTTTAAGCAATTTGAAATTGTCCTGTTACAGTCCATGGCAAGTGTCATGATGAGTTGAGGTGAATGGCCCTATTTTTTCCCGAGCTTCAAGTATCTTTTGTATGATGTTCATGATTTCTTGGGATTATTAAATAAAATTCACAAATTTCTTAGGTGAATAGTTCTGGATGGATCAAACTTCAAAAAATGGATTTCTTTTCTGTGCATCTAACACGTTTTACTCACTAATTGAGTTGTTTCAGAATTATTACTGCCTGTTTTGCAATTGCAGTGTTTGTGGACTGCAACTTAATTATTTTGCATCTCTATATAAAAGTTGGAAAATGCTATACAGCCACATTTCTTACTCACTAGACACAAATAAGTGGTTCCCGCTGTATTAATTAATGTTGGTCCTTACTGGCTTGTATCTAGTGGGTAAGCAATCTCAGTATATGTAGCATTACTCATAAAAGTTTGGATGTCCCCTTGCATTATTTGATGGTTTTTGGAGCAACTGTTCATTTGTGTATCTAGATTTTTCTTGTAGTCTTTGCTAATTAAGGTTCTACTTTCAAAATAGTTATTGCATCTTTTCTCTTCCTATCTTATTTTATCCCGTCTGCAAAATTTGATTTCTTCAAAGTACTTTGGATTACGCTGATACGTGAGTATTGGATACTTCCTAAAATATTGTGTGTTTCTTCATAGCCCAGGTAAGTGTTGTTGCTTGTGTATGATGAACAATTAGGGTTATTTTCCAGGGATTTGCTAAGGCTTAAGCAAGAAATAGAGCATTTTACTAATGCTTCCTATGTCTTGTGGAATAGTTTATCATTGTTTGTCCATTTGGTTTCAAATTGTTCCATGGTATTGTATTCATTGTGGTTTCAAGTTTTATTGACGTGGTCATCTGAGGTTGAATACTTGAATTGTGCTCTTATTATTCTACACACGAACATGCACATGTAAATACATATATGCAGTGCATGCATGGGTGCAATGCATTATATTTGCCGATTAATGTAGTGACTTTTTCTTCTATGTTATTAACTTGATAAGCTACCAATTTGATGACTTCAAAATTTTCAAGAAAGGCTGTTGCTGAATGTATAGTATAATAGTTGTTCCTTAGTTCCAGAAATCTCTTTTTGGGCGGTGACCGTTCTGCTCTAGAGCAGTGATTCCGTGGTTTGAAGTAGGAATAACGACAGAACCGCATTTCCGTCAAAATAGAATTGTGATTCCAAATAGGAATGCCACTTAAATTATGAATTCCAAAGAAATAAAAGAAAAGCTACCATGGCTAAAGATACTATGTAGAAGATACTATGTAGAGAATAATATTTATCCTAGATTTTGTCTTACCTCTTAGAAATTAGAGTCACACTAGAAATCCCTTAAAACATCACCGCTAAATTTACCTACATTAATGTGGCAGGGGGTTGAGTCTTAGTTGATTGATTTATAAACAAATCAACAATTGACATTGTAGAGGTCTTAAACATTTTTTTTCTAGGAATTAAAAGATGTAGATTTTTTGATAGATCTTCAATTTGGGTTATGTGAGCGAGGAGTAAATATATATAATATATATTATTTGTGATGAATACTTATTTTTGTGATGAGAATTTTCTATGCTCAGTTTTAAGTGGTTATGCAATGTAGACACTTGACATATATATCATAACTAAGTAATAAAAAAAATTCTTACAATATATTTATAATATAAAATACATAATGCTGTCTCTCCCACGTTGTGCAACTAAGAATTGTTCTATTTCAGATCTAATAGTCGCACTGGTTTAATTGTCAGCAATTAAATTTTTTATCCCAAGAATGCATATCAGTTAACTTTTTAATGCTATAATTTAGTTATGAGACCTACCAACCCTGTTTAGAAATATTGCTACAGTTTAATCTGGACTGGAGAGGATTTAAACCTTTGCAAGTCATTACCAAATGAGATTTTTTTCCAAGTGATTTGCATTTTAATGGATTTGATAGTATGGGTTTTACATATTTTGTGTTGTATGTTACAGTGCACAGAAGAAATTCAAACAAGCTTCAATCGGGAATCTGACCAAGTACAAGTTGCATGCCAAAGCAAAGTGGTGGTGATAAATTCTGATGAATTAGTTGATAAGATGGAGGATCAAATTAGTGACTTTATGTCACCCAACTCTTCTGCCATTTACGATTCAGTTTCAACCTCATTTAATAAAGGATTGAAGTCAACGGATCCGATTAAGGATAAACAAAGTCAATCCAGGGGAACTGGTGAAAGCACAGTGCAGTATAGAGCACAATCAAAGGGCATTTCTGTTGCAAACCCAAATGAGAAATCATCTAGATTTGAGGCAGCAGCTGCTGAAGCAGACCTTGATTTCCTTCTTGACTCGGTCAATGAAACGAACTTCCTTGATTCCTCTGGTGTCAAAAAAACGTCTACGGACACATTTTCGGTTGAAAAACAAGGAACTTTGTCGAGGTTGGATTCATCCAAAGCCGCTTCAGTGACCACCCATTTTGATGATGCCCTTGATGATTTACTGAAGGAAACATCCTCCGGTGGTAGATTTTCAGTTCATCAACAAGAAACTTCAACTTCACTGTTAGGAGGAAATCTATATGTTCATTCAGCTCCTGCTCAGCATTTGAGGAAAGGACCAGATTTATCTAAATCAGCTTCAGTTACAGCCAACTTTGATGATGCCCTTGATGATCTACTCAAGGAAACACCCAATCCAACAAATCAAAAGGACACATCAGAGTCCCATGAGGTAAGGGTTGCCCATCGTAATACTACGTCTTCTTCTTCCTCTGGCCCTGTTTCAAAGTCTAAAGTATTAGATGATTTTGATTCGTGGTTTGATTCTGTAAGCTAAAAATCTTGGCTGTGAAGCCTCATTTGTTGTTTTTTAATCTGTCTTTTAACTCTTCTAACATTTCCATATGAGCTGTTCTATACCCCACAAATTACAGTGAGCAAGAACCTGACTCTGGACAAACATGCACCAGTGAGGAACTACATTTTACCCAATACATTTTTCATTTTTTGTTGACGGATGTGTTTAGCGTGCCGAAAAAATGAAATGAGGATTTCGCGATTGTTATGTATGTGGGCATGGCCTTGAATATTGAACTATCTTTTAATTTAGTTCTGGCCTTAACTTGAACAATGAATTACTCGATTCTGTAACTCCCTATCTCCAGGTGAACTCGGTCTTTTGAAACTAGGTAATATCTAATGAAGTTCCTGTACCACCATGACCTCCTACGCAATTCTCACAGCACCACCACTTTTTTGTTTTGGGAATGCCTTATTTATGATGTAAAATGGAGTTTGTTATTGTTAAGTTTCTCAAATATTTTAACAATTTAAAAATCAATAAAATAAGATCAAATCATGACACAACTGAACAGAACATACAAACTTAACTAGTGATGTAATTTTTTTAATTTTTAATTTTTTTTTGATTTATGAACTTAAAACGTTAAAATATTACTATGAACCATTCAAAAAAATTGTTGAAATATTAACATGTGGACTTGAGAGTGTCAAAGAGTGGTTTCGAGCACTAATAATAATGGAGAGTTGAACACGTTGAATCCAATGAATGTGGAAACCTCCAAAGCCCCAAAAAGATAATTGAAGAAAATCTTTGGGAGCTAAATTGAGTTGTTTTGAATGATTCGAATTTCTGTTAACCAATTGATTGATCGGACGATCACTTGAACGACCGGATAAAATATTTGTCTGCCATAATTGTCACTCGCACTCGAACGACCGGCTAAAATATTTCTATCATAATTGTCACTTTATCGATTACAATTGTCAATCTTTTCACTGAATGACTAACGAGATGAAATTTAAACCATTCAAGCAAGTCAAACTCAAATTCGAGCAAAAAAATCCCAGTTGCGTAGCTCATAATTGAAAGTCCCAGAAATTTCAACAAGAGAGAGACGAAAAAACCTTGAGTACAACAGTGATACCATGGTGTTGGGATCACTATTTAATTATTTAAATTTTTCGTGGCACCTGAAAATTAAGATTTACATTCCACATTTTGTAATTTTATTGTGTTCGGATACCACATCAACCGTGTTACTGTTACACTGAAATCTTTTAGGGGAGAGAGGGAGAGATCATTCGTGTCTTGCCCATCCTTCAAAATATATCCACAAAATTATTTATCCATACAATGATCTATGCACATCCCAAATTTTTTTATTCAAAACTTGTGAAACAATTTTACAAATCCATGTGACTTTTTTCTTTTCTTAAATCAAAATTGGAAAATAAAAATAAAAAAAGCTCAAAACTAATCAATTGCCTCCATGCAATTTCTTGTAAAGGAAGAGAAGAAAACAAAGTGTTAAAAAAAAGTGCTAAGAAATGAAACTAATTAGTGAAAATGAATTATATCACATCAAAGCCATAAAGCCCCAGCTTGTTTCAACACAGGAATCAACTCCCCAGTAATATGAGTAGCCATAATCCGATCCAACCCTCCGAACAACTGACCTCCGATGAACACCGCCGGAAACTGCATCCGACCAGCAGCTTGTCCGACGATGCCCTCCAATTGACGAAAAACACTAGTCTCATCGTCTTCGTCGACCTCGTGGACTGCCGGGTTTACACCTAGACCCTGAAGGAGTCGCTTAACCACATGACTCATGCAACAACCACGCCTGCCTAAGACTATGACAGCGTTCTCCAAAACCATGTTCTTTATATCATCACCACCACCACTACCACCTTTTGTTGATCCTGAATCTGATCCAATATCTTTGTTCACCAGTGCTGATCGGTTTTGAAAAGGGTGTTGGGGATTTGGTACCCAGATCTTGTAAGGAATAGCTTCTTGCATAGTTATTTTCAAGAGAGATAGAAGTAGAAGTAGGTGTTTGGGTAGTCTTGTAGTGTGGGGTGGGTTTGTAATGGGTTATATGCATTTATATACCTATAGGGCAATGGTAGGGAGCCCGAATTTGGTGGCTCAAATTGGCTCAAATTTCCTTATCAGGTAAGAAAAACAAAAACAAAAAAAATAAAGTTACCAAAACAGGAAATTTGAGCCAATTTGAGCCACAGTTTTAGGGCCACCAAACATTACTCATACCTATATAGAGAGAGAGAGACAAATGGAGGGGTGATGAAAGGTTAACTTATGGTTGAGGATGGGGGGATGACTTGGAAGAGTCCGGCGTCAACGGCTGTTACGCATTCTTTACGCGGTTACATATTACATACTAATAGATTTACATATAATGGGGTGTGGTGTGGTGTGGTGTTGCTTACGTTTCATTATTTGTCTTGTCACTTTTTTTTTTTTTTTTTGGTACCCCACATGAGCTACGTCACCCACTATATGAAACCCACCCCACGTTAACTACCTCACACACGCACACTGACCCACTCCTCTCTCCTTATATTTATTTTAATAATTAAATCTATATAATAAAACTGTTTTCAAAAATATTAAATGAACAATCCTAAGTTTAAAATTGAATAAATGTAACCGTTATTATTATTTTTTGAATAATGAAGTGTCTCCAAACACAAATAATTTCGCATTTATATATATATATTTAGGCCTCGTTTGGAAACATGCTAATTTAGTAATTTTTTGACTATTTGGCTAAAATATGAGCTAAAAAAAATTAGTATGTTTGGAATGACTTTTTGACTTTTTACGAAAAGATGTGCAAAAATTAGAGAGAAAAGAGAATCTTTGACTTTTTGGTATGAGTTGTTGGCTTTTTGACTAATTTAGTAACTTTTTAACTTTTTGACTAAAAAGTTCAGTTGCCAAACGAGGCCTTATTACATAAATAAGTTTACATATTTTTAAAATTCAAATATGAATTAGATTGTATTATTTGGGTATCATAGGTTCCATTTTAATGATGTGAATTGTTTATTTTTTAGAATTTTTTATATATATTATCTATATAAAAAAATTAAGTGAATCAAATAATCATAACATTTTTCATTATATTACTTTTTCTCAAAAAATTGAATGACAAATGTGTTTTTAAAAATAATTCATTGTTTTTTTTTAAAGACACAATATAAAACAAAAATATAATGATTATTGAATTAATGATATCCATAAAAGATTCTATAAAATAAATATTCGAATTATGAAAATAAAATTTATAATAAATCTCACACGTCCAGATAACATGATAAAATATAAATTTAAACTTTGAGAAAATATGAATCCATATAGATATATGTGTGAGTGTTGGTTGGAATTGGATATGGAAATTAATCTTATGATAAGTTTAAGAAAAATGTTTGGGGGTCTTAATTTTTGTGGCTTAAATGGTTTAAAATTGTCAAAACGATGTTATTTTGGTAATTTTGATATTATTTTGTACTCAAAATGATATCGTTTTGACAAATTTAAATAATTTAAATCACAAAAATTAAGATCCTCTATCATTGCTCTAAGTTTAAAGAGGGTGGTGACAATTAATTTTGCCTAACGAGTTGGCAAAAAGGCACAATCATATCACATCATGCTTAAGTATGCAAAATATCTTAGATATTTTATCTTTCGTTCCTAATTGTGACATAAGCATGAAAGAAACGGAGGGTGTGTGTTGACGTCAGCAAACTAAGGAGATCTCGAATGTTAGGCATCGTTTAATTTAATTTTAGAATATGATTTGGAGATAGAATTATATTTTAAAAGATAAATTTTGAAAAAAGAAAATTTATTTAGTTATAAATTTTAAATAGTTTTTGAGTTTTGAGTTGTATTTTGAAATTGTTTTGAATTTATTTTTTTAATATTTAAAAATTTTCTTAATTTTATTTTTTAGGGTAAATATTTTTTATTTTAAATTTTTATTTATTTTTTAATGTGCCCGGTATTTACTATATTGTGCGTTGTATTTTTTAAAATATTTTAAAAATTTTAAAATTTATTTTAAATATATAATTTTTATTTTATTTTTAAAAATATTTTAAATTTTTTTTTAATTTTAAAATTTTTTGGATCACTCATATTAATATATCTAAATCATAACAAATTATTTGGTCAATACTTAAAAAAAATAACAAATTTTTTTTATAAAAAATATATATTTTTCTTCAAAAATAAAAAAAATTTAAAGAACAAAAAAAATTGAAATATATATATATATATTTGTTTTAAATAGAATTTTGAAAAAAAAAATTGAATTTTGAATTTTAAATTTTTTTTTTTTGAATTGAGTTGTTAATTATAAACTTTGAAAAGAGTTTTAAATTTTTTTTATTAAAATAATGATTCTAAAATTAAAGATACCTTAAAATTTCCAAGAGTGATATACTACTAATAACAACCTGGTACGTACCGTATGGTATTGAGTATTGGAAAAACAAAGGGCAAAGAAATAAAAGGACAGCGCGAAGCTCGCTAGCTGCCACCCCTCATAGTCAACTGGTTGGTTAATATATCATATCCATCTATAAATGTAAAGTAATGTTATAATTATTAATTTTTTTTTATATATATTATTTTATATGTTATTATTGTATTAATATAATGAATCTCACTATTTATACGTATCTCTAATGTAAAGATGATGTATTAACCCAAGGGGTTGTGGCAGGCCTTGGGGTTTAAGCTCCAAGGTCATAAGTTCAATTCCCCCCTTGGGCCAATCTCCTGGGCGAAGCATTATTGGTTAGGAGGTTGGACCTCAAGTTGTCTAGTCAGCACTTTGTGTGGGTTCAATGCTCCCCCACTGTGCGAGTCTTGACTTAAGCGGAGCTTGTCTTGGGAGATTGGGGCAAGTTCCCAGGTTATAGTCTCCTCGTTCGGAACGGCTAACAGGACACCTTGATGATCTCTGTCTTGGGAGGTCGGGACAAGTTCCCAAGTTATAGTCTCCTCGCTCGGAACGGCTAACAGGACACCTTGGTGATCTCTGTCTTGGGAGGTCGGGGCAAGTTCCCAGGTTATAGTCTCCTCGCTCGAAATGGCTAACAGGACACCTTGGTGATCTCTGCAAGGGGCGCTGCCTTGGACCTGCGGGAGGGTAGGGAGGATTTTCCTGTAAAAAAAAAAAAAAAAAGATGATGTATTAAAAATGATACAAAAGTGTGATAACTGTAACATTATAGTGTTATGCTACACAACATTACTACCATCACTGAAATCACCTATTCTTTACAAATATTTGCATTTATAGATACATGCCTAGAGATTTAAATATTTGTAAGGAATTGTTGATATTCATGCATTTTTCTTTTTGATGAAATTAGAATTTAGTGGTAACTTTTAAAAATAAGAGTGAATTATATTAACGATTTCTGTAGTTTGGGACTTATGTTACTTTAATCTTTGAAATTTCAATTGTGATATATATTATCTTGAATTTTGAATGTCGTTTCAAATGAGAACAATTGAAGACATTGTTGCTCCATTTCAAAAACAAAGCTGTCAATTTGATAAAATATATACTAATTTGATAAAAATAAATATCAAAAAAATATTTTTAAATTTTTAAAAATTATTTCTGACATAGGTAGGCCTATAGGGGCTTTTGGCCCATTACTTAGAGCCCAATACATAATTCAAACACTAAAGCCCAACATTGCTGGAGCCTAACGTTGCACTAAGGACCAATGACATCTAAACACTTGTCAAGAGAAGAACCAGCCACATAAGCAGACAAAGATCCTGCAGAGTTATTGCACCACACATCAGCCATTAATGAGGTTCCCTGCAGCATTTAATGCAAGAACCCTTTCACGTCGGGACAGAACAGCCTTACCATGAACAAAGCAAGCTAAAACATAGGCTTTCGGCCAACATGACAGGTCGGAGTAGACAAGGAAATGATAAACAAATGATATAAGCAGGTTTTTAAGACAGAAAGAAGGTTAAGTTCTTTATCACCATCCTATCTCTATATTCCATTAATCTCTCTTTTCTGACTTGCTCGTTGAAGGGTTCGCTGGGGGACTTCTGTTCCCCATTGGACTCTTATGGAGGTTTCTCAGTGGGCCCAGCGATCGGACAACGGAAGTGTGGATTAGCCTAACCCGTTCCTTAGGGACCAGTAGCACCATTAGTTGGCGCTATCTATGGAAACCTTTTACTCCGTGTGACAATCGTGCTCATTGTTGCCGGAGACCCACTCCTGATAATTCCTCCTTACTACCCACCAAGGTGGATGGTCACAACGAGATCCATGGCTTTTCAACATAACGTTGCTGACCCCCAAGCCAACCCTCTTAACCCAAACAACCCACCTCAGTATTTCACAGAACTCACCAACGGCATTAACCGCCTAGCCGAACAAAACCAAGCCTTGATCAACGCTTTGCTTCAACGAGACCTCCCTGTGCCTCCACCACCACCACAAGATATACCACCTAACCAAGAACAAACTCCGAGCCATCCCTTCCAACAAGCCCACCCCTCCAACTTGGAGGGTTTGCGACCCCCATCCCAAGATATGAATCCACCACCTCGGGGTCTACAACCACCAGTCCAACCACCTGCTCCCGAGAGAGAGGCCAGTAGTGTCCAACCTCCATTGCATTCTGGTGGTGACAACGTTCCAGTCTGGGATGTGGAGCTCCAAGCCATGAAACTCCAGCTTCAAGGAGTCATGCAGAACATACAGAATAAACCCTCTACAACAGCCAATTCACAGTTTGTCCCCTCCATTAGAGACAACCCCTATCTCCTAAGTTCAAAATGCCCTCGATCGACTCTTTCGACGGCACAACAGACCTGGTCGATCACTTGGAGACTTACAGGACCCTAATGATCCTCCATACTTTTCCTGATGAGATCATGTGTCAGGCTTTCCCCGTGACGCTCAAAGGGTCGGCTCGACTCTGGTTCAGTCAGCTGCCGACAGACTCCGTCTCTACTTTTCAACACCTAAGTGAGTCCTTTCTTAGCCATTTCATTGGTGCCCAGCGCCAACGGCGCTAGGTGACCCAACTCCTCAACATCCGTCAGACGGAGGGGGAATCGCTACGTTGCTTTGTCATTCGTTTCAACACCGAGGCCTTACAGGTGGCGGAAAACGATGACAAGGTCATTTTCACGGCTTTCATGGCTGGTTTACGATCATCTAATTTCCTTTTCTCCCTCTCCAAAAACCCTCCAACCTCCATGGCAACCCTTCTTTCCAAAACCCAAAAATACATGAATGCCGAAGATTCTCTGGCCGCCCGCCAAGATTCCACAACCAAAAACCCAACCTTCAGAGAGAAAGAAAGGAATCTGAAACCAGAACCACCCAATACACACAGCAAACACCTTAGTATACCAACCGAACCGCTCGAGCCGACCGATCGGCACCTACCCGACTGCCTGGTCTGTTCGAACAGTACACACCCCTCAACTCCCCCATGGAACAAGTCTTAAACCAGATCCAACGAGATTACAACTTGAAATGGCCACAACCCTCACGGTCTCCTTCCAACCAGCGAGACGAATCCAAATACAACCGTTTCCATCAGGACCACGGCCACAACACTGAGGAATGTGTTAACATTAAAGACTAGGTAGAGAGCTTGATACGCCAGGGACGCCTCAGTCGGTTCACCGCAACCCGTCCCCAGCAATGACCAAGGACCAAACTTACCAGGAGCAACCGCCGACACACCCCTCTCAGACAACCCGCACAACCTAACCATGGCAATGATCGGCCTCCACCACAACCCCGAGCACAAGGCAATCCTGCTCTCCCGGTCGGAAGGATCAGAGTCATTGTAGGTGAGCTTGCTTGTGGAGGACCATCTCGCTTAGCCCAGCGCTCCAAACTCCAAAAAATCAGGCAGAGCTCCGACAAAGAAGTCGCGACATTGGATCGCCCCTTCAAACACCCCAAACAGTGGATGGAGCCTATCACCTTTACGGAGGCCGATTGCACAGGCATCCTTTACCCTCATGACGACCCCCTCGTCATCTCTGCTCTCCTATCCAACTACAAAGTCAGACGAGTGCTTGTCGACAACGGCAGCTCTTCAGACATCATCTTCCTGAACGCTTATCGCTAGCTCAAGGTCGAGGAAGAAAGATTGTCCCTTCTCCAAACCCCACTGCTCGGCTTCACGGGGGATCAGGTGACCTCCATAGGCTCTATCGATCTCCCCATCACCATCGGAGAATATCCAAGGTAGACCACCAAGTTACTCACTTTCCTTGTCGTCGATTGTCCCTCTACTTATAACGTCATCCTCGGCCACACAACCCTTAACGCTTTTCAAGCTGTTACATCGACATACCATCTGGCCATAAAATTTCCTACCGACCTCGGGGTTAGCACCATGAGGGGAGAGCAGACGGTAGCCAGAGAATGCTACGTCACTTCACTCAAAGAGGTCAGGCTAAAGGAGGCCATGATCATCAGAGGACTCGACGTTAGAGACGAAGACGAGTTAGTCAGAAGGGAACCAGTGGAAGAACTTGTTGAAGTCTCCATCGACCCTGCCAACCCAACAAAAATAGCCAAGATCAGCAGCCAACTATCCTCCCAAGGCCGACCTTACAGCCCTCATAACTGAGCACAATGTTGTATTTGCCTGGACCCACTCCGATATGCCGGGTATCGATCCCTCCACTACTAGAAATGTGACTTTTTGTGTCTATTTTTTTGCGACCGCTAATTTAACCGTTGCAAAAAATCATTTTTGACCTCAAAATCTCATTTTACAATCCCATTTTCCTGACCCAATCGTGTTCTCATTTTACAATCCCATTTTCCTGACCCAAATCAGTAAAACTTGACTCTTTCTCTCTCCCTTTCAATCCTCTTTTCTTTTCTTTTTTTCTTATTTCCCAAATCTGAACTCTCTTTCTCTCCCTCTCAAAATCTGTCTCTCGCTCGATTCTCGCTCGAATCTCACTGCCTCTCTCGCTCGAATCTGTTGATCGATTCAACTCTCTCGTCCACAACTGTTGAAGATTTCATAATCGGTAAGCCTAAACACATCTTTATCGATTCCACTCTCTCTGTAATGATTCGAATTATGTACTTCTCTATAATGGAATCTGTCTCAAGAAGAATCTGTAGCAGCGCTTTACACGGAGCTATGGCGCGCTTGTGCTGGTTCGCTCGTGACAGTGCCTCGTGCAGGCGAACGCATGTTCTATTTTCTTCAAGGACATATTGAGCAGGTTAGTTTCCAACTCTAGGCAATCAGATTCGGAGTTCTTTGTTTCTCTTAGAGGTTAGATTCATTAGGATTTCTCATAATGCTCTATAATTTTATCAATTTTGTCTCTCTTGGTTGTATATCTCTAATTGTTCATCAGATTCAAATTTGATGAAAAAAATGGCTCCAAAATGTTTGATTATTGATGAAGAATTATGTTTGATTATCTTCAGTCATCAAAATGATATTACTCCAATTTTGCCATCATACAATGATTTTAGGAATTTCTAAATTTTTATTTTATTATTTTGTGATATAGAACTAGCTGATTATTTTGTGCGACCTCTGCCTTATGAGGGTGAAACACCTTACCTTGTGCTTTTTTTTGCATTTGAAAATGCTGTGATAGAATGTATTCTTGAATTGGTGTTTGAGTTACACTAGCCAACAGCCAGCCTCTCAGGTTTGTCTGTTTGGGCTCCAAACCAAAAGGCACCTCCACAATTGTGGTGTCCTATGTCATCTTATAAGTCCATCATGGACATAATCCACAACTGAACTGGGATTTATTTCTCTACTGTAGAGTAAAGCAACTGTCAAATGTAGAAGATAGGAAGCGCATTAATCTCATCCACCTTAAATGGAAAAATAAGAAAAAGTGTCCATACATTCAATAGAAGGGAAGTTACATCCCTGATGCTGATACTAGAAATGATTGATTACATACCAAAGGATTCAAATATCAGAAAAGGTAAAGATATGTACTCAGAATTTGTATGGAAAAATTCTAAGAAAATCTGTATATGGCTAAGATTCAACTCACGTTTTATAAAACTCACATTTATAATCCCAGCATAATGCAAATGACACAATTAATCAATCAAATAATTTGATTATAGTAGAAAAAGATCAGGTTAGAAAAACATATAATTTTTTTTATGAATATATGTGCATATATATAGTATTAAAAATAAAATAGGAAAATTAGCAATACCTCCTCCATCATAAATCTGTAATTCCTAGCAAAAGATGATTCAAAGTTGAAGTCCCTCTATTTTTTTATTTAGGGAGACAGATTCCATTACTTTTTATAATTTTTTGTGACTAGTTTGACGATTACTTCACTTCGTCCTCAATACCTCAATCATAAAAGGTGTTAAACAAGCCGAATAGTTAATTGTTTAAACTTAATTTGATAATTTTAACGAGTTATAAAATTTATTCAAGTTTAGTTCGTTAAACTTTGAAGCTGATCTTAAATGAAGTTTTGTCAAGGCGAACTCGAGTAATTAGTTTTTTTTCTCATCGAACCGAGTCGAACAAGCAATGGACTATTTAAAGTTGTTTAAAAATTTTAATTGAGTTTTAAAATGTGTTCTAACTTGATTTATTTACTTAACGAATGAAGATCAAACAAATTTTTAACAACCCAAACACCAATTAACCTCAAATTATTTGGTTCATTTATCACTCGTAAGAGTCCCAAAATAACTCTCAACGTGATTATGATTGCAATGAATAAAACACTTGAATCAAAGTCAACAATGCAATTTATCTTAGTGGAGTTTACCTGCCTACTTTCATTAGCACTATAGATGTGATCTTTCAATTTATCTGAGTTGAGTCTAGGTTCACTACGACGATCAAGAACCTAACGGCACGTGTTTTATTCTTAGAGTCACAGGGTGTGGCTGGGAGTATGAGCTTGAGAGAGGTGCAATACTTACAAATTGACGAATTTTACATTTTATCAATTTGTATATATACATATGGAAATTATTAACACATTATACTAACATATTATAGGTGTCAGATGCATCTAGTGGGCAACAAGCTTCAAAAGAAAATGAATAGGTATGCATTTCTCTGCTTTTAATGAATTTTTCAGCTTATTATGAATTAGGTTGCCTATTTCTCTGAATATCTCTTTGGAATACTTCTCTTTTCTCTTATATTTCTGCATGTATTTATCATATGGGCCATGTATTATGTCGTATTAGATTTGTTGCTTCTGTGCTGCCCTCAAAACAACTAAACACATGAAACATATTGCTGGATCACAGGAAAAATAGTTATATCTAAAGTTCAGGCGAAGCTAACATGGATAAGGTTTTCAACAAGAATAACAAGTCAAGGGCCATAGATTTTAAAGCAGATTGATAAAGGCACCCAAGAGGTATTGTTACGATTTTCTTTGTTTTTAGATACTTTTTCTATAGATTTAAGTGAATTGCTAATGATTTTTTGTTTTCTGAGTTTCATTGTGGGGAATGTGAGTGGATTTGAGGTGTGCGGTTCAGAATAACTAACTGAAAAAGAATTTTATATAGTATCAAACATATTTTCTTAATTGAAATTTGCGAATCTAATGCTTGGTCTAGTCAAAACCTTTACCTCTAGTCCACTGATGAAGTTGCTACTCATTTCTAGGTTTAAGTGGGAATTTGATCTATAATGAGTTGATTTCAATTCGATATGGTTTGGTTTTGCCAGTTGATATGTGTGGTTAACTTTGTTGTTGTTTTCATTTATACATTTGTTTTCTCTGTTAGTCATTAAAGTGCTAGTAGATTCATCCAATTGGAGTTGGTGAGAATTGTGGTTGTCCGAATGGGCCAAGCTTATTGCAATCATAATATCCTCTGACACGTGGCTTAAAGGTTTCTTTGTGTCATATAAAGCGAATCAACGCAATTATTCTACAATGATTATAAGAAGTTCGCTGCCATCTGGATGATTTGACTGTCCCCTTACATCTAGGTAATTTTTGATAAATGCATAATGACCAAATGTTAAAAGGTTGCCTGAATCAAATCATTCAACAATGTTCTGCTACTGAATTTGTTTTGGAAAGAGATTTTTTCCAAGTTCAAAGTGCCTTATTACCTAATTTAATAAGTATATTGAAGTAGGCTTTTATGGAGCAATATAATAGCAGGATTGTTAAGAATAGACTTTTAGGCATGATGGAAAACATGTACTGTACATGTATATAATAGAATCCTTGATTGTATATCTCAATAAGGCCTTATCGAGTAATTGTTGAATTGATTTCTGGTTAGCCACCAAATTAATCAATGCTAGTTTTCTTGTTATCTTCTGTTAGATTGGCTAATCAAACTAGTGTGATTAGTCAATTGGGATCAATAACTGCTAGTCAGTGTATATCATGTATGTTGCTGGGATGCCATGTGTAATTTGTGCATGCTCTTGACTGGTGAGTATGCAAAGCATCATCCAAAATAGTAACAGATTTAAAAATTGTGAGGGTGGCTTCACACAGAGGCCAAAATTTTGGTGATTTGGGCAAAGATATGCAAAGATAAATTGATCAATGTATGGTTAGAGCATAAATTGATTGTTCTAACCAAAAATTCTTTTCAAGAGCATTAATTAATCATTTTCATGTTTCCTTTCAGGAGCATATCTTCTAAAGCATATCTTTCAGGAGCATATCTTTGTAATGTGGAACTTGAAAAGAAAATTGATGAGAAGATTAGCCAGTCCATCGATAAAGTGGAGAAACACCCAAGCAAGAAAATTGATGAGAAGATTGGCCAATTCTGGATTGTATTTTTTTCATAAAAGAACTTTTCCCAAGTTTTTAGTTGTAATAACTTTCACATACGGCTCAAATTTTGAGACTCAAATGGAATATTCAATTAAACTATAATGCTATACTGTTTGAATTCTTGTCATTGCTATTTCTAGAGTGCTTAACGCTACACTTTTATTTATTTATTTATTTTTATTTTATTTTTATTTTTTTTGCGACGGTAACAAGATGGTCGCCAAAAATCATGTCTGTGTTTTTCTTTGTTTTTTGCGACGGCAAAATAGTGGTCGCCATAAGTAGTTTAGGCAGTCGCAAATTATTTGCGACCGTTGTTTTGCCGTCGCAAAAAGTATTTGCCACCCCCACATTCGCGACCCCTATTTGCCGTCGCATGGGCCGTCGCAAAAAGTCTTTTGCGACTGTTATTTATTATTTGCGATGGTTTATAACGGTCGCAAAAAGTGTTTTTTTTAGTAGTGCTCCTTCATCACTCATCGTCTCAGCATCGAGCCCCACTTCCGACCCTTCCGCCAGAAACAGCGTGTCTTTCACCTGGAACGCAACGTCCTTATTGATTCTGAGGTAGACAAACTACTGGAGGCACGGTTCGTCAAAAACGTCGACTACCCTAGATGGCTGTCAAATGTGGTCCTGATTCGTAAAAACAACGGTAAATGGCGACTCTGCGTCGACTACTCCGACCTTAATCAAGCTTGCCCTAAAGATAGTTATCCCCTCCCCCGCATAGATCTGCTTGTCGACGCCACCGCTGGACATCAAATGCTCAGTTTCATGGACGCCTTCTCCGGCTACAATCAAATTCTGATGCACCCGGCAGACTAGGAACACACCTCCTTCATCACAGACAGAGGAACTTATCACTATCGTGTTATGCATTTCGGATTGAAAAATGCCGGAGCAACTTACCAACGGTTGGTCAATGCCGTCTTTCACCATCAGATAGGTCGGAACATGGAAGTCTACGTCGACGACATGCTTGTCAAGAGTAAACTCTCCTCCGATCATCTGACAGACCTACAAGAGACCTACGAAACCCTACGCAAGTATCACATGAAGCTGAATCCGGAGAAGTGCGCCTTCAGCGTAGGATCTGGGAAATTCTTGGGTTTTATGGTCAGTCAGCGGGGTATCGAGGCCAACCCCAAAAAGATCAAGGCCCTGATAGAAATGCAGTCTCCCAGGACGGTCAAAGAGGTTCAACGGCTTACCAGCAGAGTTACTGCCCCCAACCGTTTTATTTCCCGCGCAACAGACAAGTTCCTTTCCTTTTTCAAAGTCCTCCGACAGACCTTTGAGTGGACCATCGAATCCGAAGAGGCCTTTCAACAGTTGAAGCAGTGCATAGCCAACTCCCCTCTACTCTCTCAGGTGCTCTCAAGCGAAACCCTTTTTTTCTACTTAGCCGTATCAAACACCTCAGTTAATGCGGCTCTCATCAGGGAAGATAGCTCAGTACAGCGTCCGGTTTATTACATTAGCCGAGCTCTCAGGGGGGCAGAATAAAACTACCTTCTGCTGAAAAAAATGGCCTTTGCTTTGGTCATTGCCTCAAGACAACTCCAATCTTACTTCTAAGCTCACTCCATAGTAATGCTCACTAATCAACCTTTGAAGAAGGTAATGCAATAGCCAGAGCTATCGGGGAGACTTATGCAATGGTTTGTCGAGCTCAACCAATTTGAAATCTCTTACCGACCCCGAACAGCGATCAAAGGACAGGCTATCGCCGATTTTATCTTGGAATTCACCAATCCCACTCCAACCACACCCTCTCCGCCAAAGCAATTCGACACTGAGGAGAAGACCCCCACTCCTGGATCCTCAATGTCGATGGGTCATCTCGCAAAGAAGGCAATGGGGCTGGTCTCATCCTCATCGCTCCCGAGGGCGGTTATTTCAAGTGTGCCCTCCGTTTCCTGTTCGACGCGAGCAACAATGAAGCCGAATATGAGGCCTTGATAACAGGTCGTCGCCTAGCCAGAGACATTGGTGTAAGCCATATCCAAGTGTTCAGTGATTCCCAATTGATCGTCGGGCAGATTACGGGAGAATTCGATGCGAATGAAGACACGATACGAGCCTACAGGGATATTGCACTCCCTCTTGTTCGCCTTTTCAATACTTTTCATATCAAACACATCCCTCGGTCAGAAAATTCCAAGGTAGATGAAATGGCCCAATTAGCCTCGGCCGACCAGTCAGACCTCAGCTAGGGCATCCGCCTTGAATACCTGACCCATTCGGCTACTTCGCCAAGCTAGCAGAAGGTCCACTTCCTCCAAAACGAACCTATCCCATGGGCCGCAGACATCCTTCTATTTTTGACAAGAGGGGAGTTGCCAGACGATAAACAGCAGGCCGCCAAAGTTAGATCCCGGTTGTCCAATTACATACTCATCAGCGACCTACTGTACAAAAGTGGATTTTCACGACCATATCTCAGGTGTCTCAGTCCTGATCAAGCGACCTATGTGATGAGAGAAGTCCACGAGGGCGTATGTGGTAATCATTGGGGTGCCAGGTCACTGGCCCATAAAATCCTTCGCATCGGCTACTTTTGGCCTACTCTCAACCAAGATGCCACTGAATTTGTGCTTAAGTGTGATAAATGCCAGCGCTTTGCCAACATCTCCCATCCTCCACCTACAGAATTGATTACATTTTGCAGCCCCTACCTATTCGCCAAGTGGGGCATCGACTTAGTTGGTTTGTTGCCCATCGGTAGGGGCCAAACCAAGTTTGCTGTAGTTGCCATTGATTACTTCACTAAATGGGTGAAAGCGGAGCCCCTTGCCACAATCACTGAACGGAACACAACCAGATTCATCAGGTAGTCGATCGTATGCCGATTTGGAATCCCTCAAGCCATCGTCTCAGACACCGACAAACAATTCGACAATGCCAAGTTCAGGAAATTCTGTGTTGAGCTCCACATTAAGCCATATTTCTCTTCCCCAGGTCATCCCCAAGCCAATGGGCAAGTCAAAGTCACCAATCGCTCTCTCTCCTGAAGATCATCAAAACTAAGCTGGAAGCCGCTAAGAGACTGTGGGCTGAGGAACTACCAAACGTACTCTGGGCTTATTGAACTACTGCCCGAACCCCTACTGGGAAAGACCCCCTTTCGCTTAACATACGGCGCTGAGGCAGTCATTCCAGTGGAAATCGGCCTCCCGATCCCGAGGGTTTTGCACCCGGATCCAAGACTAACCGAAGAATTGCGTCGGGTTGACTTAGACCTAACTGAAGAGCTCTGAGAGACCACAGCTGTCAGATAGGCCTTATATCAGCAGAAGATGAGAACACACTACAACCGCAAAGTCCGACCAAGAGAGTTCGCAGTAGGGGACCTAGTCTTGCGCGAAGCGACTCTTGCCACCAAAAATCCCGCCGAGGGCAAGCTAGCAGCCAAATGGGAAGGACCTTACGTTGTTAAGGCCAGACCTCGCCCAGCACTTACTGACTCCAAGACATGGAAGGCAGAGACCTCCCTCATCCATGGAACACCGAGCACTTGAAGCGTTATTTCTAGTGAAATAGTGTCTCCCGATTTTGTACCATTCTATTGTTGTATTTTCCTTTTTGTACTATTCCATTGGTGTAAACTTGTGATCAACGGGCTACGCCTTAAATGACAATGATTCTATATCTCCATTATTTGCGTCGTGTTTGAATAACAACTCGTTAACTAAAGCCTCAGCGAGATTGAGTACGAAGAGCTCAGCCAGACTGAGTTAACTTAAGCCTCAGCCAGACTGAGCACGAAGAGCTCAGCCAGACTGAGAGCGAAGAGCCGCAGCTAAAGAATTCGGAGAGCTTTCCAAGTCATAGTTAGAACTCGCATGAAGAATTCGGCCGGTCTGAATCAAAGCTAGTCTCAGCTATTGCCATACTTAGTTAAAATCCAAGTTTATGCCCATCCATTATCACTAGTCATATAAGTTAGCCTGTTTGCCAATTTTTAACATTTTTACATCGTGGTTTACTTACGAAATTTCATGTTACTCCACTATTACGCAATTTCATACTACATCACGGTTTGCCCATTTTTAACATTTTCACTACTCATCCATACAAGTCAGCCTAATTGCCCATTTTGACCATTTTTACATCACAATTTACTTACAAGTTTCACAATTTACGCACAAGTTTCATTTCTACCATCCTAAATTTACAAATTAGAGCCATAACGACAACAACGCATAAGAAAACTCGCTTTTATATTAACAAACTTGTATTTTTACACAAATTTATTATAGCAACTACCTCTATTACACAAAAAAAAAAAAAAAAAAAAAAAACACAAACAAAAACAAAAACAACATTTTTACACTTAGTTACACAAATCACTCTTCCTCACTAGAGGCAAGATCTTCCTCTTCAATCCCCTCGTCTAAGGGGGTCTGGGCGACGTCGTCTTCTCTTACCCTCCACGTCCGGGAACAACTCTTGTGCCTTATACTTGAAAGTCATCCAGCCGCTGTCCCAGAACTGGCTCATCTCGTGCTTGTAGAAGTTAGACCGCTGGAAGTTTTGAATCACTTCCTCTTCACTCCTACCTCTAGCGGCCACTCCTGACGCCCCAGCCCCCCCATCCCCCTCCTTCGCCAAGCTGCTGGCGACAGCGGCATCAATGGCCATCTAGAAGTCGGCGGACTCCTTGAATTGCTCTACGGCCGCCATACACAAGTCGGGGTACATCGCAATCTCAGATGTCAATTTGGCCCTCTCCTCTGCCAGGGCCTTCTCCAGCTCTGCGATCCGACCATCTGCCTCTTCTTTGTCTTTGACCGTCTGGTCACGCAGTTCTTCATTGTTGGTCATGGCCTCTTCCCACCTCTCATTGGCGGTGGTGTAGGCTTGCTGGACCTGTTCTAGCTTCCTCTTCTCACTCGCCAACTCGAACTCTAGCGATACTGCCTTGTGGCGCTCTGCTTCGAGCTCTGATTTGGTTGCGAGGAGCTCGACACTAACTTGCCCGGCTGAGTAACTCTGCACCAACGCCAACACTTCCATGTTCTTCGTCCTTTGTGCATACTCTAACCCCTTTGCGCATGCGCTCCGAGCGGCCCTCCTCCAGCCCGCTGCCTCAACCCTTAGGTTCTACAGCTGCGACTTCGCCTCTTCCAGCTGGGGCCTCAGCGGCTCTACCTCCATCTTCGAGCGCGCTGCTTTGTTCATTAAGGCAGTCGCTAGGGTCGCTGCCTCCATCTGGGCTGAGCAAAACCCTCTCAGGAGGTCGGCCTTTGTCAATTGCGCCATCGACCGCACGGCCGTATCCTCCACCACTCCAATAAGGCGGTCGACTAAGACCCCCGTTTCCCTCCTTTCTTCTGTGGAGCGACCTGCCAGCGTGCGCGCGTGGTACAACGCGGTCGTCAGCGCGACACTCGTCTCCGACTTGCTGATCCCAGTCTTCATTTCACTAGGACTGGAGGTTACTTCTGGTGCAGGTACCACTGTCGCCACCATTTGGGCACTTGGGCCCAAGTGTTCTTTCAACACTTGGGCGCTTGGACCCTTGTCTTTCTTCGCCACTTGGATGGTCTCCCCTTCTGGAGCTGCCTCCACCATTCTCTCTTTCATCTTCCCCACCATAGGGCGTCCTCACTCCCAACCTTCATCTTTTTCAAGACAGGGGCGTCTTCTCCCCATCTTTACAACCGCCCTCTTTTTCCTTGTCTTCTTCAACATTGCCTCCACCTCCTGCTTGCCCCTCTCCTTCAGCGGGTCTGCTGGGGGCAGCAGTGGGGCAAAGTCAGTTAAGTCTTTGTCTCCCAACAGTTTGGGACGCGGTCAGACCCGCTCCCTCATCACCAGTTTAGGGGCATGCCCCAACTGTGTCTCCTTATACTTGTCCGCTTTGGTGAACGCTCTCCTGTTTTTCGCCTCCTCTGCCTTCCTTCGCGCCTCCAGCTCTTCCTTCGCTGGATCCTCCTCCATCGACTGTGGTCCCAGTCTTAGGGCAAAAAGGGTTGAAGGAAGGATCAGCTCATCCCACTTCGCCCCATTCTCCTCCCTCCACTCCTTCACCTTCTTCACCCTTTTTTCGGCCCCCACATCTAACTTTGGCTCCGCTGATTTTGTGCGGACTTTCCATGTTGTGCGAACTCCTCTCCCACCGTTCGCTGATACATAAAACCATTTTGGCCTTCACCCCTTCATTGAAGATTGCAAGCCTACCACTAGACCCCGGCCCGCCACTGTCTGCAAGGTCACCCACGTCTCCTGTTGACTGGAGGCCTTGTAGCAGAAGAAGAATTCCTCCACTGTCATTGCTGCCCCTCCGGTAGCCTGCGGCCAGGCGCTCGCGTAGGCCATTAGTATTTTCCAGGCGTTTGGCGTCAACTGCCCTGCTGCCACCTCTAGCTTGTTAAGTATGTCCACCACTATTCGGGGGAGTGGTAGCCTCAGCCCCCCCCGTAGTGCCTCATCGTACAACGTGAACTCTGTCGGCCGCGCATCCGACTCCCTCTCCTTTGATTTGGGCAGCCTCAGCTCTATCTCCACAGGAATCTAATACTTCCTCCGTACCTCTTCCAACTCCTTCGTCGTAAACGTAGATCTGTCAGCTTTGGTGTGCCAGTGGTCCAACTCCACTTGGCTAATTGGCCTAGCGGCTGCGATCATCGCCATCGGACGAGCCCGCGCCACTTGCCCAATTCCCTCTCCTCTCTCCGTTCTGCTCGGTACTGTTCCGCCAACTCCACTGCGTCGTCGTCTCCCAACGAGTCAAGCCTTGCAGTTGGCATTTCATTTCGAGCCATTCCTTCTACGTATTTACGTATCACTTCAGACGTCGGCACAAAGAAGTTCACGAAGTGTTGCAGAGGCGTGTTCACGAGACAATGAGTTCACTTCAGGGATGTGTTGGTTTTTTGCCGATAAGGTAGGTAAAGCGAATAACTCCATGCCCACTGGTTTGTCCTATATTCCAAGGGTCAAGATTAATTTCGCTAGTTTGAAAAATTTCGAAAACTTCCGCCCCCGCTTTTCACAACCCTATATCAGCCTATCCCTTCATTTCCTGCTAACGCATTACTTCCTTTATTGCGGGATTGTGCCACGTGTACGACCACGATTCACTACTTTCTTCCCCTTCCCTGTCTATTCCACTTCACATCATCACGTGCCACGCCGCGCCTTGAGCCCCACGCGCCGCCATTTCCCCTTCTCACTCGGTCACCCTTCGCGTTCAGCCCTCCTCGCAGTCGACCTTCTCACTCAGTCACCCTTCGCGGTCAGCCCTGCTCGCAGTCGACCTTCTCACTCGGTCACCTTTCGAGGTCGGCCCTCCTCACAGTCGACCTTCTCACTCGGTCACCCTTCGCGGTCGGCCCTCATCGCAATCAACCTTATCACTAGGTCACCCTTCGCGGTCGGCCCTCCTCGCAGTCGACCTTCTCACTCGGTCACCCATTCGCAATCGGCCCTCCTCGCAGTCGGCTTTCTTATTCGGTCACCCTTCACGGTCGGCCCATCTCCCAGTCGGTCTTCTCTCCGTCGACCTCCCACAACCCCCGTCTTCTTCCTTATTCCCTTTATTGAACTGAAGCTGCACTTGGGAATGGGGGACTACTGACATAGGCGGGCCTATAGGGGCTTTTGGCCCACTACTTTAGAGCCCAATACATAATTCAGACACTAAAGCTCAACATTGCTGGAGCCCAACGTTGCACCAAGGACCAATGATATCTAAACACTTGTCAAGAGAAGAACCAGTCACATAAGCAGACAAAGATCCTGCAGAGTTATTGCACCACACATTAGCCATTGATGAGGTTCCCTGCAGCATTTAATGCAAGAACCCCTTCACGTTGGGACAGAACAGCCTCACCATGAACAAGGCAAGCTAAAACATAGGCTTTCAGCCAACATGACATGTCGAAGTAGACAAGGAAATGATGAACAAATTATATAAGCAGGTTTCTAAGATATAAAGAAGGTTAAGTTCTTTATCACCATCCTATCTCTATATTCCATTAATCTCTCTTCTCTAACTTGTTCGTCGAAGGATTCGTTAGGGGACTCGCGTTCCCCCATTAGACTTTTGTACAGGTTTCTCAGTGGGCCCAGCGATCGGACAACGGTGTAGGAAGTGTGGATCAGCCTGACCCATTCCTCAAGGACCAGTAGCACCATCAATTTCTATTCACCAAAGATAAAGTTATATAAAAATGATAATTTTTTTACCAAATTAATTTTTAGTATGTGTTTAGATGATGATCATGTAATGGGTGATTGTTTTTGTTGATATTTTTAAATGGTTATCATGTACTAGATAGTTGTATTTATTGTTAATAGATATTTTTAGATGGTTATCATGTAATGTATGATTATTAGGCTTTTAATGTGCTTAATATAAGAAATGTTTTTAATTTTAGATTTTTTGATTTAATCAATTGGTTTAATAATGATATCACAATTGTCACTATGTTCGACTTTTGAAAAAATAAAAATTAATTTAACGAAAATAAATATCACAACAAATTATTTAAAAAAAATATTTCTACCCTTCCAAAAAATAAAATTATATAAAAATGATGTGTTTTTAAGTTTTTTTTGCCAATTTAATTTTTAGTTTCTTAGAAAAAAAAATTTAAAACAGATTTTAAAAATCAAACCAAACAGAACTTTAAAACAAAAAAAAGTGTCAATATTATTCATTAAAAAAAGCCATTATATTTCAAAATACATATAAGTTTATCAACACAAAATAAGTTGTATGTCGATTTTGTCCTTGAAATAAAGTAATAATGTCTTCAATTGTTTTTATTTGGAACGAGATTCAAAATTCATGATCAAATGCATCACAATTGAAATGTTAGAGATTAAAGTAACACAAATCCCAAAATAAAATAAGTTGTATGCCGACTTTGCCCTTGAAATAGAGCAACAATGTCTTCAATTGTTCTTATTTGGAACGAGATTCAAAATTCAGGATCAAATGCATTACAATTGAAAGGTCAGAGACCAAAGTGACATAAATCTCAAATTATAGAGATTGATAGCATAATTGACCTAAAAATAATTACAAATTCATAAAAAAATAATAATATTTTAATTATTAAAATTTATAAAATTTATCACTGATCTGTATTTTTTTCCCCTAAACTTATACTGTGGGTGTTTGGGAAGTGAGTTTTTATGTAAATTTTAGTAGATGTAGGTTTTTATGAGAAAAAACTTTTAGTGTTTGGGAAGATAGTTGAGTTTTTATGTGGTTGGATGTGATGTTTGTGAGAGAAAAAGTGAAATGATTATGGGGTTGGATGTGATATTTTGTTTGGATGTGTTTTTTTAGTTTTGCAAAACTTTTGTCTTTTAGTGGTTTTTATGAGATAAAAAATTTGGGATGTTGTTCCCAAACACCACCAGTGTTTTTATTTCGCCTTTCTTTTGACTGTTGTGTCTTTTAGTATGCTAACAGCTTAAAAGATTAAAATGGTTATTTATCAAAAAAAAAAAAAAAAAAAAAAAGAGATTAAAATGGGACACAAGTTGTCTACAAAACAACTTTAATGGTTATCATTCCTTTGCTAAATGTTTACTTTCAATTTTTTGAATTTAATTTTTCGAAAATTGAAATTTTTATTTTTTATATTTTTTTGTTTTCAGTGAATCTTTTTAAAAATTTAAGTAATTTTTTTTTACTTTTTAAAAATTTAAGTAATTTTTTTTTTTACTTTTTAGATGTTCCTTATTTAAATGTATTTAAAAATAAAATATTTATAAAAAATATTTTACAAAAATTAATAAATACACAAGAATATGAAAAATATACTGAATTTTCTTCTCTTTTTTTTTATATTTTTTATATTTAGTGAATTTTTTTACAGATTTTCTTCACAAATATTATACTTTTTATGTATATTTATGTTAGGTGTATCTAAAAATTAAAAAATTGCTTAAAATTTTAAAAAATTCAATAAAAAATAAATATGAAAAAAAAATTAATTTTCTGAAAAGTGAATCATGAGTTAGGAAACCAAACAAGCTATCTATTGATAAATATTATGTAAATTCCAATACAAAATTTAATAAATTTAAAATTTTGACAGAAAATCACTTTGAAGGATGTGTGCTTTTTTTTTTTTGAACCAGGTTGAAGGATGTGTGCTTAGTTATGTATTTTTGTAGTAAATATTACATAATTTCCTATTCAAAATATAATTACTTATTTTATGATAATGTTGCTTTTTTTTTTTATTATTATTATTAAAACATGTTTAAACTACAAAATGTATAACATTATTATAAAAATATTAAACTTTATCACAAAAATACAATAAAATTCATAGCCTCCGTTTGGGAAGTGGGTTGACTTTTTGACTTTTTGGCATTTTTGGCTATTTTAGCCTAGGCTAAAAAGCTTGGTTTGGTAAGGACTTTTTGACTTTTTTGACTTTTTTTATAAGAAAAGAGTAATGATTATGGGTTAAATGTGATGTTTTGTTTGTTTTGTCTTTTGTGGCTAGCCACAAATCAACTTGCCAAATACCACCACAAAACTAGATTTTGAATTAAAAAAATGCCTTCCTTGGGACCGTACTTCGAGGGCTGCGTGAGGCTTTCTTTTAAGAAAACAGAAATGATTTTTCCCCCGAAAAATCATTCCCCGAATCCCCTTTTTTTTTTTCTTTTTTTTTTCCCTCTCGTTTACATCTGAAGAGAGGGAAGACAAGAGAGAGAGAGAGAGAGAGAGGCCCCTCCATTCCGCCGATCGCCCAGCCGATCGTCGCGGCTCGTCTGTCTCTGCCTCCGCCCGGCCGTCGTCGCCTCCGCCTTTGCCTCTTTATTCTTCTTCTCTTCTTCTTTCTTCTTCTTCTTCTTTTCTAATTGAAAAAAAAAAAAAAAAATTCAAAACGACGAAACGATGTTGTTTTTTAATTCGGAGGGATTTGGGGGCCTTGATTTCGAGCTACCAATCACTTCTGTTAAGAAAAATGTTATGGATCTCAATTAATTTATTAAATTTTTTACGAAATCTCTCACATGGGTATGGGATCACATAAATCTATATGTGTGTAAGTCACATCCATGTAAGAGGTTTGGTAAAAACTTTAGTAAGTTATTTGAGATTCTTAGCATAACTCTTCTTTTAAAATTGGATCTTTTTTACTTTAATGGATTATTCATTTTTAAAAAGAAAATTATGGTCATTTAGATCTATTTTGGCAACTAAAAAAATTAATTTATTGACTTATTTAGTTTGGGGTCGTGAGTTATAATCTACTTCCCAGATTGTAACCCACTTCCCTCTCTCACAAAATGTTGATTATAAATAACTTATAATCAGCTTTTAACCAAAAAGCTGGTTATAAAAGCTGATTATAACCATCTTTTTAAAATATTACTTCTCTATTTTTTTTTTACATATTTAATTTATTGACTTATTTAGTTTTTTTTTCTTAATTGTCAAAAAAATACCTTAAAATATTAAAAATTAAAAAGCTTTTTTTAAAAAAATAAATAAATAACTGTTTTATGAAGTAACGTGTCATGATGGATAAGACAAGTTTAAAGAAAGAGCCGTTCGCGGATGGTGCGCAAAGCGGACGTCATCTAAAGGAGAAGTTGGGCTTCAATGTTCACGTCACCACCATGTGCAGTGATGTCACCACAACGCTCGCCACGTGGTGTCATTGAGTGCCGAATTTTGTTAGATAAAAACAAGTTACTGATGTGTTTGCAATTTAGGTAATTAATAATAAAAAATTTAACATTCTAATATATATATATTGTTTAAATGATAGGCATAACCCAGGGGGTGTGGTGGAGTGGTAAGGACTCCTCCTCCCTTAATCAAGTTTTGGGGGTTCGATTTCCGTCTTGGGCATGGAGCAGCCTTAAATCTCTGGGCCAGCTGTTCCACCCTTCGAGGTGCCTACAATCAGCGAAGGGATTAGTCTCCGCAGTCGGCGGAGGATACCCTAGGAGACCGAAAAAAAAAAGATAGGCATATTTTTAATAAAATTTAAGATATTGGATTCAAAATTTGTGTACGTTGTGTATAATAATTTTTTTATTTTAGCATATATATAAAGTTGCTACGTGATATGAGGAGAAGAAAGTTTCACTAAATCTTTTTTATTTTATTTTATTTTAGCATATATAAAGTTGTCACGTGGTATGAAAAGAAGAAAATTTCACTAAACCAACTTAGGTCTTCACTTAATAATAGTATAGATGTTTCACATTATCAACTCATAATTTATTCCGAATATATTTATATAGTAAAAATTAAATTGATAAAATAAGAGATTCTATGTGTAAAATAAATTTGAGCAACTGATTTTTTTTTGGAGTAAATTCTGAGTTCATAAATCTAAATTTCTGATATTATTTCTTAAAATACAGAATATTCTGTAATTTTAAAAATTACAAATATTCTATTTTTTGAATTTTTATTTAACAAAATTAATAGAAAAAATAAAATTCTTAACTATTTTTCTATATAATAATAAAATTATATGAATTGTTAATTCAAATATATTTGTAATATTATTAAAAATTATTAATTGACATGATAATTTTTAATAAAAATAATTATTTATTATACAATTAGAAATTTGAAAGAATGAGATGCAATTTTCAACATTAAGAAAATAATGTATATTTTAAAAAAAATTTAAGAAATATATTTATAATCAATATTATATCTAGACAACTTCTTCCCATAAAAAATTCTTAGAATAAGATAGCAAAACATAATGGATATAATAAGAATTTTGAGATAATATTAAGTGTGTTTGGTTTTAATTTTCTAAATTTAATTTTTTTAAAATTAAGTTTTTTGTATTTCGTATTTTTTTATTTTTAGTGATTATTTTTAAAATGTTAAGCAATTTTTTTACTTTTTAATATACACGTTACTTAGATGTACCTAAATAGTAAAATATTTGTGACAAAATATTTTTAAAAATTAATAAATACACAAAAATACAAAAAATGTTTGAATTTTTTTTTTTTTTTTGGCTATTTAGTAAATTTTTTGAAGATTTTTTTTTTACAAATATTATACCTTTTGAGTGTATTTATGTTAGGTGTGTCTAAAAATTTTAAAAATTACTTAAATATTAAAAAAATTCATTAAAAAAAAAATACGAAAAATAAAAAATAGAATTTTTTAAAAAATGTTTTTTTGAAAACCAAAACAAAAAAGCTGTTTGTGAATCAACTTTTACGAGAGATTTTTTTTTTTTTTTTTTAAATTTAAACTTGTCTGGGGTGTCCTAAATAAGTACATTTTTTGTCTTTTTGAACTAAAAAATTGAGGAAAAAAAGATGAATGTTTTGGTTAACTTTTTATCTTTTTATGAAAAAATGTGTAATAAAAAATTATATAAATAAAGTGTATAGTAAAAAAAATTTGAGTGATTGTACGACTGCCCTCCTGCCCCAACATGTCTTACACAGCAAATAATTGCCTCTTTGGGACAAAGTGACAAGATTAGTAGGGCTACCACTCCCATTGAGAGATTGGGATTATTGAGTGAAGGGATAAATAAAATTTTAAATGATTTTTAAGTGAAATTTATATTTTTTAGAACCAAAATCAAGTAATTATAATATAAAACAATACTAAAAATTAAAAAATATTAATTTGTATATTAATATTATCTATAATATTATTAATCTGGTGTTGTATAAATAAATACTATTTATCTACATCTTCAACCTAATACACTGATTCACCTTGCTTGGTTATCATTTTTCAAAAACAATTTTCAGAAAATTCTATTTTCTTATTTTTCGTATTTTTTTGTTTTTACTGATTTTTTAAAATATTTTAAGCAATTTTTTTTTTTTTTTAATTTTTAGACATACCTAACAGAAATAAACCTAAAAAGTAAAAAAATTTTGAAAAAAGCTTTTTAAAAATTCACTAAATAGCAAAAATATAAAAAAAATACGAGAATTCAGTACATTTTTTATATTTTTTTATGTATTTATTACTTTTTTAAAATATTTTTTCACAAATTTTTTACTTTTTGGATACATCTAAGTAAGATGCATCTAAAAAAGTAAAAAAACTGTTTAAAATTTTAAAAATATTCACTAAAAATAAAAAAAACACAAAAATAAAAAAACTCAGTTTTCAAAAAACTTAATCTAAAAAACTCAAACCAAACACACTGATCTTCTGAATTGCACGCATATTATTTATTTATTTTTATTATTAATTATTTGAATTACACACGTATTGCATGTGCCACCCACTAATTATTATTAAAACGTATTTAAATTACAAAATATATAACATTATCATAAAAATATTAAACTTTACCACAAAAAAATACAATAAAATTCACAAAACTTGATTTTGAGAAGGTTTGGGATAATCTAAATAAGTATATTTTTTGATTTTTGTAAAATATAAATTGAGTTTGAAGTGATGTGATAGAAAAGTGATAAAACTTAAATAAGATAATATAACTTAAATAGGATAGTAATTTTTTAATTTTTTTGACTCTTTTAAATTTATGACAAACAAGGCTTTTGAATTAAAAAATGTCTTCTTTAGGATTGCCGCTCGTGGGCTGCGTGTGACTTTCTTTGAAAGTTGGATCTTTTTGACTTTAATGGATTATTTTTAAAAAGAAAATTATGGTCATTTAGATCTATTTTGGTAATTAGAAAAAAAAAAAATTATTAACTTATGTAGATTCTATTACTTATCTATTTTATTTTTTTTACACATTTTTTTAAAAAAATTAAAAATTTAGTTTTTTTCTTAATTGTCAAAAAATACCTTAAAATATTAAAAATTAAATAGCTTTCTTAAATAAATAAAAAAAACTATTTTATAAAGTACGTGTGCTGATGCATAAGACAAGTGTAAAGAAAGAGCCGTCCGCGGATGGTGCGCAAAGCAGACGTCATCTAAAGGACAAGTTGGGCTTCAATGTTCACGTCACCACCATGTGCAGCGATGTCACCACAACGCCCGCCACGTGGTGCCATTGATTTTTTTTCTTACATCCCCAAGTTTTCTTAAATAAAAATGTTTCACATTATCAACACATAATTTATTTTTAATGTATTTGTATAGTAAAAATTAAATTAATAAAATAGAAATTATATGTGTAAAATAAATTTGAGCAACTAATTTTTTTTTTGAGTAAATTCCGACTTCATAAATTTAAATTTATGGTATTATTTCTTAAAATATACAAATATTCTATTATCTGATATTTTATTTAACAAATAAAATTATATGAGTTGTTAATTCAAATATATTTATAATATTATTAAAAACTGTTAATTGATATGATAATTTTTTAATAAAAATAATTATTTATTATACAATTAGAAATTTGAAAGGATGAGATATAATTTTAAAAATAATTTATATTTTAAATATATATCAAAAAGTGTATTTATAATCAACAATATTATATCCACATAATTTCTGCCCATCAAAAATTCCCAAAGAATAAAGATTGGTAGCTCGAGGATTTCGCCCCCGAATCCCCCTAAAGCCCAAAACGACGTCGTTTTGGGCTTTAGGTTTTTTTTTTTTTTTTTTTTTTCTTTTTTTTTCTGCCATTTTTGAACGCAGAGCAGAGGAAGAGGGAGAGAAAGAGAGGAAGAGGGAGAGAGAGCTCGTCGCCCAGCCGAGCTCGTCCGCCCGCCGGTCGTCGGCCCAGCCGAGCCCGTCGCTCGTCGCCCGCCGTCCTCTGCCCGCCTCCGCCTCCAGCCCATTTTTTAGGCCCCCTCCAGTCCTTCCCCCTCCCGCTCCCGCTCCCCCTCTTCGTCTTCTTCTTGCTTCTTCCGCTGTTAAAAAAAAAAAAAAAGGAAATTAGGGGGATTCGGGGGAGCTCGTTTTCGAGCTCCCTAGCACGGTTGAGGGCGGCAATCCATTAAACCCCAACGGAACTTGCATCAGAAGCTAATAAAATAATTTTGGATTATAAACATGTGATATTTTATAACAACCGTAATTGGTAGCTCGAAACCCAGTCCCTCGAATCGCCCGAATTTGAAAAATGACATCGTTTTTGCATTTTTTTTTTTGGTTCAATCAGAAACGAAGAAGAAGAAGAAGAAGAAGAAGAAGAAGATAAGAAAGAAGAAGAACTGGAGGGGCCATCAACCAGGGGAAAAGGAAGAAGAAGGAAGAAGAAGAGAATGGAGGGGCCATCAACTAGGGGCGGAGGCGCGGCGAAGACCGAGTTGCTGCGATGATCGGGTTGCAACGGAGAGCTGCGATCGGCCGATCTTCTCTCTTCTTTCCCTCCTCTCTCTCTGTTTCCCTCTCTTCTCTCATCTCTCTTTCTTCCACTCTCTCTCTTGCCTTTCCCCTCTTTATTTTTCGGGGGATTCAGGGGGGGATTTTCGGGGGAAAAATCATTTCCGATTTTATAATATTATGATTAGTTGAGAAAGTGAGTAAAAAAAATATTATATTAAATGATTGAGAAACATAAAGGGGCCGAATAAATTATGATTGGTTACGAGTACGGATACATAATACTCTAAGAATAATCTATAATTTCCCACAAAGAACTAAGGCCATGTTGTTCGGCTTTTTGATGAGAGGAATTGGACTAATAGTTCGTGAGATTCATTTAAAGAGTGTTTGGTTAGGGACATGAGTGAGAAAATTAACTATCTCCTTGTACTAGCTAGTAATCTCTCTATTAGTAGGATTACCAATCCCATGAACAGATTGAGATTAGATATTAGTGAGGCGATTAGTGAATTTTTAAATGATTTTTAAGTAAAATTTATATTTTTTAAAACAAAAAAAAGTAATTATAATATAAAACAATTCTAAAAATTAAAAAATATTAATTTTGTATATTAATATTATCTATAGTATTACTAATCTTGTGCTGTATAAATAAATACTCTTTATCTACATCTCCAATCTAATACTACTGCACTAATAATCTTCTCACTCAATTACATTGTACCCTTAATTCCTTTTATCCTATGGAGCCAAACAAACATATCCTAAAAAAATTAGAATAAACTACTAATAGGTCGTGATAGTTAGATTAATTCCCATAAAATCCTATTAAAAATAAATTCTAACAAAATCGTCGCTAAAAATAATTTTTTGTGACCTTTTTGGTATGTTGCAAAAATTGATAATTAATGGCTTTTTTATTACGATTTTCATAAATTATCACTAAAATTTACAATTAGTGACTTTTTTTGTGATGAATTTTTTAGACTATCGTTGAAAGTTAAAAATTAACATTTTTTTGTAATAATTTTTTAAAATTATCACTAAAACTTATAATTAATATCATTTTTTATAACAAAAATTTAAACTATCATTGTAAATTAATATTTAATGACATTTCTTAATAGTTATTTATTAAACCTATACGTAAGTTTCCAAAAACACAGAGGAATAGATGTTCCACAAAAGATGAAGAGACTTGGAGGCCAGGGTGTTAGCAATCCAATGAATAACTCGCCAAGTTATTCATTGGAAAATTTAAAGAAGAAATTGTATATATAAATTATTTTTTAATTTGTAATTTATCATTTTTTCCGAAGGGTAGAGCGGACGAAAGCGTGCCCCTCCCCGACCTTGTCGCTTCAAACTAATCGTGACTTGTCGTCATCTTCCACGTGGAATTCATGCTTCATATATATATATATATATGTCCCCGTCGAAGATGCTGACGATAGCGTGACCGCAGCAACACCGCAAGCCAGGAAAAAATGCATGAGATGAGACACCTCGAATTTGTTCCGTTAAATAAATAAATAAATAAATAAATTTTTTAAATATATTTAATGAGTGTTAAATTTTAATTTATCAAATATTTTATTATATAAGATTTAATTTCAACATTAAGTTATTAAAGGTCATTTCAAAATAATAAATTAATAAATGTAACCTTATTAGCAAACCAGGATGTTTCTCTCCTCTCCTTACAGTCAATTCTCTCTCCTCTCTTCTGGATTCCATTTTTAAAATTGGTTTGGAAATTGATAATTTTAAATTTTTTTTGTTAAATAATCTATTGACAAATAATATATACTAACGGCTAGCATATGCGTGTATAATTTAAACAAATAAAAATTATATATATATATATTGTGTGTCATTCAAGTGATAAGAAATTCATTTTATATGATCAATACATATATATATATATATATTTATCTAATTTAATAGACCATTTTCAATCTTTTATTGAATTTTTTATATAATCTAATTTTAAATTTGAGTACAAAAATTTGATTTGGTATGAATTATTTCAACATCAAATTTTTAAAAAAATTCTCTTATCTCAAATGAAAAATGACTGAGAGCTCTAGAAGAGCTCTAGATGGGTAAGGTCCACCTGTCATATGATGCTTGTGCTTGTGTGTTTGTTTGTTTGTTTGTTTTTTTTTTTTTTTTTCCACCCTTGCCACATGTGTAGAGCACCTTTAGGGCATGTTTGATTGGAAGGATTAGAGCATGGATTGGGATTATTAATCCGTGGGTCCAATTATCCCATGTTTGTTTTGACATTTTGTTTTAAGATTATTAATCCAATAGATAATTAATCCAACAAATTTGTAGGATTATTAGTAATGGGTAGGGTGGAATTGTGAATACCACACTAATTTGATAGGATTATTTATACCTCACTATTAGTCTTGTGGAATCAAACAAAGCCTTAGAGTTCAAATATTAAGGTTACGTTTGGTAGAGTTTTTTAAATATGATTTGAGAATATGAGTTGTATTTTGAGTTTGTGAGTTTTGAAATTATGATTTGAGTATAGAAAATTTGTTTGGTGAATGAGTTTTGAAAAAAAATTTGAAAAGAGTTTTTGAATTGAGTGATGTGACATAATTTTTATACAAAAACTTACAACTCATAACCAAACACACAACTCAAAATTCTATTTAAAATTCATAAAAAATTAAAAAAAAATTGAAAATATTTTTATTTAACATATAAAAATAACAAGTGAACAAAAAAAAAATAAAAAATCAAGAACACTGTTCCAGTCAACCGGCCGGACGACTGGGCAGACGTCCGGGGGATGTCCGGGTACACGAATTTTCAAACGCGGGTGTGGAAATGTATTTTGAAAACCGTAAACAAAAGTCGCACTCAAACTAAAAGGTAGAATCATGATTCAAAAGCTGTACCAAACACACCTAAAACTCTCTATCATTGCTCTATCTCAAATAGGGGTGATAAACAAACAAAACAGATCGAGCTCGACTCGTGTTCGGCTTGTTAAACGTTCGTTCGAGTTGGTTCGTTAAATGAGCAAGTCAAGTTTGAATACATTTTAGAACTCGTTAAAAATGTCAAATCAAGTTTGTACCGTTAATTACTTGTTCGGCTCGATTCAATAAGTCTAAAATTATATAAAATATCAAACTACTCTAGTAGGGCTTTAAAAAAATTCATTTGAGATCAGCTCAAAAATTTAACGAACAAAACTTATACAAGTTTTAAAACTCATTAAAGTTACTAAACTAAACTTAAATAGTTTAACAATTTTTTTATTTTCTATTGTGGAGTTTACAACCATATATAGATTTGAAGGGGAAAAAAAACTGATTGAAGAAAAAGAAAAAAGTTAAGAATAAATCATGCCTAAAGAGAATTAATGAAGCACATATAAATTCTAAAATTTTATTTTTGTATAGTTACAGTTATTATTATTATTATTATTATTGTTATTTTTAATCGATATGTTTTATTGGACTGACGTGTACATGTCTGTGAATATAAGAAGATGAATTATTATTGAGTCAACCACCGGATAGAATAGAAAAATAATATATATGTTGATTGGGACACAAAAACCATAAAAAACATGCTTGCTTTCCATGGAGGGTAAGAAGAGGATACAGCTCACCCATGCTTAAAAAACAAAAGCCAAAAAAGGCCTCTATTCTCTGATAGGCCTAGCTTTTATTGCGTGGAAATTTTGTCCAAAACGAGGGCCTCAAGAAAATGAAAACCGCGGGCCAAACATCCACCACTTTAAAATAATAATAAAAAAATACAATGAAATTATTTCTCTTTTAAAATCTTAATTTATATAGTAATTAGATAATTTTTTATGAAAAAAATGATGATATCATATCATTTCTAGATAAACGTTTCTCTTTATTTATTTTAGTATTTACACGCTATTTGCATTAATTTCAATCGTTTTAATCTTATTATAGGAGTGATGTCCCTGCATCTAGGTGATATCCCTTTTGATGGTATCCGTTTTGTACACATCTTTATAATTTGAACTGTTTTTTTTATAGGACTCATTATATAGATCATTCAAGTTAAAAATTATAATGATGAAATATATTAGTTACATTATCTGACCATATTTATCTTTAAATAAATTTAATAATAAATATAATTTTAAGAATAAATCATCTATTTATTTATAATAAAAAAAAGTCTTGAATTTGTAATGTATTGTTAGTTGAATGTACAGCCTCAAACCAAGAGTTCAAGTACCACTTCCCTTTTCTTTTTCTTTTTTTCAGTAGTGGAAAATTTTACTTAGAACAATGACGATTTGTTGCCACATACAGTACAAAAGCAATTATTGTTATTAGTGAGTGTGTTGCAGTAGTGGATGTGGAGGGGTGCATTTCAAAGCAATTTGTTATCGAAATTGTTTAAGCCCAAAATTGGTAGGATTTGTACATACCAGGGGCGACGCTAGCCCTTTGCTGATGGGGTCCCATCCCCCACCAAGCAATCATAAATTTTTTATAAAAAAATATTCAGCATTGGTTGTGGTTTTTTGAAAAAAATTTTGAAAAATTGATTAGAAAACTGTTTTTTGAAAAAAAATGGTTGTTTGGTTTTTTAAAAAATATCATTACAATTTCAAATTTTCCTCCAAATTAATGATTGAAACAATTAAAAAAACAAAAAAAATCACATCAAAACATTCTCTCAGATTTTTTAAATATATATATATACATATATATATGTACCTATATGTACCTATTCTACTAAAGCCTACTTATCTCATTTTCAAAGCCTACCTATCTCATTTTCAAAGCCTACCTATATATACCTATTCTACTAAAGCCTACCTATCTTATTTATTTTTTTAAAAACATAACTCATTTTTTAGAATAACCAAACAAGTTGTATAAAATTTTCAAAAAATCATATTAAAAAAACCACAACCAAACACAGTGATTTGTATTATTAATATTTTATTTTATATAATTTAATTTTTTTAAAAAAAATTAAGGACTCCATCAAATAAAAAAAATATTCAATAGAACGATAAAATTTAAGACTATTTTGAGAAGATGGTTATAAACTGATTATAATCAGCTTATTATGAGAGAGGAAATTGGATTATAACATGAGAAGTGGATTATAACCCACTTCTCAAAAGACCCCTTAGTTATAGGTTTACTTTCTATATATAGTTTATTGTTAATAGGTAATACCATGTGCTTTTAGTGACATGATATTACTATAACTAGGGTTGTGCAAAATATCACACAATCCGCTAAAACCGCACCGATCTGCATAAATCTGTACCGCTCTAACCGCTAACCGCGGTTTAAATTTTAAAATTTATAATCCGCCAACCGAACCGCTCCGCTATACATATATATTTTTTAACTTTCAATGAAATATCAATGTAAAAATGAGTGTGAAAAAGATTTAAAATATGAAATTTATTACAAATTAGTGGTTATATATATGAAACATATTATGCAAAATTACTGTGTGTTATATATAAAAAATATTATACAAATTAGTATTATATATTATGCAAATGTATGATAATTAGTTGGAATATTCTTCAATCCGTCAAAAACCGCCCAAACCGCAATTTGTCAATCCGCCAATCCGCTAACCCGCCATTCGATTTGTAATTTTACTTTTAAATCGCCCGAACCACACTGCGCACACACCTAACTATAACACTCAATTTTTACTTTATTTGGTAAATAGTTTTTAAAAATAATTTTTGAATTTTTTATTTTTCGTGTTGATTGTCTTTGGTGAATTTTTAAAAATATTTTAAGAAGTTTTTTTTTAATATAGATACACTTAAAAAATAAAATATTTATAATTTTTTTTACTAAATATAAAAAATAAAATAAAGTCAATAAATTTTCATAAATATTTTATTTTTAAGTGCATCTAAAAAATACTAAAGTATTAAAAAAAATTTACTAAAGACAACAAAAATCAAAATTATTTTGAAAAATTCAAAACCAAACAAAATAAATACTATTTAATTTAAAATTTATAAAATTTAAGTTTATGAAATGATCCCATCTATAAAAAAAAGAGCTGTGATTCGGACCTCGAATCCGTCCGCCCCTAATGCCCCGAACCACGAAACGACGTCGTTTCGTGGTTTGAATTTATTTATTTATTTATTTTTTTCAGCAGAACCAGACGAAGACGAAGGAGGGGGGAGAGGGAGGGGAGAGGGAGAGGGAGGAGGGGACTGGAGGGGGCCTAAAAATGGGGAGGAGGCGACGGAGGAGGAGGCGCGGAGGAGGAGGATGAGGAGAAGGCGGAGGCGCGGCAGAGCATGGCGATCGGCGACGGAGGCGGAGGCGACGCGATCGGCGACGCGATCGGTGATCTCCCTCTCCCTCTCTCCCCCTCTCCCTCTCCCTCCCCTGTAAACGACTGAGGAAGAAGAAGAAAAAAAAAAAAAATTCAATTTCGGGGATTCGGGGCCATAAATTTCGAGGGCCAAAACATTTTTCCAAAAAAAATTTAGAATCGTCCCTGCTACCCACAATACATACTTTGTGACATTTGGATCGATTGCACAAATCATCACTGCTACCTTGTGAATGAAATTGCCAGAGAGAACTCAGAATGTATTGTCAATCACACAATATTTTTAACTTTTTGTGTGTTCAGCAAGATAAGATTCAGCCTCTATTTGGCAAGTTGGTTTATGGGCTTTTTTGGCTATTTTAGCAACAAAAGACAAAATATGCTATTTTAGTCACAACAAACAAAATATCACATTCAACCCATAATCATTACACTCTTCTCTCACAAAAAAAGTCAAAAAAATCAAAAAGCCCTTCCCAAACCAAGCTTTTTAGCTCAGGCTAAAATAGCCCAAAAAGTCAAAAAGCCAAAAAGCCAACCTACTTCCCAAACGAAGCCTCAATCGTTCATTATTTTTGTTTTTTTCTTGAGAAAAGTTAAAACACAATAATCCTTTTGTTCCAAAATAATGATTTTTTTGGAGAATTTAATTTTTTTGATAGTATAATTATTATATTTAAAAATATTAATTTTTTAAAATTATCCTTTGATAGTATATGTTTTTGAAAATTCAATTGTTATAAATATATTTTGTGTTATTAATAAATTTAAAAGAAAGGTAAAATAATAAATTCACATTATTTTATTTCTTAATTTTTAAAAAGAGACTAATATTTTGAAATAATAAAAAATAAAATAAGAAACTAATATTTTAATACAGGAAGAATATATTAAAAGAAAAGAAAGATCATACAAAACAAAAAATAAAAACAATAAAGGCCCACGGCCAAACCAAAAATCTTACACAAATTACAAATAAAAAAAATTATTAAAAAATAATCTTAAAAAAATTAATCACAATCTATATATACTTTTCCAATTCAACGGATTACGCACCATTATTGTTGCGTACTCTCTGGCCTCCACATGAAAGACGAGCACCGACAATCTCATTACATGGCGACGACTCATTAAAGCCGTGTGACTTGGGGATGCAATGTATCGTTGAAATGATTATTCTAGAAGAAAGAAATGAACAATGTTATGAAACATCATATTTATTTTTTAGATAAATTATAAATATACTTCGTCAAGTTTGTTTAAAATATAAATTATTTTTATAATTTAAAAAATTACAAGTATCTCTTATTAGAATTTTTTATTTAACAAAATTAATTAAAAAAATAAAATTCATAATTACTCTCCTATACTATAATAAAATTATCTAAATTATTAATTTAAATATATTTTTAACATCATTAAAAACTGTTAATTAATTTGATAATTTATTAATAAAAAAAATTATTATGAAATTAAAATCTCAAGAAGTGAAATGTAATTTTCAAAATCACTAAGAACGATTTGTATTTTAATTAAATCTTAGGAGGTGTATTTATAATTATCCTTATTATATATATATATATATATATATAATATGTCAAGGGTGATTTAAACCGTCCATCTTTTACATAGATTACATTTTTACTTATCACATCCTGTTTGTTAGATCTAAGAATTAACAAACTAAAAATAAAAATGCCAAAGACCCCAAAAATTTCTACCAAATGTAAAAACTTTGATAGAATTTTTAAAATTCCTAACATTACTCAACTAAAAATGTGATAAGCCATGTTACCAGATGGCTCCAAAATCATATCATAAAAGTCTAACCCTTATTGAACACGGATCTCGATTGAACAGTATGAAAAGTATGACAAATATATTCGTTCATTCCGAAGACTTCAAAAAACAAAAGAACAGAAAAAAACACATAAAACCATTCAACATGTCCACTACGCAGAGCTTAATGAGATATTCCCACAAATGAAGAGTCACAAATAGAACTAAAGAGGGAAGTTACTGAGGTTTTTTAACCTGCTGTGTTTACTTCTGCCCAGTGGAGGTCCCCAAGTTTGTCTCCTGAAGGTTCAACAACAGTTCATCTGAAGTCAAGAAAACCTTGTTGGCTGAATTTGAGATTGTATGTGCAATTTCTCTAGCAGCTTCAATCTTCCTTAGGGTAATAAATGCCGGATTATTGGCAATAGCTTGACCTATCAGCTGGGCACTCTTGGCCTCACCCTGGAACCCATTAGAAGCAAAAGCAGATGTGTTAATTGAGTAAGAATGCTCACAAAATAGAAGGAAGAGATTGTCAAAGAAAACGAAAACAGAAAGAAAGCATCTTTTCATTGTTAGACTACTAAAGAAAGCACCACTATGCCAACTGATTTTGGTATGCAAAAAACAGAATTAGTTGTTGCTCGGTCCTACAAAGCATACCAGTCATCCCATAAACAGATGCATCTACTCTCGTAAAAGGAAAAAGAAGCTGAGTTTTCAAGCCAATTCAGAAGCAAATGACAAACTTGAAAGTATAAAAAAAAGTCTGCTACTGTGTTTAATGTGTGCAAGTGATTGACATGTGCGTCACTAAGTGTCCAAAGTATGTCTAGTTCTAAAACAATTACAAAAATAATGAAATCAGTGTCGGACACCTTATTAGAAGTGTTTGTGCTTCTTAGCACTCTACCACTGCCCCGGCTTGTCAGGATAATTTTTTTTAATTCTAAAAGAATTTTTTGTATTAGTGTAAGAGTACAAATGCATGCATCAATCCAGGAGGTCAGATCAACTCAAAAACAAAATTCCCACAATAGCTGATGAATCATTATTTTAGTTGACAGACACATGGCACTGACATAGATCACGATCCAAGTTTTGAAATTCAGTATTTTTATCTCACCTGTGCTCGGATAATAGCACTTCGCTTGTCTTGTTCAGCCTTTTCAACAACAAATTTGGCCCTCTCAGCTTCTTGTGCAGCCACCTGTTTGGCTTCTATTGCAGCTGTAAACTCCTTCCCAAACGTTAGGCCTGTAATGGAGACATCATCTAGTGCAATGTTGAAATTTGCTGCTCTTTCTGTCAATATCTTCCGAATTTCCCTACTAACAGCCTACAAACAAGCGGGTAGTAGATAAGTCAGTAACAACATATATATATTTTTTTCTTAATCCAAATAACCCAATCTTGTAAATCTAAAATACTAAGAATTCATAATATAGCTAGGAAGCAAGGACCCATTAACTATTTAAAAGAAAAAAATCCATAAAATGAGATGGAGCTCGTTATTTAGCAAACTATGTTGGTAAGGTATCTGTGCAGTACACAAAATCAAAATGGAATGACTCTATGAGCATAACTATCAGCCAGAACAATGAGGATCCACAATGGCTTCTCACACCATAAATTTGATCACAGGCAGTTATAATTGGTTATTACACTCAAAAAATTAAATTTGCAACTCAAACTATCTAGTAGAATATACTTAGCTCCTTACCTCTCTCTGAGTAATGAGCTGGCTAGCATTGTATTGAGCAACCACCGCTTTCAAAGTTTCATGAATAATTGAAGGCAGGACTCTTTCATTATAGTTCTCACCAAGTGTTCGATAAATTGTAGGTAATTGATCTGGCACAGGACGTGTAAGAACTCGAAGACCAATTTTCACCTGTGCAACAAAATCAAGAACCATGTTAAGAAAGGAATTAGACTATTACACATGATGTAATACACTTGACCCACAAGGTTACTTCTAGCATATGGCTTTAACCACTACATTAAGCTATAACACTCCATTGTGGCATCGATACAAAGAAACAATATATATATTTGAAACAATAAAGGAAAAATATATATACATCTGAAAAAATATATATTTCACATTTTTTTTTTTTGGATAAGTAACTCTAGTTGACATTAGGAAAGAAAGATATAGAGAGATAGAACCCATACATTTGGAAGAATTCAAGAAGAATGGAATACAAACATTAAACCAATCAAGTAAATCTAACAGGTATGGTTTCATGTTTTGTACAAAGTGGAGTGCCAAATAGGAGCAATGAACATGACATATGCAGTGTTACTATAATAGTCATGGCATTATTAGTTCCAAGCATAGAATAGACAATAATAAGAAGAATCATAGGCATATATACCACCCTTGCTATGTGGCAAGTTCTATTGGTGCCACATCACTGCCGCCTTGGCATCACCATCTGCATGTGGCATTCCTCCCAAGGCACCACAATGTCCTGGAGTGGACTAATTGGGGTTATATACCTAGCTTGAGTAGGGGCATATAGACCACCAAGTATGCATACTCAACTCACTAGCGCATTAGCAAACCAAAACACCAAGTGAATGAGTCAAAATATGATAAGGCAAGACCCACAGACCAATGTTTTAAAAACCGGACTGGTGAGCGATCTGGAAAAGAGATTAGGTGGATGGGTCACTGGTTTAACCATCGGGTTGAACCAAATCGAACCGTGATGTCATAATTATTTTATGAATATTTTTATAATTTAAAAATAAATAAAATACATTCATTTAAAATATCTTTATAATTTAATATATATTCATCAAACATATATGTTTATCTATATTTTTATATTAATACTATATGTAAAAATATTAATTATACATGTGTTTGAGAGAAGTTAGTTTGAATACAATAAATATTATATATCTCCTATATATTAACAAGGAGCCATGCTGGCAGAGTGAAAATTCATGCTATTTGGAACTTGAAGTGTTGGGTTCAAGTCCTTATAGGATCAACTTTTTCAATATTGGACCAAACATAGCAAACCGATTCAGTTTGCTTCAACCCGGGCCGGTTTGCACCGATTTAGCTTAAAATGACTGATTTTCAAGAGGGAACGGTTTAGTGGGTATATCCGGACCAGACTCTAGACTTGTTGACTGTTCAGCCAGTCGAACTGGCTGGTCCAATTTGGTTTTCAAAACATTGCCATAGACTACTCGGCTGAGCCAAGCTCACCCACTTGGACAGGAATGACCAGGAGCATTGTTTGCCCAAGCGTGCCTCACCTCAATCACTCCCACTCAACAACATAGTTCGGCCCTTGGCTTGCCCATGTCTCCCCTATGCATTCACCCCCATAGCTGAGATCATTACTCTATTATCATGGCCATCAATTGGCATCCAAAGTCGAGAGTAAGGACTAGGCATCCACTTTGTTTATCATCTTCCATTACTTAGGCGACTAAGGTCTCTCACTGCCACCCTCTCTCCCTCTAAGTTGCTTTAGGCTCTCTTCTCCTCTAGCAATCCTAGGACATTGAAGTGTCTACCATCTCCCAAAAGTCCACGACTGACCACTTCAATACCAAATACCTCCAAGAATAACTAACATCTGCACAAAATTCTAAAAATAGTTTTTTTTTTTTTTTATATATAATTTAGGGATTGACTATATAAAAGTTGACTTAGGCCTCGTTTGGCAACATCACTTTTTAATCTAAGAGCCAAAAAGTCACTATAAAAATTAAAAAGCCAACAACCTATACAAAAAAGTCAAAGATTTTATTTTCTCTCTACTTTTTGCACATCTTTTCGTAAAAAATCAAAAAGTCATCCCAAATATACTAGTTTTTTTTACATCATATTTTAGCCAAAAAGCTAGAAAATTATTAAAAAAGCATGTTCCCAAACGAGGCCTTATTGTGGCCGGTAGCTGTAAGTAAGGCTTACTAAGTTGTGTAGATGCATGTCATTAGAAAAGTGTTTGGCCTACAACCAAAAAATAATTCCAGGCTTTAATCAATTCTTATTTAAAAAAGGTACTGTGTGATGAAAGAGCTTACTTTTTATTACTACTTCCTGGTGCTATCATTAATTGAGATTTGTTTAAAGACTCTTTCTCGACAAACAAGGTGAATGTACTATAAGTTAAATTGTACATGTTAGTGTTAGAACTAATAGTAGTACTAGGTTGGCAAATGCATGACCTGCATGTGCAACCTTAGGCAGAACTCAAGCCAAGTTACTTATCATGTGGAAAGCACATTGGACTTGTAGAAAATTAATGTATTGATATTATTGATTGATATCAATATACATTTTTGTGTGTATTGTGTATATACAATGGAGAGAATGATCTCTCTTTTATAGGGAGAATGAGTTACAAATGGAGGAATTAAATTAACCTAAAATGGAGCACTAAACAACTTAATGGAGCATTAGGGTAAATGGAGCACTTGCTTCTTGTGGAGCACTAATGGAGTGGAGTAGGTAGGTGGTAGTGGTAGGTGGAGTAAGTTATAGGTTTTACTTTCAACAGCCCCCCTCAAACTCAAGGGGTTAGGAACTAACCAACTTGAGTTTAGAGAGAGTAACAAAACAGGAAAATAAAATGACAAATAAAATAAAAGAGGATAGGAGACACTGTATGGTCGTGTCAGACCGTTGTAGAAGACAGTTTATGGGGTCATGTCGGACCGTTGTAGAAGATAGTTTATGGGGTCATATCGGACCGATGTAGAAAACAGTTTACTGGGTGATGTCGGACCGTTGTAGAAACAGTTTACGGGTCATGTCGGACCGTTGTAGAAAACAGTTTACTGGGTCATGTCGGACCGTTGTAGAAAACAGTTTACTGGGTCATGTCGGACCGTTGTAGAAAACAGTTTACTGGGTCATGTCGGACCGTTGAAGAAAACAGTTTACTGGGTCATGTCGGACCGTTGTAGAAAACAGTTTACTGGGGTGTCATGTCTGGTGTCATGTAGAAAACAGTTTACTGGGTCATGTCGGACCGTTGTAGAAACACTATAACAGTTTACTGGGTCATGTCGGACCGTTTGTAGAAAACAGTTTACTGGGTCATATCGGACCGTTGTAGAAACAGTTTACTGGGTCATGTCGGACCGTTGTAGAAAACAGTTTACCGGGGTCATGTCGGACCGTTGTAGAAGACACTATATGGCTGTGTCGAACCGTTGTAGCTGAGAACCGAAATCAATGTCGGAACAGTTACCGAGTCTGTCGGACCCATATAGGAGCTAACCGGAATCAATGTCGGGACAGTTTACCAAGTCTTGTCGGACCCATAATAGAGCTAACCGGAATCAATGTCGGGACAGTTTACAGAGTCTGTCGCCCATATAGAAGCTAACCGGAATCAATGTCGGGACAGTTTACAGAGTCTTGTCGGACCCAAAAAGTTGCAAGCAACCTCAAAAGGCGTGCCCAATCTTATCAAAAGACGTGCCATAAAAAGGCGTGCCATCAAAAGGTGGTGCCCGACAGCCATCAAAAGTCGAGCCATTAAAAGGCGCGCCATCAAAAGGTGTGCCCGACATCCATCAAAAGTCGAGCCATCAAAAGGCGCCCATCAAAAGGCGTGCCGCTTTGTCGTCTTCGCTGAGAGGCGCGTGAGGCGCGTGTCTGCCTTGCCTATTTAAACAAAGGCGAGGCTGAGGCAAAAACACCTGCGGAAAAAACTCCGAAAAACTCTTCATTTTTCTGAGAGTTGTATCGCTGAAACACTCTGTTGCCCTGAAAATGGCTTCTTCTTCCCGCCCCGTGACTCAGAACATAGCCTCTTCGTCCCGTGGTCTTACTCTCTTTCCCGACCTCAACGAGGTCAAACCCAGAATATAGCCCTTGAACCTCAACCAAGCCCCCTTGGGTTTGCGCCTTTGAACTATCCGATGGTGGCAGTTGAGCAGATAATGGCTGCTCAATCTGATGTTGAGGCCAATTATTATACATTAAGGTCATGTGTTGAGACCATGACTGCGGTCAACAACCTGTCGCACCGGCTTCAGAGTAGAACCAATGAGGTGCAGAGGTTAAACGCCCAACTGGCTCTGCTCCAGGGCATGTATAAGGATGCCCGAGCAGAGATATGTGGGCTGAAGGCAGAAAACAAGGAACTGAAGAGGAAGGCCACCGTGATGCTCAGATTTGGAGGACCGCCATATGTGACGGTTGAGGAGCAACGGGAAGTGAACGTGCTCGGCGGCGTGGGAAACACGGAGGCAACACCGGTAAGGGACGCCCAAGACAAAGGCAAAAAAAAGAGGACAGCTGAAGAGGCGAAAAAATAAGGCCAGTTTTTTGTGTGAGTTGTGGTTGATTTGTTTTGGTGAGGTTTTTTTTTTTTTTTTTTTTTTTGGTGTAAAAAATGTGATCGGGGTTGATCCCCGAGATGAATAAATGACAAGTTTGGAAAATGTTGTTGGTGGTGTTTTGTTTAAGAATAAAAATAAAATAAAAGAAAATAATGGATAAAGAAAATAAAGAAATAAAAAGATGGGACTTTAATAAGAGAGAGAGAGGAAGAGATCAGGCAACTCTTTTTTTTTTTTTCTTTTTCTTTTGGGTTATTCTCTCTCTAGTTGGTGGGGTTGCTTACTATGTCACTGCACTTCCTATGTAGCAACTGAGAGATGAAATAAAGATTGGATACAAGTGCAGATTGAAGAATGATGGGCATGTTCGATGTGTAAAATAGCTTAATTGGATGTTTGAAGCAAGAATAACACGCATCCAATAGAAAGGATCTGCACCTGTTGTAGAGTGTATGCCATATAGAGGGAGCTGACTGCAAACCAGAAAGATGAACAGAGAAATGACGGTGGTAGTCCCATGAACTGAAAGAAATACCATATGTTCGGAATTGCTATTGCCACCAAGTATGACTGTGAGCAGAACACAAGTGAGAGATACAAATCTGGGGGTGTCTCTGGCCAACATAGGCTTCCTTGGGAAGAAAAGTTCATCTACATTGGCCCTCAGAGAGAAATTCATCACCGGGAAAAACCATCATGAGGTGGATGGCATAGCTGACCCGAACAACGTCGTTGAGCAGCGAACCAATGGCTGATTGAGAATTTTGATCGAAATTGACGAGCATATCGGACATGATTGAGTCCCCGAATAGAAGGTATCCGAAGAAACCTACTGCGAAGTAGATGATGACGCAGAGTAGTAGAGAAATCTGATGCTGAGCTCATATCAGAAGGTCTACTGAGCTCTGCTCTCACTGGATGAACATTTACATGGCATCCAAAGCCAGTGGCAAATACTGGAATGGTAGTGAAAAGATCAAAGACAGAGACTCCATTGGCAAAGTCTGGTACTAGTCTTGGCCTTTGAGTTTTCCCTTCCCACATTGCATGAAGTGCCATTGCTGAGCATATGGCCACAAACAACACTGCTAGTAGAATGGACACTGCTGAAGCATGCTTTAGGGATTTAGAATGTTGAATTGGGTTTAGTGGCAGCGGAATAAAGTATGTGTAGAGGTCCGGCGGGCGGTCAAGGCAAGGTTGCGCCCGCCGGAAGGCGAAAAACACTAAGAGCTTAACCTATAGCTCTGATACCATGTAGAAAATTAATGTATTGATATTATTGATTGATATCAATATACTTTTTGTGTGTATTGTGTATATACAATGGAGAGAATGATCTCTCTTTTATAGGGAGAATGAGTTACAAATGGAGGAATTAAATTAACCTAAAATGGAGCACTAAACAACTTAATGGAGCATTAGGGTAAATGGAGCACTTGCTTCTTGTGGAGCACTAATGGAGTGGAGTAGGTAGGTGTAGTGGTAGGTGGAGTAAGTTATAGGTTTTTACTTTCAACAGGACTGCCTGCGTGATCAATCATAGGAGGTCCAAAAACTATCTATAGAAACCATCCTAATGGATGCGGAAGACAACAATGTAATTCTCAAAAGTCCAGAGAGGCCAAACCACTATATGGTCAACAATCCTTGAGGATGTAGCCGACCGTGACATTGTAGGGTTGACCATGCCAGAGATTTTTTTTTTATAAAAAATAGTCATTAACAAGTTATTATAAGCTATGGCTAAAAATATGTAATCCCCACATTTTGTATAGATAAATGAAAATAGCTCTTAGAGTGCTTAAACACTCTTGATACTATAGAACCAAGCACACTAACCTTCTTGTGATACACGTTGGAATTGAATCAATCATAAATATGTGAATGGCATAATCCTAACTAATAATTAAAAGGATAAATTGGTCTAAAAAACTTGAAAGCTAAAAATATTAGAACATGCCGCACAATGTCCCAAAAACTACATAACCTAATGACATAAAGAAGGCATAACTAAGGAATAATTGATTTAACTGCAAGAGTGCAATTAAGTGGCTCAATTCTTTGACCACACTCCACAAAAAACCTTCTATTCCTCACTTCACAAATTAACCAAAGAAGCGCAAAGAAATTGAGTCTCTGTACATGCATCCTTCTCAGACTAACCTCTCTGATCCTACCCCTCCACAAGTTCCCAAAATAAAAGACATCCCCAGGCCATGCCACAGCGTCCAAGAATTCAGACCATAATTTGAGACAAAAGAGGCAGTGTGGATGTTGATTGTTGCCCACATCTTCCTTACAGAATAAGCAACAAAAGGAAACTGTCTGGTAAAAAGAAGAATTTCTTGAAACTTGTAGCATCAGAAATTCTGCATGGCAAGAAAGTCTCTCTCCAAGATGTTCAAAACTAAAGATTTAGAGAAGTAATATGAGGATAAGGCAATTGAAAGATGACTCCACGGACGCAAAAGGCATCTCCAAGGACCACTAGGTGCGTCACTATATAAAATCAGATTACTAGAAAATTCAACATAGGTTTTATAATTTTTAACAACCTTTTACACAGATGATTAATAGCTACAAATAGAAAATATATATATATATATATATGATTGAAAAAACAAAAACAAAAAACACTCAATTTGTATTGACTATAGGCCTCACTGAATCACAAGGATTCTATTTATAAGTGAAAAATGAGATATGACTACTGATAATGATGTCAAGTAGAGGTTGAAAACTTCAACTGCAGCACTTCAACAAGCTTGGTAACCAATAAAATTGTAGCAAATGTCTAAAGCAAGATACCATCTGGAGGTCACGGCTCCCTGAAGTACTCTCCACCAAATGGGGTCGGGCACGAACATCATAAATGATTGGTCTTTCAAACCATGGAACCATCAAATGCGTCCCTTCAGGATATACCTGCACATTAAACATGCAGGCATGTGATTTTCAAAAAGGTACCTAGGGAAAAAGGGAAAAACCCAGGAAAGATAGCAAATTATTGAAATGCAGAATAGTAAAATGGATGGAAAAGAAGAAAAAAAAAAAAAAAAAAAAAAACAGTAAGAGAATGCTAAATGTTGAAAAGCTGTAAAAGAAGTAATTTTAATCATATTTCAATTGTGAATTCAAGTTTCCATGCAAGATAACAAGTATTAAGACAAAACACAAACCTTGTCTTTCACACCAACTATACGATTGAAGATAACGGCCCGGTGCCCACCATCAACATTGTAGAGACTGTTGGCAACGCCGTACACACCAAGCCCAGCAAAAACTCCAAACTTGATTAAAGCAGAAGCTGCGCCACCACCTGGAACCTTGGGAACTTTAACGTTGTTGAAATTCATGATCTAAATACCTGAGAGTTGGTAAATTAGATATGATTGCGAGGAACTTCAAATTTTTCCAACTCAACATAAACTGATAAGCAGTCTGTCATCATGCATCAGTTAACAGACATTGAACAAAAACAGATAGATAAGCTGTACAAAACCGGGAATGGAAAATAGAAAGTAATAAGAGAAGAATAATTAAAAGGAAAGGAAATCATAAGAATGATGAGAAATGCTAGAGACACACACCCACAATGATGTGACATGGAGAAGTTGGGCCTTGTATCATTGGCCGTGTAACAAATAAAGAACTAACACCTATTAAATCACATCATTGTGGGTCAAATTGTGGGATTTTTTTGTGGGTCAACATTTTCCAAGAATGATGAAGGAAACAGTTTGACATAGGACAAAAAATAAGCTCCCCTACAATAAAAGTTCAACTAAAAACACTTTATTCCCAAAACCTGTGACTCATTGACCAAATAACAAGCACATACATGTTGCATAAAGATTTCAAGTACTAATAACCAAATGGGTGGTACACAAATATAAATAAACCAAAACCAGACTACTCAGAAACAAACAAAGCATAAAACAAACACACATTTCCAAATTATATTTACTTCAAATACGGCTAAAAAGTGAAACCCAGCCCACAAACAAGAAGTTGAATAAATAAGCACAGAAATTTGAGAACAAACACAAGAGATCCATGAAAACAGAGTAGATATAACAACTAAAAAGCTTCAAATACAAATATTATTAGCAAATCGAACTGTTACTTTTGCTTGCCATTTGAATTTGACGAAAACTGAAAGCTGATTAAGGGCTATACACGAATACATACTAATATATACAAATATATGTTCAGATAGAGAGAGTACCTTATGGAAAGTCCAGAGAGAGACGATGAAACTCTAGAGAGAGACGAAGATGGAGAGGAAGAGGGTTTAGGGCTTATAAGAATCGAAAGAGAGAGAGAGAGAGAGTGTTGCGAGGGTTTAGGGCTTTTTGGGTATTTTCTTTTATTTTTTACTTTTATTTTATTTTTATTTTAATGGGTTGCTAATTGGAAGATTGGGCTCAGTCCTACTTTGGTGGTTTTTGTGAAAGGCCCATTATCCTCAGTTTACATAAATCCAATACTAGTAATGACCCATACTATATTCACGGGAATTACAAAACAACTATAGACGAATTATAAAAAAAAAAAAGAAGGAAAGTTTATCCATAAGTCCTAGTTTTTGAAAAGTTGAACCATTTAGTCCTAAAAGTTTTCTTATGCTCCATTTAGTCCCATTTATACATCAATCTAATGTTCGAAACATTAATCTGATGTTCGAAATCTAATGTTCGAAACATTAATCTGATATTTGAAACATTGTAATGGGACATTTTAGTCTATAAGAAAACTTTTAGGACTAAACAGTGTATAAGTTATTAATTTGGGATTTATTGGTGCATCCCCCTTAAAAAAAATTAAAATAAAAAGACAAACGAAATATGAAAAAATTAGGAAGTAATTTTTATATTTTTCAATAAGCACACAAATAAAGTGTGAGGAATTTCAGTAGTGAATATTTTCAGTGGTGATCTTGTAATGTCTATATCAAATAAAATGTGTAAAAATGGGAGTGATTTTTGGAAAATCAAATAAATTGAGAATTTTTTTTAAATAAAAAATAAAAAATAGTAAATAAACATATAAAAAAATTGAAAATTTTCAAGAGTAATTGTGTAATTCCAATAAATTAAAGATTTTATTCTAGAATATACAAAAAAAATAAAATAAATAAATTATTGGATGGCTTTGGAAAGTTTACCTATAGTCTAGAGTTTTCATTTTGAATTTTTTTGAATATCGTATGAAAAATATTTATTAACCTTTTCACAGAGTGATTTTCAAAATTTATATGCTTGAGAGTTCTAATTAAGCACCCCGAATGACATGGAATTGAGCATATGAAAGGAGACCCACACTCCTCTCTCTATCTACTCTCTCTCTCTTCCATCTCATTAAGTGTCAAAATAGAGGTGATATATTAAGTGATGTAGTACCACTCTATAAATGTTTTTAATATGACAATTTTATATATATATATATATATTTTTTGGTGTTTTTTTGCCAATAAGATGTGAGAATCTATTTATCTTTTACTCTCTCTTTGTCTTTTTCTTTTTCTTTTTTTTTTATAGGAAAAAATACAAATAAGTATAATAGTGGAGAAATTATTACACTATAGATAGAATTTTTTGTGGTGCAATTCTGACATACAGTGAGAACTTGCACCATGCATATAAAGGATTTGTATCATACATACAATAAATTAAACTACCATAAGACTGATTTAATATTTTTCCTTTTTATTAAGAATTTGTATCATACATACAATAAATTAAACTACCATAAGACTGATTTAATATTTTTCCTTTTTATTAAGATACATTCTGTCATTTGTAATTATGAAACCAGCCACTTTGCATATGTTGGAGAAGCTAATTAAAATAGTTAAAATTTGGAGAAAGAAATGTGAGGAAAAATTTTATAAGACTTTTAGAAATAATCTAATCTAGTAGGTAACAAAACCAAAAAAGCAATTTACCTTAATATAAATATGTTTTAATTTTGAAATCTTTGTTATGATAAACTTAGTTTTGTCTTATAGGCCACGTTTGTTTGGCGGATTAGGTTGGATGAGATTATTAGTGAGAGGATTGTTAGTGAAGAGATTGTTAATGTGTGAATTGTTAGTGAGATGATTAAGTAAAAGTGTGTTTGTTTTGATGATAGTGTGAGAGGTGATTAGTGATGGGATTATTAAATTATTTTTATATAAAATAAAATAAATAAATAAATTATTTTTATATTAAAAAAATTAAAACAAATATCGAAACAAATAGGTGCACTTGGTAGAAAAAAATTAAATTTTTTATATAAAATAGACTCAATTCTCTCACTATTTTCCTAATTCCATCTAAAATTCACCTACGGTAATCCCCCTACATAGGGGAATTACTAAGCCCCCTTCATTACTAATCTTATGACATTTTATAGCATCCAAGCAAAGGTTTGATGGGTCCCACGGATTGGTAATCCAATCCACCCTCCCAAACCCCAATCAAACATGGCCATAGTGTTCTATGATTGATAGGTTATATGTGATGGCATAACATACAATAAAACACCACAAACTAATTTAAAAGGTGGAGAATTTTCATAAAATTTTTCCTTATATTTCTTTCATATAATGTATTACTTTAAAAATAGAGAAAAAAAGAAAATTTATTGAAAATGCTTTGAAACATGCATATCCTATCACCCTACTTCCCCTCTTTTTTTCTTTAAATTTTTAATACATCAAAATTCGCAACTTCAAACAAAAAAGAAAAGAAAAGAAAAAAATGAAAAAGAAAAAGATTCAAAGCCTTTGTAGTTGAGCATTAACAATTAAATCGAAACCAAGTTTTCAGATCCAACAAGTTTTAATTTAGTATTATATTTAATATATACCAGAGCAATATCCAAGCCTATTTTGTGGTGTTTGGGAAGTTAAAAATTAATTTTTTTTTAGTTACAATCCACAAAAAGATAAGATATGTTAAAATAGTTAATAAGACAACATGTCACACTAAATTCATAATTATTTTATTTTTTATTTTCACAAACATTACATCTAATTACAAAAATATTCAATCATTTTCTCAAATATAAATATTTTAACTTACTAAAATAATTAAAAATTAAAAATAACCTATTAAAATAATTAACTTTCTAAACGGGATCATTATATTATGAGTATTACTTAGTTATAGTACTTGGGCAACACATGGTATTGTGCAAGTAGTGTTTTTTATTTGGTTGTTGTGAGTTTGTGAAGGGTACTACTGGGTGGGAGGTGGTGGAAAGACTTGTCGGTTGGGGCGAACACTGTTATGTAATCTTTGGAGGTCTTGATGAGGTAGTGGTTGATTTGGTTTGCAACTTTTGTTGATTTGAGGAGGCGAATGAAGGCGGTGTGGCCGCCTTTGGTGAGGATTGCAGTAATGTTGATTGGGGTGGAGGAAGAGGTAGCATGAGCCAAGGGGTACCGGGCTTGGATTTGAAGGAGAGGAGGAAGAGAAGAATGAGAGAAAGAGGTGTGTGGTGGTGATGGTTGTGGTGGTGCTGGAGGAGGAGGATTGCAAAGGGCAATTTAGGGGATGAGATGTGGTGTAGGATTTTATTGGGATGAGTTGACTTAATGAAAGGAAGAAAACTATAGAAATGTGACTAAACAACAGTAACAATAGAAGGAATGATTTCATAAACTGAAGGCTAAAATATATTCGTGGTTTTCCGTGTCAATTTAATTATTGTAATTTTAATTGCAACAGTCATGTCTTTTGATTTTTCACTTTGCATTAATTTAGCTGATTAAAAAGTTCAAAAAAAAAAAAAAAAAAAAAAGTTCAACAAAATAGTTCATTCAATAAAGAATGAATTGTTTAAAATTAGATACCAGTAACTTATTCATTTTGAGAAAAATGAAAGAACTTATGTTTTTTAATTTTAGTCTAAATTTTAAAGAGGGTTGTCAATTAGGTTATCAATTAGATTATAAATTGGTACAATTTGAAAATTTTAAAGATACAATCGTTACAATTAAAATTATAAAAATTAAATTAATACAAAAGACAAACCACAATGACTCTAGTATAATTTGTCCTAAAATAAATTAGTCTACTAAAAACCTTTCAGGTTTTGTGTGTTTGTTTGTTTGTTTGTTTTTTTTTTTTTTGTTTTGTTTTGTTTGATTATGTAGTTCACATTTCAAATTAAAAAAGGAATCCTTTTGATTATTATTTGCAAATAATTTTCTTATAATTAGAGCACTCTTAAGGGAGCAGAGTTTAAAAAAGTCAAAAAGTTAAAAAGTCACTATCCTATTTAAGTCATATCATCTTATTTAAGTCACATCATCTCTCTATCACATCACTTCAAACCCAACCCATACTCAACCGATATTTCACAAAAAGTCAAAAAGTACACTTATTTAGAACATTCCAAACTAACCCTAAATTTAAACAACAATCTATTGAACTGAGGTGAGATTAATTAATAATATTTTTTTTTTATCGGTAAAGGAAGGTAATATTTTGTTAATAAAAAGTTAAAAAATTTACTGATAAATTCTATCTTGTGAAATGATGATTCAATTAGTCCTAAGAATTTTTTTATAAATCAATTAATCTCATTGATTTTGTAAAGATAGATTTAATATTTTATTTAAAAATTGAATTTAAGGTTATACCCTTATTTCTATTATTTTTTATTTAGTTTTTTTGTGTGTGCTAAAAAGGTAAGATACACAACCTATAAGAATCAAATTTGTGATGAATTTTTATATGAGAATCTTTTTTATTTGGAATAACTTGAAATGTAAGATTTTTCAAACATTTCAAAAAGAGTACAAAAATAACTTGAAATATGAGATTTTTTAAATATTTCAAAAGAAAGTATGATTCTTCAAATATTTCAAAATGAGAACAAAAACTTCTTCATAAGTTTTGAGCAAATGTATAATTTCAATCTGTAACACTCTAATATAACACTTCAAAAAAATTCCTTAGTGTAACACTCAATATAACACTAAAAAAAAAAAAAAAAAAAAAAAGGATGTGAGATTTTTCAAACTATTCCAAAAGTGTGAGATTCTTCAAATCATTCCAAAAGGAGTACAAAAATTCCTTAGTAAGCTTTAGGTAAATGTATAATTTTAAAAAATGCACTAAGTATTTTGATGTTTTTATGTGTGTTATATTAGAGTGTTACGTTTGAAATTACATTAATTGGAGTGTTACGTTTAGAAAAAAATACACTAAAAAGTTTTTTTGTGTTATATTTGAGTGTTATGTTTAGAAAAAGTTTAAAGTGTGTAGACACCCCATTTTTGACCGTCCTTAAGACTTAGGCGCCACTGATTGTTTACTTGGTATGAAGGCTAAGCTATGCAAAGGTTTAATTTCTTCGGTAAGGAGAGCTTCAAATCCTAACCTTACACCCCATTTTGGACCAAAGCCTTTTGACTAAAATGTTTTTTTAGATCTTAAAACCCTCTTTTTCAAAATATTTTTGAAAAGTGATTCTACGATGTTCCGAGGCTCGCATTTCGTTAAATGTTGTGTTTTTCGGTAAACCGAGCAAGGACAAAGTGGAAATAAATGGAAGAGGGGTGAAATCTTTGAAAAAATCTTTAAAACACCTTATTTAGGGGTTTGGAGTTGAAGAAAATGGGAGAGGAGAGAAGAAAACTAGTTGAAGAAGAAGTTGGGCATGAATCCGGGTAGGATCGAAACTAAGCAGTCTTCACTAAAAGAGGCATATCTTTTTTCATAGCTGGAATTTTGATGTGAGGCTGCCACCATTGGAAAGAAGACTTCTGGGGCTTCAATTTAAGCTTAAGAATGACCTGCAAAGGAGTCAAGATAAAGGGGATATGTTCGGTTGAAGTTGGGCCCAAAAAGCAGATTTTTCTGGCCAACTAGAGGTGGAGGTTGCTGGCCATGGATGGGCTTTTCTGGCCATGTGCCGACCATGAATGGCCTTTGCTGGCCACTTGCCGTCCAGGAGTGATCCTTGCCAGCCAAGAATGGACCTGTGCTGGCCATCAATGATCCCCTGTCGGCCATTGGTGTAAAAAGTCAGATTTTTGCAGATATTTGTCTTCCAGCTATTCCAGCTGTCCATTTTGGGATATTTTCGACCTGAGCTCTCATTTTTTTATATATAGAGGGCCTTCTCTATGGTTTTGAAGGTTAAAACATTTTTTAGGAGTGAAATATTTTGTGAGTCTCTCTCTCTACAATTCTCTCTCTCTATATTTCTCTATCTCTTGAGCTTTTGTGCTTAGAAGCTTGTATACTTCAAACTTTAACCTATCAACCCTCAACCAAAGTGGTTCATCTTTGGGCCGAGATTCCTTGGGACCTTCTTTGAGCTTTAGAAGGTGATTTTAGCTTGATTTGGTGCCTCATTTGTGCCTAAAGTGTGCTTGGCTTCAAGAGGTATAACCTTTACCCTTTAAACTTGTTTTGCATAACTTGTTTTGCCATCTTTTTGTATTGTTTTTGGCCTTGTTTCAACTACAAAAACCTCTGTTTTTGAGGCTTAAAAATGGTGGTTTGAGGCTATTTTGAGTTTGGGGGTGGTCCACCCTTCTTGTCTCTTTGCTTGTTAAGTTTTTGTGCCATCTTTTCATCACTTTCAAACCAACTCTTTTGGCCTTTTAACCACTGAAATTCAGAGGTTTTTCAGTGGTAAAAAATTTTGTTTTGAGGTCCAAAATTGGAGGGATTAGCCTCACCTCCTTGTATCTAGCTTTCAAGCCTAGTTAGCTCCATATGTTTGCATATTTTTGTCGCTTAACTTAGCTTATTTCTAGTATGTTTTTGCCTTTGATTTGGGCTGCTTTAGCTCTGTTTTGAGCTGTTTGTGTTGAATGAGTAGTCTTTTGCATGATTGTAGTGTAACCCCATGTTTTAGCATATTGTCTTAGCTAGTTTTGTCTTCATTCAAGCATGTCTTTCAACTGATTTTAGGCTATAAAAACTTTGTGTTTTTGGGCTGAAGCTTGGGTCTTAAGGCCATTAAAGGTTGAGGGGTTGATAGCCCTTCTTTGTACCTTGTTTTGGAGGCCTTTGCCCTTGTGTTTCCCACCCTTGGATCATCTTTTCAGAGCTTTTAAATGCTATTTTTCAGAGCTATTTCAGTGGCTAAAAACATGTTTTGAAGTCCAAAATTGGAGGGGTTAGCCTCTCCTTCTTGTGTCTTGCTTACTAGTTTAGCATGCTTCATGTTTTAGCCTATTATTCTAGCTTGTGTTAGCTTAATTTTAGAATGTTTTAAGCTATATTTTGGACTGTTTTACCTCTGTTTTGGGCTGGTTATTGCTTTTGAGCCTTGTATGGTGTAGTTGTAGTGTAATTCCTTCACTAGCTCATTGTTTTAGGCCTTTAAACATGAGTTGCTTGAGTTGGTTGCATGTTGTAGTGTCATTTTGCATGTAATTTCAGCATATATAGCTCTGTCACATTCTCATTTGTTTCACTCTTTCAATTGCTTTTGAGAGTTGTTTCAAGTTTGGGATTCTTTAAGCTTGAGATTGAGATTTGTGCTTAATGGTTTTAATCCTCTTTTGAGGGTTTCTACTAATCAAGGGATGATCTCTCTCCTGCCTTAAATCATCCCTTGGTTGACACTTCTTTCTCTTTAGAGGACTCTCACCAATGGACTTAATCAATTAGAGAATGAGTTGGTAATTAAAATGAGTAAATAAAAGTGATAAGTAAAACTTGAGTAGGATAAGCATGTTGTGTTGCATTGCATGTGTTCAATCAGACGTTATATTGAACACAAGGAAGATTGGAGCATTTCAGACTCAAAGTGATGAAATGAGCCAATCTCCTTGGTCTCTATTGCCTTTGATCACACATGATAAGGTAGTGGTCTTGAGTCTTGTTTTTTTGTATACAATGAAATTGTACTCCTTGGATCTTTGGCCATCATGCAATGAAATTGCTTGATTGGTGGTTTTGGATCCAAGAGTGCCACTCCTTTGAGGTTTTGAGATGATAAGGAGATGTACAGTACAAACATACTCTTTGAAAAACCTTTGTTTTGCTCTGTCTGTGCTCTGTTGCAGTGTGGTGACCCAGAGCATTAGTGGCCGACAGTGCCTCACCAGTGGCCGGCAAGGCACACTTTTGGCCGGCAGGGGGCCGGTAGCAACCTCTCATGGCCGGCAGGCCACTGGTGCAATCCTCAGCAAGTTTTTGGTAAGTTGGAGCAGAAAGATTCTGGAGTATGGTCAACCCTGCAAACAGAGCCTTTCGGGAGCAAACAGAGGGCTTTTCAAGGCGAAAACTAAGCGCATTCATCTTCCGCTTTCCGAAGTAGAGCTATGGCAGTGTAGTTTTAATGCTTTGCATGATTAGTTATTGTGCATTTGTTTTAATTAATTAGTTTACTAGTTGATTAAAGTGTTGTAATAATTAGTAATTAGTTTGCTAGTTATTCGATTGGTTTGTAATAATTAGTCTAATTAGTTTAAATTAGATTAGTTTGATTAGTGTAGCTAGCTAATTATTCATTCAGACCCTCCTTCGCGAGGGCATAATGTTGTAATAAGTATGCGTATGTGTGTGTATGTCTTCCAACGCCACGTCTTTCTCCCTTTTATTTAACCGCTTTCGATCGTTAGATTAGGGACATTTTCAATTAGCATACCTTATGCTTGCATGTTTGCATCTATGCATTTATCTTGCATGTACCGAGGCTCGGCGCATCATTCAAACTGCATTGAAATTTCAATACAGTTCTTTGAATACGTGTTTAAAAGCATGTTGTTCAAGTTGCTTCGTATGCCATATTAGTAGCCGAGCCTATTAATTGCATTACTGCATGTGTTGCATTAGACATCTTGTATAGTTAGGATCATGCATTTTTCTAACTAGCTTTTGTTTTGGCTTAGAGTACTCGGTAAGCTTTTACGCTTTAGCATACTTGCATGAGTGTGATTGCCATGTTGCCATGTTTCGCATGTTTGCCATGAGGCTATGTGCTTATTTGCTAAACTGCATGAATGCCTGTGGATGAAGCCTTTGTTGTTTGAATTGGAATAATTTAGTGAATGTGAGTTTTAAGCCTACTTTGTTGTGGCAAAATCATGCTTTTAAGCCCACCTTGTTTGGTAGCAAATTCGCATCTTTCAAGCCCACTTGAGGGTGGCAAATTTAAACCATTTTCGAAAACAAACATAAAGTTGAATTGTTCCAAATCTTGCGACTAGTCTATACTTGTATGCGTGCGTCACATAGTAAAGCTAGTTTAATAACCAGAATAAGAACACATAAGGTTTATAAAAGAACATATCATGATTAGTAGAGGCCGATCTTTGATCGGGCGAGCGGAGGTGCTCATTTCAGGACCTTCCCCTCTCGTACCTAAGTTCCTGAGCCGAGGCAACTTTGGTGATGATGAACACGTGGCCTTTGGCACGAGTCAGGGTTTCCTAAATTTTTCTAAAAATAAAATATTTAGGTGGCGACTCTATATCTGGCAAAGCAGTCCAATTTTGGCATTATTTAATTTAAATCTGATTTTCCAAAACGATTTGTCGGATTGGACTCTTTGTTGATTATCAATTTCACATTGCACTTTGTGAGACTAGATTCAGAACCGCGGGAGTCCGAACTGTGGGGCTTTCTTTTCAAACCCTTTTCGAAAGGTGCGGGGGGCGGAAAAAGGCGAGCCCATAGTTTCTGGCGACTCTGCTGGGATTTTAGAGAACTTGACTCGAACTCATGATATGTTGTTTTATTTACACTTATGTGTTTCTTTGCATTTGCATTTGCATCGGTGCGCCTAAGTCACAGTGTTTGCCATCTGCTTGCTTGGAAAAGCTTGCCAAAAGGTTGACCGGTTACGGGCTCTACCACGATGGGAACACAAGCCTTGGATCTAGACTACCTTTGTATCGTTTGATCCTCCTTTCACTTTTCGGTGTTAGGTGTGAGAGGTATATTAGGTAGTCTTGCTGAGGTACCCTTTTGACCAATCGACCTAGTTGCATATCAGAAGCCATAGAGACTGTTCCAAACTAGGACAGGTTGCTTACACGAACGCAAGATTGTGTGAAGCTACTTGTTGTGCATAGTGAAACCTTAGCTCCTGACGAAACTAGGACAGGGTAACCCTACCCCATCATAGTGGTGTTTTGGCTCTCAATTACTTGGTATGTGTTTTACAGTGAAACTGTACAGGAATGTGCATATCAGTTGCCAAGTTGGTATCTGATTTTGGGGCAAAATTCAGTAAAGAGTACAGTCATTCAGCTATGCTCATATCTGTTCTAGTGAAACTAGGCTGAGGTGTTGCCTGTTTTCTTTTTTGTAAGGTAGTCCTGGAACCATAGCTTCAGAAGGCTCCGATATCCCCCGGGTACATTGGACTTGTGTTGATAGACTTTGTCAGGTTAGAAATTTAGTTCAAAGGGCAACCAGTGTTTCTTTCGCTAGAGGCAAGGCAAAGAAGGGCCAGACAGGGCTCATCGGTTCCACTGTTCCAGCATTTACCAACTAGATCACCTTTGTTCAGAGCACGAGCGTCTACCTTTATCATGGCGTAGCCTCCGACAAATCTAGAGGATTTATTGATCCGTTTTCAACAATCAGTAGATTTGCTGTAGCAAGATATGGCTAGGCAAGCTGAGATATTGCAGAAGCTGATCTTCAACTTTACGGACCTCTATGAAATTGAGGTTCAAATCAAGGATGCCATCCAACAAGGGCACATTGTGGAAAGTAATGAGTTTATGAGGACGAATGTTGTTCATACTTCCGATGCTATTACCAATGGTAGCGCAGTTTTAAAATGCTCAGAAAAAGTAAACACTATAACCATACCCATCGAAAATCTTCTTTCCGATAATAGCCAAAGACCAACCACTTCAACTCGGCACCAAGCCCGAAATCTCCATCCTCTTTACATGAGTCTCTCTCAAGTTTTGAAAATGCTACAAGAAAAAGGGTACCTAGAACTCCTAGAACCCCGATCCCTCTTAAATCCTCTTCCACCAAGATATGACCCAGCTAAATACTGTGCCTATCATCAACAGCACGGTCATGATACAAACCGTTGTATCCGCCTCCGTCATAAGATTCAGGATCTTATTGATGAAGAGACCATAGCTCCACCAAAAGAACCTCGGGCTAGTACTGACCCATTATCTCTATATCTCAATCTAATCCATACACTCCCATCCACCTATAACCCTAGCATATACATCACCCCAGTCCATTTGTCCAAGCTTGAGGTCTTCATTCCAGAAAGCACGAATTTGTGCATGATGGATGCACTTGAACCCCAATTATCTCAAACCCATGAACCCACTATTTCTGAGCTAATGAGCATGGTTGAAAATTTGCAGAGAATAGTGGCAGATTTAGCCTTTGGGGTTTTGGTTCCATCATCAACCACATCACATGCCAGAAATTTCACGCCAAAAGGCTCCCCAATCTTGGGACAGGCTGCATTGGAAGAAGGACAATCCCATAGCCAAGTGGAGGCAAGTGGTAAGAACAAGGTCAGGGCAAGCATTGGTCCCTATGAACATCTTCAGTGGGCTGTTGAGGCTTTGAAGGCTGAGGGACTGAACAAACAGCAAGTGCTCGCAGTTGTTGCAAAGACTGTGGATGACACTTTTGCCACTCAGGATGAGAGCATGCTGAATCAAGGGGCAAGCCGGGAAAAGGGATGTCGTACCAGAAACACCCCTTTTAGCTCCAATTCTACACTCGGAAGAGATCATCAAACCCAGTCAACACCTGCCAACCCCTTTGCCGGTACATCCAACATAATTCCACAAACTTCGAAGCACCAAACCCGAGGTCAGAGGGTCTTCGCCCTGTTTTACATGACCTTGTCCAAAGCTCTTCAAATCCTTATAGGACAAGGCCATCTCAAACCGTTTGAGCCTCGGCCTCTCTTGGATCCCCTTCCAGCTAAGCATAATCCGGCCAAGTACTGTGCCTTTCATGAACAAACCGGCCATGACACTGATGTTTATTTTCGTCTTCGCCATGAAATACAAGATCTGATTGATAAAAGGGTCATCGCCGCACCAGGTCCTACAAAGTCTATCGGCACTGGATCGATGAAGTTGGGGGATAATATGATTATGTGATCGGGGGATGAACCACCTGCTGATGGCGCTCATTTTACTCTAGATATGGTGGATGGCACGCACTTTTTTGAGCAATTTGCGAATGCTGTTTATTTTACTTTTTGACTTGGATATTGGGTCAGTCTTGTTGTGTTGTATTGAGTCAGTCTTTTTGTACTGAGTCAGTTGAGTCTGTCTTGTTGTATCGAGTTAGTCCTGTAGTGTTAGAGTCGGGTGATTTTGGGGTGTTACCTTGGGCATCACTTGCTTGTTTTGTGTGTTTGTCTTTTACACTCTTTTTTTTGCGTCTGTTTCTACCATTGAGCCAGTTGCGCCAGAAGATCTGAATGAAATGGCAGTGATTTTCACCTACTTTTTCTGTGCCTTGAAACCATTGCATTGACCTAACTTTTTCAAAACTTTTTGAACACTATGATGAAAACAAAGAGGAAGGAATTCCTCGGGATTTGTAAAAATTTGATCAACTGAGAGAAAAAGAGGCATGCTAAGCCCTTGATGAATAAGATCATGTTTGTTAATGTGAGTACTGAGAAGGATCCTAGCTTAGTCCAGATTGGTTCTACACTGTCTTCACGAGTGACTAGTCGCTTTCTTAAAAGATTTCAAAAAATGTTTTGCGTGGTCTTGTGAAGACATGCGTGGAATCGCTCTCGAGATTGTGCAACATACGATCACTCTCGACCTCAAGACTCAACCCTTTTTGCTTTCAAACCTTGAACCTTGACTTAGAATGTTCAACGATCAACCAAAACATGAGGCTTGTATGGCCGGATCAGAAGCAACGCTTGAACTAGGGGCAAGAAGGTCAAATCAAGAAGGTCAGATGTTATCAAAGGAAGCTTGCAAAGCTAGATCAGAAGTAGCCCTTGCACTAGGGGAAAAAATGCCAGATGTGTGCAAAGATTCAAAAGATGAGCCATTCCGCAAGTCAATGAAGACTGGCAAGAAAGCCAAATTCGAGCAGCTGAAAGAAGAAAATTTTTGCTGAAGGACAATTAAGCTCCTATCCATAACACTAGGGGCAAATTCAGACCCGATTGGATGGGCTCCTATATCATCAGCGAACAATAGCCATTCTCCTGGATTCATATGGCTTATAGATCCTATGGCCAATCAACATGGACAAGTTAAATTTTTCTATCCTTGAGAGGCTCGCTGGGTCGAAAATCCAGAAGGGCGACACAGGTAAAAGTTAGAGCAGAAAAGAAGAAAAAGAACAAAAAAGAAAAAAAAAAACAAAGAACAAAAGAAAAGATGAAAAGAAAAGAAATGAAAAGAAAAGAAAAACATAGCTCGCAAGGTTAAAAACCCGAAAGGGCAGCTTTGGCAAAAGTTAGAGCGCAAAAGGAGAGTGTTAATACTCTAGTGCACCTTAACTCGGAACTACGTACGGCCTGATTCCCATCCTTGGGATACGTAGGAAACTTCATCCGAAGTTCGGCCCCAATCATTTTCATCCTGCTTGGCTCATCCATGTTGATTGGTTTACCCTTTTTCAACTCGGCTATCCAATCCATGTACAAATTGGCTCGTCTTCGTTCAAATTCGGTTGTCCTATTCCGTTAGAAAGATTCAGCTGCAAGACAAATCAAATTCAGATATGAGGTTGTGCATCTCAAGAGTTGATTCTATATTGGTCGAGCAGTGGCCATTTGCAAAAATAGTTTTTGAGGATTTTTAATGAAGTTGACTAGTTTTCTCAAAAATTATTCTATTTTTCCAAAACTGGACCATTTCTTGGACCCAAAAAAGGGAAATTTTTAGTGCTCATAGCCTGACTTGCATGATTTCAAATCAGAAAATCGAACAAGCATGTTAATCTAACTCTCATGTTGGTCAAAATTGTTTTAGCAAAAAGCCAAAAGACAAAAAATGGTCAAAATGATGAACTAGGGGCACAGTTGAGTCAGGTTTTATGTCTTTTCCCTATTATCAACGTACTTGTCAGAAAAGGGCACAATTGAAGCTAACAGCAAAAGGCCAAAAGCTCTCATATCCTCGAAGCAGCGAGGTATCAAGCCAAGTGCGAAGCACGAATTGAAAATGGAGCAGGATGTTCGATTCCCTCATCTGGATAATCACACCCAAATTGGCATCTGGCCCAGAATGGGGACATAGAAAACGCAATGTGTCAGACCAATCAATTGTATACTTGCCCGGTGGGACATGTTATAACTCATCTCGGTCAATCTAAGCCAAGGGCGTCTTCAACCGATGTTAGTTACCGATCTGCTGCACATCCAGTCACATCACAACCCCTCTGTGGAAGAGCTCACTAATTGTGAGCGAAAGAAGGAGAATCTAGTAGAATACTAGGGGCAAAAGCCCACAACTTCCTGCTTATCCATCAACCACCTAGGGGAGGGATAAAAAAATAAGAGAGATTAAAGAATAGAGAGATGTGCACTAAGAGAAAAAATGAGAAAAGGGCTTTTCAGAGAAAAATAGATTGAGTGCTAAGTGATGTGAGGATCACAAATGAGAAAGGATGGGAAACAATACCAGGAGAAGCGGGCTCCTCGTGAACTGAGAGATCTCTTGCCATTGGAATACGTTCAAATGTTGTGTTTGTTGTTTTTGGTTTGTCTCGATTTTTGTTTTGAGTCGTTTTGAGTGTCAATAGATGTGTTTAGGTTGTTTTACCTTTGTTTTTCCTTTGTTGAGTCTTTTTGACTGTGGTCAGTCGTAGGCTCAATACCCGGTTACGAACTCATTCTCACTCTCAATTTAAAAAAAAAATTGTTTTGTGCCCGGAATGTTGTGTTATTCAAAACAGGATTTGTTCTTTCATAAAACTGCAGGGTTCAACCCAGGTCATGTGAGAACAATCAAACTAGGACCTATTTGAAGCTACATAGGTTCTGGACAGCAAAGCAAAAGAAAAGAGGGAAAATTTGGAGCATCTTAGCATGTTTCAACTTCGGCAAGTTCCAAGAGTGCATTCTAGGTGCACTTTCTCAAGCCTCGCCTTTCTCTAGAGTATGAGTGTATCTCGATCTCAAGCTTAAGCCTGCTTCAAGTCAGAATGGCAGTCCAAGTAGTACCCGTGGTTTTCACATGTAGATGTTACCTCTCGCCAATATGAACAGGGTGTGTCCTTTTTGAGTTAAGCACATTGTAAAGTCCTTCGAGAGGTAAATTGGAGGCATCAAAGTAGATATTTGCCTCCCCTATTGCATAGAGTGTGCACTTTCATATACACTTTTGTTGCATGCGTGCTGCGCATCATTTATGATTCTTGCATAGAATATGCTTTCAATGTTGCATAGAATATGCCTGTCTCTTGCATAGAATATGCTCTTGTTTCATGCATAGAATATGCTTACAATGTTGCATAGAATATGCTTTTGTCTCTTCTGTAGAATATGCTTGTTTCATGCATAGAACATGCTTTCAATCAACATCATGCATTTATCGCACAATAATCTTACTCAGTGTATCTATTTCACAATTTCATCTCACTCGCTCTGTCTTGTGCACCTTATGGTTGTGTATCACTTGCACTATCTTGTGCACCTTGTGGTTGTGTATCACTCACACTGTCTTGTGCACCTTGTGGTTGTGTCTCACTCGCACTGTCTCATGCATTTACACTTTGTGTCTCACTCGCACTATCTTGTGCATTCTTTGGTCTAGGAGACCTTAAAATCCTGCATTTACACTTGCGCTTTCCTTTGCATCGCATTTTTTTGTGCAGTTTACACTCGCGCTTTCCTGTACATCGTACTTTTTTGTACAGTTTACACTCGCGCTTTCCTGCGCATCGCACTTTTTTTTGTGCAGTTTACACTCACGCTTTCTTGCGCATCACACTTTTTTGTGCAGTTTACGCTCGCACTTTCTTGCGCATCGCACTTTCTTGTGCATTTGAATTTACACTCGCGCTTTCTTGCACATCGCACTTTCTTGTGCATTTGAATTTACACTCGCGCTTTCTTGCGCATTGCACTGTCTTGTGCATTTCACTTTGTCTCGCACTGTTTTGTGCACCTTGCATATTGCACTGTCTTGTGCATTCACTCTGCATCGCACTGTCTTGTGCACCTATATAGCACTATTTTGTGCATTCACTCTGCATCGCACTGTCTTGTGCACCTTGTATCTTTGTATCACACTGTTTTGTGCACTCTCACTGGTCTAGGAGACTTTAGATCCTCTAAAGGTGCAATTCCTTTGGTGTTTGTCGTGCCCGAATGACTTCCGGTGGTCTGGTATAGCCACCTGCCTGTGTTTGCGATGAGTTCCTAGGAGATCAACTGAGACGGTGGAAACTAGAGTTCGAATGGCCGATGCCTAGAACGTAAAGGTTCGGGATTTCCGAGACTAAAGTCTGGTTTAAATACCTAGGGGTGTATCCCCAACTTGAAATCTGTATGGCAGCCCCATAGGTTGAGGTAGCGTGTATGCGCCTCGATTCTGGATGCTGAACCAATCTAGTTTGTTACCCTGTTGGAGAATATGGAAAGCTGCAACTATAGCCAGGGAGAAAAGTGGTACCTATGGTTCCGAAACGCAAGATGCAGAAGAGGGAGACCCACATCAGCATAAGGTGAGTCATCGCCAATTGCCCCTGTAAGGTACTTTTACTTCCCAGCTACATCGCATTTCATTATCTAGTACTTTTATCACTTTGCATGTAGAATTTATTGCATACATCTATTGCATCATATCTGTTTCATCACCTGCATCCTTTCCATGTTAAGCTTAGTTCGGCATGTGCCCATACTTTTCACGTTAAAGCATGGCTCTGTGATAATGTCTATGCGCCTATTCCACTAAGAGAATTGTAGTATGAGGTTTCGGCACCTTTTTTGTGTTAGACGTGGTCTGTTTTGTGTCCATGCCTTTTCTAAGTAAGACGTGGTTTGACTTATGCCTTATTCACTTCATCAATTGCATCCATTGCATCGTACTTTGTTTTGTTGCATTCAGCATTTAGGATCACGATCTTTCCTTAGCAGATCATTCCTCGCTTATATCATGCCACCCAATTACTTGTATTCTTTCTGCGAAACACATAGTTTGGCATGTGCACACGCCTATTCCACTAAGAGAATTGTGGTTTGAGGGTTCCGGCACCTTTTCTATGTCAAACGTAGTTTGATGTTGCATCTCCATCCCTTTTATGGTATTTGTGTGGTTTTGAACTGCTTGTGGTTTGAGGATTCAGTTACATTGCATGTCATTTGCATTGTTTCGTTACATTGTATATCATTTACACTGTTTTGTTATATTGTGTATCATTTTGCATCCTGTCTCTGAACTATGCTGCTTTGATTCCGTGCAAAGGGACACGTAGGCAACCTTCGGGTTCAACCAACTGCATTTGCATTTTGTTTATTTGTCCAAGTCTTTGGCCTTGTCAAAAATAGGTCGTCTCTAGGCTTTGACATTCACTCACGTCATTTCATGACTCTGAGCTCTGTCAAAGAGGGGCAACTATAGACACCTCATTTTTGACCGCCCTTAAGACTTGGACGCCACTAATTGTTTACTTGGTGATGAAGGCTATGCTATGCAAAGTTCAATTTCTTCGGCAAAGAGAGCTTCAAATCCTAACCTTACACCCCATTTTGGTCCAAAGCCTTTTGAATAAATTTTTTTTTTAGACCTTAAAACCCTCACTTTCAAAATATTTTTGAAAAATGATTCTACGATGTTCCGAGGCTTGCATTTCGTTAAATGTTGCGCTTTTCGGTAAATTGAGCAAGAACAAAGTGGAAATAAATGGAAGAGGGGCGAACTCTTTGAAAAAATCTTCAAAACACCTTATTTAGGGGTTTGGAGTTGAAGAAAATGGGAGAGGAGAGAAGAAAACTAGTTAAAGAAGAAGTTGGGCATGAATCCGGGTTGGATTGAAACTGAGCAGTCTTCACTAAAAGAGGCATATCTTTTTTCACAATTGGAATTTTGATGTGAGGATGCCACCATTGGAAAGAAGACTTCTGGGGCTTCAATTTAGGCTCAAGAATGACCTGTAAAGGAGTCTAGATGAAGGAGATATGTCCGGTTGAAGTTGGGCCCAAAAAGCAGATTTTTCTAGCCAACCAGAGGTGGAGGTTGCTGGCCATGGATGGGATTTTTTGGCCATGTGCCGGCCATGAATGGCCTTTGCCAGCCACCTGCCATCCAGGAGTGTTCCTTTCCGGCCAAGAATGGACCTGTGCCGGCCATCAATGATCCCTTGCCGGCCATTGGTGCAAAAAGTCAGATTTTTGCAGATATTTATCTTCCAGCTATTCCAGCGGTCCATTTTGGGATATTTTCGACTTGAGCTCTCATTTTTCTATATATAGAGGGCCTTCTCTATGGTTTTGAAGGTTAGAACATTTTTTAGGAGTGAAATATTTTGTGAGTCTCTCTCTTTACAATTCTCTCTCTCTATATTTTTCTCTCTTGAGCTTTTATGCTTAGAAGCTTGTATACTTCAAACTTTAACCTATCAACCCTTAACCAAAGTGGTTCATCTTTGGGCTGAGATTCCTTGGGACCTTCTTTGAGCTTTATAAGGTGATTTTAGCTTGATTTGGTGCCTCATTTATGCCTAAAGTGTGCTTGGCTTCAAGAGGTATAACCTTTACCCTTTAAACTTGTTTTGCCATCTTTTTGTACTATTTTTGGCCTAGTTTTCAACTACAAAAACCTCTATTTTTGAGGCTTAAAAATGGTGGTTTGAGGCTATTTTGAGTTTGGGGGTGGTCCACCCTTCCCGTCTCTTTGCTTGTTAAGCTTTTGTGCCATTTTTTCATCACATTCAAACCAACTCTTTTGGCCTTTTAACCACTAAAATTCAGAGGTTTTTCAGGGGTAAAAACTTTGTTTTGAGATCCAAAATTGGAGGGGTTAGCCTCTCCTCCTTGTGTCTAGCTTTCAAGCCTAGTTAGCTCCATATGTTAGCATGTTTTTGTAGCTTAACTTAACTTATTTCCAGCACATTTTTGCCTCTAATTTGGGCTGCTTTAGCTTTGTTTTAAGCTGTTTGTGTTGAATGAGTAGTCTTTTGCATGGTTGTAGGGTAATCTCATGCTTATTGTTTTAGCTAGTTTTGTCTTCATTCTAGCATGTCTTCAACTGATTTTGGGCTATAAAAACTCTGTGTTTTTGGGGTAAAGCTTGGGTTCTAAGGCCATTAAAGGATGAGGGGTTGATAGCCCTTCTTTGTACCTTGTTTTGGAGGCATTTGCCATTATGTTTCCCACCCTTGCATCATCCTTTTCAAAGATTTTAAACACTATTTTTCAGGGCTATTTCAGTGGTTAAAAACATGTTTTGAAGTCCAAAATTAGAGGGGTTAGCCTCCCCTCCTTGTGTCTTGCTTACTAGTCTAGCATGCTTCATGTTTTAGCCTATTATTCTAGCTTGTGTTAGCTTAATTTTAAAATGTTTTAAGCTATATTTTGGACTGTTTTACCTCTGTTTTGGGTTGGTTGTTGCTTTTGAGCCTTGTATGGTGTAGTTGTAGTGTAATTCCTTCACTAGCTCATTGTTTTAGGCCTTTAAACATGAGTTGCTTGAGTTGGTTGCATGTTGTAGTGTCATTTTGCATGTAATTTCAGCATATATAGCTCTGTCACATTCTCATTTGTTTCACTCTTTCAATTGCTTTTGAGAGTTGTTTCAAGTTTGGAATTCTTTAAGCTTGAGATTAAGATTTGTGCTTAATAGTTTTAATCCTCTTTTGAGGGTTTCTACTAACCAAAGGCATGATCTCTCTCTTGCCTTAAATCATCCATTGGTTGACACTTCTTTCTCTTTAGAGGACTCTCACCAATGGACTTAATCAATTCACTACGCCAAAATAGGGCATTAACGGCGGTTTTTTTAACGGCGGTAACGAAACCGCCGTTAATACCGCTGTTAATGTATCATTAACGGCGGTTTCGTTACCGCCGTTAAAAAAACCGCCACTAAAAGTGTCTTTAACGACGTTAATGAAATCCACTTTTAACGGCGGTAACGAAACCGCCGTTAATGCCCACTTTTAACGGCGGTAACAAAACCGCCGCTAATGCCCAACCATTACCGCCGTTAATGACGGCGGTCTTTGCCGGCGGAGCTCCGGCGAAACTCCGGTGAGTTCCGGCGAAACCATCTACAATAAAGTAAAAGCAATGTTTAAATATTTATTTAGGGAATATATTTCATGAAGAGTGGCTGTGGCAGAGTGGTTGGTGTGGGTGGATGAGAGGTCTTGGGTTCAAAACTTGGGGAGTGCAAGAAGAAAGAATTATTTTTTGAAAAATTTGAACCTATTTACGGCGGTAAAAAACCGCCGTTTTTGGTCCTATATTACCGCCGTTTTTGGTTGACTTTTAACGACGGTAATTTGCCTTTTTACGACGGTTTCACTTTTTCCGACACGCGCATAAACGGCGGTAACGAAACCGCCGTTAATACTGCCGTTAAAGGCTTTAACGGCGGTTTTACAGCCTTTAACGGCGGTAAAAAACCGCCGCTAAAGCCCAATTTTGGCGTAGTGATTAAAGAATGAGTTGGTAATTAAAATGAGTAAATAAAAGTGATAAGTAAAACTTGAGCAAGATAAACATGTTGTGTTGCATTGCATGTGTTCAATCGGACGTTATATTGAACACAAGGAAGATTGGAGCATTACATACTCAAAGTGATGAAATGAGCCAATCTCCTTGGTCTCCATTGCCTTTAATCACACATGATAAGGTGGTGGTCTTAGGTCTTTTTTTTTGCATACAATGAAATTGTACTCCTTGGATCTTTGGCCATCATGCAATGAAATTGCTTGATTGGTGGTTTTAGATCCAAGAGTGCCACTCCTTTGAGGTTTTGAGATAATAAGGAGAATAAACATACCCTTTGAAAAACCTTTGTTTTGCTCTGTCTGTGTTCTGTTGCAGTGTGGTGACCTAGAGCATCAGTGGCCGGTAGTGCCTCACCAGTGGCCGGTAGTGCCTCATTCTTGGCCGGCAGGGGGTCGACAGCAACCTCTCATGGCCGGCAGGCCACTGGTGCAATCCTCAGCAAGTTTTTGGTAAGTTGGAGCAGAAAGATTCTGGAGTATGGTCAACCCTGCAAACAGAGTGCCTCTCTGGAGCAAACAGAGGGCTTTTCGGGGCGAAAACCGAGCGCATGCATCTTCCGCTTTCCAAAGTAGAGCTATAGCAGTGTAGTTTTAATGCTTTGCATGATTAGTTAATGTGCATTTATTTTAATTAATTAGTTTACAAGTTGATTAAAGTGTTGTAATAATTAGTAATTAGTTTGCTAGTTATTCAATTGGTTTGTAATAATTAGTCTAATTAGTTTGATTAGCGTAGCTAGCTAATTATTCATTCAGACCCTCCTTTGCGAGGGCATAATGTTGTAATAAGTGTGCATGTGTGTGTGTATGTTTTCCAACCCCACATCATTCTCCCTTTTATTTAACCGCTTTCGATGGTTAGATTAGAGACATTTTCAATTAGCATACCTTATGCTTGCATGTTTGCATCCATTCATTTGTCTTGCATGTACCGAGGCTCGGCGCATCATTCAAACTGCATTGAAATTTCAATACAGTTCTTTGAATACGTGTTTAAAAGCATGTTGTTCAAGTTGCTTCGTATGCCATATTAGTAGCCGAGCCTATTAATTGCATTACTGCATGTGTTGCATTAGACATCTTGTATAGTTAGGATCATGCATTTTTCTAACTAGCTTTTGTTTTGGCTTGGAGTACTCGGTAAGCTTTTACGCTTTAGCATACTTGCATGAGTGTGATTGCCATGTTGCCATGTTTCGTATGCTTGCCATGAGGCTATGTGCTTATTTGCTAAACTGCATGAATGCTTGTGGATGAAGGCTTTATTGTTTGAATTGGAACAATTCAGTGAATGTAAGTTTTAAGCCCACTTTGTTGTGGCAAAATCATGCTTTTAAGCCCACCTTGTTTGGTGGCAAATCCGCATCTTTCAAGCCCACTTGAAGGTGGCAAATTCAAACCATTTTTGAAAACAAACATGAAGTTCAATTGTTCCAAGTCTTGCGACTAGTCTATACTTGTATGCGTGCGTCACATAGTAAAGCTAGTTTAATAACCAGAATAAGAACACATAAAGTTTATAAAAGAACATATCATGATTAATAGAGGCCGATCTTTGATCAGGTGAGCGGGGATGCTCATTTCAGGACCTTCCCCTCTCGTACCTAAGTTCCCGAGCCGAGGCAACTTTGGTGATGACAGACACATGACCTTTGGCACGAGTCAGGGTTTCCTAAATTTTCCCAAAAATAAAATATTTAAGTGGCGACTCCGTATCTGGCAAAGTAGTCCAATTTTGGCATTATTTTATTTAAAATCTGATTTTCCAAAACGATTTGCCAGATTTAACTCTTTAGTGATTATTAGTTTCACATTAGACTTTGTGAGACTAGATTCAGAACCGCGGGAGTCCGAACTGTAGGGCTTTCTTTTCAAACCCTTTCCGAAAGGTGAGGGCGCAGAAAAGGACGAGTGCACAAAGTGTTACGTTGTTTTGATTAGGAAAGTACATTAATGAATTTTTTAGTGTGTTACATTAGAGTGGTACGTTCTTGTAATGTGGGATTTATTATAGAATGAGAGAAAATCTAAACCTTTATAGTATGGATTGCTCAAATGTGTAATTTCACATTTGGAGAAACCCATTTTTATCTGTCAAAATTAAACTCAAATGTATAAGTGATTACCATTTTGTATAATTTCTACTTTAATGTGATCTTTGGATTCATATAAAAAAAAAAAAAAAGATTAAATAATTTATAAGATCATATTTTAAAATTTATTGATACTTCACTCAAAAAAGTTTGGTTTTTCTATATGTTGAAAATGATTTTCTATTTACAAATGCTTATCTATTTTTAGGAATATGTGCAAACTCAACATTAGTCTTAAATCCAAACTACACTCACTTCTCCAATCAAAACTGCCAGGTGATAAAATAATATAAGCGCATATTTATCAAACCAGTTATTTTTATTATTTTGTTAAAATAGTGAATAAATTACTAAATTTTAGTTTCATCAAATTAGTTTTCAAATTAGTCATTTTAGTTTTGGTAGTTTTGTCTCAACAAATGTAACCAATAGTTTCACCTAGTTAAACATTAAAAAATATTACTTTTAATATTTTAAAATTAATTGTGTTGAATTTATAAAAAAATAATTATAAATTAAAATGAATAAAAATAATATAGAAAAAAAAAATAGAGAATTCATTGGATAACGTATTTAAAAAAAAGTGTACAGCCAACTTCTAAATAAAAATATAACAAAAATTTTAACTAGTTTGGTAGTATTGTGACATTGGTAATACTTTTAAAATGTAAAACATTTTTTGTTTTTTTAAAATAAAAAATATTTTTTACTCAAATAAACTTATTTTCCGTTAGACCATGCATAAAAAAAAATGAAAAAAAAATCTTTTATAACTTTTGTTTTCTATTTGTATCAACCGTCTAAAAGTAAAAAAAAAAAATAATTAAAAATATTTTTTCATCAAGACAAATGAAGAGTTATATAAAATTTATAGAATTTAAAATTATAAATGACCCGTGAACAAATTTTTTTTTTTTTGAGTTGCCACTACATAGGAAGAAGGAAGGGTTAGCACTGTCAATAAAAAAATTAAATAAATAAATCAGTATTCTTTAATCTAACCTGCGATTATAGCATTGTTGATTTTCAAAATGCAAAATTCCCATCATTGATCAAAATTGAATCTCAAACTTAGCCCTGACATTAGCATATGGGCTGTCTGGCAACTTGGCATCAGAGATTCAGAATATCAAGGGCATTAAGGACATCTCCAACGATTCATCAAATATTTCATTAAATCTGAATAAAAATTACAAATTCCTCTATTTGATATCAGCCACTCCAATAGCCACTCCAACGGTGCTGTCATCGAAACACAGGTCAACCGAGAGGATGATCGGCCGGACTTTCAGCTAGTCAATCGGTAAGTGTTAGACCTTTTTGTACCATCCCGTCCAAAAATCTCACTACTTCCTGAAGTTTACCTTGAGCAAGAAAGCCTTCAACAATGGCATTTTGAATGATTGAACCATGAATCCAACCTCTTGATTCCATTTCTTGACGCAACTCCTTTGCTTTTCCATTTTTTGGCTCAAGTTATTAGTTTGACAATATGATTATTACATGCCCCTTGACCTTTATAACTGTTAGAATGGTTGAAAGAAATATGAGAACTGTGTATTTGTATTATATGAATTGAATGAATGAATACAATAAGAGAAGCCTGTTTATATAGGCTGAAAAGAAACCTAGATAAGTATAGAAAAAGATAGAGATATAAGGAGATAGAGATAGAGATAGAGATAGAGATACAAGATAGGGATAGAGATACAAATAGATAAGTATAATATTATATGAATTGAATGAATGAATACAATAGGAGAAGCCTGTGTATATAGGTTGAAATGAAACCTATATAAGTATAGAAGAAGATAGAGATACAAGGAGATAGGGATAGAGATACAAATAGATAAGTGGAGATACAAGATAGAGATAGAGATACAAATAGATAAATATATTATAATGTACATTAATAGCCCCCCTCAAACTTAAGGTGAGTAAGTATCAACCAACTTGAGTTTGGAAACTAAATCACTGAAACAACCAGGAGGATGAGCCTTGGTGAAGATGTTTGCTGTCTGATCGGTAGAGATAACAAAGATAAGATGAATAGTGCCACTAGTAACATGCTGTCGTATGAAGTGACAATCAATCTCAATATGCTTTGTGTGATCATGGAAGACATCATTATGGGCAATTTGAATAGCACTCTAATTATCACAATAGAGATTAATCATAGTAGTATGAGAAACCCCCATATCCGAAAGAAGCCAATGAAGCTACACAAGCTCCTGAGTAGTGTCAGCAAGAGCAAGATACTCAGCCTCAGTACTAGAATGAGCAACAAGAGTTTGCTTCTTGCTGTGCTAGGTAATGAGAGAATCACCCAAGAAAAAACAGAATCCTGTAATAGAACAGCGATCAGTAGGATCCCCTGCCCAATCTGCATAAAAAAATACATGTAATTGTAGAGATGAGTGTGGTGAGTAGTAAAGACCATGAAACATAGTTCATTTGAGATAGTGTAAAATGCGAACCAAAGCATCATAGTGCGAAGAGTGAGGAGCAGCCATGAACTGACTGACAATGTGAACAACATAGGCAATGTTTGGATAAGTAACTGTGAGATAAACATGGTTGCCATCTAGCTGACAATATAAGGTAGCATCAGACAACATGTGACCATCAAGAGGTGTGTGATGAGCCTGAGGATTAACTGGGGTAGAAGCAGTCATGCAATCGGTAAGACCAGCACGGGCCAAGAGATCAGAGGTATACTTAGCCTCGGTGAGAAAGTAACCAGAAGGATCATGAGAAATTTCCAAGCCGAGGAAGTAACTAAGCAAACCTAAATCTTTCATCTCAAACTGGCGACTGACGAACTGTTTGAGACTAGAGATACCCACTATGTCATCTCTGGTGATGATCATATCATCAACATAGAGAAGAAGAAGAATAACACCACGCTCTGTCTTGCGTATAAACACAGTAGAATCATAGGCACTGGAAGAGAATCCAAAGTCACTAATGGTAGAATTGAACTTGGCAAACCAAGCACGGGGAGCTTGTTTCAAACCATACAAAGTACGGGAAGTTTACAGATCTTGGTGGACGGAACTGAGGAACCAAGAGGAGGCTGTATATAAACTTCCTCAGTGAGATCGCCATTGAGAAATGCGTTCTTGACATCTATCTGACAAAGACTTCAATGACAAGCAGCAGCAATGGTAAGTAGGCTGCGAATTGAAGTAAGACGAGCAACAGGAGCAAAAGTTTTCTCGTAATCAATCCCATATTCTTGAGTAAACCCTCGAGCAACAAGACGAGCTTTGTAACACTCAATGGAACCATCAGAGTGGGTTTTGATCTTGTAAACCCATTTGCAACTAACAACACTATTGCCAGGTGGAAGGTCAACTACATCCCAAGTATGAGCTTTATCTAAAACCTGCAGTTCATCGCTCATAGCTTGCTGCCAAAGAGGGTTAGCCAAGTCTCTTGATAGGAAGTGGGTTCATGAGAAGAAAAAGTAGACCCAACAATGAAATCACGAAGACGTACAGAAGGTTATGTTACCTGAGTAGAATGATGAAGTGGTACCTCTGGTGCAGAAGATGATGTAGTGGAATCAAGGGATGTATGAGGCTCACTGGAAGAGGGAATGATAACAGGACTAGGAGGTGGAGGTGGAGTAGGAGCAGGTACAGAAGTTGGCTCAAGATCAGGGAGTGGAACAGCTGGACCAGAAGAAGGAGCAGAATCCTCAGGATGGCTTGGAGTCATATTGTCTGTATCAAGCTCATCAAACAGAAGAGAGGGATCTGTAAATAATGGTATAGTGAGAGGAGTGGACAAATGAAACTTAGATGTAGAGGAGAACACTTTGTGTTCCCAAAATACTACATGACGAGAGACACGAAGACGACGAGAAAGAGGATCCCAACAACGATAACCTTTATGTTCAATCCCATACCCCAAGAAACAACACAAACAGGCGCGAGTTTCTAATTTGTTACGCTCATGTGGTTGAAGAAGAACAAAACAAACACATCCAAACACATGAAGACCAGTATAGGCAGGAGGTGTGCCATACAGACGCTCATATGGGGTTTGATTGTTGATGGTAGGGGAAGGAACACGGTTGATAGTATAGATTGCTGTGAGAGCAGTTTCTCTCTAAAAACGTTCAGGACAAGAAGAAGAGATTAAAAGAGCACGAACAGTGTCTAGGATATGGCGATGTTTGTGCTCAGCACGACCATTTTGTTGGGAGGTACCAAGACAAGAATAATGAAAAAGCGTACCATTTTGACGAAGGAATTTCAAAAAATGAGTTTCTTTGTATTCCTGCGCATTATTAGCATGAAAAATTTTGATGGTGGAGGAAAATTGAGTTTTGACCATGTAAGAAAAATCATACTCCCTCCGTTCCAAAATAATGGTCCCTTTTGGGGAATCCAACTTTTTTTGGTAGTACAATTATTGCATTTAAAAAAAGTTGATTTTCCAAAATTATCTTTTTGATAGTACATTTTTTGAGAATATCAATATCATAATTGTACTTTTTATATTATTTATTAATTTAAAAGAAGGGCAAAATAAGAAATTTATATTATTTTTGTACTTGATTTTTGAAGAGGGACTAATATTTTGGGACAATGAAAAATGGAATAAGGGATTAATATTTTGGGACGGAGGGAGTAGTATATTTGGTGTAACTTAGAACGAGATTTTATAAGAAATAACTAGGTAAAACGAGTGAAATCATCAACAAATATAACAAAGTATTTAGATCCCCTCATAGTGGTATTAGGTGAAGCCCTCAAACATCAGAGTGTATGAGATCAAAAGGTGCATGAGACATAGAGGTACTAGTAGTAATGGCAAGGCAGGCTGTTTTGCAAGTTGACAAGATATATAGTCTACTTTATCGTTTGGAACATCACCTAACTGACCACTTGAAACTAGAGAGCGTAAACGACCAAAGGACATATGACCTAATCGAGAATGCCATAAAGCAAGAGGGGAACGAATAGTAGCAGAAGTAGTAGACTCAACATTGGAAGGATTGGAGGAGGGAATGCGAAGGTGGATGAGCTCGTATAGACATCCATGTCTATGACCTATCCCAAGGGTTTGTCCCGTCTTCGGATCCTGCATAACACAACCAGTTAGAGAAAATAGAACAGTGAGGCCAAGATCACAGAGTTGACCAGTAGAGATAAGATTAAGTGTAAGATTAGGGATTAGATAAGTGTGAAATATGACCTATATGGCTAACATGAATTTGAGAACCATTAGTAGTGGTAAATTAGAAGGACATGTAATGGAAGAAAACAGTGTAGGGTCAGAGGTCATATGGTTGCAACAAGCCAAATCAAAATACCATGAAGAGGTACCTGGGGTGATTGAGATAGTAGTAGAAGGTGTACCAGAAGTGGAAAGAACTTTTGCATAATAGCTTCAATATCATGAACAGTGTGAGTGGAAGAGGAGGTAGGTGTAACAGCAGCAGAGGCAAACTGAATCGAAGAGTCATGTTGACTAATAGCGGATCCAGAAAAGCCACCATAGAGAGGAGAACTATCTGAATGATCCATGAAGTGATCAAAGTATGAGTCATAAAGAGGGCCTAGTAGTGTTGGAGTAGAATTGGGTGAAACAGAGTGTCCTAATGAATTTGGAACGTTGAAAATAGCTAGAGAGCAGTTAGTTGGCCCAAAAATAGCCAAAAAATGGACATGTAGATGACAAATAGGTCAAAAATGACGTCAGCAACCAGTGGGATAACATCAGCGTGTGCGGCGCACGTTAGTAGAAGAGGCGCGCGGCACACAGTAGCAGAAACAGTGCACGCAGTGCATGATAGCAGGAACGGTGCACGCAGGTGCACGGTAGCAGGAACGACGCACGCGGGTGTACGGTAGCAAGAACGGCGTACGCAGGCGTAGGGCTAACATCAGGTGCTAACGTTAGCAAGAAACTAAAGGGGCGTGAGGGCACGTGAGAGAGTGGAGGTGGAAGGCTGAGATGCGCCGAGCACAAAAACGGCGCGTGGAGTACTTTCTAGTGACGTGGTTGGTGCCGTTGGAATCGCGAGGAGATTCCGATCAGTTTGGTGGTAAGGGAAAAAATTTTGGGTGAAAATAACGATGAAGCAGTGCTGGAACAGAGATAATAAAGTGTACGGGTGATGGAATGAATGCTGTAGTGCCACTACGTAAGGGACTAAGCACAAAGAGAAAAGGCTATAAGTATACAACCTAGAGCTCTGATACCATGTTAGAATGGTTGAAAGAAATATGAGAATTGTGTGTCTGTATTATATGAACTGAATGAATGAATATAATAGGAGAAGCCTGTATATATAGACTGAAAAGAAACCTAGATAAGTATAGAAGAAGATAGAGATACAAGGAGATAGAGATAAAGATACAAATAGATAAGTGGAGATATAAGATATGGATGGAGATACAAATAGATAAGTATAATATAATATATATTAACAATAAGCATACCAGTTACACCTTTTGATGCACCTAAAACAACCTTCACATGATTCCCTGGTTCAAAGTACTTGCAGAGCTCTTTTTCATTTACAACCAGAGTTTGCAATAAATAATAAATAAACAAATTGGCCAATATGATGCAAGAGAACCATGGATACTTATCAGAAATAACCATTTAAAAAAATAAAATAAATAACAATTCATTCTTGATTTACCGGAAGGCCCTCCGCATTTGGCCTGATATGGACATTGTCTTCCTCAACTTTTTCAACCCATCCCTTCAAACTTTTGAGATCGCCCTTGACAGCAATAACTTGAACACCCTTCATAAAATGGCCTTTCTTTTTGTTTGCAAACAAAGTTGACAAACTAGCCATATCTCCATCCCCATTCTCATTAGGTTGCCGAAATTTCTCTAGTTCATCAAAAGTTGGTTGTATATTCTATGTGCTGATTGATTTCATGGACGCAGCTTTATATAAGAAGATGCAGTGGTGGTCATTCGGAGGTCAACCGGGTGGTCGATTGGGCAGTCGACTGGTCAATGTAAATTTTGGTGAAAATTATGTCTTAAGGTGGTCAACGGGGGGACATCTGGTCGGACGTCTGGCCGGTCGTCCGATGGGTCCACACTCAACGGCTATGCACAGTAAATTGCTGAAAGATGCAACACATCCTTAGTTTGGTGAACATTTTGGGACGTTCTCAATTTGATACCACTTTGATAAAATCGTTGGAGACAAAAAAAGGTGTCATTTTTCACCAAATTCAAATTTGGTGATGAATTTGGTTAAACGTTGGAGATAGCTTAATAATCAGATTCCAACTAATCCTCACGTTGGGTTGCTACATTTTTTTTTTTTATAAAAATGATAGAGACCCCACAAATTCTATCAAAAATTCTATTAAATATTTCACATGGATGTGAACCCACATGGGACTCACATTCTGTGAATTCTACACCCATGAGACATTTAGTAAAAATTTTAATAGAATTTTTAAGATTTCTAACATTATTATTTTTTAAAATTATTATTATTATTATTTTTTTGTGTGACAGTTGTAAATATCAAGAAGAAAGTGAAACATTATTGGATAATTATCCGCAAAGGATTGAGTCTCTTTCAATATTAAATTTGAATGTGAGAAAATTATCTAAGCATGTAAAACTCATCTTCCATTTTAATGGTTTGAATTATTTATTTATTAATTTATTTTAAGATAAATATGATAAAATAAATAAATTATAATTATCAAATCAAATTTGAATAATTCTTTCAAATTCGAGGTTGTTTGGCAAGATAGATATAAGTGTACTTATTTGAGTAACATTACCTCTCTACTTACATCTTTTCGTAAAAAATAAAAAAATATACATATTTAAATTATCCTAAATAACCCCTAAATATAGCAGAAGTCCGATCCATTTGAAAAGTTTATTATGATTGACGATATTTTAATAGTTTAACACAACAAATAATAGTTTATTATGGCTGTGCTACGCCCTCTCTATTAAAAGCAATTCTTAGTGATAATTATTGTCAAAAGTTTCCTGTGAAATCTGTTGTAAATAAAAGAAAGTAAACGAGAATTCACCATATACATGAAAGGAAAAATCTAGAAAAGCTCACTGTAACTTGCAACAAATTAATATTGTGTTTAGATCTGAATTTACGAACAGATTTGTGGATGAAAAAATAGAAAAAAAAAAAAAATGAAATTTTACTTAGAGAAACTATAACGATTTCCCATCTGAAAAACAAAAAAAAAAAAAAAAAAAAAACTTTTTGAGATCCAATTTTAGTGTTTCTACGCAGCAATATATTTTGATGCATTCCAATATATAGCTATATTTAAAAAAAAAATTATTGTAAGAACGTGACGTGATATTACATGATGCGTGCTAATAGTTATATTTTATATAGCATTTTCAATAATATTATATTAAAAAAAAAGTGTCATATTCACACAAATTTTTCGGGAGAGTTACTGATAAATCCCATAATTTGAAATGTTGGTTCAATTAGTCCTGAAATTATTTTGTTACTCCGTGTGGTCTGTAGTAATATACTTTCCTGAAATGCCCTCATTTGGTGGGTTGTGACAGAGTGTGACAGTGGGAAAAATGCCCTGTAGTACTTTCTGCTGTGTGACAGACAGTGTGACAGTGGGAAAAATGCCCTATAGTACTTTATGCTGTGTGACAGTGGGTGTGACAGTGTGTGACAGTGGGTGTGACAGTGGGAAAAATGCCCTATAGTACTTTATGCTGTGTGACTGTGTGACAGTGAGTGTGACAGTGTGTGACAGTGGGTGTGACAGTGGGGAAAATGCCTTATAGTACTTTATGCTGTGTGACTGTGTGACAGTGGGGAAAATGCCTTATAGTACTTTCTACTGTGTGACAGTGGGGAAAATGCCCTATAGTACTTTCTGTTGTGTGACTGTGTGACAGTGGGGAAAATGCCCTATAGTACTTTTTGACATGTGATAGTGAGGTGTGACGCAGTAAATGAAGGGGTAGAAGCGACCATAATATCACAATATAAATCAAAATAGGACCTATTAGTGATAATGTTATCACCTATGGGATCTATCAGTATATGCATTAATTGGTAGGACTAAATGGGGTTGCTAATGCTGATATGGGACTTTTGGATAATTTTCCCCAAATTTTTCCTCACAAATCTCCTAAATGAGTGGCAAGAAAAAAGACTAATGATCAACACTCTTACACTTCTCTCTTCTCTCAAAACCTTCGACCCAACCTTATTACATCATCCACATGGTTTGTGAGGAAAAATTTGTATAAATGAAGCATTTTTCTTAAAAAAACTATTCAAAATTTAAAATGTATAAATCACATTTATTATTATAGTAGTGAGTAGATTTCAAGGTAAAATTTCTCTAGTTTGTATATTTTTTGTAGCACTTTTTTTATGGGTAAATTACACATCTCTTTTGGGGTTTAAAAAAATACAATCAACTCTATACTTTTGACATAATTATACTAACTAGTATAAAACCCGTGCTATCCACGGGCAAGTAACAAAATGTGATAAATAATAGGGAAAATTATCCAAAAGTCCCATATCAGCATTAGCAACCCCATTTAGTCCTACCAATTAATGCATATACTGATAGATCCCATAGGTGATAACATTATCACTAATAGGTCCTATTTTGATTTATATTGTGATATTATGGTCGCTTCTACCCCTTCATTTACTGCGTCATACCTCACTATCACATGTCAAAAAGTACTATAGGGCATTTTCCCCACTGTCACACAGTCACACAACAGAAAGTACTATAGGGCATTTTCCCCACTGTCACACAGTCACACAGTAGAAAGTACTATAAGGCATTTTCCCCACTGTCACACCACTGTCACACACTGTCACACTCACTGTCACACAGTCACACAGCATAAAGTACTATAGGGCATTTTTCCCACTGTCACACCCACTGTCACACACTGTCACACCCACTGTCACACAGCATAAAGTACTATAGGGCATTTTTCCCACTGTCACACTGTCTGTCACACAGCAGAAAGTACTATAGGGCATTTTTCCCACTGTCACACTCTGTCACAACCCACCAAATGAGGGCATTTCAGGAAAGTATATTACTACAGGACCACACGGAGTAACAAAATAATTTCAGGACTAATTGAACCAACATTTCAAATTATGGGATTTATCAGTAACTCTCCCTAAATAATATTAAACATATTAAAAATTAACTAATACCATGATATTAATTTAGATGTGTATTTAAATAATATATGTTTATATAAATATGCAGGACTAATTAATTTTTTTTAAATACACACAATCGAATAAACTCAATTGAAAAGGAAAAATAAGATTGAAATTTTATAATTATAAGATAAAGATTAAAGGAATTAAGTTTAAATTTGAAGATGAATATAGAAAGAGAAAATTAGATAAATTTTCGAAAAATAATAAACTCAACCAAAAATCAAGATTGAGAGTGGATTCTGTAAATATAAGATAAAGATAAAAAAATCAAATTTAAATTTGAGGATGAAATATAAGAATATAGAAAGAGAAAATTAAATAAATTTTAGAAAAATGAGGTAGACAAAAATTCAGTAAGCATCAAATGAAGATTGAAAAAAAAAATCAAGTTGATATTTAAAAATTCAAAAATAAAATAAGATAAACCTTAAAAAAATCTAATATAACTCTAATAATAGAAGAACAGAAGAATGTAGTATTGGATAAGAGTGAAATGTCACCTACAATTTTTTAAAATTTGTAAGAAAAATAAAATAAAAAGTAACCTCAAAATTAAGAATTGAGGTGTAGTAAGTTAAAAATTAGATAAGAGTTAAATGACAACTATAATTTTTAAAATTTAAATTTTGTGTAGTTAATAAATAAGCATTTATGATATCTTATTATACAAATTCTAACTCTATTTTGTGTCTACTACTAATAATTTTTAACAATTTTTGTATTCTAAAGCTACTTAATTAAAAAAAAATAAAAATAAAAAACAAGAGATCACCTTTTTATTTCTTAATTTTGTTTTGTGTCAATAACTTATAAATTTCAACGACTTTTGTATTCTGAAACTACTGGAAAAAAAAATGCATTACTTTTTAAAAAAAAAAAAATCTTACTTAGTTTCATTTTAATTTTGTTTTGCATCAATAACTTATTGTAGACACCCCATTTTTGACCATCCTCAAGATTCAGAGGTCATCGCTTGTGCACTCGATGATTATGATTGCATGTGTTCGTTTTGAGTGCTTAAAGTTCTCGGTGGAGTGTCCTACCTTTGAGCCTTGAAATCTTATCTGTTTTGTGACTTGTTTTAAACCAAAACCTTGTTGTTTCTTGCCTGGAGCTTTTGGTGACCTGTCGGCCACCACCATAGGCTGTCGGCCATGGATAGTGGTTATTGGCCAGAGGTGTGGCCGGTCGGCCACCAGTGATGGCCGACGACCACCAATGCCTTTTTCCAGATATTTGTTGACAGCTGTGCCAACTGTTAGCACAATGAGCTGCATCTCCCTACACGTGTATGGTGGGATGTTTCCAAGCTCAAGGAGTGGTTTTCTATAAATAGGGGGGGTTTCTCTCCCATTTGGGGAGGTTAGCAATTTTGGATCAAAATTCTCTCTCTTTCCCTTTGGATTTCCCTCTCTCTCTCTTACAATTTTGTGCTTTGTAGTTAGTTTTCTTTACACTTTTACATACACTACCTTGATCAAAGTTACTTCTCTTTGAGTTGAGGGTCCTTGAGACTTGTTTTGAGCTCTAGCAAGTGGTTTTAGCTTGGATTTGTGCCTAGAGTTGCTCTTTGCTTCAAGAGGTAGTTTACTTGCTTTGTTCACTTGTTTAGTATACTTGTTTTCTCATCTTTTTCAATTGTTTTTGGCCTGGTTTTGAACCATAAGAAGCTCTGTTTTTGTGTCTTAAAAGTGGTGGTTTGAGCCTTTTTTTAGTTAGGGGTGGTTCATCCTTCTTGCTTATTTGCTTGTACAGCTTTTGTGCTTTTCATTCATCACTTTCAAATCAATTTTTTTGGGCCTTTTAACCACTGAATTTCAGAGTATTTTCAGTGGTCAAAAACTTGTTTTGAAGTCCAAAATTGGAGGGGTTAGCCTCCCCTCCTCATGTCTTGTTTGCATGCCTAGTTAGCTTCACATGTTAGCATGTTTTTCTAGCTTAACTTAGCTCAATTCCAGCACATTTTTGTCTCTGAAATAACCTGTTTTAGCTCTGTTTTGGGCTAGTTGTTTCATTTGAGCCTTGTATGGTATGATTGTAGTGTTAATTCCTTCACTAGCTTAGTGTTTTAAGGCTTTAACTAGCATTGGTTAGAGTTGGTTGCATGTTTTAATGCTTTTTGTACTCATTTCCAGCACTTAATCAATCTCTGCAATCTCCCTCATTTCTTCACTTTTGGTTTCGCTTTGAAAGTGGTTTCAAACCACTTGTTTGCCTAAGTATGGAATGGAGGTGCTACACCTAATGGTTTAATCCCTTAGGGGGTTCATTACCAACAGTGTAATGCCTCTTTCATGCCCAAAGCAACCTTTGGTTTGAGCTCTCTTTCACTTTAGAAGACACTCACCAATGGACTAATGGACTAATGAATGGTTTGGTAATTAAAATGAGTAAACAAAATGGATAAGTAAAAGTGTGCAAGATAAGCATTCTTTGTGTTGCATTGCATGTGTTCAAATCGGATGTTAATTTGAACACAAGGAAAATGGGACATTTCATACTCAAAGTGATGAAATGTGTCATTTTCCTAGGTTACCATTGTCCTTGATCATGCATGGTAGGGTGGTGGTCATTTTGGTCTTGTTTGTGCATTTATTGAACTTGTACAAACTTGGTCCCTTAGCCATCATGCATGGAAATTGCTTGATTGATGGTTTGAGGGCCAAGAGTTTCTTTCCTTTGAGCTTGTGTGATGATAAGGAGGGTAAACAGTACAGACAACCTGTGAGAATACACTGTTTTGCTCTCTGTTGCAGCATAGAAGTGTGAACTAACAGTGGCCAACAGCCACCATCAGTGGCCGATCGGCCACCAATGGTAGCCGACCGACCACCATTGGTAGCCGATCGGCCCCTTGTCCCTCCCGTCGTCCATCAGTGGTTTTTGCACAGTGTGTTCCTGAGGTGAAGCAGAGGTGTTCTGGAAGTTGATAGAATTTTCAATGATCATATGTGTAAACAGAGGCTGCAGCAACAAAACGGTGGCTTTTCAGGTGAAGGATCAAGCATGCATGCATTCCTCGCTTCTCGAGATTAGCTAATTAGTTTAATTAGCATTAGATCAAGCATGTGTTGTAATTAATTAGTTGTAGCTAATTAAAGTGTTGTAAATGATTAGTTAGTTTAACTAGTTGTTTGATTTCAGTTTGTAATAATTAGTTAATTAGTTTCGGTTTGTAATAATTAGTTAGCTTAATTAGCGTAGCTAGTTAGTTACCTTATTCATTTGGACCCTCATTCGCGAGGGCATAATGTTGTAATACGTGTCCGTGCGTGCGTGTGTGCATGTCTTCCAACCTCACGTCTTTCTCCCTTTTATTTAATCGCTTTCGATGGTTAGATTAGGGACATGTTTTAATTAGCATATCACATGCTTGCATCCATTCATTTTATCTTTGTGGACTCGACTTTCTTTGAGCGCCCCCCTTTCGGAGAAGGCGCGAATTGATCTTCTATAGTTTGGACTTCTGTCACGGTTTTGAATCTAATCTCACAAAGTGCAATGTGAGACTGATAAACACCAAAAAGTCCAGTCTGGCAAGTCATTTTGGAAAATAGATTTTGAATCAAATAATGCCAAAACTGGACTACTTTTCCATATTACAGAGTCGCCACCTAAATATTTTATTTTTGAGAAATTTAGGAAATCCTGACTCGTGCCAAAGGCCACGTGTCCGTCATCACCAAAGTTGCCTTGGCTCGGGAACTTGGGTACGAGAGGGGAAAGTCCTGAAATGAGCACCTCCGCTCGCCCGATCAAAGGATCGGCCTCTACTAAGTATGATATGTTGTTTTATAAACACGTGTTCTTATTCCGGTTATTAGCTAACTTACTATGTGATGTGCACAACATACAAGTATAGACTAAAATCGCAAGAATTGGAACAAAAGAACTCATGTTTATTTTTCAAAAATGGTTTGAAAGTGCCACCCTCAAGTGGGCTAAAGCGCGGATTTGCCATCAAACATGATGGGCTTGAAACATAATTTTGCCACTTCGTAAAGTGGGCTTAAAACTCACATTTGATGAATTGTTCCAATTCAAGTAATAAAGCCTTCATCCACAGGCATTCATGCAGTTTAGCATTTAAGCAAATAGCCTTATGGCAAGCATGCTATCATGGCCACACTTACACTCATGCAAGTATGCTAAAGCGTAAAACTTACAGTGTACTCTAAGCCAAAACAGAAAACTAGTTAGAAACAATGCATGATCCTAACTACATAAGAGATGCTTAATGCAACACATGCAATAATGCAACTAAATAAGCTCGGCTATCTAAGATGGCATATGAATGCAACAATTTGATTCATGCTTTAGAACACGTATTCAAATAGGTGTATTGAAATGCGATGTAGTTTGAATGATGCGCCGAACCTTATACACGCAAGACAAATGAATGATGCAAACATGCAAGCATAAGGTATGCTAAACAAAACGTGCCCTAATCTAACCATCGAAAGTGGTTAAATAAAAAGGAGAAAGACGTGAGGTTGGAAGACATACACACACACACGCACGCTTATTACAACATTGCGCCCTCGCGAAGGAGGGTTCGAATAAATAAGCTAAGCTACACTAAGCTAAGCTAATTATTACAAACCAATTAATTAACTATTCTAGCTAATTAATTATTACAACACAATTGAAATAAATCAACTAACTATTCTAAGCTAGCTAAAATATTACAACACAGATTTAAACTAATTAATTACAACACATGTATTAATTAGCTACAACTAACTAATAAAGCAATAAAGTGGCCTCGCGGGCAAAGGAGATATGCATGCTCGGTTGGCTTCTTCCCGACAATCCATCGCCTTGCCATCGGTTACCTCTGTTTGCACTTGTTGTGATCTCTAAACACTGTACAAACTTCCAGATTGCCTCTGCTCCAACACATGAACACATTGGATAACCTTTGAACTGGTGGCTGGTCGGCTACCTCACCTGGCCGGTCGGCTAGTGCAAGTGGCCAGTTGGCCACTGTTTTTTCCAAGCTTCTGGCTTTGCTGCAAGGAAGAGCAACAGAGGCAAAGCAATGTATTTTTCAGGGAATGTGTGTACTGCCACCCTCCTTATCATGTCTCAAGCTCAAAGGAGTATGGCACTTGGCTCTCAAGCCACCAACCAAGCATTTTCAATGCATGATGGCCAAAGAACCAAGCTTGTACAAGCTTAGTGAATGCACACATAAGACTCAAAGGGCCACCACCCTATCATACATGATCAAGGGTGACGACGACTAAGAAATATGACACGTTTCATCACTTTAAGTATGAAATGTCCCACATTTCTTGTGTTTGGATTAACGTCCAATCCAAACACATGCAATGCAATATGAATGCTTATCTTGTTCATGTTTTACTTGATTCAATTTTATTTACACATTTTACATTACCGATTAATCCTTTAACCGATTAAGTCCAATGTGAAAGTCCTCTAATGAGAGAGGGGTTAACCAAAAGATGATTTAAGACATGAGAGAGATCATGCCTTTGGCTAGGAGGAACCCTCAAAAGAGAGTTAAAGCCATTGGGCACAAGCTCTATCTCAAGCTTAAACACAACCTTAAGGCCAACCAACCCTCAAAGCAAATTAAAAATGAAGAAATGAGGGAGGTTGCAGATATTTCAGTGTTGAAATGGCATGAGAAATAATACAACAACATGCAAGCAACACATGCACAACATGTTAAGAGCCTAAAAGCATTAAATTAGCGAAGAGTCTTACACTAGAGGCATGCAATACTAAGCTTAAATGACCAAACCAGCTCTGGACAGAGCTTAAACATGCCAAAATAGTGGCCAAAATATGCTGAGATTAAGGCATAGAAAGCAAGAAAAACATGCTCACATGTTAGGCTACAAGCAAGACTCAAAAGCACAACTCTCAAAAGCAATGAAAGAGTGAACTAAGTGAGAGTGTGATAGAGGTATATGCACTGAAATCACATGTAAAATGATGCTATATCATGCAAACATCACATGCAAGGCATGTTAGAGGCCTTAAAATGTAAAGCTAGTGAAGGCATTTACACTATAGCTATACAAGACATGGCTCATATGACCAAGACCACTCAAAATAGAGTTAAAGCATGGTAAATTAGTAGCAAAAATGTGCTGGAGTCAAGCTAACACAAGCTAGAATAATAGATTAACTCATTAGGCATGTTAGACTAGTAAGCATGATTACACTACAAGTGTAAGAAGCAAGCAACAAATGACCCAACCAGCCAAAAACAGAGCTAAAGAAGGTCAAAAAAGTCACAAAAACATGCTGAGATCAAGCCATGAGATGGTAGAAAAACATGCTCACATGTTGGGCCATCAACACTTACAAAGAAGATACAAGGAGGGGAGGCCACCCCCTCCAATTTTGGACCTCAAAACCAAGTTTTTACCATTGAAATTCCCCTGGAATTCAGTGGTTAAAAGGCCAAAAAAGAGTTGTTTGAAAAGCTTTAAAAGATGGCTAAACACTTAGCAAACAAGCTACAAAAGAGGGTGGACCACCCCTAACTCCAAAAAGGCCTTAAGCCATCATTTTTAAACCTTAAAAATAGAGGTTTTTGTATTTGAAAACTAGGCCAAAAACAACATGCAAAGGTGGCCAAACAAGTATGCAAAAATAAGCTTAAAAGGGGTGGGCCTATACCTTTGAAGCACAACAACAAATAGCCACTTTCTGAGCCAAAACCAGCTTTGAGAGCTCAAATAAGACCTCCAAGAACCTCAAATCCAAGGTATTTTAATTTGTTTAAGGGGTTGTATGCAAATTTGTAGAGAATTCCCACTTTCAAGCACAAAATAGGAAGAGAGAGAGGATTCTAGAGAGAGAGGCAGAAATTTTGCTCACAAAATTATAGAGAGAGAGAGAGAGAGAGAGAGAGAGAGAGAGAGATTTTAGAGAGAGAGGCTCCCAAACTTTCTAACCTTCCAAAATGAGAGATATGGCCTCCATATATAGCAAAAAGGAGAGCCTTGGTCGAAAATATCAAGCTAGAAATAGCTGGAGCAGTGTAAGACAGCTGGAGGAGAAATATCTGCAAATTCTGGGCTTTCTGGACATTTGTGGCCGACAAGGATCATTTCTGGCCGACCTATGGCCGGCAAGCCCCATTTGTGGCCGGCACACTCCCCCAGAGGCCGACAACAAAAACTGGTTCTGGCCTCGACTTCAACCAGGCATAAATCCTTCATCTGGACTCCTTTTCAGGTCATTCTTGAGTCTAAATTGTAGCCCTGGAAGTCTTCTTTCCAATGGTGTTATCCTAACATTAAAATTCCAACTTTGCTAAGAGATATCTCGCTTTTAGTGAAGACTACTCAGTTTCGGTCCAACTAGATTGATGCCTAACTTCAACCAGCCATATCTCCCTCATCTGGCCTCGGCTTGAGGAGATTCTTGAATGTAAAATGAAGCCCCGGAAGTCCAATTTCCAACGGTGATAGCCTTATAGCTGAAATCCAAGTGTGCAAATGGATAGGCCTGATTTAGTGAGGGCTACTCGACTTTCTCTTAACGATTCACGCCCAACTTCTTCCCCAACTTGGTTTCTTCCCTCTCCTCTTCTTTTATTCAAATCCAAACCTCTAAATAAGGTGTTTTAAATATTTTTTCAGAGAGTTCATCTCTCTTTCATTCATTTCTACTTTGTCCTTGCTCGGTTTACCAAAAAGTGCAACATTTAACGAAATGCGAGCCTCGGAACATTGTAGGAACTTCTTTCAAAAATGTTTTGAAAGAGAGGGTTTTAAGGTTTAAAATCTTTGGTCAAAATAGTTTTGGTCCACAACTGGGGTGTAAGGTTAGGATTTGACTCTCTCCTTGCCGAAGAAATTGAACATTTGCATAGCATAGCCTGCACCATCGAATGATCCAATCAGTGGCGCCCAAGTCTTAAGGATAGTAAAAAATGGGGTTTCTACAGTCTTTTCATGCACCGAGACTCGACGCATCATTCAAACTGCATTGCAATTTCAAATACCTCTTTGAATACGTGTTTTATTGCATGTTGTTCAAATTGCTTCATATGCCATAGTAGCCGAGCCTATTAATTGCATTATTGCATGCGTTGCATTAGACATCTTAACATAGTTAGGATCATGTATCTTTCTAACTAGTTTCTGTTTTGGCTTGGAGTACTCGGTGAGTTTTACGCTTTAGCATACTTGCATGAGTGTGATTGCCATGTTGCCATGATTAGCACGCTTGCCATGAGGCTATGTGCTTACTTGTTAAACTGCATGAATGCCTGTGGATGAAGGCTTGTTGTTTGAATTGGAACGATTCAAAAATGTGCATTTTAAGCCCACTTTGTTGAGTGGTAAATCATCTTTAAGTCCACTTGAGGTGACAAATTCAAACCATTTTCAAAAACAAACATGAGTTGAATTGTTCCAAATTGAGCAAACTAGTCTATACTTGCTTGTGCACATCACATAGTAAAGCTAGTTTAATAACCAGAACAAGAACATATAATGTTTATAAAAAATCATACCATGATTAGTAGAGGCCGATCTTTGATTGGGCGAGCGGGTGTGCTCAATTCATGACCTTCCCCTCTCGTACCTAAGTTCTCGAGCCGAGGCAACTCTAGTGATAACGGACACGTGGCCTTTGGCACGAGTTGTCACGACCCGAACCCGCCCCCAAGGGTTAAGGCCATAACCGGCTAGTAATCACGAGATTACCTACGGCCTCAAACCAAATAAGACAAATCTTCTCAGAGTAAAGGGGCCAAACGGAAGCAAATTTAAAACTTTGTTCATAGAGCCGTGCTTATATGCACATCATATCATTCCATACATACATATGTTAATAACTCACAGCAGAAAGTATAGTAACATAAAGTTTTGTACAGACAGGATCATTCAAATCTAAGTCAGCCAAACAAAACTATACACAGACGTAAACCAAAGTCCTCGCCAACATGACAAAATAGTATGGAATGGGAAAAGGGCGAAGACGTGTCTCGTGCGTGAGACGCAAGGGCTGACTCTTCAAAACCTTAGTTGTTCCACACAGACTTCACTGAGGCTGGTTCTGGACCTCTCTTGGCTCACCTACAAACACATGAATGGGCGTGAGCGAAAGCCCAGTGAATAATATCAAATAAAGAATATATATTGGAACAATATGCATCAAACGGCCTTGGGCCTAATTTATATTTCTAACTAATACATACATACATAGACATATGTAAGTTAAGTAACTGCGGTTCCAAACACATCATACGGCCTCGGGCCCAATTCATTAGTATTATTCAGGTCAAACTGGCCTTTGGCCCATTCGTACTTTCATTTACGTCGAACTGGCCTTTGGCCCATTCATTCATGTCGAACTGGCCTTTGGCCCATTCGTTTATGTCAAACTGGCCTCTGGCCCATTCATACTATCATGCCAAACTGGCCTTCGGCCTATTCAAACTTTCATGTCAAATTGGCCTTCGGCCCATTTAAACTTTCATTTGTGTCAAATTGGCCTTCGACCCATTCAAACTTTCATGTCAAACTGGACTTCGGCCCATTTAAACTTTCATTTGTGTCAAACTGGCCTTCGGCCCATTCAAACTTTCATGTCAAATTGGCCTTCGGCCCATTTAAACTTTCATGTCAAACTGGCCTTCAGCCCATTTAAACTTTCATTTGTGTCAAACTGGCCTTCGGCCCATCCTTTTCTTCATGTCAAACTGGCCTTCGGCCCATTTAAACTTTCATTTCAAACTGGCCTTCGGCCCATTTAAACTTTCGTTTATGTCAAACTGGCCTTTGGCCCATTCATTTGGTATAGCAAACATTGTCCACCAATCGAATCAACGAACTTATAAAACTTACATAGAAGTAAGCAATTGGACAACAACATATTTCATATATCTTTGTTAAGATATTACTCACAGTGATCGGCTGGTTGATTTGGCCTGGAGCTTGACCTTACACATCACATAACACATATGGGTCACAACCGATTCAATCCGTTCTTTAATTCACATATTCCTCTCTAGGCTTTATTCTTATCCTTCTAACTCAATTACAATGCTCAATGCATGCCTAAGAGTACTTAGAAGTGAAAGAGAATGGAAAATGAAACTCAGAATGTCTTTTCAAAATTTCAGAAAATAGGGTCCTCGCTCGAGCGTGGACTTCCCTGCTCGAGCGGACCATTGAGGCCTGCAAAAGTACTGGTTATGTCGAATTTACGGTTGATCGTGGACTCTGGCGCTCGAGCGGAAGGCCTCTCTACATGGCTCCCCGCTCGACCGTGAACTTCCCCGCTCGAGCTGACATCCATGTCTGCAAAAATACTGGGAGCACGAATTCCCCGCTCGAGCGGACATAAAAAATTCTGGGTTTTCCAGAACACATTTTTGAGCTTCAACTAGGTATTCAAAGGTTCTAAATGCATGCTTTTGGCTCAATCTTCACATAAACATGTACTAATATCAAATTCAACACATTATGAAGCTCAATTTCATAAACCATTTACATGCATGTTCCAATTTACCCCAAACTTGCTACCATGACAACAATTCCATGTATTTCAAACTCATTCCTCATAAATTGTACATGCATGTGGGATATCACTCCCATTTCAACTTACATGGTGCAATTGGTGATTACAAACGTGAGCTTCAACCAAAATTCTTCATGGATCATGTATTTTAAACTTAAACATGCAAATTCAAGCAATTACATACATGCATGCACATATTGGCTTTCAATACAACAAAATCAACTCAATTTCCTCATAATCAAACCAATCCATGTTCTTGACCATTATTCAAACTTGAATTCACAAGATGATAACTCAAAATTCATGAATTACTCACCTAGAGGCTTAATTCTTCCAATCTATAGCAAATTCTTGAGTTTAATCCTCAAATTCTTCACAAACTTGAGCCAAACCTTTAATTCCCTACACTATCTCCCTCTAATTCGGCTCTCTCACACTCAAGAGCCCAAAATCAGCCAAAATGAATCCAAAGGAGAGAGATTGCGTGCATATGGCCCTTTATATAGCCCCACTAAGTCAATTATTTTAATATTAGGTGGTTGGGCACTTAATTGATCGTTCTGAATCTAATTATTTTGATCCGAATCAATTTTCAATCAAATTTCACCGTAGGCTCTAAAAATTATGCCAATCACGATGGCGCAATCAATTTCAGGTTCTGTGGCCGATAAGGCCTTCAATTTAAATTCCAAAGCAGATAATCAAATAGATATTCCTACGGTGAACAGATAGAAATTCAAAACCACATATATTCATATAAATGGCACTCAAAATCATATCAAACACATAATCATATGCATAAGGAGGATCAATTAGCATAATACGAAATAGGGGTATCACACGAGTCAGGGTTTCCTAAATTTTTCCAAAAATAAAATATTTAGGTGACGACTCTGTATCTGGCAAAACAGTCCAATTTTGGCATTATTTGATTTAAAATCGATTTTTCAAAAAGGTTTGCCAGAATTGGACTCTTTGGTGTTTATCGGTTTCACATTACACTTGTGAGACTAGATTCAGAACCGCGGGAGTCCGAACTGTGAGGCCTTCTTTTCAAACCTTTTCGAAAAGGCAGGGCGCGGAAAAAGGCGAGTCCACACCTATAAATTTTAGCAATTTTTGTATTATGAAACTACGTAATAAAAAAAAAAAAAATCACTTTTCTTTTTAAAATCTTAATTAGTTTTATTTTTACTTTATGTTAAGAGTCGGCAAAGTGGCCTTAGCAGTGCTATGCACGAGTATCAATAAATAATCAAAAATTAGTTTTAAAATTAAATAATAATATAAAATTTAGGGGAAATTATCAGAAAGTCCTATTTACCAATCTATTATTTCATTTGGTCCCACATTTATTCTTTTGGATTGACAAGTCCTATTTGGCATGTTTTGTAGACAGTTAGGTCCCATTTTGATTTTATATGATATGTGTGTGGACAGGTTTGCCCCTTTTTTGTTTTTTTTCTATGGAGGTGTATATTTGCTGATCCACATTTGCTGACCCACGGTTGGGATTTACTGGTCAGGTCGGTGTACCACGTCGGCAACCAAACATTCTATAGAAGATTTTAGGTCTTCTGAATTCAATTTTTCCCTTCAGGAAAAAAGGGCTAAATTTTCATCTTCATTAATCAGTTTATTTTCTTCCTGGGTTTCACGACAACCAAACAAGTTCTGGGTTTTCTCTTTCCCTTGAGAACAGTGCTTGACCAATAACAGGACAACAAAAGAGGGCTAATTTTTCTTCTTCAGTTTCTTTTAATTGGAAAACAAAAACAGTAAAAAGACTCCAAAAATAAGTTCTTCTTCTTCTTGGGTTTCACGGCAACCAAACAGGTTATGGGCTTGAGTCTACATCTGCCAACACATTTTCTGAGCAGCCAAACAGACCCATAGCTAGGGTATTCACAATGAACAAATAGATATATATCTATAAATATATACATGTATATATAACCTAATACTAGAGTAATACAGACCTATCGGACATGGTGGCGATGGTTTTGAAGGCCAAGATGAGAGATCGATCGGGATTGGAGCCGCGATTCTGCCAGCGGCCGAGGGAAGAGGAGAGAAAGTCAGAGGTGACGCCGTTGGGCTTGGAGATGACGGTAGAGAGGCCGCCGTCGGTGAGGAGGGGGTTGGTGGGGCCGCCAACTCGGACCGGGTTGTTGTCGCGGGACTCGTTCGCGAAGGTTCTCCACTCGGAGGTCTCATCGATCGAGTGCGATTCCAGAACCAGACCGCACTCCGAGCAAACCGTGTCTCCAGCCGAGTGATGGAACACACCTCCGTCGCTCGTTTGCAGTCCGAGCAGTACGCGTCGCCCATTGATTGGATGTAGGGTTTCTTTTTGCAGATATTGGGTGTAGTAGAGGATTATTGTGCTTGTGATTGTGATTTTGATTTTGTTTTCAGTTTTTTTTTGTTGTGATTGTTTTTCTTCTTTCCAATCTCTCCCTCCCTCCCTCTCCTTCTGTTTGGGATGAAGGAAAGGAAAATGTGAATTGGAATGAATTGATGAGAGACTGGGGTGGACAAGTTATTTATATATATAGTGGGGGAGGGCTTGAAAGGAAAATGATAGTCGCCCAAAATTTCAATCAATCCATCACTGCAGTGTTCATCCATGTTCAAAACATGAGACCCAAATTACCAAACGTGACTCACTGTCGTCGCAGGCAAAGGAAATGTGATCTTTGTTTGCTGCACAGAAACGTGAACGTGAATGTCAATCCCAGGTCGGCGTGAACAATGGCCACAAGATGATCGTCAATCCGTCAGGTCGGTGTACCACGTCGAAACGTCACAAATGGCAATTGAAAAACAAAGGCTCAAGCTGATGTAAAGCTGAAACGTGACATAATCCACGCCATGAAAAAAAAAAAAAAAAAAAGTGTCAAATTACTTGTGTTCACGTCACAACCCACGTCACAGAAAAGAGTACTATTACCTTTTTTTGGAACGTGAATCTCACACACCCCTTCCCATAAATACATGTGGGTCTACAAACTCAAATTAACACTTTAATGGCAAAATAGTAAACAAACAACCCAAAGGACTAAACGGTTTAAAAGAAAACAATTAGGACCACATGATCTACAAGATGATAAAATAGGATTTACTGGTCAATTCCCCTAAAATTTATCTAAAATATGTAGTAAAAATGATTTATAATCAATTAAATTTTATTTATTTTTATCAGAGTTAACACATAAATGACTTCTATATTTTTACCAACGTGGCCTTCACAATTAAAAATTTTCTTGATCTATGCCCAAGAATCATTTGACCTATTTATTTATTTATTAAATTGGTAAATAAATATTTATAAGTATTTTTTTATTTTTTAAATAATATGAACATATTTTAAGCATATCTATTAAAAAAATTTGAACTTAGGTAAAAAAATTATATAGTTATGTTAACAGTATGAAATAAATAGTTACATATATTCATATATCAAAAATTTATCTAAGATAGAGCCGCCCTAAATTATGTCATATTTTAACTTTAATCTTAGTAAAAATATTTGATAATAATAAATTTAAACATTATGTATAACTTATATTATAATTTGTCGATTTGTGACCGGTATGAGTTAGTTTGGGGGTTCTAATATTGGATTAAACATTCAATGGATCAAGTTTTGGGTCGCGTTTTGATGATCTGAACTGTTCACAATTTAGGGTTCGTCAAGTATATCATTCCGCAAAAAATCAAGTCGATTAGATATGAAAATCACGTGTTTGATCAATTTTGTATAAATTGTTTATTTTCTTACCATCTATTTTTTTTTTTATACAAAATTGATACAAACACATGGTTACCGTTATCTGATCAACTTGATTTACAAGGATGATGTACTCGATGAATACTAAAAATATGAATGATTCATATTATCAAAATGGGGCCCAAAAGTGAGCCCACAAGGCCCAACAACACCTCTTCAATCTGATGAAGAACTGGAGAGAAGTCCATGTCATGTTGAAGAATCAATAATGTTTAAATTTTAAGTTAAAGAATTAACTATTTTCTATATGTATATGTATGAATTTATCAAAATCATGCATTAATGCAATCTTAGGGAATCAATTTTGAAAGTAAATTTTGTATAGTAAACATAAATTAAGGAGTAATTTGAAATGGTAATGATGGTAGCATAATTTAAGGGTTTAATATAAAACTCCATGAATTTAATTATGAACTAATTAAAATGCAACACATAATGACATTTCGTATTTTCATTATCAAAAAAATTGAGTTGAAAGTTTGAACATTAAAGAAACCCTATTAACATTTACTGTTTATGAAAATAATAAGATTTGATATACACTTTGAGTAGTAATGGTCATGGTGGGAGGAAAAAAACACATGTTACGAAATTTTAATTATATAAATTATTTTATATTTTATGGTGAAGAATTTAAAATATTTTAATAGAAAATATTTTACGATGAAAATTTTTTGAGTGTGATTTATTAATTTTTTTTTATGGGTGATGCACCAATAAATCTCAAATTATAAACTTATAGACTATTTAGTCCTAAAAGTTTTCTTGTAGACTGAAAGGTCCCATTATAGGGAAATTGACCATTGAGGGCATATACATTGCGTTCGAGAGTGATAACATTAATGGGCAAGCTTCGTCATTTAACACTGTGTTAAATTACGGAACTAGGACATCATTTCCCTATGGTGTTGCATTACTCTTTCCTTCTTCGGTGGTGGTGAGGTTGAATTGAAGGAAATATTTGGGGCTTCAAAAAGGAAACCTACATTTGAAAGCGGAAAGGGCAGAAATATTTGGGGCAAGGTAACCCTAAATTATGGGAACACTAATTTGAATGTTCCTGAATGTTGTCGCAGTGACGTTCATTGTAAACACATCGTGGTTAAAGCGAAAAGGGATCATTGAAATTGACGTACGTCAGACTACGTTTGCATTACGGTTTATTGTGGATTGAAAGTGGGTGTTACGTGTGGAAATGTCTGAAAATGACCGTAAGGAATGGAGGTGTGTAATGTGTTACTGTCATTTTTTGATTTGTAAAGTTGTTTGTTTGATAGTAATAACAATAGTGTGGGGATGTAATGTTGTTGTTTTTGAACTGAATGTCGAAAGGAAGAGAGGTTTTCGTGTAATGAGAATGATGTTACCGTGTCTGAGTGGGCAATTGATTAGTGTTTGAGTTTGTTGTTGTTGTTTAAAATTGATAGTGTGTTTGTGTTTGTGGAATGTTAAGATTGGTGTTAAAACGATATTGGGTACGATATGGGGAATGATTAACATATGTAAATTTGTGTTTTGAAAATGTTTTGAAAGCTGTGTTGGGAAATTTTATTTGAATAACATTGTTGTTTAATGTACTAGTTAGCGTTCGTGGGGTTGCATTGTTGATGCGTAATATGTATCGTTAAGGGCATGTACATGGCACATAATGGTTTGGAATGGGAAAATAGTTGTTGGGTATTTTAAACGTGCATTAGTCGAATACATATTCAGGATTCATATGAATTGGACATGTGTGTATGGTGTTAGGGGACATTGTTAATGTGACTATGTTGCTGTTGTTGTTGGTTGTGGAAGTGTGACATTGCAAAATACATGTAGCTGCTGTGCAACACTGTGTTTAGTTTGTGTACTAAATGGTGTTGGTTATTTATGCAGGTGTGACGCTGAGGCAGTTGCCAAGTAAGAAGTGTAGTGGCGTGGCACGTGACATGAGGGGTTCTGATTTCACGTCGGACTCGATGGTAGTCAAAAGACAGGGCAAGTTACCATTCAAGAGGAAAAAACAAATTGTTCATGTAAGGAAGAAACCAGTAGTTGACACTACACGTTTGATGTATCATTCTAATATCAACGGGGTTATTAAGACCGTGATGGAAATCAACTTGAGAGAATCCCATGAATGACACTTGCGAAGAACATTGTTTTGGCCAATGATTAATTCCATCAGCAAACACAACCTGACGCCGAATGCATATAAAAAATGTGATGAGATGGTATTTCGTATAATGCAGACATACAATCGTGAGGACAAAAAATTCTACATCGGGGGGAAAGGCGTACCATTTTGTTGAAGCGATATTCGACTAATTTTTGGCATCCAATGCAGCATGGACTAGCTTGATTTGGCTCATGGGTCGAGGCCACCGTCCGATTTCATTCAGCATTGCTGCGACATTGTGGGAAGGATATCGTGCAAAAAAATTAAGGAGCTATTAGATGATATAGTATAAGGCAATAGTCGCAATGACGAAGAAGACGTCGCAAAGCTACTAGCATTGTATATATGTGCGAAACTGTTTTTTACCACGACCGGAGAGTCAATTGGCTGGGCGTTTGTCCGAGTTATTGACAAACTAAGTATGATACAGTTGTATGATTGGACGGCTGCAATACGGACCGCTTTAATTGCATCACTGAACGAGTTCCACGATCGGCCGAAAAGGGTAACCGGATGTGTTGTTGTTTTGCTCGTAAGTTAATGTGACATGTTTGAAGTAGTATGAATTTTTCAGTTAATGACATGTTTCAATTAGTTTAGTAGTACATAGTGTTCATGAATGTATTTACAATGTACTGCAGCTTTTTTTATGTGAACACACCAACCTCATCGAACCATAACGACACAATGTGCTGCCATGGTTCTGCAAATGGAACATTGCAACTTTGACAACAAAAATGAAAGGGATCGACTTGACTCGCGGAGGACAATTTCAGGTATGACATGGTAGGATGATTTGAATGTTTTTATTGGAAAATACGTGGTGGAGTGGGTAAAAATTGTGTGTGATGTTTGACAAGTGAGGTACGATATGCTGGAGGGTGCAATTGTTGAACGGTACAAAATTGGTAAGACATTAGTTAGTAGTAAATGTACGACGACAGAAGGCAAAGTGTTAGACGTAGAACCAGTGTCGGTGCGTGCTGGTGTGTCACATAGGGATGTTGTTTCTGATGTTGTTGAGCCCAGTTTTGACTGTTGGCGAGTGAACTCACCTGCAGGGGGCCACGTTGAGAAGGGTGGAAGGATGGACGAAGCAGACACCCATGAGAGAGGCAGCAAGTATGTTACGAACCATGGTTTGGGCGTGGTTGTTGGAGGTGAAGGGTGGCCAGTATTATTTCCGAATTTGCTAGATTTGTCAACCACTCAACCAACTGAGGATGAGGATCCATAGCCAGTCAGTGATAGTGATAAAATGAGGGAAGCGCTTAAAAGAATAGCAGAGCTGGAGGACGAACTGAGATAGAAATCGAAACGTGTGCATGAACCAGAAGGTAGGGTTATGAGCATGGAATGCGCACTTGGTTCGCAAGCTGCAAATTTGTGTATGGGGTTCGATAATGTCATCAGTTCGAAGGACGCTGAAAACAACAATAGCACGGTTGGAGGACCAGGTTGACATGTACGAGGCGCACGAAGTCATGCAGTTAACTAGGAACGCAGCTTCAAGTCGGGGTACATCATTAGACCAAGGTGGTGGTTGTAAGTCCATTCCATAATGCCATAATGGAACTGGCAAGCAGGGTCCACCAAAATACGCAACCAGTGTCGATGCTAATGGATGTGCAGTAAACGAACCACGTAATGACAATGTTGACGCAATGAATCGAGTTGTTGTTGTGGAAAACATAATGAAACCAAAAATGGGTGAAGCTGCAGATCGGTTTCCATCATTACGGGAATGTGTATTTAGTCCCACAGAGGAACAAGGTCCACGCCATTCAGTGGCCACAAGTAACGCAGCCCTAGCAGCAAACAATACAAACATTAAACACCTTCTGGATCACCAGGTAGCGATGTGGTAGACAGGGTAATAGACTTTGTGAATATTGAGACCCCAAATATCAAATCATTGGTACGGTGTGTGAAGAGTAAAGCTAGGCGGGAGTGGAGGTTAGATGATTACGAGTATCCTGGGTTGGTAAAGCATTCCAAACAGTCAAAAAATGAGGGCAACATCAAGACAAACATAAATGAGGCTATAATTAATGTTGAAGGCGATGAGGGAGGGGGGAAAACATGGGCAGGATTTGGAATGAAAAGTCGGTATGTGGTTTGGAAAATGTTGGCTGAAGATGAACATAAATTGTTAGAGGTGGTGTACACCTTTGCAGGGGACGGGTAACGTATACGTTTGACAATATTGTTGTTGTGGTTTTTGTGAAATTGTTTATACCATTTCAGTTGTACTTATGTGATTGTAATTTGGTGTAGAGCTGTGATATGAAGTGCACCAGATCATGGTGTGCATGTTAATTTCAAAGACATCCAGGCGCTTGTACAAGGGGGTGCGATCGCCGAGAATGTAAGTCTGTTGTATTAGTGTTGGTAGCGCAATATCACCAGTCCCACCATGGTTATGGGATACGTAACGTTACTGCATATGCACATCATCGTGTAAGACTAATATACTTGGAAATGTGTGTAATTTGTGTTGTTAGGTTATTGACGCATATGCTGAAATTCTAAAAAGTGCACAAAACGTGTCGACTTCTAATACTGTTAATTTCAGCAAATCTTACTTCCACAACAGGATGTGTTTGGTGCGTACATGTTATTATGAGTAGCGTTTCATTGTTCTTTAATTTGTTTAATTTATTTTTGATAATGGGGCAGTAAAGGTGTGGTTTTTGGTTGGTTTGTCGATATGAGTAACCTAAGCGTAACGTCCAAAAACCGTTACCTTAATGTACACGTGACAGCTGCCTCTGGGTTCAGATATGTCCACTACCCCATATACCATGCGAATCATTGGACGACCATGGTGTATGATTCAAACTCTGGGACATAGACACACTATGATTCAATCAAATCGCGTAGAGGCAGTATGGATGATCATTTTGCTGAGGCGGTGAAAGTGGTAAGTACAATTGTATCTGAATTACATGTTTTTGTGGGATGTGCGTGCGTTACATATATGGTAATAGAGTGTATTCGATGTGGCTGATTGGGTCATGTTATGTAACACAGAAACAGTGGGTCGTGGATTACACAAAGCGTGTGGCAGACGCTACGCAACCATTTGTGGGTGTGGCATCAAAAAACATCGACGGACCCTTGGGGGCTTTGGGTGATTGCCCTCAACAACACCCGGAATCGTATGTGAAAATTAAAAAACCGGTTAAAATTTGTTCTATTATTTTTTTTTGTAATATATTTCCTTTGGTAATGCTAATTAACGTGTTCCCGTGTTGCCTACTAGTAGACTGGATTGTGCTGTTATGGTATGCTTCATTATGCGACAGTACGCAAATAACGTGGAGGTGGAAGGTTTAATGGATGGCATGTCAGCCAGGGCGTTTAGAGCAGAAATGGTTAAGGCATTCATTAATGATCCACAGAGAGGTCTCCGAAATCGGCCTTTGCCCTGACTGATTTGGTTGAATGCATATATTACCTGAACTATTTTTGTTTTATGTGTTGAACATGATATTGTTTGGTTTTGATGGTAGTGATTTTTTGATGGTGCACTACCTATGTGGCCATTATTGGAGAAGAAACAAATTTTAAGTACAACAACATTATAAAAACAGGGAGCAAACACCTGATGCTAAGTTTTTGGCACGTTAGCATGTGGCATGAATTTTGTGTGTTTTTGGTTACAGCATGTTTGTGAATGATGTTAATTTGGGGTTTAACAAATTTTAATGTTCATGGGTTGGATATGGTAAACATTCAGTAGATCGATTGGCGTTGTTTTAATGCGTGAAGTAATTTTGGAAAAAAAAATTGTACATTGGATGTAACGGAAACGTTTTGTTGGTTGTGTAGTAGTTAATGTAGTCATAGGGTGGTTGGTATTGAATGGGCAGTTGTTTCTATTTCAGTGTTTGAAGTGGACGAGGTGAGGAGGGTTGTTGTTGAAAGTAGCGTCATTCATATTGTGTTACTTAATTTTATATGTGGATAACATAATGTAGGATCATTCAAACGTACCGTATTATTTTGTTTAGGAGGTTTGCATTGTGGTAAGAAAGGGGATGTTAATCTGAAATTGTCAAGTTTGTGTTTTGAAATGTGTTGAACTCTATGGTGGCAAAATATATTTGAATAACATGGAAATTGTTACTTTGATGATGGTGTTATCAGTTGTGGGAGTATTACACTGCATAATACATGTACATACCGTGTGACATCAAACGCACAACAAACATCCAAAGTATTTGTACACTGTATTAATATATTAAAATTCCGTGTAACATCACACGCACATCACACATCCAAACTCTTTAGTAAGCAACACAATTGTGTGGTTGATGTGGGTTATGTTACTTCCTTCGCTGTTGGGTAACAAATTATGAGTACTTGTATTTGTGAAACCGAGCCAAATTTTTGGTGAAAGGTTAGTGCAACCGTAAAGCGTAATGGGAGGTGGTAGGACATAATGCATTTGAGACAATGTGATAAATGAAAAAACAAACCCACATTCCACATCATATTTATTTGTGAAAGTAAAAGCATTATGATGTGCGTGTTCAAATCAACGGTAAAAAATGTTTGGAAAGGGAAACTGTCCAACGTTGCAATGAATTGGGAATAGACCCACAATCCGAACAGAAAATAAGCATGGTGTAACACGACTAAATTGGCTCATTGCATGTCTTCCTATTGTGGTTGTTAATTTGTCCACACCGACCATAACGAATCCGTTGCACAACCTCACCCTTTGATGGAATTCTCTTCCGTTTGGGCCTGCCAGGCAGACGCTTCACCTTTGGCGGCACAATCATAAAATCATTGGGTGTAAATTCCGGTTTCTCAACAGTTGGAATCGGATATATTGTTCCATTATATGAAGCTTGGAATTCGTCAATATGATAATACCTTTCACTCGAATCGTATATATTCCGTCCGATATTACGAAAAGCGACAACAGCATAGGAACACGGGAACCCATTCAGCTGCCATTGGAAACATGAACATGATCAACTTGTCACATCAACCAAAATAGATGAATGAGAGTGTACCTTGTAAACATTGTCATTAGCCTGATTGACACTCCAAGCCCTATTGTCACTGTACACCGTGACCAATTTTTTCTCCATTTTCGAGCATAATATGCCTAGCCCATTTCCTTGACTTGACTCTACGCTCTGCCATTTGTTCCATTATTTGACCCCTGACCATATTGACTAACCTAGTAATTGGAAGATGACAGGCCTCTCGTATCCATTTGTTGAATGATTCAGCTGCACTCAACCATATCTCACCATAATGTTGCCCGCTGAAAGGTATAGGATAATCAAACAAAATTCAACTCGAAATTCAGAAAAAAAAGCAATCTGCTACCATGTCATTGTAGAAAATGAATTGAAAAAAATGAACCCATTAAACTACTACGCGGACCGGGTACAATCAAACTTACATGAAGTATGCATTAGCCCAGTGGGTTGGATGCAAGTCTTTCAAAAAGTTTTCAATCACAACCGGGCTGGACTCCTTTAACACCTCTATTTTCTGATTAAAACATGCTATAGTAGGCGCGTAAGCACATTCTCGGAGCTTGTGCATCAACCCAACTTTATGCGATGTGTTAACATATTTCATTCGGTCTCTCAAATTCATTTAAAGATGTAGCAAGCAAAATGCGTGATGTGCCGAAGGGAAAATAATTGGCATAGATTGCAAAAAACCCGTGTGATGATCAGATACGAACGTCAACATACGCCCGTCACCCACGACTTCTTTAAGATTTCGTAAAAACCACTCCCAATTTTGTTGATTTTCAGAGTCAACAATTGCGAAGGCCACTGGAAACAACCCTGCAAAAAATAGTGGACCAACCACATTTGAAGTACACACCATGGAAATGCAAAATGTTAGTGCATCTGTAATCCTGCGTGCATTACATATATGTATAAAGGATTCATAAAAAGAATTAGATCGGAAATGTTAAATTATTTTTCGATTACAAAATAAGAAATTTTTTTTAATACCTCCTTACCTTTATTGTCGTCCTTCGCGGTAGTAGCTAGCAAATTTCCCTTGAATCTGCCTTTCAAAAATGTCCCATCCAAAAAAAGTAACGGTCGACAATGATTGAACCCATCTATACATGCACGAAATGATATGAAATACTGAACGAATCTCCTAGTTTGTTGGTGAAATTCAAGATTAATGTAACTGTTTGGGTTCTTTTCCATAACAGAATCGCTATACCACCTCAGTTGGTCGAACGACATAGTGTGATCCCCATACACTTTACCCCTCGCTTTCTCAACCCCTAACCATGCAACCCGATAACTAATATCCAACCCATAGTCATTTTTCAAATCAAACACAATGTCTATAGGATGCGTCAGTGGCTGATCACGCACCCGATCTGCGACAACACTTTAAACCAAATTGGACCCCGTCCGTGGGTTCCAATGTGTTCGTACAGCAGCTCCACAATTGTGCACACTATCCAACTTCTTAATGCATAAAATCCCATTCAATAGCAACACCCTCGCATGCACCGACCATGTGTATGCTGTGGACTCTACAAACCTACACATTGCTGTAATGCGAACTGAATCATTTTTCACATACTTGAGTTGAAACTCGCGTTCCACGGCATACTTGCATAATATTTCCCGAAATTCATTAGCACCACCGACGAAACATTGTCCAACATGGGTAATCCTAAATGCCTATTGAGCAGACAAGAATGTCTTTGATTTGTTGGGGCAATTTGTTGGTAACAAATCCGTCTGATCGTCTATACCGAATGTCCGATTACCAATATTTGACTTTCCGCCTTCATTGCAATACGCACCCCTTAATTACCATCCATCGGAACATCCCGGATCTGAATAAGAACATCAAAATGGTTAAGCCCAAATGACTTTGCAAGGCACAACATGTTTCGGATATCATCATCACTGTTAACCTTAAACTTCTTATACCTAGGGACATCCCACAACATATACACCGCATCCCGTATCAAGTCGTTGAACTTCTCACAAATAGCATTGACCAGCTGTGCGAATGTCATTGCGTGATGCAACTGAACAACAACATTGGTTTGCTTGTAGGTGCACAACAACAACAACACATCATCCATATCTATCACGCAACCCATAATCAAACCATTAGACCGCTAACACATACGACAATGAATGAATACAAAAATGACATTTGACATTTCACACCAACTGTTCGCTGCTGATGTTGCAAACTGTGAAAAAAATCAGACCGTAAAATCTATGAGATAAACAACACACCCACACTTCACCCCCTTAAAAATTACCTTACACATTAAAAAAATTCAAATCCAAATAACAACAACAACATTGACACTGAAACTAACCAATTAAAAGCAACTGTGCATATTACAAAAATTCAAATCCAAATAACATCAACAACATTGGCACTGAAACTAACCAATTAAAAGCAATTGTGCATATGTGGATGCTATCAGTACCTACAATGAAGCCATATGAACAACCGAAAATTTTTTAAAAAATAGGGGAAAATAATCCCACAAAAACACCAATCACAATGATAATGACTCGGAAAATAACATCGCAACCCACCACACTGTCAACCACAATGTCATGGGCAATGACATATACAAATGCAAAACACATGACACCGCGACTCACTTGTTGCAGTCCCAATCGGCCTAGAAAACAATTGTAGATATCCTATTTTTGACTGCCCTTAAGACTTGGGCGCCATTGATTGATCACTCAATGATGAAAGTTGTGCTGTGCAAATGTTCGATTTCTTCATCAAGGAGAGCTCTAAATCCTAACCTTACACCCCATTTTGCTCCAAAACTATTTTGACCAAAAATTTTTTTAGACCTCAAAACCCTCTCTTTCAAAATATTTTTCAAAAAGTTTCTACGATGTTCCGAGGCACACATTTCGTTAAAAGTTGTACTTTTCGGTAAACGGAGTAAGGACAAAGTGGAAATAAATGGAAGAGAGGTGAAATGTTTGAAAAATCCATTTAAACATCTTATTTAGAGGTTTGGAGTTGAAGAAAATAAGAGTGGAGGGAAGAAAACTGGTTGGGGAAGAAGTTGGGCTTAAAACCGTTAAGTGAGAATTGGGCAGCCCCACTAAATCAGGCCTATCCATTTGTATACTTAGACTTTAGTTATGAGGCTACCACGATTGGAAAGTGGACTTCCGGGGCTTCATTGTAGACCCAAGAATCTCGTAAAGCCGAGTCTGGATGAGGGAGATATGACTGTTTGAAATTAGGCATCAATCCGATTAAGACAAAACTAAGCAACCTTCACTAAAATAGGCATATCTCTTTGCACACTTCGAATTTAGATGTGGCTACCACCATGGAAAGTAGACTTCCGAGGCTTCAATTTAGACTCAAGAATGACCTAAAACTGAGTTTGGATGAGGGAGATATACCCATTTGAAGTCGGGCCTGGAGGCATGGCCGGCAGGTGGCCGGCAGCCACCATTTGTGGACGGCAAGCCAACATTTTTTGCCTACCGGCCATCAGTGTAAAAACAGATATTTTCTCCAGTTGTTTCCATAAAGCTCCAGCTGTCTTTTTTTAGATATTTTCGACCCAAGCTCATATATTTCTATATATAGAAGGCCTCTCTTCTTGTTTTGAAGGTTAGAAAACATTTAGGAGTGAAAATAATTTTGGAAAAATCCTCTCTCTCTACAATCCTCTCTCTCTCTACAATTCTCTCTCTCTTTTGCAACTTGCATAGCCTATGCCCAAACACACCAAACCAAACCTAGAGGACTTCTTGCTGAGATGATTTGAGCTTGAATTTAAGCTCTTGAAGCACTTGAGAGTGTCAAATTAGTGGTTTATGGCTTAAGCGTTCATTCATCTTCAAGAGGTATATCTTCTCTTGCTTTTGAACCATCTTTGCACTACTTCTTTTCTGTCTTTTCTTGCTGATTTTGAAGTGTTTTTCAACCGTTTTTATGGGCTGAAGCTTGTGGCTTAAGGCTATTAAAGGTAGAGGGGTTAATCACCCTTCTTTGAACCTTGTTCTCTAAGCCTTTCCACTTGTGTTTTCCATTCTTTCATCAACTTTGTTTGAGCTTTTTACCACTGATTTTCAAAGGTTTTCAAAGGCTAAAAAAATGGTTTTGAAGTCCCCAAAATGGAGGGGTTAGCCACCCCTCATTTGGCTCGTTTACTTGCTTGAATTGCTCCATGTTTTTGTCTTCATTCTAGCACATTTTTATACTATTTTTGGGCTGTTTTTGGACTGTAAAAACTCTGCATTTTTGGGCTGAAACTTGGGTTTTAAGGCCATTAAAGGTTGAGGGGTGGTTCACCCCTCTTTGTACCTTGTTTTGGAGGCCTTTACCCTTGTGTTTCCCACCCTTTTACTATCTATTTTTGAGCTTTTAAACACTAAATTTCAGAGTTATTTCAGTGGCTAAAAAGACTTTTTGAAGTCCAAAATTAGAGGGTTAGCCTCCCCTCCTTGTATCTTGCTTAATAGCCTAGTTTGTGCCATGGTTTAGCATGTTAATCTAGTTATTTTTAGCACAAGTCCAGCATGTTTTAGGGCTTATTTTAGACTATTTTAGCACTGTTTTAGGCTGTTGTTTACATTTGAGCTTTATTTTGCATGCTTCTAGTGTAATAGTAGTCATAAGCTTGATGTTTTAGGTCTTAGACATCCCTTATTTGAGTTGATAGCACTTATTTTAGGCTTTTCATAGTTCATTTCAGCACTAATAATCTCTGCAACCTCCCTCCATTCTTGGCCTTTTATTTTGCTTGGAAAGTGGTTTCAAGTCACTTGCTTGCCTAAACATGAAATTGAGATTTCATACTTAATGGTTTAATCCCTTATGGGATTCACTACCAACAGTATGATGCTTCTTTCATACCCGAAGCAACTTGTGTTTTGAGCCCTCTTTCCATTAGAGGACTTTAATTCACCTTTGGACTTAATTGGATTAAAGAACGATTGGTAAATTAAAATGAGTAACTAAAACTTGGGACTAAAAGTGAACAAGATAATAATTTGGTTGTGTTCAATCGGATGTTAATTGAACACATGGAAGCTTGAACCATTTCATACTTGCTAGTGATGAAATGATTCAAGTCTCCAAGGTCAACTTCTTCCCTTGATCATTAATGAAAGGGAGGAGGCTTGTGTCTTGTTTTGCATTTATTGAACTTGCACACTTGGTTTCACAAGCCATCATGGAATGAAATTGCATCCATTGATGGTTTGTGTACCAAAGCTTGCTACTCCTTTGATTTTCCCATGAAGAGGAGGGGTAGGTTGTGCAAACAAACCTTTGAAATACCCTGTATATGCTCTGTTTGTCCTTTGTTGCAGCAAGATAAACATGTGCATCAGTGGCCAGTAGGCCACTTTCCATGGCCGACAGACCACCATCCATGGCCGGCAACCTTCAACCATAGCCCGCTGGTGGCCGGCAACCTTTACCAGTGGTCGGCCAGCCACTGATGCAAAATTCAGCAAAGTGTTGGTAAGGTAGAGCAGAGTGAGAAGCAGTGCTGGCGTTCAACTTTGCAAATAGAGGCATTCAAAAGAAAAATAGTGGCGTTTTTGGGTGGAAACCGTGCATGCGCATGCACATCTCTCATTTCCCGAATCAGAGTAGTTAGTTGCTTATTTTAATTGTTATTTTAATTGCACTTGTGTTGTAATTATTTTAGTTAGCTTGATTAGTTAATTAATTCAAGTGTTGTAATAATTAGGTAAATTAGTTTAGCTAGTTATTCATTTCGGTTTGTAATAATTAGCTTATTAGCTTAGCTTAGCTTAGTTAGTTAGTTTATTCGAACTCTCCTTCGTGAGAACAAAATGTTGTAATAATGTGTATGTCTTCCAACCTCATGTTTTTCTCCCTTTTATTTACTAGCTTTTGATGGTTAGATTAGGGACATCATGTTTCGATTAGCATATTGCATGTTTGCATCCATTCATCTTGTCTTGCATGCACTAAGGCTCGGTGCATCATTCCAACTACATTGTTGTTTAAATACTTAGTTGAATACGTGCTTAGATCGCATGTTATCAAATCAATTCACATGCCATACTAGTAGTCGAGCCTATTAGTTGCATTATTGCATGTGTTGCATTAGACATTTGGCATAGTTATGAACATGCATTTTTTCTAACTAGTTTCTTTTCTTGGCTTGGAGTACTAGGTGAGTTTTTTTAGTACTTTAGCATACTTGCATGAGTGTAAGTGATTGTCATATCTAGCATGGTTGCCATAAGGCTAAGTGCTTAATTGCTATAACTGCTTGAATGCCTGTGGATGAAGGCTCGTTGCTTGAATTGGAACGATTCAATAAATGTACGTTTAAGCTCACTTTGTTGAGTGGCAAATTCGCAAACTTTAAGCCCACTTTGTTAAGTGGCAAAATCAAACCCTTTTTTGAAACATGAAATTGAATTGTTCCAATTTGAGCAAACTAGTCTATACTTGCTTGTGCACGCATCACATAGTAAATGCTAGCCTGATAAACCGGAACAAGAGCATATAATTTTGATAAAAATCATATCATGATTAGTAGAGGCCAATCTTTGATTGGGCAAGCGGGGGTGCTCAAATGTATTCATGACCTTCCTCCCTCGTACCTAAGTTCCCAAAGCGAGGTAATCTTGGTGATGACAGACACATGGCCTTTGGTACGAGTCATGGGTTTCCTAAATTTTCCAAAATAAAATATTTAGGTGGCGACTCTGTATCTGGCAAAGCAGTCTAATTTTGGCATTTTTGATTCAAAATCAATTTTCCAAAATGATTTGTCAGATTTGGACTCTTTAGTGTTTATCTATTTCACATTGCACTTGTGAGATTAGGTTCAGAATCACGGGAGTCCGAACTGTAGGGCTTATATTTTCGAACTTCCAAAAGGGGGTGTGAAAAAGCCGAGCTACAGCAATGCACAATGACAGTGATTGAAAAAATCACCCAAAATTGTGAACCAATGGAACAACCCAATCAACATCCACCACTCCCCTCCCAAAGTCAAACCAAACCCTTGCACACGTTAACATTACCAAATCCCTAGCCAGCACACCGAACCCTCTATTTAGGAAAAAAGAATCCCACAAAGGGTATTACTGTAAACTGTAAAAGGCCCAAAATTAACTAAGCAAACATTACCAAATAAAAGGGGACTAAATGATGCATAAGAAAACTGTTAGGACTAAATGGTTCAACTTTCCACAAAATAGGATTTATGTGTAAATTTTCCTTTTTTTAATTGGAAAACTCTTTTTTTGAGTGTACGATTTGTTAATTATTTTTTCTTAATTAGAAAACTCCTTCTTTATCTATATATTATACTAGCATATCACCTGTGTTGTGCACGGGATAAAATAATATATTGTTTAATAAAAATATGATAATTATATTTATTTATTTATTTTTATATATTTTGTAAAATAAAAGTTAAATGGAAGCTAGACAATTGGGATTTTCTTAATTGTTTAAAATTAAGAAAATCAAAAAATTAGTATAAGATATTGATCATAAGACTTCTCACTAAAAATCTCCTTTTACTTATATAAATGGGAGCATAAGATTCATTTTATGTAAGTGAAACAATTCATTTTTTCCTTATTTTCTTGATGTGAGACTATAAAATAAAAATTAAATAGAAGCTAGCCAATAGAGATTTTCTTAATTGTTTAAAAGTTAACAATTGTTTAGGTGGGAAATTTATTTCGAATCAAGTAATTTTAGCCGTTTAATCTTTAATTAGGTCAATCTTTAATTTATTTCGAATCAAACAAATTTAACCAATATATTTTGATAAAACCGCTAAAATCGCAGTTAAACCAGTGAATCAGTCAAACTAAAAACAGTTCACTCTATCGGCTAGGTCAAAGAACCAACCAACTTATACAAAAATTAATTATTTAAAACTTTTAAATTTTAATTTAATTTTAAGATTTAAATTGTCTTGAACTGAAACATATACAACACTACAATATTAAATGGGAGCATAAGGTTTATATAGTGAAACAACTCATTTTTTCCTCCTTTTTCTGATGTGGGATTGTAAAATAAAAGTTAACAGTTGTTTGGATGGAAAGTTCATTTCTAATCAAGCAATCTCAGTCGTTTAATTTTTAATAAGGTCAATCTTAGTTTATTTCAAATTAAACAAATCTAAGTAATATATTTTGATAAAACAGCTAAAATCGTGGTTAAACCAGTGAATTAGTCAAACCGAAAACGATTCAGCCTAATTGTAGTGCCCCCAAAATAATTATACTAATCCAACTCCAAACATTAGTACAAAGTGATATAGATGAAATAAGAAGCTTTCATTAATCAGAGTTGACATACAAAAGGTAACACATGCAATATACATTCATAAATCGTTCATCCTGAATTTACAGCATGTGTTACAAGACGAAATAAATAATGAAAGCTAAACAGATATCCATATGCCCTAAAGGCTTACATCTTTCCAAGACCGTGTTTGGGTACAACAAAATGAGTCATAAGCCTAGTAAAGATAAAGCCCTAGGCTTGTACAAAAAGAAAATACAAAATAAACAAAAGTGAGCCTTCAGCTACACAATCCTCCCAAGCTAAGTCCTTGGTGGAGGCATAACACCAGCACTTGAAAATGGTTTTTCCCAAGTATGGTGAGCCCAAACCCAGTAGAAACAATCTACCATAATATATGAATCTTAACAAAGATATAAGTATGATATGTATACAATGCCCATGGTAAATCATTCGTATTCTTACAAGTTCATAATATGCCAAGTGTCATATCTCAATCCGTTTTATCTTAATTCATTTCATGACAATTCATTTCACTTTAATTCATGAGTCAAATCCATTGTTATCTAGACAACCCAACTAAGGCTACAACTCAGTGGTTCTCTAATTAATACAACCATTACATAAACACTTTAATTTGCCATTTTATGAAAATTTCGTCTATTGGAATCGACACCTATGTATAAGCGCGATTTTTAAGACTTTCACCTAGGACAAACATGCCAACTTAGTTTAATGGGGTCCATCCTCTTTCTCCTTCTAAACATAGAGTACATCCCTTTCTCCTCCCAAACATCATACATATACAATGTATTAAAACACAGTCATAGTCGATGACAACAGTTAAGAGATTAGTTTCCATTCACCTAATCCTCATGCAAATTCTACAACAATCGAAGCTATCCTCCACCGATAGCCCAAAATAGATATTTTTAAATAGATATACAATATCCAAGAGAGATAAATTATCCAAATTTCCATAGGTGAGAGATAATACACATCCAACTCCACCATTTATATAAACCTTCATCTAATTTCATATTTCCAGTACCAATTTCATTATTTATACAAAATAATTATTTGAAGCATTTTAAGAAAAAACTCCATTTTCTTCCAAATCCAACCTATGTGCCAAAATCAACCAATTTAACAAAATACTTCCTTATATCTACACCCACAACCATTCTCAATACCTTCATTTGAAAACCCCTCTTTTGATTTTAAACCAAAACACTAGGTTTGTCTAAAATCCTCAAAATCCCAACATTAATTTACACAACAACAAATAACTAAGTTAAAAATCATAGGAGAGTGTAGAAAGTCCCTACATCAAGCTTAGAAGACCAATGCAACAATGGAGGAACTTCAGACGCCGAAACCAAATCTTTTTCGAACCAAAACGGAGCTCTAGGAGTGCTCTATCTTTTTCTCAAAGGCACTAGGGTAGAGAACCCAACGAATCTAGGTGAAAATATAGAGAGAAGATGAGTTTTAGAGAGAGAAACTCAAGATCTAGGATTTTGGAGTGTTTTAGAGAGAGAAAGGAATGAAAAAGTGATGTAAAATGTGACTATTACGAACTGATATACGCACAGTCCGCTCGAGCGCAAAAAGTGACGCTCGAGCGTTAGACACAATAACTTGTTCCGCTCGAGCGCAAAAAGTGACACTCAAGCGCAGAATGCACACTCCTAGTAGTTTTGCAGACGACAGACCAACGCTCGAGCGCAAAAAGAAACAGCTCGAGCTAAGCCCGCTCGAGCGCAGAAAGGCTTGCTCGAGTGTAGAATACACTCTCTCAGTAGTTTTGTAGACCTGCAAAAGTACTGAGAGTTCACAAAGCCTGCTTGAGTGCAAGAAGTGCCGCTCGAGCGGAGGAGCAAAATTCTAGGTAACAAGAGTTTGGAAACTAAGCTACCAACCTGTCCCAAACGCAACAACACAATCCAATAGCCAAATTTGAGGAACTACAAAGGAAGTAAGATGTGAACAACAATATGAAATCATGAAACCCGAGTCCAGAATACCAAATGGGTTGGTCAAAACTAGAATCACTATAACCTTTTCCCCTTAAAAAATTTTGTCCCCGAAATTTCAAATCAAGTTTTAAAACTAAGTTAAAACCGACTATAACCATAATGATAATCATTTAATTCCATCACCATGACCCATTCTCCGGTCATTCAATCCTATCAACATGATAAACGAATTCTCATTACTGAATACACAATTCATATTTTCAAACATATACAATGTTTATAATAAACTTGCATTTCCAAAATATAAACAATATATACAATGTTTCCATATTTCCTAAACATATACAATATTTTCATATTTCATTAACATAACAACCATACAATACACGTTCAAACACTAACAAACAAATCTGGATACTTCTCACAGACTTCCAACTCACGTTCCCAAGTTGTTTCCTCAATCCCGTGATGTTTCCACAATACTTTAACCAAGGGAATTGTCTTGCCTTGCAAGACTAGGTCCCGAGTATCCAAGACTCTCGCCGGTCTCTTTTCATACGAGACATCCTCATCTACCTCTAAGTCGGTCCAATCTAACACGTGCGATGGATCTGGCTCATAATTCTGAAACACGCTAATATGAAACACATCATGAACCCCGAAAAGTTATGGTGGCAATGCCAAACGATAAGCTGCCTCTTTAATCCGCTCAAGGATCTCAAAAGGCCCAATGAATCAAGGGGATAACTTCGCACTCTTTCCAAACCTTATCAAACCTCTCCTAGGTGATATCTTTAAGAAAACATGGTCTCCCACCTCAAAAGACAAAGGTCTCCTCCTACGGTCGGTATAACTTTTCTAACGACTCTGAGCAGTAGCTAACCTCTTACGGATAAGTGCAACTTTCTTCGTCGTTTCTCCGACCAGCTCTGGACCCAACATAGGTGCATCATCCACATCTGCCCCAACACACAGGAGATCTACATGGTCGGCCATACAAGGCCTCAAACGGTGCCATACCAATACTTGATTGGAAGCTATTATTATAGGCAAATTCCACTAAGGGCAAGTGCCTCTCCCACGAACCCTTAAAGTCAAGGACACAACCTTGAAGCATATCCTCTAAAATCTAAAGAGTGCGCTCTGATTGCCCGTCAGTCTGAGGATGATACGCAGTACTAAAAGTCAATCTCATGCCCAAGGCACCCTATAGGCTCCGCCATAATCGAGCCGTGAAACGCGGATCTCTATCCGAAACAATCGTCACTGGGACCCCATGCAACCTCACTATGTCCCTAATGTAAAGGTCGACTAGATAATCTATCGAGTCACTTGCTCGCATAGGTATAAAGTGCGCTGACTTAGTCAGCCAGTCAACTACCACCCAAATGGCATCATTACCCTATTGAGTCCTCGGAAGGCCCACAACAAAGTCCATCGTGACATGCTCCCACTTTCACTCGGCTATAGACAAGGGTTGCAACAAACCTACTAGTCTCTGATGCTCAGCTTTCACTTGTTGACAAGTAAGGCACTTTGACACAAACACAGCCACATCTTTCTTCATTCCCCTCACCAAAACTGGCGGCTAAGGTCGTGATACATCTTTGTGCCTCTTGGATGCACCGCAAGGCGTGAACAGTGAAACTCTCGGAGTACTTCATTTTGGCAAGACTTCGGCACGAAGAGGTAATCAAGGTATCTAACACTCGAGTCGGAGTACAAATTCAAGCCTCTTTCTACCTTCCCACTGGAGATCTCCTCCCGGAGGGATTCTACCTCGAGATCGCCTTTTTATGCTTCCATCACTCGGTTCACAAGTGTAGGTTATGCAATTACCGAAAACAAAGTTGCAGACTTAATAGACTCGCCAAGATGCAAGTCAAACTCCCCAATAGTACCCAACATCTCCTATTCCCGGATGGCAATACAAGCTACATTGTTAATGGATTTCCTACTCAAGGCGTCGACCACAACATTGGACTTTGTCGAATGATAATGTAACTCAAAATCATAATCCTCTATAAACTTTATCCACCTCCTCTACCTTAGATTCAAGTTTTTCTATGTAAACAGATATTTCAGACTCTTGTGATCAGAAAACACCTCAAATTTCTCACCATACAAGTAATGCCTCCAAATCTTTAAGGAAAAGATTACCGCCACTAACTCTAGGTCATGTAGACTGCCCGAACTCTGCTCCGCGCGCGAGGGCCCGAATCATGGTTCTAGCTACTACAGTTCGGACTCCTGTCATGGTTCTGAATCTAATCTCACAAAGTGCAATGTAAGACTGATAAATCACCAAAGAGTCCAAATCCGGCAAATCGTTTTGGAAAACTGATTTTAATCAAAAAGCGCCAAACATGGACTGCTTTGCCAGATTTCAGAGTCGCCACCTAAATGTTTTGTTTTTGGCAAACTTTGGAAACCCTGACTCGTGCCTAAGGCCACATGTCCGTCATCACCAAAGTTGCCTCGGCTCGGGAACTTGGGTACGAGAGGGGAAGGTCCTGAAATGAGCACCCCCGCTCGCCCGATCAAAGGATCAGCCTCTACTAATCATGATATGTTGTTTTGAAAACACATGTGTTCTTATCCCGATTATTAATCTTGAATTACTATGTGATGCGCACAGCATATCAAGTATAGACTCAATCGCAAGAATTGGAACAAAACATCTCATGTTTGTTTTTCAAAAATGGTTTGAAGTTGCTACTCGCAAGTAGGCTAAGACGCGGATTTGCCACCCTCAAGTGGGCTTAAAAAACAACATGATTTTTCCACTCCGAGTGGGCTTAAAACACACATTTTGATGAATTGTTCCAATTTAAGCAATGAAGCCTTCATCCACAGGCATTCATGCAGTCATATCATTTAAGCAAATAGCCTCATGGTAAGCATGTTGTCATGGCAACACTTACACGCATGCAAGGATGCTAAAGCATAAACACTCACAGTGTACTCCAAGCCAAAATAGAAGCTAGTTAGTAATCAATGCATGATCCTAGCTATGTCAACAATGCCTAATGCAACACATGCAAAAATGCAACTAAGATAGGCTCGGCTATCTAGAATGGCATATGAATGCAACACTTGATAACATGCTTTGAAACACGTATTCAAGTAGGTATTGAAATACAATGCAGTTTGACTGATGCGTCGAGCCCGGTACATGCAAGACAGATGGATGAATGCAAACATACGAAACATAAGTATGCTAATTGAAACATGCACTAAAACTAACCATCAAAAGCTGATAAGTAAAAGGGAGAAAGAAATGGGGTTGGAAGACATGCATCGCACACACGCACACTTATTACAAAATTTGCCCTCTCGATGGAGGGTCCGAATAATAAGCTAACTAGCTACGCTAATTAAACTACTTATTACAAACCAAACTAATTAACTAACTTAGCTAATTAATTATTACACAACCAAATTGAAACAAATAGCTATACTAAGCTAGTTGAGATATTACACAACAAATTCAATGACTAATCACGCAAACTAATCATAAGCAGTGAAATGGCCTCGCGGGCAAGGAAGAGATGCATGCTCGGTCGGTGTCGCTAAGAAATCCACCGCCGTGCCTCATGATGCCTCTGTTTGCACTGTTTTGGACTTCTGAACATTGTGCCAACTTCCAAGATGCTTATGATCCACCTTATGGACATGTTAAGGGGTGGTCGGCCAAGAGGAATGGCAATCAGCCAAAGTTAATGGCTATCGGCCAATTGTGATAGCCGATCCGCAGATTAGATGGTCGGTCGGCAGCTCTGATGGCTGGTCGGCCATTGCTTCCTGCAATTTCCCCTTTTGCTGCAACAGAGCACTAATAGAGGCATGGCAGTGTATTTGTAAGAAAATATGTGTGCAACTACACTCCTTATCATGTCTTAAGCTCAAAGGAGTGTAGTGCTCGACTCTCGAGCCACCAATCACGTATCTCAATGCATGATGGCCAAAGAGGCCGAGTTGCACAAATCAATGTCAATGAATGCACACAAATAGCACATAAGACTTGATGAACCTCCACCTTATCATGCATGATCAGAGGTGTCGGTGACCTAAGGAATGAGGCACATTTCATCACTTTGAGTATGAAACGTGCGACATTCCTCATGTTTGGATTGACGTCCAACCCAAACACAATGCAATGCACACAACATGCAAACATCATGAACATGGCAAGGGCTATGTAATGCAACACTCAATGGACCAAACCAATCTCAAACAAGCTTCATGCATGCAAAGACAATGGCCAAAACATTTTGAAAATGAAGTCCAAAAACAAATATAAGCATGCATGCACATTGGTTCACAAACAAGACATGAAGACACAACTCTCAAACACATTGAAGGAGTGGAAAATGTGAGAGTGTGGCAATGAAATATGCTCTGAAATCATGAAAGGAATGATACCAAATCATGCACATAACACAAGCATAGCATGCTAGGAGGCTCAAAGCTTAAAGCTAGCAAAGGGACTTGTACCAAGGCCATATCAAGCAAGCCTCAAAGAGCCAAGATGACTCAAAATAGTCCCAAGGCAGGTCAAAACAATGCCAAAAACATACTTGAATATAGCCAACACAAGCTAGAATTAAAGGCATGAAGCATGAAGCATACTAGGCCAACAAAGAGGATTACACTACACCTACCAAAACTAAGCATGAGATGACTTCACCAACTAAAATCAGAGTTGTAACATGGCAAAATAAGGCCAAATACACACTGAAATGGTAGCCCAAAAACTTAGGCAAAATGGCATACACATTGGCTCATACTTAAGGCATAAAGCACCGACCCTCCAAAGCATTGAAAGAGTGAAAGATGTGAGGGCATGACACTGAAACATGCTCTGAAATCACATATCAAATGATGCTAAATCATGCAAATAGCCCAAGCAATACATGCTAGTGACTTGAATACTCAAAGCTAGTGAGTAAGAATGAACTATGGCTATACAACGCAAGGCATGCATGACCTAAAACACTTAAATTAGACCTAGAGCATGCTAAAACATGGCCAAAAGCTTGCTGGAGTGGAGCCAAAAACATGCTAAAATGATGGCTTAAAGCACAAAGCATGTTAGGCTATCAAGGAGGATTGCACTACAAATATATGAAACATGCAACAAGTGGTCAAACCAACCCAAAACAGAGCTAAAGCATGCTGAAATAAGGTCTAAGACATGCTAAGATGGAGCCAAAACATGCTAGAAAGACATGCTACTTTGATGAGCCAACAAGGCAAGCAACCAAGACACAAGGAGAGGGGATGACCACCTCCTATTTGGGACTTCAAAACACACTTTCCACCACTAAAATTCCTCTGAGTTTTAGTGGTGAGAAGGCCAAAAAGAGGTGGTCCCAATAGCTTAAAAGGATAGCACAAAACAAAGCCAAACAAGGCACAAAAGGGGGTAGACCACCCCCAACACCAAAGAGGCCTTAAACAAACACTTTAAACACTTAAAATCAGAACTTTTTTCAGTTGAAAGCAAGGCCTAAAACAATATGTAAAGGGGGGCCAAACACTTAAGCAAAACAAGGCTTAAAAGGGGTAACAACTCACCCTTGAAGAACCACAGCAAACCAGCATTTCTGAGCCAAAGAAAACAAACTTTGAGAGTCCAAACAAGGTCCTCTAGTACCTCAGCAACAAAGTAATGGTGCTTTACTAGGTGTTGTAGTGTAAAAGTGAAGACAAAACACACTTTTAAGCAATATATATAGAGAGAGAGAGGGAAATATATAGAGAGAGATATATGTTTTGTATATCAAATTTTCAGAACCTGTGGAAAGGGAGAGGGGCCTCCCCTCTTATAGAAATCCAAGTCTCAAGCTTGTTGAACAAGCTTGAGGCTTGGTTCAATCCCTTCATACACGTGTATGGGGGATGAGTTCTGTGCTCACCAGCTGGCACAGCTGGCAAAGAAATATTTGTAAAAGCAAATAAAAAGGCCTCGGCCAACAAACATAGCCGACCGGCCAAAAAGGGTGTCGACATGCCATCACTGATGGCCGATGGAAAGAAGGAAAGGCAGATAGGCATGAGGCCTGGTCGATGGGTTGTAGGGATGGCCAACAAGCCACCCTCTTCCCTCAGAAACAAAACCACAAGTTCTTGGTCCACAACCAAGCACAAAATAGACAATTTGAGAGGTTTTAAGGCAATGTGCGCAGCCGAAACTTTCAGGAACTCAAAACGAACATGAACATGGATGATCATCGAGTGTTCAAACGATGACGTCCAAGTCTTGAGGACGGTCAAAAATGGGGTGTCTACAGTTTCCCTTCTTTGACAGAACTCGAAAGTCATAAGATGACGAGAATGAATGTCAAAGCCCACAGACGACCTATTTTTGACAAGGCCGAAGACTTAGACAAACATACAAGATAACAATGAGATGAGCCCGCAGGCAGGGGCAAGACGCAAATGACATGCACAATGCAGAATATAACTTATGATTATGCAAAGAGGGCTGTAATGAAGCATTCATGCAAAATAAATACAATATTTTAAGCAAGCGAATAAGAAACAACAGTCTCACACATTCCCACAGAAAGGATGTAAGAAAATTATACAATTCTCACTGCGTCTCACGCTGAGAAGGCTAAAAGCGACTATCGAGAATACTCGGAGTCTCAAACGAAACACCTCCTAGCGTATCAAACACAAAAGGAGAAGGGTACGTCCAAACGCATGTCAAACGCGAGTGGAGAAGGGTAGTAGTCAAACTGAACCGAAACTTCTCTTGAATGAACCGTACATACAATATCGTCTGGTTTCACCATCTTCAAATGAACCATACATACAATATTGTGCCTGCACAAAAGAGAGATTTTGACAAGTACAATATAATAGGAACACATGATCAACGCTATATCAAGATACAATTTCAATACAAGATGAACGCGTGCATATGTGATACCGATGGAAAGGTGCATAGCAATGCAAGTGAAAAGTGCACAACAATGCAAGTGAAACGTGCATAACAATGCAGGTGGAACGATGCATAACAACGTAACTGAAGAGGTGCATAACAATGCCACTAGAACATGCATAACAATGCAAGTAGAGTGTGCGTGACAACGCAAGTAAAGAGGTGCATAACAATGCAAGTAGAGTGTGCGTGACAGCGCAAGTAAAGAGGTGCATGACAATGCAACTAGTGTGCGTGACAACGCAAGTAAGGTGGTGCATGACAATGCAACGAGTGTACGTGACAACACAAGTAAGGTGTGCATGACAATGCAACGAGTGTGCATGACAACGGAAATAAGATGTGCATGACAATGTAACAAGTGTGCGTGACAACGCAAATAAGGTGTGCATGACAATGTAACGAGTGTGCGTGACAACGCAAGTAAGGTGTGCATGACAATGCAACGAGTGTGCATGACAACGCAAGTATGGTGTGCATGACAATGCAACGAGTGTGTGTGACAACGCAAGTAGAGTGTGCATGACAATGCAATGAGTGTGCGTGACAACGCAAATAAGGTGTGCATGACAATGCAAGTAACGTGAAATGTATGCTCCATGCAATATTATGGTGCGTATTCTATGCAAGAGGGAGAAATATATATTTTATGCAAAACAATAAAAATGCATGTTCAATGCAACATGCATGCTCTATGCCATGTAATCGTGGATACATATCCAATACAACATGCATATGCTATGCAAGCGTGATGATGCATATTCCAGGCGACGACGCAAAACGCATGTTCCATGCAACGACATAGAGATGCACATATTCAATGTCAGCATGGTAAAGGCATGTTCTTCGCAATGTTGAGATACAACCTCAAAACGAGATAAGGCATGCCCAATGTAAGAGTGAAAAGGCGTATAACAAATGCGCACCTTGCAAACATCACAAAAATACTGTAATGCAACATATTCAAAAACAATTTTCGAATCTTGCAATATACAAAAGGATACGGAAAAGGTTACACCTTGTGCGTATCGAGTGCTGCACACGGAAGACACGGTTCGAGGTCACCACGGAGGCGGCTTAAGCTTCAAAAGTGTATTTTCTTGCACTTTCTTGAGAGATGAGGGTACAAATCAATAGAACTACCCCAAACAAGGGCATTGCAGGTCCACAAGGGGGAGCCATCGGCTATCCATTGGCCATCAAACAAGTTTATCGGCCAACAATTTGGCCGATTGGCCAAAAGTGGCAGATTCGGCGCAATTTTGTCCATTTGCCTCGGGTCTTTAAGTATAGGGTTCCAAACCCTATTCTACCACTTCCCCCTTGCCGAAAAACATTCTCCTCTCTCTCTAGATCGCTTTCCCCCCTTCGATCCGAGCTTTACACAAGTTTTTGATCATCCCACAAACCTTCGATTCGCGAAACCCTCGTAGTTTTCAACATTTTGAACCGATTGGAAAGTGACTTTGGTGCCTCTTTCTTGATTTCCTTCACTTGGGGTTTGTTTCCCCCGAGTTATCCTTGGTTTCCGTGCCTTCTTCTGCACTTTGACCTTTTCTTCCATTTTTTACCCTTCGGAGTTGAGTTTTGGTTGACTTTTGGCATTCTTGCCCATTTTCCATACCTTCTACCATTTTCTCACTCTTCTCGAGATGGCGGATGACATTCCAGAGGGCGGGGCTCCTCCAGGGATAGAGATGGATCTCGAGTTCGAGCTCTTGCCGCTCAGTGTTCGGCCTTTTGACCCAGCGACGTACCAGCCTGAGGTCATGTGTTGCCTCCCGACAATATTCACCAGTTCAGGAGCTTTGCGCGAGGTGCTCCGGAGGACCTCCTGCTACGTGAGCCAGAGTCACACTTGTCCTATGGCGCCGCTGAGGTATACTCTTTCTCTTTACTTTTTGCAATGTAGATCATATGTCTTGGATAGCCAACACTGTTTTTCACCTGATTATCCCCAAACACACTTGTACACCGCATGCCTAGTTCATTTTGAGCACATTCATACATGATACTTCTGTCAACTCGAACACACATACACACTACATTTTTACCAATTCTGAACACATGCATACGTGGTATTCCTGACACTGCCTCGCATCTGTTTGTCTTGAACACAGGGAGATTCTCATGCCTTTCGGGGTTATGGGAAAACCGTTGCTCGAGATTGGTACATGAAGCTACCCGATGATGTCTGCCACATCGTCGATGGGGCCGATTTTGGCATATTCTGCATGGGACTCTTGCGCCTCACTGCGAGTCGGCCTCTTCTAGGCGCGCTAGTGGAGAGGTGGTGGGACACCACCGATTCCTTCCACCTTTCTACAGCAGGGTAGATGATGATGACTCCCTTCAACTTCTCCATGCTCACCAGCATCGGAGTAGGGGGTGATCCGATCCCCTTCGACAGTGATATGGGAGAGTGGGATGCTGCCCAGATTTTCTTACTCGGCATTCGCCCACCTTTCTCCCGACTAGGGTTCGTGAGATATTCATGGTTCGAGGACCAGTTTAGGATACAGACGTCGACGACTCGCGATGAGGTCGAGCACTTCGCCCGGGGGTTCCTCATGTTCTTGTTGGGCACTACTTTCTTCGCCGACTGGGCGAACACTGTTGGCCTCTACCTCTTGAGCGCATTGGTAGATGTGACTCGCATTCGACGCTATGACTGGGGCGGCGCAAGCTTGGCCACACTCTATGGATACATGAGCTCTTCATCTCGCCGGAGTGGGCATCTGCTAGGAGGCTACTGGCGAGCCTGGGAGGTACACCTTTCCTTTCTACTTTACAGTTTTGCTTTACATTGTCTGTACACCACACACACTGCATACACACAATCTGCTTTACACTAGTTGTATACTGCACAATAGACTGCACACCATTCTCTGATTTCTGCTTTATCTGTATACTGCTTTACTGATAAACATACTCATTATTACCCTTTTACATTCTGTAGTTGTGGGTATATGCCTACTTCCCGAGGCTTGCTCTAGAGCCGGAGGTAGAGATGCCCCCCGTTGTTCCATATTCTGATAGGTATGATGTGAGATACGAGTGGAGGCCGCGAGAGTCTTTCTTGTTTTTCCACAAATATTTTGACACTGTAGCCGCAATAGTGGTATTTCAAACCTTGCAGTTCATCTGAGTTTTGCTTTATATTGCACTTTCAATAGCAGATAACAACCTGTATATCCTGTCATTTGCATATCACCTGGCAGCCCTGGGCAGTGCTGCCTGACGCAGTTAGAGACCAGTACATGGGCGCTCGGGAGACTGCCCGATTCCGAGTTTTGCTTGAGGGTCCGGTTTGCCGGGCATGGTACTTGGGAGAGCGATTCTTGCAACAGAGCCTCGGCTTTCCCGAGCCGATGGTTCCGATGCCGCCTCCTTCGCACATGAGGCATACAGCGACGTACACCCCTCAAGAGATGACTGATTTCACGATCGGTTGGGACGTCGACTTTTTCAGAGATGATGGCGACTACATCGTCTTCATCCAGACTTATCTCATGCGGCCTCTGGCCAGTGCTCGTTGAGGTGAGAGAAAGAGGCCTGCAGCCACAGCAGGAGGAGTGGGAGCATCGATGGTGACTCAGGCCCATGGCAGGAGGGGTTCCTGGAGGGGACAGATGGCGGAGTGGCCAAACCTGCCCACTACCATGACATGCCGATGACGGGCTGGAGAGACTTATCAGATACCCATCGCTCCTTCCTTGGCTGATCATGAGCTCGTTGGAGTCCGAGGCTCGACCCCGGTATATGCTATACTTTTCATTATGTACATTCATTTCATTTCAGTTGATATCCCGCAGATTACTGATTACTTTAACACTTTTGCAGGCTTTGATAGAGTACACCGGGCAGGCTCTGGAGCTGTCGGCTTTGGTGATGGGGATGCTACAGAGGAGCATGGACCTGCTCAACATTTACGGTATTCCGGTAAGTTCTTTCAACCTCTGTCCCAAAACCCTCTATAATCTGCTCCATACTGTATTTGACGCATCACATTATCAATACTGCATTTGACACACCGTACTCATATACCACTCATGGCACTGATACACTACATCTCATATATTGGCCACGGCCCTCATACAATGCTATCATTCACCGCTCACAGCATTCATACACTGCTCACAGCATTCATACACTGTAATCATACATTGCATTTGATACCGTACTCAGCTTCGCACAGCATAACTGATGCATTTGCCAAATTGTTCTTTTCAGGCCCCATTCCAGATACCAGCCACATCAGGCACTTCAGCGGGACCTTCAGTGCCTCCCCGAGCAGTAGGAGGAGCGAGACGAGGGACTCCAGCGCACAGCCGGAGCAGAGCTAGGCGTGCTCATACCGGGAGCAGTTCGCGGGCGCCTGCCCCAAATGATGACGAGTTTGACGAGGAGGTAGTGAGTCCACAGTCAGAGTCTTCCCAGGATGGAGATGAGGCTAGAGATGGCTTGGGTTTAGACTCAGGCAGCGGAGTTGACGGCAGTGGTTCCGGGCCTTTGTCGAGGAAAAGGGTGAGGAGGGGTTCCCACTCTTGAGGCGATTGGCGCCGATTTCAGATGCTTTGTTTTTTGCTTTATTTCTCTTTTTGCTTGTAGTTTTTGCACATTGTACTGCCTCAGGCAGGTTTATTTTCTTTAAAACCTTGTACTTTTGCAAAAACAAACCATGATGGAATGAAAAACAACTTTTTTGATTGGAAAAAAGTGTTACATTTGTACATTCTAAGCATCGCATCGCATTACATTACGCAACATGTAAATGAGATTGAACTTTGTTTGAAAATTGCACACTCAGATTGCATTGCCTTAATCAGGTAGTGAACCAATTGACAACCAAAAGAACAAAACAACTCGACAAGCAAAACCAGGACTTGACATGCTAACCAAATGTGAATACAACTCGATAAGCAAGACAAGAACTTAACAATCAATGCAAAATACAACTCGATAAACAAAAATGCAATAACTCGATAAATAAATTGAAGTAACACAGACACGACTTCACAAAATCGTCGCAAAAAGGCATTCGAAGTGGAACAAGTCACAAGTTCTCAACACGTCCAACACATAAACAGCTTCAGAGGACAAAGGAAGGGCCATCGGCCAGAGTAGAAGGCCATCGGCCACAAGAAATGACCATCGGCCAACAATGCTAGCCGATCGGCTAAAAAGATGGTCGGTCGGCCATCATTACTGGCCGATCGGCCAAATATGGCAAGAACCTCCAGAATGCTGCCACCTGTCTTCCACTCAACACCTTATCTTCTACAAAAGCCCTAGCTTCGTAGTTTCTCCATTTCAACTCAATTTTTGCACCAAATGGAGGCATTTCTTGTCCAAAAATCTCACAAATTGGATTGCTAACTTGGATGGCTCGGAAAAGCTGAATTTCCAGGGCTTCGGAATAAATGCACTATTCACGCTGAGCCGCACCCCGTTGCGTTTTCCGTTCCTCCATGCCGCGGCTAGGTGTTAGAATCTGGTAACTCACGTTTTTAGCTTTGGCAGACAAGAGATGTGTCCCACTTTCGAAGACTTCCAAGCTTTGATGGAATCTTAGAGAGATGAAGAAATCTTGCCCCAATTTCGCTTTGGCCACATCCAAGCCTTAGAACGGATGTGTGGACTCACATTGCATGACACTTGGTCTTTGATCCGCGATGGAGAACTGGATATTCCCAGCTTGATTCATCGGTTTTCTAATGCCGGTGACCGCGGCGATCATCACTGGCAGGGTTTTCGGCGACATGCACTTTGCTTGTGCATGTTGTCTCATTTCTTGCTTGCCCCAGGCTCCGGAGGATCTAGCGTCCGTTTGATTGAGGTTGCCCAAGGCTTGAAAGAGGGCAAGAGCTGCATCGCTATGACACTAGCTGAGACATTGATGGGTTTGGATGCTTTCCATCACCGAGAGACGACTAGATTCGCGGGGAGTCCACTACTGCTGCAGGTAATGTTTCCCACCCTATCTCACATATATTTCTCACATCACTCGGCCCTCAGGCTCGGTTTTTTCTCTCAAAACCCTTTTCTCACTTTTCTTTCCACGTACACCTCTCTATTCTTTAATCTCTCATTTTTCATCCCTCCCTAGATATGGTTGATGGATAAGTTGAAGGTCGTGGACTCATGCCCAGCATATTCAGCTCGCGACTATTTCTTCCGGCGACGTCTAGTCGATGCCCCTGATGAGGGATGGTGGTGCGAATGGATGTGTAGTTTGTCTGCTGTCAACATTGCCTGGCGCTGCCCTTGGCTCAATCTGCCGGCGATGAGTTACAGCATGTCTCGCCAACCTGGGATTCAGTTGATCGGCCTGACACATTGTGTCTTTTACTTCCCATTTCGAATCCGACGCCAATTTGGGCATGATCAGATCCGCCCAGAAGATGGGGTAGAGTACCCTATCGTATTTCCAGTCCGAGGCGCACAACTAGCTCGGTATGCCACAACATGGAGGATGAGAGAGCTTCTGGCCCCTGTTCCCACTTTCAGTTGCACCCTCTCTGATGAGTGCATAGCTTGGCTTGATGAAGAGGCGCAGATTGGGCCTACTTTGGCATCAGAGGCTTCCACAAGCTCTGGGAGGGGACGCAGGAACACCTGACTATGCCCCGAGTTTATTTGCTTTAATCAGTACTTTCAAGTTTTCTTTATGAATGTAATAAAAAGCAACTTCAATTTGTATTCAAGAGCAGGAGAACTCTGTACTGAAATCAATGCAATTGAAGGTTGTGGGTACTGAAAATTTTCTGTTTGGTCCAAAAATGGTCTAAGTCGTAAAAAGATTAATTTGAGCAAAATCAACTTTTATTAAAACTTTTCAAAACCATTTTCGATATAGATCACAACTGGACACACCTGAGATCTATCACTGAGATGTACAACCCCGGATCAAGTAACTGGAAAGTTGCCCCTAGTCTGAATAGCACTGCACTGGAGATCACAACCGAGCTCTTGAATGCAGAATAGACAAAGATAACCAACATGATCACATGGACAAAGTTGATTTGGAAGTGTTTATGGCTGGACTTCGGAATGAAGTTGCCTATGTATCCCAAAGATGGGAATCAAGCCTTACATAGTTCGGTTCTGGTTCACTCGTGTATTAACACTCTCATTTTGTGCTTTAACTTTTGCCAAGGCCGCCCTTTCTGGGTTTTCAACCTTGCGAGCTTAGTTTTTATTATTTCAAATTTTTCATGCTCTAACTTTTGCCTAGGTCGCCCTTTCGGGTTTTCAGCCTAGCGAGCCACTCAAGGATAGTATTTCTTCAACTTGTCCATGTTGATCGGCTGGGAGAACTCTAGGCCATCTAGGTCCATTAGAACGACAGCTCCACCTGACCAGATTGATTTGATGATGTAGGGACTAGTCCAATTAGGTCTGAACTTGCCCCTAGGGTCGTGGATGGGAGCTCGGTTGTCTTTGAGCACTAGATCCCCTTCCTTCAAATTCCCGGACTTAACTTTTTGTTGAAAGCCCTAGCAATTCTTCGTTGATAACCCTGGACGTGATACAATGTTTTCAGCCTTCTTTCATCAAAGAGCATGAGTTCTTTGAACCTGCTTTGCTACCAATCTGCCTCTACTATCTGACACTCAGCCAATACCCGTAATGACAGAACCTCAATTTCAATAGGCAGAACAACCTCCATCCCATAAACCAAGGAATACGGAGTTGCCCCAGTAGAAGTTTGAATTGAAGTTCGGTAGCACCAAAGAGCAAATGTCAGCTTATCTGGCCAGTCCCTGTAGGCTTCTACCATCTTCTGCAGAATGTGCTTGATGTTCTTGTTGGCGGCCTCAACTGCTCCGTTGGTTTGCGGCCGATATGTAGATGACTTATGAAAAGCCACGTTGTACTTCTCCAACAAGTCGATCACCTCCTTCTTGAAGTGGGAACCATTATCTGAAATAATTTCATTCGGGACCCCGTAGCGACAGATGATGTTGTTCCTGATGAACTTAGCAACATGCGAAGCCTTCAACACCGCGTAAGATTGGGCCTCAACCCACTTCGTAAAGTAGTCTATCGCTACCAGAATGTACTCATGCCCGTTGGACCCCTTCGGAGTGACAGCCCCTATTACATCAATCCCCCAGACTGAAAACGGCCATGGCGAAGTCATGTTGTACAGCTTCGACGGCAGAATGTTCATGCGGTTTGCATGGATCTGACATTTGTGGCATCGCCGGACAAAGCCAATACAATCATCCTCCATGGTGGACCAGTAATAACCCTATCTAAGGATCTTCCGGGCTAGCATCACCCTGCTCACGTGCGCTCCACACTCTCCTCCATGGATGGCTTCTATCAGGCGCTTGGATTCTTCAGCATCTACACATAGCTTATGCATCCCGAGATGACCCCTCTTGTACAGTTTACCCCCGCAGACGATGAACTGAGCAACCATTCTTCGAATTACCCTCTTGTCTTTGGCATTTGCCCTTGGTGGATATGCTTCCTTTTCCAAGAAGTTCCAGATGTCGTAATACTAGGGGTTATCATCTTGTACCTCATATATGGCAGCAATCAGCTTGTAGGCCGGCATGAATTTCTGTTCAATGATGATCGGACGCATCCAGACTCCGAAAGGAATGTCTATCATAGAAGATAGAGTTGCTAATGAATCTGCGAACCTGTTGTTCTCTCTTAACAGATGAGCGAAGTTCAGTTTCTCAAACCGAGGAATCAGAATGTCAAAGGTCTGGTGATAGATTCTCATCTTTTCTTCTTTAACTTTCCAATCTCCTTTAGCTTGAGATACAACAAGGTTCGAGTCCCTGGTGACATCCAACCGTTTTGCCCCTAGTTCCAGGGCGGCTTCTAATCCAGCAATACATGCCTCATATTCTGCCTCATTGTTCGACACTTTGAACCGGAGTTTGAATGCTAAGGGTGTAACAACCCTCACCACTGCTTACCGATTAATTACTGTTTACCGCTAAATTGAGACTGATTATGATAAGTAATTGAATCAACTGAAGTACTGAACAGACTGACTGAAATCTGGAACTGAATTGACTGAGTATATCTGTTTAATTGTATGTCTATCTGTTGCCTGTTTGATTATCTATTTGTGTATTTATGTTTAAACTACAAATTGAAGGCCTTATCGGCGGCCGAATCTAAAATTGATTGATGCTTTATGATCATTAGGTTTTATGTGATTTTATGGTGTATTTAATTAAAAATGTGTTTTGGTATGATAAAAGTGGATCAATATTGATAAATGGCATAAGTTGCATTATTTACCAAAAAGCCATATTGGTGGGCCACTATCTAGGACACATGGAAGCCTCATTACACCTAGATACAACATTTCATCAGCCCCTTTTTCCTTGTGATAGCTGACTAGAGAGAGTGAGATAAGAGAGTGTGATTTCATCTCAATTTGGCTTGAAGATTAAGGGAATTAAGGAGTGAATTGCAAAATTAAGTTCCTTGCCTATAATTCAAGACTTAAGGTAGAAATTTATCTTCTCATTCTTGTGTTTAAATTGATTCTTGCATGGTTTAGAGGAGTTGTAGACTAGAGCCAATTTATGGCTCAAATTGTTGTGTTGAAGCTCATTCCATGCATGCATGTTTGTATTGCTAAAATTTGAGTTGATTTCTTGGAAAATTGTTACATGCATGTTCAAGTTCTAGCTAAGGTTCATGAATTCATCTTGTTTTTGAAGATATAGACTCTTTTGAGCATGTATTTGGAGTTTTGAATTGGTTAAATTCATGCATGTACATGTTTATCATGTTCTTGAAAATTTGGGTTGAAATTGGATTTAATTGAAACACCCTTGGGCTTTGATTTGTCAAATTGATCTTTAAAACATATAATATTATGGGTTTTGAAGTGTTTTCCAGAAAATTAGCCCAAGAGGATCGAATTTAGTGCATTAAAACTTGGTTTTGAGCTTGAGGTTCAAATTTGGAATTTCTAGATTTTGGACCCACGCTCGAGCGAGGAAGTCCACGCTCGAGCGTACACTCTGTGATCATGCCTTCTGCTCGAGTGAGTAAAGTGACGCTCGAGCGTGAAATGCGTGCATCCAGTACTTTGCATGGGCTTACAGTCTGCTCGAGCGAGAGAGTTCATGCTCGAGCGAGGACTTGTGTCTCACGCTCGAGCGAGGGTCGAGCGCCCGTCGAGCGTGAATTTTGAGCATCCAGTATTTTCACTGTAGCTTACAGTCCGCTCGAGCGACGGAAGTCACGCTCGAGCGGAGATCCTTTGTCTGCGTGTCCGCTTAAGCGTAGAAAGCCACGCTCGAGCGAGACCCTTATTTTCTGAAAATTCTGAAAAATGCTTTAAAGTGCATCTTTGCATCCTCATTCCATCCTAGGTATTCTTAGGCCTAGTTTAAGGCATCTTATGAGGATATAGATGTAGAACACACTGAGGCAATTAGGGATTAAGTTATTATCTTTCCCAACTGTGTAGCTTAGTGTGTGTTCGTTCTATAAACTGTGTAGGGTTGGCACCTGGGGACGCGCTCTAGCCTAATTATAGCCCAGAACTCTGTGAGTAACAATTGTGTAAAGATATGTTCAACTGTGAATATTTCTGACTGTTTAACTGAACTGTTTTCTGAACTGATACTATTAATCGAATGAATGTATGTCCTATATTTTGAACTGTATTGTGGCATCCTTAGCAACTACTGTTTACTGTTACTGTTACTGTTACTGTTACAGAGATCTCTGTCGGTTCCCTTGTGGGAACCACTACTGTTTACTGATTGATGGCCATCATTTACTGTTCGGTCTTTTAAGACCTACTGTTTACTGTACTGCTATGGTAATGGATGTACCACATATGACTGTTATGACTGAATGACTGTTATACCGAATCACTGAACTGTTTCCATTACTGTAAGGACATTCATTCTTAACCTCTTTATGCATTATGTTATTCACTGGGCTTTAGCTCACTGTTTATATATATGTAGGTGTTTAGGCACCAGACCGGAGCTAGGAGCGAGGGTTAGACTCCCCTTTTTTTCAAGCCAACTATTGTGCCTCACTGCGAGGTTCCGAGCCTGCCAAGCTATGGCTTAGGGGTGTTTTAATTTCCCCCGTCTGCCTCTGTATCTGTTTTGTATAACTGTATAGGCATAGCACTGTACTTTACTGTTTTATAGGGATTTGGTCCCTGTTCTGAATGATTGTAAATATTGTGCTTACGGTTCTGTACTGTGTATATATATATATGTATGAGAAGTCTTTTTGCATACAGACTGTCACAACCCATTGGACATTGTTATTTACTGTTTTGGCTTCCGCCATGCCCCTGTACTCTGTATTACTGTCTTACTATTAAGCAGGCCTTCGGTAATCTCGGATTACTGGCCGGTTACGGTACTAAACCCATAGGGGCGGGTTTGGGTCGTGACAAAGGGTATGCGGGAATTGTTGGGTGTTATCAGCAACACCCGTATCCCATACCCATATTGGTTTGACGCTCTGTCAAAGTACATCGTCCAGGTCTCTTCTTCGACATGCAGAATGGCCTTGTGTAGGAACAGATACTCAACTGCTTCATCCCCTTCAACTGGGTGATCGGCTAGGAACTCCGCTACCGCTCTCCCTTTCATTGACTTGCGCGTCATGTACTTCAGATCAAATTCGGAAAGCAAAAGCAACCAACGGGCTAGCTTACCCGTAAGTGCCGGTTTCTCGAAGAGATATTTGATGGGATCTAATCTCGAAACCAGTATTACAGAGTGAGCTAATAGGTAGTGCCTCAGCTTCCTGGTAGCCCATACCAAGGCCAGACAAGCCTTCTCCAGCGGAGTGTAGCGGGTCTCGTAATCCAGCATTTTCTTGCTCAGGTAGTAGATAGCCTTCTCCACTTTGTCCTCAGACTCCTGTGCAAGTATGCAGCCCATTGTAGTTTCAGTCACTAATAGGTACAGAATCAACAGTTTCCCCGGCTCAGGCGGTGACAACTCATGTGGGTTCTGTAAATATTGCTTGATCTGCTCGAAAGCAACTTGGCATCGGTTGTCCCATTAGAACTTCTTTCCTTTCTTCAGGAGACCAAAGAGTGGTTCACAAGTCAAGGTTAATTTTGCAATAAACCATCTTAGAAATTACACTTTACCCAGAAAGCCTTGCACCTCCTTTTTAGTCCTCGATGGTGGCATTTCTAAGATGGCCTTGATTTTGGAAGGGTCGACTTCAATGCCCCTTTGTGTGATCAAGAACCCTAGCATTTTCCCTGCTGTAACACCAAATGTACATTTCTGAGGATTCAGCCATAACCGATACTCTCTGATCCTTTGGAAGAATTTCCGTAAGGCGGTGTAGTGGCCCTCTCTTTCCTTGGACTTGACAATCATGTCGTCCACGTACACCTCAACCTCTTTATGGATCATGTCGTGCAAAATTGTGGTCGCAGCCTGTTGATACGTAGCCCCAGCGTTCTTCAGCCCAAATGGCATCACCCTATAACAATAGGTTCCCCACGGGGTAGTGAAAGCAGTCTTCTCCCGGTCTTCGGGTGCCATCAAAATCTGATTGTAGCCTGAAAACTTGTCCATGAATGAGAGCAGCACATGCCCAGCAGTGAAGTCCACTAATTCGTCGATATGCGGTAGAGGAAAGTCGTCCTTCGGACTGGCTTTGTTCAAATCCCTGAAGTCCATACATACCCGAATTCTACCATCCTTCTTTGGCACCGGAACTATATTGGCCAACCAAGTAGGGTATTCAGATACTAGCAGGAACCCTGCGTCAATCTGCTTGGTGACCTCTTCTTTGATCTTCAGAGCCCAGTCCGGGTGGATCCTTCGGAGCTTCTGCTTAACAGGTCGGGCCTCTGGGTCAAGAGGGATCCTGTGCTATACAATCTCAGGATCGATTCTAGGCATGTCTTTGTAGGACCACGCGAAAACATCTTTGAAATCTTTTAATAAAGCGACTAAGCGCTCGCGTTCCTCAGAAGACAGCGTGGACCGATCTGGACCAGTCGCGGGTCCTTCCCAGTACCAACATTAATTGTGGTGATTTCATCAACCAAGGGTTTTACAAACCTCTCCTACTCTTGATCAAGCAAATATTGCAAAACTGGAGGAATTTCGTCCTCGTCATTTTCATCAAAATTTTGAAAGTCTTGATTAATGCAATAAATTAAAGGCATAGAAAAGTACTCGGAAGCCACAGCCGTACCATTCTCATTAATAACATCCAGTTCGCCTGATTCATCTATTACAACAGACTCAAAGGAAAAAGAAAAAGACGACCTGGACAGGACAGTGGCATCCGAGTTGTCACCCTCAGGAATAGCGGACTCAGACTCAGACGAGCTGGAACCTGATTCTGACTCCATAGACTCGGTGGAATCAGATTCCGGCTCACTACCTGACCCGGTGCTGCTCGATAAAAAGCCTTTCTCGAATTGCCAGATGAGGGAGGGTGCGATGGATGCATTCAGAATGTTTGAAGATGGGCTCACAGCCGCTTCATTCCCGATCATGGAAACTGAGAAGTTATCCCCCAAGCACTCCTGTACGATCAGAGGATCTGAGAGTAGACAAGCCAGTGCTACCCCCATCTCAATTTCTGTGCTCTTGGAATCCTCCTCCTTGCATTGCTCAGCCTCAGCTGGTGGGTCTGTCTGCTCTTCGGCAACGTCATCCCCGGACAATTGCAAGTTAAAGAAAATCTCAAACCCCAGCAAGCGCCGCCTCTCTGCATTTAGCCATGGCTTTAGAAAGCCGCAGGACAGGAAGTCTTCCCCCTCCCGGACAAAGCGTCCGTTCAGGGTCCCCTGGATAGGTCGGTGCATCAACTCATAATGCTTCCCGGCCTGCTTGGCTTTGGCTCTTCTGGCCATCTCTTTTTCTTTCCTTGCCCAATCCTCTTTGGTAGGCAGATAACCTAGGCCAAAGGTATATGGGTTGTGCGGCACTTCGGCCGATGTTGCAACGTCTTTCCGGCCACTTCATCCTAATCCCATCTCGAGGATGTGCTGAAGCTTGTTCATAAGGTAGACAGACTGTGTGCTGACGTATAGCCCCTCATCAATAGCTAGGATATTCTGTACAACCCGGGCCTCAGCTAGGGTGAACCCTGACAAAAACACATCCTCCGCGCCATGCTCAATCTCCAGAACTGGTGCAGAAACCTCTGGCAGCGGATGGATTGAAGAATTCCCAAAAACGATCACCACCCCCTTCTCATGGGGGTACTTTAGCATTTGATGCAAGGTGGAAGAGACGGCCTTCACCTGGTGTAGCCACGGCCGCCCTAGGAGTAGATTGAAGGTTACGGGAATGTCCAAGACATGAAAATCAATATCCTGTTACCCTGGACCAACCTGAGTCCGAATCTGTACAGTCCCCATCACCTCTCGGCTGGTATTATCGTAGGCCCGTATCACCGGGCAGTAGGCACAAAATCCGCGGGCTTCAACCCGATAGCATATGCCGTCCTCGACGGACACGTTGATAGCAGATTCTGTGTCAACAAGGACCACCGGTATCCATTTCTCTCTACACTCAACAGAGATGTAGAGCGGTTTGTTATGATCTGAGCCCTCAGGCGGCAGTTCCTTGTCAGTGAAAGTCAATGTCGGGGAAGCTCCTCCCGGGAAAACCAGCCCTACCAACTGTTTGGGCGTGGTATCGATTGAAAGTTTAGCCTTGTCCATTGCAGAAAGGACAGCTTGTCTGTGGACTCTTGAGGCCATAAGCAGTCCCTAGATGGAGATGTCTGCTTGGATTTTCTTAAGTTGTTTCAGTACAGCCTCCTCCTCGAGCAGTTTTTCTTTCTGCTTCTCCACTTCTTTGTCCTGCCCGGACGCCTCTGGTTGATCCAAATGTGAGGGCTTGAAATACAGCCCACTCCTAGTCATGTGGTCAACCTCCTCAACGTACCAGGTGTCATCCTGTTGGTTCTGCCCCCAATCCTCATCAGTGTGAGTTGTCGTCTTCCCACCACATACCATCGGCAACCGACAGACAGCTGTTCGGTTCCGTTGCAACTGTTCCTGTGCGCACAACACATTCCGTCCCCACAGGGGCTTTAGCCTTTCTAGCCCTCTCAAGATCCTCGATCTTTTCCTGCTCAAACTACTTCAGCGCAGCCTCCTGTTCAGCGCCCACTATACTCAAACTGCCCGGATCCCGAGCAAAATTCTTAACATCGGTGCTCTCCGACGATTTCTCCTGATTCTCGACCATTCCGGCCACTACTGATGTCCTCGTTTCTGACGGTCCCTGTTCTGGTTGAGGTGTCTCAACAACATCTGGCTCGTCGCTGAGCCACCCAGTAGTTTCTGCTGACCCATCCAGATGAAACCAGTTAACAGTCACGTCCCCTAGATCCTATTCATTGAAGAATTGAAGGTTGGCAATATCCTCTTCCAGCTTTGCTAGGTCATCTAACCCCTGACTAGGTCCATCTTCCCGAACCACACTGATCTCTGCCCCAACCGGCAATTCTACAATCGGCTTAACTTGGCTTGTTGTTGTGATGTAACCACTCGGGTTGTACGCAAAGCTCCCAGACCCCTCAGGCTTTGAATCATCAGTCCCATCTGCCTCCAATGTCATCCTGATTCTGTCTTTGACAGTCACCACCACCGATTCAGGTTGGGTTTGGGAGGTGCTCAACATACACAAGTCCGTGCTGTCCGGGATGAACACCTCGGGCTTGGGTAGGTGGGAGGGTGTGATATATATGCTAGGGTCGTCTAACACAACCCCAGTTTGGATCAGGTTGATGCGTTTAGGCGGTGGAGCTTGGTTATGTGGTGGGAGAGGGTTGGTTGTGACATTTGGTTTTTCTGGAGGTGCGATCACCCTATTGTCAATGAGATCCTGGATCTCATGACGTAGTCTATAGCACTGGTCGGTGTCGTGACCATGCTATTGGTGAAAGGCACAGTATTTGGCTGGGTTATGGGAAGCAGGAAGTTCGTCTGGTAATGACCGCAGCTCTAGGGGCTTCAAATACCCTTTCCTGATTAGAACCCCCAAAGCTTTGGACAGGGACATGTATAGTGGAGTAAAGGTTCTCTGGTCTCGGGGTGGATATCTGGCTGTTTGTGAGCTGGTTCCGGACGCACCGGTGAATGGGGTGGCTGTTTTTGGTGTGGTGGTGGTGACCATGCCCACATCGGAAGTTCTGGCAGCTGCAGCACTACTCGTGGCTGCTTTCAAACTGTGGGTAAACACCCTCTTGGGCTGCTCTCTTTCATGGTCAATCAGACCCTGCTTCATGGTGTCCTCAATCTGTACCCGATCTCGTGTAAATACGCAAAGGTAGGGAGGGGTAAGACGATCATCTTTTGCATCAGTTTGGGTTGGAGGTTGCGCACAACCATCCGTATTTGATCCTTCTCGACCGGCCTGGTGGTCATCATAGAAGCTTTGGCTCTCCACCGGGTTACAAAGTTAGAGAAGCCCTCCTTCGGCTCCTATCTAGTTGTCTCGAGATCACGAGTTGTGATCTCGATCTGCTTATTGTATGAATATTGGGCGACGAAGGCCTCGGCCATCTCCTCCCAACTCCTTTTGATAGAATCTTCCAACTTCGCGTACCAGATGGCCGCAACATCCGACAGGGTCAGGCCGAAGAGGGAAAGCTTTTGCAATCTGGAGAGGCCCATCGGCCTTAGGATATTCGAGAACAGCCGCAGATGTACCATGGGATCTCCAGAACCGTCAAAATGGTCTATATGCGGCATCTTGAACCGGTCTGGCAATGTCACCGCTGAGTCGGTGTATCCATCGTCTATGTTCGGAATGGAATTGACCCCCTGGGCCCGTTTAAATAGCTTTTCAAGCTTACTCATCTTCAGAGCGGTTGGGTCCATCTCAAATTCAAACGGTGTACCTGTTGAGAATGCCGGTGTCTTTGAAATCTGCGGTAGAACTGGTGGTGGAACTGGTTCTGTTGGAACGTCCGTATCTTCCTGGACGTTTGTAGTATCCCCGAGTAGTGGAACTCTAGGTGGGGGTGGAGGTGGATGCGAAGCAGATGCTCCGGCTTGTTGTGGTTGCTGCTATTGCTGAAGTCTGGCAATCAGCTCTGTCTGTTGAGCCATAACCTCTGCCTGACGCGCGGCAAACTCTGCCTGGTGGGCAGCATCCCGCTGCATGGCTTGCATAGTCTCTTGGAGCTGGCACATCATGTCCTCCATATTGGCCGTGAGGAGCTAATCTGACTGAACAATAGGTATATCTCTCTCTGCGGTAGAAACGGAACCCTCAGCCCGATTACACACTGGTGGGGTGGATAAGGACCACTAATCTGGTAACCGCTGTACTGATGAACTGCGCCTGACCTCCGTCTAACAACCGGGGGTAATGAAAGGAACACTGGTTGTTCGTCTATCAGATCCTCGGATCGATGAAGTCTTCGACCTCTGATAAAAAGTGCTTGGGGAATATCTGCCTGGTTAGAAGCAATGATGCTAAACTACCTTGCAAAAAGATAAATAAAGCATAATAAGGAAACATATAACCAGAAAAATGGACAACATAACGGCTTAAATAAACACAACACACAGTTGATATTTGTAAGCTAAACACACTGTTCTCAACATTGATCACTGTTCCCAAATCACTGCCTCAAATCTGATACCCTCAGGTAAAACTGATTCCCCTGATACTGATGCCCGCAGGCCTGATACCCAGACTTGCAAACTGATACATGCATTCCTATAGAGACACACTCTAAAAGCACATAGCAAGCAAGTGAGAGCCAAAACACCCCTATGTTGGGGTAGGGTTTCCCTGTCCTATCTTGTCAGGAGCTAGGGTTTCACTATGCACACAGCGGTTTTAAACAACCTACAATCGGATAAGCAACCTGTCCTAGCTTGGAATGGTCACTACAGTTTCCGATATGTAACTAGGTCGAATGGTCAAAAGGGTGCCTCGGTAAAAACCGAGGTTTGTGTTCCCATCGTGACAGAGCTCGTAACCGGTCAGCCTTATGGCACGCAGCCTCTGGCAAACCGTTCAGGAATAGTAGATGGCAAACACGGTGTCCTAGGCGCATCAATGCAAATGTAATGCAAAGAGACACATAAGTGTAAACAAAACAAGATATCACGAGTTCGAGTGAAGTTCTCTAAATCCCCAGCGGAGTCGCCAGAAACTGTAGACCGCCCGAACTCCGCTCCGCGCACGAGGGCGCGAATCGTGGTTCTAGCTACTACAGTTCAGACTCCTGTCACGGTTCTGAATCTAATCTCACAAAATGCAATGTAAGACTGATAAATCACCAAAGAGTCCAAATCCAGCAAATCGTTTTGGAAAATTGATTTTAATCAAAAAGCGCCAAACATGGACTGCTTTGCTAGATTTCAGAGTCGCCACCTAAATGTTTTGTTTTGGGGAAACTTAGGAAACCCTGACTCGTGCCTAAGGCCACATGTCCGTCATCACCAAAGTTGCCTCGGCTCGGGAACTTGGGTACGAGAGGGGAAGGTCCTGAAATAAGCACCCCCGCTCGCCCGATCAAAGGATCGGCCTCTACTAATCATGATATGTTGTTTTGAAAACACATGTTCTTATCCCGATTATTAATCTAGAATTACTATGTGATGCGCACAGCATATCAAGTATAGACTCAATCACAAGAATTGAAGCAAAACATCTCATGTTTGCTTTTCGAAAATGGTTTGAAGTTGCTACTCGCAAGTAGGCTAAGACGCGGATTTGCCACCCTCAAGTGGGCTTAGAAAACAACATGATTTTGCCACTCCGAGTGGGCTTAAAACGCACATTTTGATGAATTGTTCCAATTCAAGCAATGGAGCCTTCATCCACAGGCATTCATGCAATCATATCATTCAAGCAAATAGCCTCATGGTAAGCATGCTGTCATGGCAACACTTACACGCATGGAAGGATGCTAAAGCATAAACACTCACAGTGTACTCTAAGCCAAAACAGAAGCTAGTTAGTAATCAATGCATGATCCTAGCTATGTCAACAATGCCTAATGCAACACATGCAAAAATGCAACTAAGATAGGCTCGGCTATCTAGAATGGCATATGAATGCAACACTTGATAACATGCTTTGAAACACGTATTCAAGTAGGTATTGAAATACAATGCAGTTTGAATGATGCGCCGAGCCTGGTGCATGCAAGATAGATGGATGAATGCAAACATGCGAAGCATAAGTATTCTAATTGAAACATGCCCTAAAACTAACCATCAAAAGCTGATAAGTAAAAGGGAGAAAGAAATGGGGTTGGAAGACATGCATCGCACACACGCACACTTATTACAAAATTTGCCCTCTCGATGGAGGGTCCGAATAATAAGCTAACTAGCTACGCTAATTAAACTAATTATTACACAACCGAATTAAAACAAATAGCTATACTAAGCTAGTTGAGATATTACACAACAAATTGAATGACTAATCACGCAAACTAATCATAAGCAGTGAAATGGTCTCGCGGGCAAGGAAGAGATGCATGCTCGGTCGGTTTTGCTCGGAAATCCACTGTCGTGCCTCATGATGCCTCTGTTTGCACTGTTTTGGACTTCTGAACATTGTGCCAACTTCCAAGATGCTTCTGATCCACCTTATGGACATGCTGAGGGGTGGTCGGCCAAGAGGAATGGCCATCAACCAAAGTTAATGGCTATCGGCCAATTGTGATAGCCGATCAGCAGATTAGATGGCCGGTCGGCAGCTCTGATGGCCGGTCGGCCACTGCTTCTTGCAATTTCCCCTTTTGCTGCAACAGAGCACTAACAGAGACATGACAGTGTATTTGCAAGAAAATGTGTGTGCAACTATACTCCTTATTATGTCTTAAGCTCAAAGGAGTGTAATGCTCGACTCTCGAGCCACCAATCACGCATCTCAATGCATGATGGCCAAAGAGGCCGAGTTGCACAAATCAATGTCAATGAATACACACAAATAACACATAAGACTCGATGAACCTCCACCTTATCATGCATGATCAAAGGTGTCGGTGACCTAAGGAATGAGGCACGTTTCATCACTTTGAGTATGAAACGTGCGACATTCCTCGTGTTTGGATTGATGTCCAACCCAAACACAATGCAATGCACACAACATGCAAACAACATGAACATGGCAAGGGCTATGTAATGCAACACTCAATGGACCAAACCAATCTCAAACAAGCTTCATGCATGCCAAGACAATGGCCAAAACATGCTGAAAATGAAGTCCAAGAACAAATATAAGCATGCATACACATTGGTTCACAAACAAGACATGAAGACACAACTCTCAAACACATTGAAGGAGTGGAAAATGTGAGAGTGTGGCAATGAAATATGCTCTGAAATCATGTAAGGAATGATGCCAAATCATGCACATAACATAAGCATAGCATGCTAGGAGGCTCAAAGCTTAAAGCTAGCAAAGGGACTTGTACCAAGGCCATATCAAGCAAGCCTCAAAGAGCCAAGATGACTCAAAACAGTCCCAAGGCAGGTCAAAACAATGCCAAAAACATGCTTGAATATAGCCAACACAAGCTAGAATTAAAGGCATGAAGCATGAAGCATACTAGGCCAATAAAGAGGATTACACTATACCTATCAAAACCAAGCATGAGATGACTTCACCAACTAAAATCAGAGTTGTAACATGGCAAAATAAGGCCAAATACACACTGAAATGGTAGCCCAAAAACTTAGACCAAATGGCATACACATTGGCTCATACTTAAGTGTAGACACCCCATTTTTGACCGTCCTCAAGACTTGGACGTCATCGTTTGAACACTCGATGATCATCTATGCTCGTGTTCATTTTGAGTTCCTGAAGGTCTCGGCTGCGCGCCTTGCCTTAAGATCTCTCAACTTGACTGTTTTGTGCTTGGTTGTGGACCAAGGACTTGTGGTTTTACTTCTGAGGGAAGAGGGTGGCTTGTTGACCATCCCCTTAACCCATCGGCTAAGGCATGATGCCATCGGCCATGTTTTCTTTCCATCGGCCAAAAGTGGTGGCCGATCGGCACTCTTTTTGGTCGATCGACCATTTTTTTGAGCCGAGACCTTTCCATCTGCTTTTTGCAGATATTTTGTGCCAGTTGTGACAACTGGTATGCACATTTCTTATCCTCCATACACGTGTATGGAGGGATTTGTTTCAAGACTCAAGCTTGTTGAACAAGCTTGAGAATTGAAATTCTATAAGAAGGGAGCCTCCCCTCCCTTTCCAGAGGTTCTGAAAATTGCATATAGAAGTTCTATATCTCTCTCTCTATATATATATATATTTTACCTCTCTCTCTCCCTTTGCTCGTGTTTGTGCCCAAAAGTATGATTTCTTCATACTATTGCACACAAACACCTAGCAATACACCATCCTTTGGTTGCTAAGATCCTTAGGAGTTGGTTTTGGTGTTCTTGGGTGGGTTTGAACTCAGGAAAGTTGCTGGAGTAGTGTTCTTGAAGGTGTTCTTCAAGGGTGAGTAAACTACCTTTTAATCCCCCATTCTTGCTTAAGCTTTTAGACCTATTTACATATTGTTTTAAGCTTAACTCTAAACTACAAAAAGTTCTAATTTTTCATGTTTGAGATGATTGTTTAAGGTCACTTTTTGGTTGGGGGTAGTCTACCCCCCTCTTAGGCCTTGTTTGGCCTCATTTTGTGCCTTTCCTTTTGAGCCTCGGAACCTTCTTGTTTTGACCTTCTCACCACTGAAATCCAGAGGATTTTTAGTGGTGGAGAAGTGGTTTTGGAGTCTTGAATAGGAGAGGGACACCCCCCCTCTCCTTGTGTCTCATATGCTAGTATATATGGCTCATATTGGTAATATGTTTGCTTAGCATGCTTTGGCTTCATTTCAGCAAGTATTTGATGTTATTTTTCCATGCTCTACCTCTATTTTAAGTTGGTTTGATGGCCTCTTACATGCTTCATATACTTGTCTTGCAATCCCCTCATTCGCCTTAACATGCATCATGCATTTAGACCATCATTCTTGCATATTTTGGCTCAGCTCAAAAGAGTTTTTAGTCATGTTTTATCATGCTCTAGCTCTGATTTGCATTGTCTTGGTCATGCATGCATTGTTTTGTATAGCCATGGTTCAATCTAGCTTGTTAGCTTTGAGTGTCCAAGTCATTAGCATGCATTGCTTAGACTATTTTCATGATTTGGCATAATTTCATATGTGATTTCAGTCTATGTGGTGTAGCCATATACTTGCATTTGTCACCTTTTCCATGCTTTGAGGGTTTGGTGTTTTATGCCTCAAGAGCGCATCATTGTGTATGCCACCATGCTTAGGCATTTGGGATGCCATCTAAGTGGGTTTTGGGGCTTATTTTGACATGTCATAACTCTGATTTTTATTGGTTAAGTCATGCCATGTTTGGTTGTAATAGGTGTAGTGTAACACCTCTTTGTTAGCCTTGCATGCTTCATGCTTTTGGACCCTTGTTCTAGTTTGTGTAGGCTAGGTTCAAGCTTATTTTGGCCTCATCTTGACCTGCCTTAGGACTGTTTTGATTGCCCTTGGCCCTTTGGGGCTTGCTTTGTATAGCCTTGGTACAAGCTCCTTGGCTAGCCTTAAGCAGTGAGCTTTCTTGCATGCTATGCTTGACTTGCGTTCATGATTTAGCATCATTCCTCACATGATTTCAGAGCTTATTGCATTGCTACATTATCATGTTTGTCACCCCTTGCTCATGTTTGAGGGTTGTGTCCTTGTGCCTAAGTGATAGGCCAATTGGCATGCATGCTTGTTTTGCATTTCATTCCATCAATTTCTTAGCATTTTGGCCATTGTTCTTGGTATGGTTGAGGCCTATCCATTTTCAGTATAAGTCCATGGATCATGCGGTTTATGTGTTGTTGCATGCTTATCGCATTGTGTTTGGTTTAGGGTGTCAAACACGAGGACCGAGAGACGTTTTGTACTTGAAGTGACGAAACGTGCCTCAATCCTCGGTCGCCGACACTCTTGATCCAACATGATAGGGTCTGAGGCATTCATGTGTTTTTGTGCATTCATTCCATATTGATTTGTGCAATTCGGCTTCTTTGGCCATCATGCATCAAAATGCGTGATTGATGGCTCGAGAGTCGAACACTACACTCCTTTAAGTCTCAAACATGATAAGAGGTGTAGTTGCACAACATTTTCTTGCAAATGTATTGCCATGCCCTTGCTTGTCCTCTGTTGCAGCAAAAGGAGTAGTCTGCAGGAAAGGATAGCCGATCGACTATCTGCAGTGCCGATCGGCTAAAAATCTTTGGCCGATGGATTCATAAGTGGTCGATGACCCATTTCCCTTGGCCGATGGCCTCTCAGCATGTCCATAAAGTGTTTCAGAAGCATCACAAGAATTTTCACAGTCTTCAGAGGTGCAGAACAGTGGAAACAGAGGCAACATGAGGCATGGCAACGGGTTTCCGAGCGAGGCAATCAAGCATGCATCATTCAATCATTCCGAGGCAGAGCTGTGGCAGCCTCTTTAGTTTCATACTTAGTCTGTTTTGTAACTTAATTAATTTGCTTAATTAGTTAAGAGTTTTGTAATAATTAATTTGCTAGGGTAGTTAGTTAATTAGTTGATTTGTATTATTTATTCGAACCCTTCGTCGAGAGGGCGAATTTTGTAATAAGTGTGCGTCAGTGTGTGAATGTCTTCCAACCCCATGTCTTTCTCCCTTTTACTTAACCGCTTACGATGGTTAGTTCTAGGTCATATTTTGATTAGCATCCTTATGCTTGCATGTTTGCATTCATTCATTTGTCTTGCATGCACCGGGCTCGGCGCATCATACTAACTGCATTGTATTCAATTCCGATTTGAATACATGGTTATCAAGTTGCATTTCATATGACATCTTAGAATAACCGAGCCTATTTCTAGTTTCACTTTGCATGTGTTGCATTAGCTATCTCAACATAACTAGGATCATGCATGATTACTAACTAGTTGATTGTTTTGGCACGGAGTACTAGGTAAGCTTTCATACTTTAGCATCTTGCATGTGTGTTATTGATTGCTATGACAGCATGCTTGCCATGAGGCTAACTGCTTAAGTGTTTAACTGCTTGAATGCCTGTAGGTGAAGGTTGGATTACTTGAATTGGAACAATTCATCGAAATGCGAGTTTTAAGCCCACTTGAGAGTGTTCTAAGCCCACTTAAGGGTGGCAAATCCACGTCTTAGCCTACTTGCGAGTAGCACCTTCAAACCATTTTCAAGCAAACATGAGATGTTTTGTTCCAACTTAGGCGATCTAGTCTATACTTGTGTGTTGTGCGCATCACATAGTAAAGCTAGCTAATAAACCGGAATAAGGACACATGTGTTTTCAAAAACAAAATATTATGCTTAGTACAGGCTGATCTTTGATCGGGCGAACGGGGGTGCTCATTGCATAACCTTCCCCTCTCGTACCCAAGTTCCCGAGCCGAGGCAACTTTGGTGATGACGGACACGTGGCTTTAGGCACGAGTCAGGGTTTCCTAAATTTCCCCAAAATAAAATATTTAGGTGGCGACTCTGTATCTGGCAAAGCAGTCCATGTTTGGCACTTCTTTACAAAAATCAGTTTTCCAAAACGATTTGCCGGATTTGGACTCTTTGGTGATTTATCGGTCTCGCATGGCACTTTGCGAGATTAGATTCAGAACCGTGACATTTGAGTCTGAACTGTAGTATGCTAATGAACAAAACGGATTTCGCGCCCAATTCACGCGCGAAGCCGGGACGTTCGAGCACGTCTACATTAAGGCATAAAGCACCGACCCTCCAAAGCATTGAAAGAGTGAAAGATGTGAGGGCATGACACTGAAACATGCTCTGAAATCACATATCAAATGATGCTAAATCATGCAAATAGCCCAAGTAATACATGCTAGTGACTTGAATACTCAAAGCTAGTGAGCAAGAATGAACTATGGCTATACAAAGCAAGGCATGCATGACCTAAAACACTTAAATCAGACCTAGAGCATGCTAAAACATGGCCAAAAGCTTACTGGAGTGGAGCCAAAAACATGCTAAAATGATGGCTTAAAGCACAAAGCATGTTAGGCTCTCAAGGAGGATTGCACTACAAGTATATGAAACATGCAACAAGTGGTCAAACCAACCCAAAATAGAGCTAAAGCATGCTGAAATAAGGTCAAAGACATGCTAAGATGGAGCCAAAACATGCTAGAAAGACATGCTACTTTGATGAGCCAACAAGTCAAGCAACCAAGACACAAGGAGAGGGGATAACCCCCTCCTATTTGGGACTTCAAAACACACTTTCCACCACTGAAATTCCTCTGAGTTTCATTGGTGAGAAGGCCAAAAAGAGGTGGTCCCAATAGCTTAAAAGGATAGCACAAAACAAAGCCAAACAAGGCACAAAAGGGGGTAGCCCACCCCCAACACCAAAGAGGCCTTAAACAAACACTTTAAGCACTTAAAATCAGAACTTTTTTCAGTTGAAAGCAAGGCCTAAAAGGCCTAAAACGGTATGCAAACGGGGGGCCAAACACTTAAGAAAAACAAGGCTTAAAAGGGGTAACAACTCACCCTTGAAGAACCATAGCAAACCAGCACTTCTGAGCCAAAGAAAACAAACTTTGAGAGTCCAAACAAGGTCCTCTAGTACCTCAGCAACAAAGCAATGGTGCTTTACTAGGTGTTGTAGTGCAAAAGTGAAGACAAAACACACTTTTAAGCAATATAGAGAGAGAAAGAGCGGGAAATATAGAGAGATATATGTTTTGTATATCAAATTTTCAGAACCTCTAGAAAGGGAGAGGGGCCTCCCCTCTTATAGAAATCCAAGTCTCAAGCTTGTTGAACAAGCTTGAGGCTTGGTTCAATCCTTCCATACACGTGTATAGGGGATGAGTTCTGTGCTCACTAGCTGGCACAACTGGCAAAGAAATATCTGCAAAAGCAAATAAAAAGGCCTCGGCCAACAAACATGGCCGACCGGCCAAAAAGGGTGCCGACCGGCCAAATATGGTGCCGATGGAAAGAAGGAAAGGCCGATAGGCATGAGGCTTGGCCGATAGGTTGTAGGGCTGGCTAACAAGCCACCCTTTTCCCTCAGAAACAAAACCACAAGTTGAGAGGTTCTAAGGCAAAGCGCGCAGCCGAGACCTTCAGGAACTCAAAACGAACACGAGCATGGATGATCATCGACTATTCAAATGATGACGTCCAAGTCTTAAGGATGGTCAAAAATGGGGTGTCTACAGTCATGGGTAGGATAGTTTTTCTCATGTGTTTTTAACTGCCACGAGCCATAGGTTACTACCTTTCCTTATTGCATCAAAACACAACCCAAACCTTTTTGTGAGACATCATAATACACCAAATAGCCCAAACCCCTCTTCGAAATAATCAAAACTGGAGCAGTGGTAAGTCTAACCTTAAGCTCTTGAAAAGATTTCTCATAAGTCTCACTCTACATAAACTTGATTCCTTTCCTCGTCAGTGTAGTCAATGGTGAGGCTAGTTTAGAGAAATCCTTTACAAATCTACGATAGTATCCGGCTAACCCCAAGAAACTACGGACCTCAAAAGCATTCTTAGGTGGTTCCTAATCTTGCATTGCCTCTATCTTGGATGAATCTACAGTCACCCCTTCCCCGGACACAATATAGCCTAAGAATTTAACTTACTTAAGCCAGAATTCACATTTTCCAAACTTAGTATACAGTTTGTGGGCTCTAAGTAACTCAAGCACCACTCGTAAGTGTTCCTCGTGCTCCTCAAAGGGTGAGTAAATCAGGATATCATCCACAAAGACGACCACAAAACGGTTTAGGAACTCACGGAAGATCTGGTTCATCAAATCCATAAACACAGTTGGTGCATTGGTTAGCTCAAAGGGCATCACTAGAAAGTCATAAGGCCATACCGCATACAGAGTGTCATCTTCGAGATGTCCTCCTCCATCACTCTCAACTGGTGATAACCCAATCTCAGGTCTATCTTAGAAAAGCAACAAGACCCTTCAACTGATCAAACAAATCATCTATACGAGGCATTGGGTACTTGTTCTTAATAGTTACGTTGTTCAACTTCTGGTAATCTATACAAAGTCACAACGCACCATCTTTCTTTTTGGAAAAAAGAGCCGGTGCTTCCCAAGGTGAAGTACTAGGAAGAATAAAATCCTTATCTAACAATTTTTGAAATTGAATCTTTAATTCACTCAACTCAGCAGGTGCAAACCTATACGGTGCCATAGAAATCGATGTCGTGCCAAGCAGTAAATTGATAGAGAACTTAATCTCTCGATGAGGTAGTAAACTGGTAAGATCATCCGGAAAAACATCCGGGTATTCACAAACTACTCTTGGAAACTTAGCTCAGACTTCACCACACTTAGTATTCAAGAAGTTAGCAAGAAAGCAACTAAGATCACTTTGTCCACGCGGATCATACACCGGTGATAAGACTCTATCAACCCGGTCTCCCAAGAAATAAAAGCAATCACCGCTCATGGTACATACAGTAACCCTCTGACGGTAGTAGTTTATAATAGCCCAATAGGATGACAACCAATCCATACCCAATATAACGTCAAAGCTAGACATATCAATCAATACAAATGCAAATGGAAGTCGGCGACCGGCAAACTCTATGTCATAACCCTGACACCCCTACTTTAAAACAATCTCACCACCAATAAGTGATTCTACATAGAGAGGAGATGCTACCTGAGCCAATTCTAACCCCAAAATTGATGCAAATGCAGACGAGATAAATGAATTGGATGCACCTATATCAATTAACACATTAGCAACTGAATTGCAGAACAAAAAGATACCTCTCACTATCGAAGAGGCTGGTACTAGATCTGGCATGGTAACAGGATATACACACCCTATAGGCCTCTGCTCAACCTACTCACTCCTCGGAGCATAAAGCTAATGCATTGACTGAGCTGAAGAGGCTCCCTGATTGGCCCTCGAGGTCTGTGTTGACTGTGCCGGCTGGTGGCTCTTTGTCTGTCTCGAACCAAAAGCACCAGGTGTGCCACCCAAATGAGGGCAAAATCTCTTCATGTGCCCTACCTGCCCACATTGATAACAAGTGAGCGGCTGCCCTCTTCCTTGACTTTAGCTCTGAGAACGAGTAGAAGACGATGCAGACCGTTGCCCTTCTCCTCTCTGCGAGCAAGCTGGAGACTTGTGGCCTAACTAGCCACACTTGTAACAAGTGAAATCTCCCTGACCACCTTTTCCAGAACCTGAACTCGGCACTGGAAAAGTGGACCTCGACTGAGCTCTCTGGAACTACTGTGGGGTAGGACCCCTCTGCCTTTTGGTATCCCCTTGAACATCCTGACTCCTTTTAGAGCCCCTCATCCTCTCCTTATCCATCTGCATCATGGTCTCAAGATGAGCTGCTGCCTCCACAAGGCGTCTGTAGTCTCTAATCATTGACCCGGCCATCTTAAACATGAGTTCGGTCCATAACCTCTTCTCAAACTCTAAACAACGGTGCTTCTCTGTTACCACTAACTTTGGTGCAAACCTAGAGAGGCTAGTAAATGTGGCCTCAAATTTGGCCACCGGTGTACTCAACTGCTTGAGCTTGGAGAATTGATCTCACAACTTCTCCCTAACTGTGGGAGGTAGAAACTTGTCTTGGAAGGCACTGACAAAAGCCTCCCAAGTCACCCCAATGCGCCCACACATATATTTCCACCATTGACCCGCATCTCCTTTCAGTTGGAAGATGCCAAGGTCACCCACAACTGGTCGTCCTCGATGCCAAGCATCTCGAACGTTTTCACTATCTGTTTTAGCCACTTATCTGCCTTCAATGGCTCTTTGGGATCACCCACAAACTCATCCGGATTCAACCGGAAAAACTCCCGCTTTAAGACAAACGACCCTGCATCAGCTACTTGGACCTGGACTAGATTCTCAGCTCTGAGAATGTCTATAGACTCCCGCAACGCTCCAACAATTTCGTAGGCCAAGGCACCCATGGCCTGTTGACCAACTGGTTCAGCCACATTGGCCTGACCAACTGTGGACACCCCATTTTTGATGGCTCGCAAGGCTCGAGCGCTTTGTCCAGTATACTCGATGATGAAAGTGGTATTGTGCGTGGTTCGAGGTCTTAATAAAGGGGTCGTGTTTAAGCTCTGAAACAATCCCAAACCTCCCATATTCCCATTGATTATACCCAAGAAATCCATTTTTTACACATTGTGCCACCCTGTGCTGAGGTTGAAGCAGAAAACAGGGAATGCATTGAGGCCCTGCCGTGCCTCATTGAGGGCCGGCCATAGATATTGAGGGCCGGCTAGGCCTTGGTAGCGAGAAACACTGTTTTGGGCGGGAGGCTGCCAACTATCCATTTTTGAAGATATTTATGATATTTCTGGCTCAAATTCTATAGAAACGACCATATACCTCTGTTTTGAGGGTTGAAGAATTTCAAGAAAGCCTATATATCACCTTGAGAGCTCCTTCTTCTCCTTCTTCTTGTGCAAGCAACACTTTGAGTTAACCTATCACCTTGAACCTATATTCATACACCATACACACCTTCATACCTTGGTCTAGGAACCTTAGTTGAGCCTTGAACACCATAATTCAAGCTTGAGAGTGTGTTGGAGCTTAGTTTGATCACAAACAAAAAGGTTACTCCTTTGAGAGGTATAAGCTTGCTATCTTCCCTCTTGCTTTCATTTCTTTCATTTGCTACCTAGTTCTTATTGTTTTCTGTTGTTTTGATCCTATTTTAAGTGTTTAAGTTTGGGTTTGAACAGCTACCAAAAGGGTAGAGAGAGTTTGGTCTTTCTACACCTTTACCTATAGCTCAAACCCTTATTTTTACACTCTTTTTCTTTGTTCTCTACACTGATTTTCAGAGTTTAAAAAAGGCTAAAAACTATGCTTTGAGGTTTCAAAAGTGGAGGGGTTAGCCACCTCTCCTTATTCTTGTTTACTAGCCTTGTTTCCTCTCTTTGTTGTTTAGCTTTTTTAGGCTCTTTTCATGCATTTTTAGCCACTATTTTTCATCATTTGAAGGCTGATTTAGGGCTGTTCTAAGTTGTTTAAATAGTTCATGCATTGATTAGCTTGGTTGTTGTCTCATAAATTTGCATACATAGCTTGTAGTATATTGTTCTAAGCTTTTCTTCAATTCATTTCCATGTTTAAGAACCTCATTTTAAATCAACTTACCATTCATCTCTTTTATTTGAGAGTTGTTTCAATCGGTTGACAGTTATTCAAAACGTGAACTAGTGATTTACGCTTAATGGCTTAATCTCTACAGAGGTTCATTACCAACGGTGTAGTCTCTCTTTCACGTTGAGAATCACCATTTCGATTGAGATATTTCTCACTTAATGGACGTAACAATCATCTTGGACTTAATGGATTAAAGGATGGTAAAACTAATGAATTCAGCTTAAAATGAACCAACTCACATAAAGAAAATGAGTTATCTTGCTTGGGGTTTGGCCGGACGTTATGCCGAATCCGTTGTGTCAAGAGTTGTCTAACATCAATTCATGATGTTTTGATGGATCTTGAAGCGTCTCTACCTCCTTCTTTGAGTTCACTCCATGATAGGAGGAAGGCGAGGTCGTTGTTCATTTCATTTATTGATTTTTGTCCAAGTTGTGCATCAAAATCATCAAGCAAACAATTTGCTCATTGATGGTTTTGGAAACAATTCTAACCTTCTCTCGAGGCTTTCCCATGACAGAGAAGTGTGAGAGAGACAAACAGAGTCCAAAACACTCTGTCTGCACTGTTTTCACTTCAGAGCACAAAACAGAATTTGGCATGAAATTGAGGCAGAACCGGCCTTCTTTAGGCTCGGCCGGGCTTCATTGAGGGCCGGCCGGTCCTCAATGTTTAGTCAACAGTGTATTTTTTGCAGAAAACAAAAAGCAGTGGTTGAAGGTGAAACAGAATGGTCTAGGTAGACAGTGCTATTCTTGGACGCTGCGCATGTGAACATCGTGCATCCTTATGCATCCTTGTTTGATGATTAAATTATTAGTTATTATTGTTGCAATTAATTATCATTATTGTAATTAATTATTATTATTATAATTAACCTTATTTATTTGTAATTGTTGTAGTTAATTAGCTTAAATAGTTAGTTTCCTTATCATGGTTACCCTTGTTGTAATAGCCTGGTTAGCTAGTTAATGCTTTAATTTATTCATTCAATTTTGTAATAAGTGGTTTAATTCGGACTTCAGACTTTGATTCTCACCCTTTGCACGAGGGCAATGTTATAATAAGTTGTATGTCTTCCAACCCCACGTCTTTCTCCCTTTTACTTACTTGCTTATGATGGTTAGTATAGGACATCAGGTTTCATTAGCATTCTTATGCTTTGCATCCATTGTCTTACATGCATCCAAGGTTCGGCTTATCACGCTAACCCGATATCAAATATTCAAATTCATTACCTGAATATGTGCTCTCTCGCATATCTTGAATGGAATCATATGCCATGCTCATAGCCAAGCTTGTAAAATACATAATGTGCGAGTTGCATTAGTCGTATTGCATTAATTAGGAACATGCATATTTTTCTAATTATTTTGCTTTGTTTTGGCTCAGAGTACTAGGTGAGTAATTTTATGTTTTAGCATCTTGCATTGAATGTTTGTGTTGCCATGTTAAAGAATGAATACCATGAGGCTAAGTGCTTAAATGATATAATTGTTTGAATGCCTGTGGATGAAGGCTAGTTGCTTGAATTGGGATGGTTTGATTAAATACCTATTTTAAGCCCACTTTTTCGAGTGGCAAATTCATAAACCAATTTCAAAACAAAACATGAGATCAAATTTTCCAATTATTGTAAACTAGTCTATACCTTGTGTGTGCATCACATAGTAATATAGCTAATAAATTGGAACAAGAACATATAATGTAAATGAGAATCACATCATGATTAGTAGAGGCCGATCTTTGATAGTGGGTGCTCAAATTCATGACCTTCCCCTCTTGTACCTAAGTTCCTGAGCCGAGACATTTTGGTGATGACGGACTAATGGCCTTTGGCACGAGTCTCGGGTTTTCTAAAATTTTCAAAAATATTTAAGTGGCGACTCTGAAATCTGGCAAACAATCCATTTTTGGCATTTGATTCAAAATATCGATTTTCTAAAAAGAATTGCCGAATTTGGACTCTTTTTGTGTTTTCACTATTTGATATTACACTCGTGAAATCAGATTCAGAACCATAGGTGGAGTCCGAACTGTAGGGCTATTCACCTTCCGAAAGGAGCGCCGAAAGTCGGGCTACACCAACCCTTCTTCCTGTGCTGAAATTTCATCTAGTAAAGGCACCTCATGCCTCCTAGGCCTACCATGCCTACCACCACAAAGTCCACGTCTTGACATCCTAATGAAGGTAACAGAATAAATTAGCACATTTACAAATGTGCCAAAGCCAACTCACTCGCGTCCTAAAGCAGTGGAGAATAGTAATTTACTCCTCATAAGCACATATTCATGTAAACATATACAAATTTCATTCTCGGATAATGACCGTCCCGCGGCGTTGCCAGAGTTCCAATTAGAAACAACAGTGATCAAGTGCTCTTCTAATAGGACATCTAGAAACCCTTAGACTCAATCAACATCCTAGAACTTAAATCCCATACCCACATAATCACATAGGCAAGTTATCATATAAGTACACATCGTTCATACTAAAGTCTTTATCAAGCAAGACAAGCCCATTTTGGTACTAACCACTTCCAAGTATCCAAAGTATTCAAATCTAGTAAGCTTTGATACCAAGTTGTAACGCCCCCAAAATAATTATACTAATCCAACTCCAAACACTAGTACAAAGGGATAGAGATGAAATAAGAAGCTTTCATTAATCAGAGTTAACATACAAAATGTGACACATGCGATATACATTCATAAATCGTTCATCCTGAATCTACAACATGTGTTACAAGACAAAATAAATAATGAAAGCTAAACAGATATTCATATGCCATAAAGGCTTACATCTTTCCAAGACCGCGCTTCAGTACAACAAAATGAGTCATAAGCCTAGTATAGATAAAGCCCTGGGCTTGTACAAAAAGAAAATACAAAATAAACAAAAGTAAGCCTTTAGTTCCACAATCCTCCCAAACTAAGTCCTTGGCAGAGACATAACACCAGCAACTAAAAATGGATTTTCCCAAGTAGGGTGAGCCAAAGCCCAGTAGAAATGTTCTAGCACAATATATGAATCTTAACAAAGATATAAGTATGATATACATATACAATGGCCACGATAAATCATTCGCATTCTTACAAGTTCATAATATGCGAAGTGTCATATCTCAATCCGTTTTATCTTAATTTATTTCATGACAATTCATTTCACTTCAATTCATGAGTCAAATCCATTGTTATCCAGACAACCTAACTAAGGCTACAACTCAGTGGTTCTCTAATCAATATAACCTTTATATAAACACTTCAATTTGCCATTTTATGAAATTTTCATCTGTTAGAATTGGCACCCATGTATAAGCGCGATTTTTCGGACTTTCACCCAAGATACATAGGCCAACTTAGTTTAATGGAGTCCATCCCCTTTCTCCTTTCAAACATGGAGTAGATCCTCTTTCTCTTCCCAAGCATCATACATATACAACGTATTAAAACACAGTCATATTCGATGACAACAGTTAAAAGATTAGTTTTAATTCACTTAATCCTCATGCAATTTCTACAACAATCGAAGCTATCCTCCACCGATAGCCTAAAACAGATATTTCTAAACAGATATACAATCTCCAAGACAGATAAATTATCCAAATTTCCATAGGTGAGAGATAATACACATCTAACTCCACTATTTATATAAACCTTCATCTAATTTCATATTTCCAATACCAATTTCATTGTTTATACAAAATAATTGTTTGAAGCATTTTAGGGCAAAACTCTATTTTCTTCCAAATCCAACCTATGTGCCAAATCAACCAATTTAACACAATACTTCCTCATATCTACACCCACAACCATTCTCAATACCTTCATTTGAAAACCCATCTTTTGATTTAAACTAAAACCCTAGGTTTGTCTAAAATCCTCCAAATCCTAACATTGATTTACACAACAAAAACTTAAGTTAAAAATCATAGGAGAGTGTAGAAAGTCCCTGCCTCAAGCTTAGAAGACCAATGCAACAATGGAGGAACTTTAAAGACGCTGAAACCAAATCTTGTTCTGACCAAAACAGAGCTCTAGAAGCGCTCTATCTTTTTCTTAAAGGCACTAGGGTAGAGAACCTAACAAATCTAGGTGAAAATGTAGAGAGAAGATGAGTTTTAGAGAGAAAAACTCAAGATCCAAGGTTTTGGAGTGTTTTAGAGAGAGAAAGGAATGAAAAAGTGATGTAAAATGTGGCTGTTATGAACTGATATACGCACAGTCCGCTCGAGCGCAATAAGTGATGCTCGAGTGTCAGACACAATAAATAGTTCCGCTCGAGCACAAAAAGTGACGCTCGAGCGTAGGATGCATACTCCAGTAGTTTTGCAGACGATAGACCAATGCTCGAGCGCAAAAAGGAACCGCTCGAGCTGAGCCCGCTCGAGCGTAGAATACACTCTCCCAGTAGTTTTGCAGACCTGCAAAAGTACTGAGAGTTCACAAAGCCTGCTTGAGCGCAAGAAGTGCCGCTCAAGTGGAGGAGCAAAATTTTGGGCAACAAGAGTTTAGAAACGAAGCTATTAACCTATCCCAAACGCAACAACACAATCCAATAGCCAAATTTAAGGAACTACAAGAGAGGCAAGATGTGAACAACAATATGAAATCGTGAAACCCGAGTCCAGAATACCAAATAGGTCAGGTCAAAACCAGAATCGCTATAATCTTTCTCCCTTAAAGAATTTCGTCCCCGAAATTTCAAATCAAGTTTTAAAACTAAGTTAAAACCGACTACAACCATAAAGATAATCATTTAATTCCCTCACCATAACCCATTCTCTGGTCATTTAATCCCATCAACATGATAAATGAATTCTCATTACTGAATACACAATTCATATTTCGAAACATATACAATGTTTATAATAAACTCGTATTTCCAAAACATAAACAACATATACAATGTTTTCATATTTCCAAAACATATACAATGTTTTTATATTTTATTAACATAACAACAATACAATACACGTTCAAACACAAACAAACAAATCCGGATACTTCTCATGGACTTCCAACTCACATTCCCAAGTTGCTTCCTCAACCCCGTGATGTTTCCACAGTACTTTAACCAAGGAAATTGTCTTGTCTTGCAAGACTTGGTCCCAAGTATCCAAGACTCTCACCGGTCTCTTTTCAAACAAGGCATCCTCATCTATCTCTAAGTTGGTCCAATCCAACACGTGCGATGGATCCGGCTCATACTTCCGAAGCATGCTAATATGAAACACATCATGAACCCTGGAAAGCTATGGCGGCAAGGCCAAACGATAACCTGTCTCTCCAATCAGCTCAAGGATCTCAAAAGGCCCAATAAATCGAGGGGACAACTTTCCACTCTTTCCAAATCTCATCAAACCTCTCCTAGGTGATATCTTTAAGAACAAATGGTCTCCCATATCAAAAGACAAAGGTCTCCTCCTATGAGTAAAACAACTCATTTTTTTTTTCTTTCTTTTCCCGTTGTGGGATTATCAAATAAAAGTTAGCTAATGGATATTTTATTAATTATTTAAAATTAAGAAAATCAAGAAAATTTGCATGAGATATTGAAACTCTCACAAAACTCCTCACTAAAAACACCCTTTTTCTTTATATAAGGAAAATGGTGTTTCTGACTCACAAGTCTTGTGGGATCTCCAATATCCCAAGCTTAATTTCTTAATTTTTTGATTTTTAAAAATTAAAAAAATTTCTATTGGCTATCTCTTATTGAAGAAAAAATAAAATAAAAATTAATCTCTTAATTTATGACTTTCAAATGGAAAGCACATCAAATCTAAAAAAATGGAAAATATACTAATCCATTTCAAAATTTAAATTTGAGGGTCACTAAATATAGAAAGTAATCTATTAATTTAAATTTAAAATTAACATAATATAAATTTAAAATTGTAATGATCTATCCATGATTTATAAGTTTTAAATACAAATCTATATATTATATAAGGAAAATGACTTTTTTAGTGAGAAGCCTCCTAGGAGCTCCAAACCATCAATCTAAAATTATTGAATTTTTAATTTACAAAATTATTGACTAATATATTTAATTAGTTATTAATTATTTTAGAAATAATAATTATTCTTTAATTTATGGGTTTCAAATGGAAATATAACAAAATATTTCATAATCTCCCCCATCATAATCTCTCTCACCAACTATCAAAAAATTAAAACATTTCTTTCTACTCTTTCTCTTCTTTTCCCAAACCATCTCTCTGTTAGAAAACCCTACCTACCTTACATAATTTCAATTTTTTTTTTTTTTTTAAATGTCATATGTAACTTGCTTATCCCTAATGAGGTTATATCATACAAGAGAACATTACACAATTTTTATTATTTTTTTCTAAGGTTGTTAAAGGTTAGTTAATATTTATTTTTTTTTTCTCACTCATTACATTTTATTTTTCAACAATACCATTTCCCCATTCTTTTACACCACATCACTTTCAATCTCTTTTTTCTTTCTTGAAGAATGATATATATATATATATATATATAAAAGCAAATGTAGTGGGTGTGCTCTTAGGCATCCAAATCTCTATTTTTAATTTCTTATAAAATCTATTAAAATTTGAAAAAATTATGTGGCACTTAAGTTTCAAAGTCACTCCTCTCCCATCACTTCCATTTAAAATAAAAATTATTTTTTGATAATTTAATAATATATGCTCTTAGAATCTATATATTATATATGAGAAAAGGAGTTGTAGGAGCTCTAATATCTCAAACTAAAATTTTTAATTTTTTGATTTTAAATAATTAAAAAAAATTTCTATTGGTTAGCTCTCATTCAAGCAAAAATAAAATAAAATAAAATAAATATATTTGATTTATGACTTTCAAGTGGAAAGTATATCAAATATATTAAATAAAAAAATAGAAGGTATACTAATCTATTTCAAAATTTAAATTTGAGGGGTACTAAATATGGAAAGCAATCATTAATTTAAATTTATAATTATAATGATCTGTCTCCTGATTTATAAGTTTTAAATAATAATCTATCCCATGAGTTATCTATATCTATATACTGTTATAATTGAAAAATATTGTCATCTTTATAAGTGTAAAAGTAGTAATTCTTTTTTATCATTTTTTAATTTTGTTTAATTTTTTTATTAATATGTGTCACAATCTGATTGGTCTATAAATTAATTTTATATTCTTAAATAAAATTTTAAATTTGAATTCTTCCTTAAATTATGTTACTATAATTGGAATAAGATCAATATTTATTTCCTAAATTCTGCATCATTTATTGAATTACAAAATAAAACTTTAAATTTAAATTCTTTTTTAAATTGTTACTATAATTAGAATGAGATCAATATTCACATGTGTTATACCGATGTATCATAATATTATTGGTCTAAATATAATATATTATTAAATTAAATATAAGTATTCAAATTATTATTCAATATGGAAAGTTTATATATATATATATTTTTTTGGTCTCTTTTGGTTCTAAATTTTATAACAAAAAATTTATATCCTTTTAAACTACAAAGACTTGAATAATAATTTTTTTTAATACAAATATATACATTTTTTAACAAAAGACAAAAATATTAAGAAAATGAATGACTTTTTTAGCACTTGATAAAGATGGTGGGTTCTTCTTTTTTTTTTTGGTCAATTGTCGATTAAACAAAATGAAAGCTACACGTGATAATTTATTGTTCATCTAGACTTTTTAGCACTTGCCAAACATGGTGGATCCTATTAATTTTGTTTTTAATGTTAATTGTCAATTAAACAAATTAAAATAATTTTTTTTTTTTTTGGCTTAAATTGCTAAAAAGTGACTTTTGTTACAACAAAATAGAAAGAAATGTTATTTTTCTATTCAAAATGATGGTTTGTGTATAGCGATTTTGGTTTTGACCCAACCCATTTGATTTTATGGACTTGGGTTTTATGATTTCTGAATGTTGTTCATGTCTTTTCCCCCTTATTCTTTCTTGAGTTTGGCTATTGGGTTGTATTGAGCATGTTTGGAACAGGTTGCTTGGTTTTCAAATCTTTTGTTGCCCAAGATTTTGCTCCTTCGCTCGAGCGGCACATCTTGCGCTCGGGTAGGTTTTGTGAACTCTTAGTACTTTTGCATGTCTATTAAAACTACTGGGAGTGTGCATTCTGAGCTCGAGCGGTAAAACTTATTGTATCTGACTCTCGAGCGTCACTTCTTACGCTAGAGCGGACTGTGCATATATCAGTTCGTAGCAGCACCTTTTTACATCACTTTTTCATATCTTTTTCTCTCAAAACCCTAGATTGGCACCCTCTCTCTCTAAAACCTACCTTCTCTCTACATTTTCACCTAGATCAAGTGGTTTCTTTACCCTACTCTCTTTGATAAAAAGGTAGAGCATCTCAAGGGATATATTTCTATCCGAATAGAGTTGTGTTTGAGCATCTTTGAAGTTTCCTCCTTGCTTTGCTCAACTTCTAGCTTTGAGGTAGGGACTTTCTACACTCTCTGATGATTTTTAACTTAGTTGTTTGTTGTTGTGTAAATAATGTTGGGATTTGGAGGATTTTAGACAAATCTAGAGTTTTGGTTTAAAATGAAAAGAGGGATTTTCAAATGAATGTATTGAAAATGGTTATGGATATAGATATGAAGATGTGTTGTGTTAAATTTGTTGATTTTGACACATGGGTTGGATTTGAAATAAAATGGAGTTTTGCCCTAAAATGTTTTAAATAATTATTTTGTATAAATAATGAAATTGGTATTAGGAATATGAAATTAGATGAATGTTTATATAAATGGTGGAGTTAGATGTGTATTATCTCTCACCTATGGAAATTTGGATAATTTATCTGTCTTGGAGATTGTATATCTGTTTAGAAATATCTATTTTGGGCAATCGGTGGAGGATAGCTACGATTGTTGTAGAAATTGCATGAGGATTAGGTGAATTAAAACTAATCTCTTAACTGTTGTCATTGAATATGACTGTGTTTTAGTATATTGTATATGTATGATATTTAGGAGAAGAAAGGGAATGTACTCCATGTTTGGGAGCAAAAAAGAGATGGACTGCATTGAATTAAGTTGGCCTGTGTGTCTAGGGTGAAAGTCCCTGCAAACTGTGCATATACATAGGTGTCGATTCCTGCGGGCGAAATTTTCGTAAAATGGCAAATTGAAGTGTTTGTGCAATGGTTGTATTGATTAGAGAACCACTGAGTTGTAACCTCAGTTAGGTCATCTGGATAACAATGGATTTGACTCATGAGTTGAGGTGAAATGAATTGACTTGAAATGAATTGAGATAAAATGGATTAAGATATAAAACTAGCATATTAGGATCTTGTAGAATATGAATGATTTTATCACAGACATTGTATATGGACATTATACTTATATCTTTGTTAAGATTCATATATTGTGTTAGATTGTTTCTACTGGGCTGTGGCTCACCATACTCGGGAAAAATTATTTTCAAGTGCTGGTGATATGCCTCCGCCAAGAACTTAGGTTGGAAGAATTGTAGAGCTAAAGGCTCAATTTCTGTTTATATTGTATTTATCTTTTTACAAGCCTAGGGCTTTATTTTTATGGAGCTTATGACTCATTTTGTTGTAACCAAGCACGGTCTTGGAAATATGTAAGCCTTTAGGGCATATGAATGTTGTATATCTTTCACTCTTTATTACGTCTTGTAACACGTGCTGTAGATTCAGGATGAACGATTTATGAATGTATATCGCATGTGCCACTTTTTGTGCATTAACTCTAATTAATGAAAGCTTCTTATTGTATCTATATCACTTTATATTGGTGTTTGGAGTTGGATGATTGTAATTATTTTGGGGGCATTACAACTTGGTATCAGAGCGTACCGGGTTTGAATACTTTGGGTACGTGGGAAGTGGTTCTTACCACAATGGGTTTCTCTCATTTGACAGAATGCTTATATGCTTGTAATGCTATGTGATAACATATTTATGTGATTATATGGGTATGGGATTTAATTTCTAGGATGTTGATTGAGTCTACGGGTTTCTAGGAGTCCTATTAGAAAAGCACTTAATCATTGCTGCTTCTAATTGGAACTCTAGTAATGTCGCAGGACGGTCATTATCCAGGAATGAAATTCATGTGTTTACGTAACTACGTACTTATGTGGAGTAAATTACTGTTGTCCACCGCTTTAGGACGTGAGTGAGTTAGCTTCGATACATTTGTAAATGTGCTAATCTCTTTTGTTACCTTTATTAGAATGTCAGGATGTGGATGTGGTGGTGGTAGACGTAATAGGCCTAGAAAGCATGAGGTGCCTTTATCGGATAAAATTCTGGCACAGGAAGAAGGGGTTGGTTAGGTCAATGTGGCTAAACCAGTTAGTCAATAGGCCATGGGTGCCTTGGCTCGTGAAATGGCCAGAGCGTTGCGGGAAGCTATGGACATTCTCGGGGCTGAGAATGAAGTCCAGGCCCAAGTAGCTGAGGTAGGGCCGTCTTTCTTGAAGCGGGAGTTTTTCCAGTCAAATTTGGATGAGTTTTTGGGTGATCCCAAGGAGCCACTAAAGGCGGATGAGTGGCTAGAGCAAATAGTGAAAGCGTTCGAGATGCTTGGCATTGAGGATGACTAGCTAAGAGTGACCTTGGCATCCTTCCAACTGAAGGGAGATGCAAGTCAGAGGTGGAAGTATGCGCGTAGGCGTATTGGGATGACTTGGGAGGCCTTTGTCAGTGCCTTCCAGGACAAGTTTCTACCTCCCATGGTTAGGGAGAAGTTGAGAGACCAGTTTTCCAAGTTGGTGTAATTGAACACTTCGGTAGCTAAGTTTGAGGCCACATTTACCAGCTTGTCGAGGTTTGCACTTGAATTCGTGTCAATTGAGGAGCGCCGTTGTTTAGAGTTCGAGAAGAGGTTGGGGACTGGGTTAATGTTCAAAGTGGCTGGTTGATGATTAGAGATTACGGACGCCTTATGGAGATGGCGGCTCATCTTGAGACCGTGATGTAGATGGTGGAGGAGAGGATGAGGGGCTCTAGGAGGAGTCAGGATATTCAAGGGGACAGTAAGAGGCAGAGTGGTTCTAACCCACAGTCGTCCTAAGGAGCTCAATCGAGGTCCACTTTTCCAGTACCGAGTTCGAGTTTTGGGAAAAGTGGTCAAGGAGATGTCACTTGTTACTAGTGTGGCTAGCTGGGCCACAAGTCTCCAACATACTCGTAGAGAGGAGGAGAGCAACGGTCTGCATCATCTTCTGCTTGTTCTTAGAGCTAGAGTCAAGGGAGAGGCCAGTCACTCACTTGTTATCAGTGTGGGCAGGCGGGGCACATAAAGAGATTTTGCCCTCAGTTGGGTGGCACACCCAGTGCGTTTAACAGAGCCACCAGCCTGCACAATCAACATAGGACTCGAGGGCCAACCAGGAAGCCTCTTCGGCTCAATTAGTGCATTAGGCTTATGCTCCGAGGGGTGAGAAGTTTGAACAGAGACCTACAGGGCATGTGTATGCTGTTACCGCACCGGAACTTGTACCAGCTCCTTCAATAATGAGAGGTACCTTCTTGTTTTGTAATTCAGTTGCTAATGTGTTGTTTGATATGGGTGCATCCCATTCATTAATTTCATCTACATTTGCATCAATTTTGGGGTAAGAGTTGGCTCAGTTAATATCTCATATTTGTGTAGAATCACCTATTGGTGGTGAGGTTGTTTTGAAGCAAGGGTGTCAGGGTTATGACATAGGCGTTGCCGATCGTCAGCTTCCTTTTGTATTTGTGTTGATTGACATGTCTAGTTTTGATGTTATTTTGGGTATGGATTGGTTGTCATCATATCAGGCTATTATAGATTGCTACCATCAGAGGGTTACTGTATGTACCCTGAGCGGTGATTGCTTTTATTTCTTGGAGGACCGGGTTAATAGAGTCTTATCACCAGTGTATGATTTACGTGGACGGAGTGAGCTTAGTTGTCTTCTTGCCAACTTCTTGAGTACTGAGTGTGATAAAGTCCGAGTTGAGTTGCCAAGGATGGTTTGTGAATACTCAGATGTTTTTCCCATAGGATCTTACGAGTTTACCACCTCACCGAGAGATCGAGTTCTCTATTGATTCAGTGCCTGGCACGACACTGATTTTCATGGCACCGTATAGATTTACATTTGTTGAGTTGAGTGAGTTGAAGATTCAACTCCAGGAATTGTTAGATAAGGGTTTTATCCGCCCTAGTACTTTACCTTAGGGATCACTGACTCTTTTTTCCAAAAAGAAAAATGGTGCCTTGCGACTTTGTATAGATTACCAAAAGTTGAACCGAGTAACTGTTAAGAACAAGTATCCAATCCCCTGTATAGATGATTTGTTTAATCAGTTGAAGGGGTCATGTTGCTTCTCTAAGGTAGACCTGAGATCGGGTTATTACCAGTTGAGAGTAAGGGAGGAGGATATCCAGAAGACGACATTCCGTATGTGGTATGGCCATTACGAGTTTCTAGTGATGCCCTTTGGACTAACCAATGCACCAGCTATGTTTATAGATTTGATGAACCGGTTCCGTGAGTTCCTAGACTGTTTTGTGGTCGTCTTTATGGATGACATTTTAATTTACTCACCTTTTGAGGAGGAGCACGCGGAACACTTGCGGGTAGTACTTGAGTTACTTAGAACCCACAAACTGTATGCTAAGTTTGGGAAATGTGAATTTTGGTTGAAAGAAGTTAAGTTCTTAGGCTATACGATATCTGGGGAAGGGGTGACTGTAGATTCATCCAAGATTGAGGCAGTGCAAGATTGGGAACCACCTAAGAATGCTTTCGAGATCCGTAGCTTCCTAGGATTGGTCGGGTACTATCATAGATTTGTGAAATATTTCTCTAGGCTAGCCTCACCATTGACTAGATTGATGAGGAAATGGATCAAGTTTGTGTAGAGTGAGACCTGTGAAAAGTCTTTTCAAGAGCTTAAGGTTAAACTTACCACTACTTTAGTTTTGATTATTCTAGAGAGGGGTTTGGGCTATTCGGTGTATTGTGATGCCTCGCGAGAAGGCTTGGGTTGTGTTTTGATGCAAGAAGGGAAGGTAGTAGCCTATGGCTCGCGGCAGTTGAAAACACATGAGAGAAACTACCCTACTCATGATCTAGAGTTAGCGGCGGTGATCTTTGCCTTGAAGATTTTGAGACATTATCTGTATGGAGAGAAGGTTGAGGTGTTTTCTGATCATAAGAGTCTGAAATATCTGTTTACACAGAAAGATTTGAATATGAGGCAAAGGAGATAGATGGAATTCATAGAAGATTATGATTTTGAGTTACATTATCATTTGGGAAAGGCCAATGTTGTGGCCGATGCCTTGAGTAGGAAATCTATTAGTAGTGTAGCTTGCATTACCATCCAGGAACAAGAGATATTGAGTGGCATTGGGGAGTTTGACTTGCATCTTAGCAAGTCCGTTGAATCTGCAGCTTTGTTTTCAATAGTTGTATAACCTACAGTTGTGAACTGAGTGATAGAAGCACAGAGGGGTGACCTTGAGGTAGAATCCCTCCGGGAGAAAATCTCCAGTGGGAAGGTAGAAAGAGGCTTGAATGTGTACTCCGACTCGAGTGTTAGATACCTTGACCATCTCTTCATATCGGAGTCTTGCCGAGAGGAAATACTCTGAGAGTTTCACCATTCACGCCTTGCGGTGCATCTGGGAGGCACAAAGATGTATCATGACCTTTGTCGCCAGTTTTAGTGGAGGAGAATGAAGAAGGATGTGGCTGTGTTTGTATCAAAATGCCTTACTTGTTAGCAAGTGAAGGCTGAACATCAGAGGCCAGCAGGTTTGTTGCGACCCTTGCCTATAGCCAAGTGGAAGTGGGAGCATGTCACGATGGATTTTGTTATGGGCCTTCCGAGGACTCAACAGGGTAGTGATGCAGTTTAGGTGGTAGCTGACCGGTTGACCAAGTCGGCGCACTTTATACCTATGCGTGTGAGTGACTTGGTAGATTATCTTGCTGACCTCTACATTAGAGACATAGTGAGATAGGGTCCCTATGACGATTGTTTCAAATAAAGATTCGTGTTTTATAGCTCAGTTGTGGCAGAGCCTACAGAGTGCCTTGTGCACGAGATTGACCTTTAGCATTGCGTATCATCCTCAGACTAACAGGCAATTCGAGTGTATTATCCAGATCCTTTACAATATACTTTGGGGTTGTGTCCTTAACTTTAAGGGTTTGTGGGAGAGACACTTGCCTTTAGTGGAGTTTGCCTACGACAATAGCTTCCAATCGAGTATTGGCATGGCATTGTTTGAGGCTTTGTATGTTTGACCATGTAGATCCCCTGTGTATTTGGCTGAGGTGGGTGACGCACCAATGTTGGGTCCAGAGTTAGTCCGGGAGATGATGGAGAAAGTTGCACTGATTCGTAAGAGGTTAGTTACTACCCAGAGTCGTCAGAAAAGTTATGCTGACCGTAGGAGGAGACCTTTGTCTTTCGAGGTGGGAGATCATGTTTTCTTGAAGATATCACCTAGGAGGGGTTTGATGAGGTTTGGAAAGAGTGGGAAGTTGTCCCCTCGATTCATTGGGCCTTTTGAGATCCTTGAGCGGATCAGAGAGGTAGTTTATCGTTTGGCCTTGCCGCTACAGCTTCCCGAGATTCATGATGTGTTTCATATTATTATGCTTCGAAAATATGAGCCAAATCCATCGCATGGGTTAGATTGGCCCAACTTAGAGGTAGATGAGGATGCCTCGTATAAGGAGAGACCGGTGAGAGTCTTAGATACCTGGGACCAAGTCTTGCGAGGCAAGACAATTCCCTTATTTAAGGTACTATGGAAACATCACGGGGTTGAGAAAGCAACTTGAGAACGTGAGTTGGAAGTTCGTGAGAAGTATCCAGACTTGTTTGTTAATGTTTGAACATGTATTTGTTGTTACGTTAATAAAATATAAAAACATTGTATATGTTGTTTATGTTTTAGAAGTGCGAGTTTATTATAAAAATTGTATATGTTTTGGAAGTATGAATTGTGTATTCAATATTGAGAATTCGTTTATCATGTTGATGGGATTGAATGACTAGAGAATGAGTCATGGTGATGGAATTAATGATTATCGTTATGGTTGTAGTTGGTTTTAACTTAGTTTTAAAACTTGATTTGAAATTTCGAGGACGAAATTCTTTAAGGGGGAGAGATTATAGCAATTCCAGTTTTGACTCAACCTATTTGATTTTCTGGACTTGGGTTTTATGGTTTCTGAATGTTGTTCATGTCTTTTCCCCCTTATTCTTACTTGAGTTTGGTTATTGGGTTGTATCGAGTATGTTTGGAACAGATTGGTTGCTTAGTTTTCAAACCTTTTGTTGCCTAGGATTTTGCTCCTCCGCTCGAGCGGCATTTTTTGCGCTCAAGTGGGTTTGTGAACTCTCAGTACTTTTGTAGGTTTGTAAAACTACTAGGAGTGTCCATTTTGAGCGCGTGTGTCACTTCTTGCTCTCGAGCGGAACAACTTATTGTGTCTGACGCTCGAGCATCACTTCTCACGCTCGAGCGGACTGTGCATATATCAATTCGTAGTAGCACCTTTTTACATCACTTTTTCATATCTTTTTCTCTCAAAACCCTAGATGGGGACCCTCTCTCTCTAAAACCTACATTTTCTCTACATTTTCACTTAGTTCTAGTGGTTTCTCTACCCTACTCTTTTTGATAAAAAGGTAGAGTGTCTCAAGGGCTACATTTCTATCCGAATAGAGTTGTGTTTGAGCATCTTTGAAGTTTCCTCCTTGCTTTGCTCGACTTCTAGATTTAAGGTAGGGACTTTCTACACTCTCCTATGATTTTAGCTCAGTTATTTGTTGTTATGTAAATAATGTTGGGATTTGGAGAATTTTAGACAAATCTAGAGTTTTGGTTTAAAATCAAAAGAGGGATTTTCAAATGAAGGTATTGAAAAGGGTTATGGGTATAGATATGAGGATGTGTTGTATTAAATTCGTTGATTTTGACACATGGGTTGGATTTGAAATAAAATGGAGTTTTGTCCTAAAATGTTTCAAATAATTATTTTGTATAAATAATGAAATTGGTATTAGGAATATGAAATTAGATGAATGTTTATATAAATGGTGGAGTTGAATGTGCATTATCTCTCATCTATGGAAATTTGGATAATTTACCTGTCTTGGAAATTGTATATCTGTTTAGAAATATCTATTTTGAGCTATCGATTGAGGATAGCTACGATTGTTGTAGAAATTGCATGAGGATTAGGTGAATTGAAACTAATCTCTTAACTGTTGTCATTGAATATGGCTGTGTTTTAATACATTGTATATGTATGATATTTGGGAGGAGAAAGGGGATGTACACCATGTTTGGGAGAAGAAAGATGATGGATTCCATTGAATTAAGTTGGCCTATGTGTCTAGGGTGAAAGTCTCGAAAACTGCCTGCATACATGGGTGCCGATTCTTGCAGGCGAAATTTTCATAAAATGGCAAATTGAAGTGTAAGGCTTGTATTGATTAGAGAACCACTAAGTTGTAAACTTAGCTGGGTCGTCTGGATAACAATGGATTTGACTTATGAGTCGAGGTGAAATGAATTGACTTGAAATGAATTGAGATAAAATGGATTGAGATACAAAACTTGGCATATTAGGATCTTATAGAATATGAATGATTTTATCATAGGCATTGTATAGGTACATTATACTTATATCTTTGTTAATATTCATATATTGTGTTAGATTGTTTCTACTAGGCTTTGGCTCACCTTACTTGGGAAAAACCATTTTCAGGTGCTGGTAATATGCTTCCGCCAAGGACTTAGCTTGGGAGGATTGTGGAGCTGAAAGCTCAATTTCTATTTATTTTGTATTTACCCTTTTACAAGCCTAGAGCTTTATTTGTATTGAGCTTATGACTCATTTTGTTGTAACCACGCATAGTCTTGGAAAGATGTATGCCTTTAGGGCATATGAATGCCTTGGAAGGTTTTTGTCAACGCCTTTTAGGACAACTTTTTGCCTCCCACTATTAGGGAGAAGTTGAGTGATCAGTTTCTCAGCTCAAGCAGTTGAACAGACTGGTGGTCGAGTATGAGGCTGCATTTACTAGTTTGTCGAGGTTTGCACCGGAACTCGTGGCGACTAAGGAGCGCCGTTATTTAGAGTTCAAGAAGAGGTTGAGGATCGAGCTCATGTTCAAAGTGCCTTGATCAATGATTAGAAATTATAGACGCCTTGTGAAGGCGGGGACTCATCTTGAGACCGTGATACAGATGGAAGAGGAGCGAATGCGAGGCTCTAGGAGGAGTCAAGATGTTCAAGGGGACAGTAAGAGGTAGAAGGGTCCTACCCCACAGCAGTCCTAGGGAGCACAGTCAAGGTCCACCTTTCCAGTACCGAGTTCAGGTTTTAGGAGAGGTGGTCAGGGAGATTTCACTTGCTTCAAGTGTGGTTAGTTGGGCCATAAGTCTCCAGTTTGCTCATAGAGGGGAGGAGGGCAGCGATCTACATCATCTTCGACTCACCCTCAAAGCCAGAGTCAGGAGAGAGGGCAGCCCCCTACTTGTTATCAGTGTGGGAAGGCAGGGCACATGAAGAGGTTTTGCCCATAGTTGGGTGACACACCTGGTGCGTTTAGTTCATGGAAAACTGTAGACACCCCATTTTTGACCGACCTTAAGAATCAGACGTCATTGTTTGAGCGCTCGATGATTGCGCTTGTCTGTGCTCGTTTCAAGTTTTCAGAGTTTTCGACAGAGTGCCTTGCCTCCGGGCCTCTGAACTCTTTGTGTTTTGGCTTGGTTTGTGGACCATGCCTTGTTGACCTTGCCTGGAGGGAGAGAGAGGTCTGTAGACCACTTTTTGTGGTCGTAGACTACTTTTCCCTCTTGTAGGCTAGTTTCCGGTTTCCAGAGCCTTCGACCGAGCGCCTTGTCTCGGAACCTCTTAATGTTCTCCTCTTGGCCTGGTTTTCGGACCATGCCTTATTGCCTTTGCCTAGAGGCAAACCAATGTTTGTAGACCACTTTTTGTGGTCATAGACCACCTTTCCCTCTCGTAGACCACTTTTTGCGCCCGTAGACTAGTTTTCGGGGCTTCCGGCTGCGCGCCTTGTCCCGCGGACTTTTATCTTGCTTCCTTTTTGGTTTGGTTTTGAACCAAACCTTGTTTTCCTTGCTTGGAGGGTGGAATAAGGGGTGTAGACTAGTTTCTCTCCCTGAAGACCACTTTTCTTCCTTGCCAGCCAGTTTTCTGGTCGGCCAGCTGGTCTTGGTGGTCTTTGGACCACCTAAAGTGGTCGGCAGCCATGCCAACAACCTCCACTCTTTGTGCAAACCACTTCTCCCCCTTACCGACCACTTTCTCTTCCTGCAGACCACTTTTTTTGGTCGGCTGACCAGTGCAAGTAGCTGGCCGACCACTTCAACTGGTCGGCAACTTTCCTGCACTTTCTGCAGATATTTTCCATGCCAGCTGTTGGGCACAGAAAGCATCCTCCATACACGTGTATGGAGGGATTGATTCAAGCTTCAAGCTTGTTGAACAAGCTTGATGCATGGTTTTCTATAAAAGGGAGCCTCCTACCTCTTGTCTCAGGTTCAGAAATTTGCATAGGGCATATACATATCATCTATCTCTATACTTCATCATTTCTCTACATATTTGTGCTTAAAAGTGTAGTTTCTTCACACTTTTGCACACAAACACCTAGTGAAACACCACACTCTTGTTGCTGAGGTACCTGAGGGTCTTGTTTGAACTCAAGAGTTGGTTTTTAGCTTAGAAAAGCTGCTGGAGTTGTTGCTTTGTTCTTGGTCTTCAAGGGTAAGGCTCTAATCCTTTTAAAGCTTTGTTTTGTTTAAGTCTTTGGCCCTATTTTCATGATGTTTTAGGCTTAACTTTCTACTACAAAAAGCTTCATTTTCAAGTGTTTGAAATGTTTGTTTAAGGCTTCTTTGGTGTTGGGGGTGGTCTACCCCCTCTTGTGCCTTGTTTGGCTTTGTTTTGTGCTATCCTTTTAAGCTATTGGGACCACCTCTTTTCGGCCTTCTCACCACTGAAACTCAGAGGAATTTCAGTGGTGGAAAGTGTGTTTTGAGGTCCCAAATAGGAGGGGGTCATCCCCTCTCCTTGTGTCTTGGTTGCTTGCCTTGTTGGGTCATCAAAGTAGCATGTTTATTAAGCTTGTTTTGGCTCCATCTTAGCATGTCTCAGGCCTTATTTCAGCATGGCATACCTCTGTTTTGACTTGGTTTGGTTACCTCATGCATACATTCTACACTTGTAGTGTAATCTTGCAATCTAACCTAACATGCATCATGCTTTGGACCATCATTCTAGCATGATTTTGGCTCCACTCCAGCAAGCTTTTCCTCATGTTTTACCATGCTTAAGCTCTGTTTGATGTTGTTTTGGTCATGCATGCCTTGCTTTGTATAGTCATAGTGCATTCTAGCTCACTAGCTTTGAGTTTCCAAGTCACTAGCATGCATTGCTTGGGCTATTTGCATGATTTGGCATCATTTGGTACATGATTTTAGAGCATGTTTCATTGTCATACGCTCACATGTGTCACTCTTTCAATGCTTTGGAAGGTTGTGCTTTATGCCTTAAACATGAGCCAATGTGTATGCCATCTTTCCTAGGCTTTTGGGCTGCCATATCAATGTGTTTTTGGTCTTATTTTGCCATAATACAACTCTTATTTTTGTTAGTGAATTCATCTCATGCTTGGTTTTGGTAGGTGTAGTGTAATCCTCCTTATTGGCCTCGCATTTGTCATGCTTTGTGCCTTCATGCTAGCTTGTCTTGGCTCTATTCCATGCATGTTTCTAGCATTGTTTTGACATGTTTTAGGACTGTTTTGGATCATCTTGGCCTTTTGGGGCTTGCTTTGTATAGCTATAGTGCAAGTGCCTATGCTAGTTTCAAGTTTTGAGCCTCCTAGCATGCTTTATTTGTGACATGTACATGATTTGGCATCATTTAACATGTTATTTCAGAGCATGTAGCATTGCCATGTTCTCACTTCTTTCACTCTTTCAGTGCCTTTAAGGGTTATGCATTATTGCCTTGTTTGTGAACCAATGTGTATGCATGCATGCCTAGACTTTTGAGCTCCCATCTCAGCATGTTTTGGTCTTTGTTTTGACCTGATTGAGCTCTGTCTATGGTTGGTTCTATCATTTGTGCCATGAATTGCATGCCTCTTGTGTAGTCCCCTTTAGTAGCCTTGTGCCTTAGGCCCTCTAGGATGCTATTCTTGTATTGTTTGAATGATTTGGCATCATTTCATACTTGATTTCAGAGCATATAGTGTTGTCACACTTCCATGTTTGTCACTTCTTGATCATGTTTGAGAGTTGTGCTCTTATGCTTAGTTGATGGGCCAATGCATGAGCATGCATTATATTGCTTTTCATGCCATCATTTTAGAGTATTTTGGCCATTGTCTTGGCGTGCATGAAGTCTATTTGGGGCTGGTTTGGTCCATTGAGCATTGCATCACATAGCCCTTGTGTTGCATCCTTCACTAGCTTTTATGCTTAAGGACTCTAAACTTGACATGCTTATGTTATTTGCATGTTGTTTGATCATGTTGTATGTGTTGCATTGTGTTTGGATCGAGCGTTGATCCAAACACGAGAAATGAGGGACGTTTCATACTTGAAGTGATGAAACGTGCCTCATTTCTCGGTCGCCAACCCTCTTGATCATGCATGATAAAGGTTAAGGCACTTATGTGTTATTTGTGCATTTATTGAAATTGAATTGTGCAAACTTGGCTTCTCGGCCATCGTTCATTGCGATACTCGGTTGGTGGCCCAAGAGTCGAATACCGCACTCCCTTGAGCTTAAAAAACGATAGGGAGGGTGGTTGTGCACACATACCTTACAAATACACTATCGTGCCCCTTCTTGTTCTCTATTGCAGCAAACTGGAGTTGGGCAGAATTTTCTAGTCTGCAGCATGTGTAAGTGGTCTACAGGTGGTCTACACCACCATTAAGTGGTCGGTAGCCTTCCTGGAGGTCTCCATGATGGAGTAGAAGCTATCTGGAGGTTTGTGCAGTGTTCTGAAATCAAATGCAAACAGAGACAAGTTGGGGCATAGCGATGGATTTCCGAGTGAGGCGATCAAGCATGCATGCACTTCTCGCCCCGAGGCTCCTTTTAACTGCTTTGCATACCTAGCTAGCTATTTGCTTCTGTACTTAAGTAGTTAATGAACTTAACTATTCATTTGTGTTGTAATAACTAATTAGTTAACTTGTTAGTTAATTAGCTTCGTTTTGTAATAATTAGTTCAATTAGCTTAGATTAGTTAGTTAGCTTATTATTCGGACCCTCCGTCGAGAGGGCGAATTTTGTAATAAGTGTGCGTGTGTGATGCATGTCTTCCAACCCCATTTCTTTCTCCCTTTTACTTATCAGCTTTCGATGGTTAGTTTAGGGCACGTTTCAATTAGCATACTTATGCTTTGCATGTTTGCATTCATCCATCTGTCTTGCACGCTCAGGGTTCGGCGCATCATTCAAACTGCATTGTATTTCAATTCCAATTTGAATACATGTTATCAAGTTGCATTCACATGACATTCTAGATAGCCGAGCCTATTTTAGTTGCATTTTGCATGTGTTGCATTAGGCATTCTTAACATAGCTAGGATCATGCATGATTACTAACTAGCTTCTGTTTTGGTTCGGAGTACTAGGTAAGCTTTTACGCTTTAGCATCCTTGCATGAGTGTGAGTGACTGCCATGATAGCATGCTTGCCATGAGGCTAACTACTTAACTGTTTAACTGCATGAATGCCTGTGGATGAAGGCTTCATTGCTTGAATTGGAACAATTCATCAAAATGTGAGTTTTAAGTCCACTTGAAGTGGCAAATCATGTTTTATTTCTAAAGCCCATTTGAGGGTGGCAAATCCGCGTCTTAGCCTACTTGCGAGTAGCACCTTCAAACCATTTTCAAACAAACAAACATGAGATGTTTTGTTCTAACTTGAGCGATTTAGTCTATACTTGTATGCTGTGCAAATCACATAGTAAGTTAGCCAATAAACCGGAATAAGAACACGTGTTTTCAAAAACAACATATCATGTTAGTAGAGGCCAATCTTTGATCGGGTGAGTGGGGGTGCTCATTTCAAGACCTTCCCCTCTCGTACCCAAGTTCCCGAGCCGAGGCAACTTTGGTGATGATGGACACGTGGCCTTAGGCACGAGTCAGGGTTTCCTAAATTTCCCAAAAACAAAATATTTAGGTGGCGACTCTGAAATCTGGCAAAGTAGTCCATGTTTGGCACTTCTTGATTAAAATCGATTTTCCAAAACGATTTGCCGGATTTGGACTCTATGGTGATTTATCAGTCTTACATTGCACTTTGTAAGATTAGATTCAGAACCCTGACAGGAGTCTAAATTGTAGTAGCTATGAACACAATTCGCGCCCTTGCGGCGCGGAGCGGAGTTTTGGGCGGTCTACACAAACACAGAGCCACCAGCCTACACAGTCAGCACAGGCCTCGAGGGCCAATTAGGGAGCCTCTTTAGTTCAGTCAGTGAACTAGGCTTATGTTCCAAGGGGTGAGCAAGTTGAGTAGAGACCTACAGGCCGTGTGTATGTTGTTACCACGCCAGACCTAATACCAGTGCCTTCGATAGTGAAAGGTACTTTCTTGTTATGAAATTCCATTGCTAATGTGTTGATTGATACAGGTGCAGCCTATTCATTTATCTTGTCTACATTTGCATCGACTTTGGGGTTAGAGTTGGTTCGGTTAGCATCTCCTCTCAATGTAGAGTCACCTATTGGTGGTGAGATTGTTTTGGAGCAGGGGTGTCAGGGTTGTGACATAGAGGTTGTCGATCGCCGACTTCCTTTTGCATTTGTGTTGATTGACATGTCTAGTTTTGATGCTATTTTGGGTATGGAGTGGTTGTCATTGTATCGGGTTGTCATAGATTGTTACCGTCAGAGGGTTATTGTACGTACCTTGAGCGGTGACTGCTTTTATTTCATAGGGGATAGAGCGGATAGAGTTTTATCACCGGTGTATGATTCGCGTGGGCGGAGTGAGCTTAGTTGCATTCTTGCCAACTTCTTGAGTAGTGAGTGTGATGAAGTCCGAGTCAAATTGGCAATGGTAGTTTATGAATACCTGAACGTTTTTCTGAGGATCTCATTAATTTACCACCTCATCGTGAGATTGAGTTCTCAATTGATTTAGTGCCTGGCACGACTCCGATTTCTATGGCACCATATAGGTTTGCACCTGCCGAGTTAAGTGAGTTAAAGATTCAACTCCAAGAGCTTCTAGATAAGGGTTTTATCCGCCCTAGTACTTCCCCTTGGGGAGCACCGGTTCTCTTTGCTAAAAATAAAGATGGTGCGTTGCGACTTTGTATCGATTATCGAAAGTTGAACTAGGTAACTGTTAAGAACAAGTACCCAATGCCTCATATAGATGATTTTTTTGATCAATTGAAGGGGTCTTGTTGCTTTTCTAAGATAGACCTGAGATCGGGTTATCACCAGTTGATAGTAAGGGATGAGGATATCTAGAAGACGACATTCTGTATGCGGTATGACCATTATGAGTTTTTAGTGACGCCCTTTGGGCTAATGTAGCTCTACTTTTCGTGCCCCCTTTCGGAAGACAAATAGGCCCTACATTATCGAACTCCCGTGGTTCTGAATCTAATCTCACAAGTGCAATATGAAATAGATAAACACCAAAGAGTCCAAATCCGGCAAATCTTTTGGAAAATCGATTTTGAATCAAATTGCCAAAAATGGACTTCTTTGATAGATTTCAGAGTCGCTTCCTAAATATTTTTGGAAAATTTAAGAAACCCATGACTCATGCCAAAGGCCACGTGTCCGTCATCACCAAGATTGTCTCGGCTTGGGAACTTAGGTACAAGAGGGGAAGGTCATGAATTGAGCACCCCCACTCGCCTGATCAAAGATCGGCCTCTACTAATCATGATGTGAACCTTATTTACCTTATATGTTCATGTTCCGATTATTAGGCCAGCATTACTATGTGATGCGCACACACACAAGTATAGACTAACTTGCAAAAATTGGAACACTTGAGTCATGTTTGTTTGCAAAATTGTTTCGAATATGTACCACTTAAAAAAGCGATCGCATATGAACATTACTCAAAATTTTCCAATTCAAGCAATTAGCCTTCATCCACAGACATTCAAGCAGTTAAGCAATTAAGCACTTAGCCTCATGGCAAGCATGCTAGACATGACAACAATCACACGCATGCAATATGCTAAAGCGAGTAAAGGCTCACCTAGTACTCCAAGCCAACAGAGAAACTAGTTAGAAAAATGCATGATTCCTAACTATGCAATATGACTAATGCAACACATGTAATATGCAATTACTAGGCTCGGCTACTAATATAGCATATGAATCAATTTGATAGCGTGTGGTCTAAGCACGTATTCAAAGAAGTATTTAACTAACAATGCAAGTTGGAATGATGAACCGAGTGTAGACACCTCATTTTTGACCGTCCTCAAGACTTGGATGTTCTTGTAGGTTCATCTAGCAACAAGTTTGTTTGCTCACTGAGTGCTTGACTGTTGCGACGGAATGTTCCAGGTTTGATCCTTCTAAACCCTATTTACATTTTGTCTCCTTTTTTAGACCATGAGTTGGTCTTTTCTCTGTGATGCCCTTGATGGCCTGCCGGCCATCAGAGAGGGCTGCCGGCCATCAATGAGACACTACCGGCCACCACTGATGGCTGGCCGGCCACCATTATTTCAACAGATATATTTTAGATATTTTTGAGCCAGCTGTTTGCAGGATAGACCATCTGTTTGCACGTGGAGGGTTGGATTGCTTTGAAGGCTCCTTGTATCTCCTATATATAGAGGTCTTCTATATGCATGCAAAAGGGGACAACATTTGAGCTGAGATATTTTTCTCCCTCTCTCTCTCTCTAGAATCCTCTCTCTCTATATTTTAGCCTTGAAAGTGTGTTTTCTCTTCACTTTTGCACTACAACACCTAGTAAAACACCATTACCTTGTTGCTGAGGTACTTGAGGGGCTTGTTTGGACTCAAAAAGCTGGTTTTGGCTCAGAGAACTTGTTGTTTTAAAGTTGTGCTTCAAGGATGAGCATATTTCTCTTTAAGCTTTGTTTTTGTACCCCCTTTTAAGGCTATTTAAACTATCTCTTTTTGGCCTTTTAACCACTAAATTCCAGTGGAATTTCAGTGGTGGAAAGGTGGTTTTGAGGCCCTAAATAGAAGGGGGTAGTCCCCTCTCCTCTTGTCTTGTTTGCTTGTGTTGATGGCCCACCAAATGAGCATGTGTTTCTACTTCTTTGTGGCTTTGTTCAAGCATATTTTTGTGGTTTTTTAGACCTACCATAACTCTTTTTTTGGCTTGTTTGATCATTGGTTGTTCACATCTTATACCTCTAGTGCAATCTTGCTTGTTAGCATAGTATGCTTCATGAGTTAGTCCATTGTTCTAGCATGCTTTAGCTCTGTCTCAGCATGTTCTTACTCATGTTTTTCCATGCTCTAACTCTATTTTGAGTGGTCTTGGCCCTTTGAGGCTTGCCTTGTATGGTTGTAGTGTAAAGGGCCTTGACTAGCTTTGAGTTTTGAGGCCTTTAACATGTTATGCATGTGATGTTTGCATGGTATGGCACCATTTAGCATGTAATTTCAGTGCATATAGTGTAGTCACACTCTCATATACTTCATTTCTTCATAGCTTTTGAGAGTTGTATGTTATGTCTTGTTTACGAGCCAATACGTATGCATGCTTGTCTAAGCTTTTGGGCTCCCTTTTCAGCATGTTTTAACCTTTGTTTTGGAATGATTGAGCTCTATCCAGAGTTGGTTTGGCTATTGAAGTCATGTATTGCATGCCTCTTGTGTGAATGCCTTAACTAGCTTTGAGTTTTAGGGCCTCTTGCATGCTATACTTGTGATGTTTGCATGATACGTCAACGTTTGGCATGCGATTTCAGTGCTCATATCTCTGCCCTACTCTTGTATATATCACTCTTTCAATGTGTTTGAGAGTTGAGCCTTGTATCTTACTTGTGAGCCATAAATTGAGCATGCATTTTCTTCCTTTTATGCTATCATCTTAGCACTTTTTGGCCACTGTTTTGACATGCGTGAGGTCTGTTTAGGGCTGGTTTAGTCCATGGAGCATTGTATTGCATGTCTCTAGTGTTGTGTCCTTCACTAGTTTCATCATTTTAGTCCCTTAACATGTTATGCATGCGTTGTTTACATGTTAGAGTCTCGTGTTTCATGCCAAGCATAGCATGTTGTTTGCATTGCATGGTGTTCAATCGGATGTTATGTTGAACACAAGGTGGATTGGTCCACTTCATACTCAAAGTGATGAAAGTGAGCCAATCCCCTTTGTCTCCATTGCCTTTGACCTCTCATGATAAGGCCATGGTCTTAGAGTCTTGTTTGTATTGCATTTATTGAATGTGTACAAGATTGGACCTTTGGCCATCATGCATTGCATGCTTGATTGATGGTTTTGGATCCAATAATGCCTCTCCCTTAATGTTTTGAAATGATATGGAGTGGCACAGTACACACATGCCCTAGTTAGTCCCTCTATTTCCTCTGTTTTTGTGCTCTGTAGCAGAATGGTGTCATAGCACACCAGTGGCCGGCAATGCCACATTGATGGCCGGCACCCTTCCATCCTTGGCCGGCAGAGGCCCACTCTTGGCCGGTAGGTGGCCAGCAGCCACCTTTCATGGCCGGCAGGCCACTGGTGCACTCCCCAGCTTTGGTTTGGTAAGTTTCAGCAGCTAGTTCTTGAAGACACCCTGCAGACAGAGCCTCAAGAGAGCAAATTAGAGAGCTTTTTGGGGCGGAAACCGAGGCATGCATGTTCAAACTTCTTCAACTTGCTGGGGCAGCATAGTTTAAAGCTTTGCTTGTTAGTTAGCATCTCAATTTGTGTATTTAATTAATTTGTTAATTAATTAAGTATTGTAATAATTAGTAATTAGTTTGCTAGTTATTCGTTTAATTTGTAATAATTAGTCTAATTAGTTTAAGTAGATTAGTTAGTTAGTTAGCTTAGCTTAGATAAGCTTAGCGTATTCATTCGGACCCTCCTTTGAGAGGGCATATTGTTGTAATAAGTTTGCGTGTGTGTGTGCATGTCTTCCAACCCCCATTTCTTTCTCCCTTTTATTTATCAGTTTTCGATGGTTAGTTTTAGGGCATATTTCGATTAGCATACCTTATGCTTCGCATGTTTGCATCCATTCATTTGTCTTGCATGCACTGGGCTCGGCGCATCATACAAACTGCATCGTATTTCAATACCTACTTGAATACGTGTTTCACAGAATGTTATCAAGTGTTGCATTCATATGCCATCTTAGGTAGCCGAGCCTATCTTAATTGCATTTTGCATGTGTTGCATTAGGCATTTCGTATAGTTAGGATCATGCATTGATTTCTAACATAGCTTCTGTTTTCGCTCGGAGTACACTGTGAGTGTTTACGCTTTAGCATCCTTGCATGTGTGTAAGTGTTACCATGATAGCATGCTTGCCATGAGGCTATTTGCTTAAGTGCTTTAACTGCATGAATGCCTGTGGATGAAGGCTTTATTACTTGAATTGGAATAATTCATCAAATGTATGTTTTAAGCCTACTTGAGAGTGGCAAATCATCATGTTTTAAGCCCACCTTGTTTGGTGGCAAATCTGCATTTCTATGCCCACTTGAGGGTGGCAAATTCAAACCATTTTCGAAAACAAACATTGAATTGTTTTGTTCCAATTTGGGCGATCTAGTCTATACTTGTATACTGCGCGCATCACATAGTAAGTTAAGCTAATAACCAGAATAAGAACAAATGTGTTTTCAAAACAACATATCATAATTAGTAGAGGCCGATCCTTTGATCGAGCGAGCGGGGGTGCTCATTTCATGACCTTCCCCACTCGTACCCAAGTTCCCGAGCCGAGGCAACTTTGGTGATGACAGACACGTGGCCTTTGGCACGAGTCAGGGTTTCCTAAATTTCCCAAAACAAAATATTTAGATGGTGACTCTAAAATCTGGTAAAGCAGTCCATGTTTGGCGCTTTTTGATTAAAATCGATTTTCTAAAACGATTTGCCGGATTTGGACTCTTTGGTGATTTATCAGTCTTACATTGCACTTTGTGAGATTAGATTCAAAACCGTGACAAGAGTTCAAATTGCAGTAGCTAGAACCCAATTCGCGCCCTCTCCGAAAAGGGGGACACGCGGAGCGAGTTCGGGTGGTCTACACCGAGCCTCGGTGCATAAAATACAAGTGGATGCAAACATGAAGTATGCTAAACAAAACATGATACTCTAAACTAACCATCATAAGCTAGTAAATAAAATGGAGAAAGACGTAGGGTTGGAAGACATGCACATTATTACAAGATTTGCGCCCTCACAAAGGAGAGTTTGAATGAACTAACCAACTAAGCTAATTACCTAGCTATTACAAACCGAATGAAATAATTTAGCTAAACTACTTAACTAATTATTACAACAAATTAATTAACTATTCTAGCTAACTAATTATTGCAACAAATCAAAACGAACTAATTTTTTACATGAATACAACATGAAAAGAGTGCTAAGCTAGCTATTCTAATTATTCCGCCTCGGGAAACGAGGAATGCTCATGCTTGCACGGACTTTCCACCCGAAAAAGCCACTGGTTTTGCTGCCAAATGCCTCTGTTGCATAGTAGAACACTTGCACTGTTTTCCACCTCAAGACTAATTATGTTCTACTCTAAAAGTACACTGCTAGATTTTGCACTGGTGGTCGGCAGATAACCTGTCGTCCATTGATGGTGGCCTGCCGGCCACTGAAGGCAGCCTGTCGACCATTGATGACTGGATTGTCCTACTGCAACAGAGAACAAACAGAGCAGGGATAGGGTATTCTCAAGGGCTTGTTTGCACAAAGGAGTAGTAAGTTTGATTCACAAACCATCAATTAATGCAATTTCATTGCATGATGGCTTAAGAACCAAAGTGCGCAAGTTCAATAAATGCAATAAAATAAGATTCTCAAAACCACCCTGAATGATCAAGAGAAGTAATTGACAATGAATCTTGAACCGTTTTCATCACTAATGAGTATAAAACGACTCAATACTCAAGGGTTCAATTAATGTCTGATTGAACCCAAACCAAATTATTATCTTGCATCATTTTTAATCACCAATTTTATTACTCCATTTTAGTTACCTTGCAATTCTTTAATCAATAAATTCCAAATGTGAGTTTAAGTCCTCTAAAGGAGAGATGTCTCAAACCAAGAGTTGGCTTAAGGCATTAGAGAGATGCCATACCGTTGATAATGAACCTGTAAAAGGGATTAAACCATTAAGCATGACAACGTCAATCTCAAGCTTAAAAGAACAATAGGTTTGAAACAACTCTCAAAGCAAAGCAAAAGCCAAGAATGGAGGGAGGTTGTAGAGGTAATTAAAGGTGATCACAGTAAGGAAAGCATGAAATAAATGCTATCAACTCAAATAGGATGGTGGCTAAGGCCTAAACCACCAAACCTATGAGGATAATTGCACTACAAGCATGCAATACAAGGCTTAAATGCAATGAACACTTAAAAACAATCCTAAAATAGTGTTAAATAAGTCCTAAAACATGCTAGAACTAAGACAAAAATAGCTAGAACAATAAGTTAAAACACGGAGCTATGTAAGCTAGTAAATAAAGCATAAGGAGGGGAGGCTACCTCCTCCATTTTTGGACCTCAAGAAATGATTTTAGCCACTGAAATAACTCTGAAAATCAATGATAAAAAGCTCAAAAATATTTGAGGAAGAGATGGGACACAAGTGTAAAGGCTTAGGAGACAAGGTGTAAAGAAGGGTGGTTAACCCTTTTACCTTTAATAGCCTTGAACCACAAGCTTCAATCATGAAAACAGTCCAAAAATAGTTCAAAAACAACAAGAAAAGATGGGAAAGAAGTAGTGTAAAGATGCTCAAAATTATACCTCTTGAAGTAAGGTTACTCTTTTGTTCACAAACTAACAAGTTCTCACTCTCAAGGACTGAAATTTGGACTCAATAATCTCAACAAGGAGAACTCCAATATTGGTTTAGGAAGTGTAGAGAGAGGGTGTATAGGTTGCAAGATAGAGATAGAGAGAGAATTTCAAGTTTTGAAGCTTTTGAAATTTTTTGTCACCTTAAACCATGAGGGAAGGTCCCCTATATATAGAAAAACAGCCTCACAGGTCGGAAATATCATGCCTGGAACAACTAGAGCTTTTGGGGCATAGCTGGCCAAAAATATTTGTGTTTTTCACCAGTGGCCGGCAGGCCAAAAGTGTGAATTGCCAGCTACAAATAGTGGCCTGTCAGCCACAAAAAATCTGCTTCTAGGTCCGACTTCCAATAAGCATATCTCCTTCATCCGGACTTGGTTTCAGCTCATTCTTGAGTCTAAATTGAAGCCCCGGAAGTCTACTTTCAGTGGTGGTAGCCTCACATCTAAATTCTAATTTTGAAAAGAGATATGTCTATTTTAGTGAATGTTGCTCATTTCTATCTTAATCGGATTGATGCCTAACTTCAAACAGCCATATCTCCCTCATCTAGACTCGGTTTTAGGAGATTCTTGAGTCTAAATTGAAGCACTGGAAGTCCACTTTCCAATGGTGGTGGCCTCACAACTAAAGTCCAAGTGTAAAAAAGGATAGGCCTGATTTAGTGAAGGCTGCCCAGTTCTCTCTTAACGGTTTCATGCCTAACTTCTTCCCCAACTAGTTTTCCTTCCTTCCCTCCTATTTTATTCAAATCCAAACCTCTAAATAAGATGTTTTGAAAGAGTTTTCAAAGAGGTCACCTCTCTTCCATTTATTTCCATTTTGTCCTTACTTGGTTTACCCAAAAGTGCAATTTTTAACGAAATGCAAGCCTCGGAACATCGTAGAAACTTTTGGACAAATATTTTAAAAAATAGGGTTTGAAGGTCTAAAATAGTTTTGGTCAAAAATTGGGTGTAAGGTTGGGATTAGAAGCTCTCCTTGTTGAAGAAATCGAACATTTGTAAACCATAATTTTCATTATCGAGTGATCAACCTGAGGCACCTAAGTCTTAAGGGCGGTAAAAAATGGGGTGTCTACAGCTAACCAATGCACCAGTCGTGTTTATGGATTTGATGAACTGGATCTTCCTTGAGTTCCTATACCATTTTGTGGTTGTTTTTGTTGATGACATCTTGATTTACTCACTCTCTGAGGAGGAACACGAAGAACACTTGTGGGTAGTACTTGAGTTACTTAGAGCCCACGAACTGTATGCTAAGTTTGGGAAGTGTGAATTCTAGTTGAGAAAAGCAAAGTTCTTAGGCCACGTGGTATTTAGGGAAGGGGTGATAGTAGATTCATCCAAGATAGAGGCAGTGCAAGATTAGGAACAACCTAAGAATGCTTTTGAGATTCGTAGTTTCTTGGGATTGGCCGAGTATTATCGCCGGATGGTGAAGGATTTCTCTAGATTAACCTCACCATTAACTAGGCTGACGAGGAAAGGAATTAAGTTTTTGTGGAGTGAGACTTACGAGAAGTCATTTCAAGAGCTCAAGGTTAGACTTACCACAACTCTAATATCGATTATTCTAGAGAGGGGTTTAGGTTATTCAATGTATTGTGATGCTTCTCGGGAAGGTTTGGGTTATGTTTTGATGCAAGAGGAGAAGGTAGTAGCTTATGGCTCGCGTCAGTTGAAAACACATGAGAGGAACTACCCTACTCATGACCTAGAGTTAGCGGCAGTGATATTTGCCTTAAAGATTTGGAGACATTACCTGTATGGTGAGAAGTTTGAAGTGTTTTCTAATCACAAAAGTCTAAAATATCTGTTACACAGAAAAACTTGAACCTGAGGCAGAGGAGGTGGATGGAGTTTATAGAAGATTATGATTTCGAGTTGCATTATCATCCAGGGAAGGCCAATGTTGTAGCCGATGCCTTGAGTAGGAAACCTATTAGTAGTGTAGCTTGTATTGCCATCTGGGAACGGGAGATGTTAGGTGCTATTGTTGAGTTTGACTTGCATCTTGGCGAGTCCGTGGAGTCTGCAACTTTGTTTTCGATAGTTGCACAACTTACACTTGTGAACCAAGTGATAGAAATGCAGAAGAGTGATCTTGAGGTAGAAACCCTCCCGAAAAAGATCTCTAGTGAGAAGGTAGAAAAAGGCTTGAATGTGTATCCCGACTCGAGTGTTAGATACCATGACCATCTTTTCATACCAAAGTCTTGTCGAGAGGAAGTGCTTCGAGAGTTTTGCCATTCACGCCTTCGGGTGCATTCGGGAGGCACAAAGATATATCACGACCTTAGTCGCCAGTTTTGGTGTAGGGGAATGAAGAAGAATGTGGCTGTATTTGTATCAAAGTGCCTTACTTGTCAACAAGTGAAAGCCGAATATCAAAGACCAGTGGGTTTGTTGTAACCCTTGCCTATAACTGAGTGGAAGTGGAAGCATGTCACGATGGATTTTGTTGTGGGCCTTCCAAGGACTTAACGAGGTAGTGATACAATTTGGGTGGTAGTTGACTGGTTGATCAAGTCAGGGCACTTTATACCTATACACGTGAATGACTCGGTAGATTATCTTGCGACCTTTATATTAGGGACATAGTGAGGTTACACGGGGTCCCTGTAACGATAGTTTCGGATAGAGATCCTCGTTCCACGGCTCGGTTGTGGTAGAGCCTACAAAGTGCCTTGGGTACGAGTTTGACTTTTAGTACTGCGTATCATCCTCAGACTGACGGGCAGTCAAGATGCACTATTCAGATTTTAGAGGATATATTTTGTGGTTGTGTTCTTGACTTTAAGGGGTCGTGGGAGAGGCACTTTCTCTCAGTGGAGTTTGCCTATAACAATAGTTTCCAGTCGAGTATTGGTATGGCACCGTTTGAGGCCTTATATAGCTGACCATGTAGATCTCCTGTATGTTGGGCCGAGGTGGGTAATACACCTATGTTGGGTCCAGAGTTAGTCCGAGAAATGACGGAGAAAGTTGCACTTATTCGTAAGAGGTTAGTCACAGCCCAGAGTCGCCAGAAAAGTTATGCCAACCACAGGAGGAGACCTTTGTCTTTTAAGGTGAGATCATGTCTTCTCGCAGATATCACCTAGGCAGAGTTTGATGAGGTTTGGGAAGAGTGGGAAGTTGTCCCCTAGATTTATTGGGCCTTTTGAGATCCTTGAGCAGATTGGAGAGGTAGTCTATCGCTTGGCCTTGCCGTCACAGCTTTCTGGAGTTCATAATGTGATTCATATTTGTATGCTGCGGAAGTATGAGCCGAATCCATCGCACGTGTTAGATTGGACCGACTTAAAGATAGATGAGAATGCCTCATATGAGGAGAGACCGGTGAGAGTCTTGGATACTCGAGACCAAGTCTTGCAAGGCAAGACAATTCCTTTGGTAAAAGTATTGTGGCGATATCAAGGAGTTGAGGAAGCAGCTTGGGAACGTGAGATGGAAGTCCGTAAGAAGTATCCAGACCTATTTGCCAATGTTTGAACATGCATTGAAACTTCTATTATGTTAATTTACTATAAACATTGTATATGTTTTGGAAATGAGAATAGTACATTCAGTATTGAGAACTTGTTTATCATGTTGATGAGAATGAATAACTGGTGGATGGGTCATGGTGTTGGAATTGATTGATTATCATTGTTATAACTAGTTTAAACACAGTTCTAAAGTTTGATTTATAATTTCGGGGACGAATTTCCTTAAGGGGGGAGATTATAACGATTCTAGTTTAGACCCGACCCATTTTGTATTCTGGACTCGAGTTTTATGGTTTCGTATTGTTGTTCATGTCTTACTTCCCTTATACTTCCTTAAGTTTGGCTATTGGGTTGTATTGGTTGTGTTTGGAACAGGTTTGTTGCTTGGTTTTCAAACTTTTGTTGCTTAGAATTTTACTTCTCCGCTCAAGCGTCACTTCTTGCGCTCGAGCGTCATTTCTGGGCTTTGTGAATTCTCAATACTTTTGTAGGTCTGCAAAACTACTGGGAGAGTGTATTCTACGCTCGAGCGGTGCTTTCTGTGCTCAAGCGGTTTTGGCTCGAGTAGCATTTCTTGCACTCGAGCGTTGGTCTGCTGTCTGTAAAACTACTAGGAGTGTGTATTCTACGCTCGAGCGATGACGTCCTTTTTCATTGTGTCTTGGCACTCGAGTTTCATTTCTTGCGCTCGAGCAGACTGTGCATATATCAGTTCGTAAAAGTCATTTTTTACATCACTTTTTCATATCTCTCTCTCTCTTTCTCTAAAACATTTCAAAACCCTAAATCTAGAGCTTTTCTCTCTAGAACTTGCTCTCTCTCTACAAATATACCTAGATCTACCCATTTCTCCACCATACTTCCTTTGTTAAAAGGGTAGAGCTTACCTAGAGCTTCATTTTCATCTAAATAGAGTTGGGTTTAAGCGTTTTTGAAGTATCTCCATTCTCTATCTCTCGTCTTCTAAATTGGATGTAGGGATTTTCTACACTCTTTTTTAATTTTTAACTAAGCTATTTACTTTTCATAAACAATATTGTGATTTTAGAGGATTTTGAACAAACCTAGGGTTTGGATTTAAAATAGAAAGAGGGGTTTTCAAATGGTTGTATGGAAAATGGTTGTGGGAGTGGAACTGAGGTTGAGTTGTGAACAAATTGTTGATTTTGAACATTGGGTTGGATTTTGGAAGAAAATGGGGTTGCCCTAAATGTTGCAAATATTTATTTTGTATAAATAAACGAAATTGATGATGGAAATGTGAAATTAGATAGATATTAATATGGATGGTGGAGTTGGATATGTATTATCGCTCACATCTTGAATTTTGGAAGGTTTATCTGTATTAGAGATTTTATATCTATTTTGGGCTATCGGTGGAGAATAGCTATGATTGTTGTAGAAATTGCATGAGGATTAAGTGAATTGAAACAAATTTCTCATTCACGTGCATTAAACATGTTGCTCATTTAATCCATTGTAAATGTATATGATTTTGAGAAAAATGGGTGAATGTTGGAAAGGGGTGTGTATCACCAGATTAAGTTGGCCTATGTGTCTAGGGTGAAAGTCTCGAAAAATGCGCGTATACATGGGTGCCGATTCCCGCGGATGAAATATCCATAAAATGGCAATAGTGGTACTTGTATAGGCTATGTTTACATGGGTGTCGTTTGACAGTTTTCGGTAGATAAAATATTCGTGAAAGGTTGTATTGGTTTGAGAATTACCCTTTGTTTCTTATGGTAAAAGATATGATTTGAGAATTGTGATATAAATTGAGCATGCCATGATTTTGAGAAAGAAATGTAAACCGTTTTGACATGGACATTGCATATGCATTTCACCCTTTGTTAAGATTTATATATTGTGTTAGATTATTTCTACTAGGCTTTAGCTCACCCTATTTGGGGAAAACCATTTTCAGGTGCTAGTGATATGCTTCCACCAAGGACTTAACTTGAGAGAACTGTGGAGCTAAAGGCTCAGTTTGTTCTTTTGTTTTCACTTTTGTATAAGCCTAGGGCTTTATTTGTATTGAGCTTAAGACTCACTTTGATGTACCCAAGCCTTGACTTGGACAGATGTAAGCCTTTAGGGCATATAATTATCTGTTTAACTTTTATTTCTTTTTATGGCTTGGTCACACATGCTGTAGATTCAGAATGTACTATTTATGAATGTATATCGCATGTGCCATCCTTTTGTAGAACTAAATCGTATGTAATAAAAGGACATCATACTCTGATTTATATTGTTATTTACTTATTGTCTTGGATGACATATTGCTTTTATTTCGGGGCGTTACAAAATAGTAAGTAGAGTTTCACTGAGTAGTAAGTGAGATTTAATTAAGTACTAAGTCAAGTCCAATTAACTAGTGTCTTATTGAGTAGTAAGCCATATTTAATTGAGTAGTAAGTGAAATTTGATTGACTAGTAAGTGGAGTCTCTCATTGAATAGTAAGTGGGGTTTAATGTGATACACCTAAGTGGGATTTAAATGAGTAGTAAGTTGGATTAAGTGGGATTTAAATGAGTAGTAAATCCAATCCAATTGAGTGGTGTCTTTTTAAGTAGCAGTGAAGTGGAGTTTGATTGTGTAGTAAGTTAAGTCTCATTGAGTAATAAGTAGTGTTTAATTGGATAGTAAGTCAAGTTTGATGGAGTAATAAGTAACACTTAACGAGTAGTAAGTGGAGTCTCATTAAGTAGTACATGGGGTTTGATTTAGTAGTAAGTAGAGTCTCATTGAGTAGTAAGTGAACTATAGTGAAATAGTAAGTGGAAGCTCATTCAGTAATAAGTGAAACCAAAATTTAGTAGATAATGGAGTCTATTGAAGTGGTAAGTAGAAACTCATTAAGTAGTAAGTGAAACCAAAATTTAGTAGTAAGTGGAGTGTAATGAAATAGTAAGTGGAAACTCATTGAATAGTAAATAAAGTCTAGTGAAATAGTAAGTGGAAGCTCGTTGAGTAGCAAGTCGAGTATAGTGGAATAGCAAGTGGAAGCTCATTGAGTAATAAGTGAAACCAAAACTGAGTAATAAGTGGAGTTTAGTGAAGTAGTAAGTGGAAACTTATTAAGCACTAAGTGGAAACTCAATGGGTATTTTTCAACGTTTTTGGAACAATGATAAGTCTGATAAAATAGTAAATAGAATCTAATTGAGTAGTAGGTGAGATTTAATTAAGTAGTAAGTCAAGTCCAATTAAGTGGTGTCTTATTAAGTAGTAATTCATGTTTGATTGAGTAATAAATGGAGTTTGATTGAGTAGTAGTGGTAATACAATGGTGGTGTTGGTAGTAGTAGTGGTTGTGGTAGTGGTAGTGGTAGTAGTGACATGGTGGTGGTGACAGTGGTAGTGGTGGCAGTGGCATGGTGGTGGTAGTAGTGGCATGGTAGCGTTGATGGTGGTGGTGATAGTGGCAGAGGTAGCAACGATAGTGGTAGTAAAATTTTAGTGATATTTGTGGAAACAATAACAATGTTGATGAAGGTGGTGGTGGTGGTGGTGGTGGTAGAAGCGGTTGTTGAGTAGTAAGTCAAGTTTGATTGAGTAGTTGTGGAGTCTTATAGATTATTAAGTGAGATTTAATTGAGTTGTAAGTCAAATATAATAAAATAGTACGTGGAGTCTCAATGAGTAATAAGTGAGATTTAATAAAATAGTAAGTAGAGTCTCATTAACTAATAAGAGAGGTTTAGTGTGTCAAGTCCAATAAAGTAGTGTAGTACATAAAAGTTGTTTTTATGTACAATACTCAAAAGTGAAATACTAACAATTTGTGTCACCGGTAGCAACCAGTTGTGCAGGTGACATTATTTTTTTTTTATTTAACTAGAGGTGAAATGATCTTATTATGCAATATTTCTCATCAAATGATTTATAATAAAAAAAAGAAAAAATTACAAATTAGTTGTAGTTTTCAAAAGTATTTATGAGTTCATTTGGGATGTGAGTTAGTTTTTTAGTTTTTTGGTTATTTTAGCCTGAGGCTAAAGTCTCATTTGAGATAAGTTTTTTGATTTTTTTAACTTTTGTAACAGAAAAAATGAATGATTATGAATTGAATGCGATATTTTGTCATAAAATAACTTATTTTGTCATATATGAATATTTTAACCCAAATGTGTATCCCAAATGAGCCTATATACTTATAAAAAAAGTTATGACTTTCATAATTAAATTTTGTAAATTTTATGATTAATTTGAATTTTTTTTTCAACTGCATGCTGATTGTTTATTTTCCCTATTAAAAAAAAGTTACACTAATTTATTTTAGGATTTAAAAAATATGAATATCATAATATTGACATAATTATGATAAAAAATGATGTTATTTCTTTAATATTAAAATATATATTTTATTGTTATTTATACTTGTGTTTACCGAAAAATTTTCTATATACACTTTTTTGGTCTGTGCCGTATACCCAATTATGATCTTTGTAATATTTAGTTATAATTCATTGGGGTATTGATTATGACACATTATGGTTTTAGTTATGAATTAATTATAATCTCTTGTGATTTTTAATTATGACCTCTTTTAATTTTTATTTTGATTATAACTAAAAGGGTTTTTGGTTATGTCTAAAGCGGTGTTTAGTTATTACATTTGATTGTGACTCATTGTGCTGTTGGATATGATGTATTGTGATTATTATTTTGATTATAATCGAAAAGGTCATTGGTTATATCTTAAGTGGTGTTTAATTATGACCCATTATATTTTGTTTTTAGTTATAACTAAAAGTGATTATGTCATAACTTGTATATGGTATACATTTTAAAAATAAATAGTAAGTAGATTGCTAACTAATTGTAAGTATTCAAAATTTGTAAAAATGGTAAAATACTAAGTGGCGAGTAAAGTCACAATTAATGGTAAATAGAATCAAAACTGAATAATACTATATACACCAATTAGTGTACTAACAGATGATATGACACAATTTTAGAGATTTTGGTTATTTATAATTTGTATAATATATGGGGCCAGTAATAATGTTATGACACTAGTTGGTTCATGTAGCACCACCAATCAAAACCAATTGTAAGTATTGTGTTTATAAATGCTAACTATTTAATGATATTTTACTATTACTTAATCATACATCGCTTACTAATTAATGATACTTTACTTACTATTCAATCAGACTCTATTTACTACTTCATCAGACTTGATTTATTATTCAATCAAACTCACTTACGACTCAATAAAACTATTGATTGGTAAGTAGAATCACAACAAATAGTAAATATTATATTTATGAATGATAAATATGATTTCGACATTGAGTTCTACAATCTATTTTGGTAGTGATAATGATTAAATATGAGCCCACCTATTACTTAATAACATCCCACTTATTACTCTATCAAATTATTAAATATTTGTTTTTTGAATATGTTAGGTATTTTAAAAAGATTTGAATTTATCAAAATTGCTAAAAGGTTTTTATTTATCCTACTAAATGATACTTGATTTACTACTTCATTAAGTTGACTTATTATTCAATCAAACCCCACTGATTACTCAATCAGATTTGACTTATTACTCAATTAAACGACATTTACTACTCAATGAGACTCCACTTATCACTCTATCAAACTTGGCTTACTACTTGTTTAGGTACCATTTATTTTACTCTGTTGCGTTATTAATTTGTTAATTTAAGAAATGGCCTTTGGTAACCTTAGTTATCAATTAGTTGTGACGTCTAACCTATGGGTAACAGGGTGGGGTCAGGTCGTGATAAGAACGAATGATAAGTAGAGTCACAATAGGTTGTTAATGTTCCTCTAGTTACTATTCAGTGATATTGTAACACCTGCCTCCTTAATGAACTGTTAATTCTGTGCATTACCTTAATGTGCGTATAAGTGCCCTAAATGCTTCTATGTGTGATAAGTATGTGCCATAATTATGTTATGATTGACAAATCTATTAGAATGTGAAAAAGACCTATCCGAATCATTAAATTATAAGGTTAATGTTTGACTAGATGGTTAGAGCCTAATTCACCTTACTGAGATTAAGTTGGGTTGAGTTAAAGTAGGTTATAATGAGGATTGACTTGATTTAAGTGATTTTGATTTAATTTAATTTAAGCTTAAATTTAATTAAGTATAATGAGATATAGATACTTTGTTATGAGGAACTCAACAATAAGTAAAGAAAGAGTGAGGCCAAATCTGTGAGAGAGAAAGAGAGAGTTATAGAGATTTAGGAGAACAAGAGGAAAAAGAAGGAAAGAGGGCCAGAAAAGGGAATTGAGCCAATCTTCACCAAACTAACCCTTTAAGGTAAGAATTCTTCTCTAATTTCTTGAATGTAAGTTGTTTTATCCTTGACCTCATAGAATCTAAGTGGAAAATTAGGGATTGGGTGGTGTAAGTTCATGTCAAAACCCTAAAGAGAGGAATTGTAGGAAATAGCTTCAAATCTTGTCATTCATGGCATTTCTCATGATCAAACACTTGTTTCTTGCTTGATTTTTAAAAATGGAGGATGAAACTCCATGGATTTTGAGTTTGGAGCTTTCACTTGCATGGTTTTGATTTTTGGTCCATAAATTCTAAGTTGTAGTCTTTAAAATGGAAATTGAGGTTTGTTTGAAAGTTTTGATTTTGTTTGAAGTTAGAAATTTCTCATTCAACATGTTTTAGAAGGTTTTGGGCCTTGATTTGTACAAAAATGGAGTTGGTTTTTGTAAAGGTTGGTTTAAAAACAATAGCAGATTTTCAAACTGGTATTTCACCTGGACCGCTTGTGCGACCTGGGCCACCGCACAAGCGGCCAACCCTCTTTTGGCCAAAATTTCATTCGCTTGTGGACAGCATGAGCGGCCGTGGCCACCACATGAGTGGCCAGGCCACCATTCGAACAGCCTAGGCCACCGCACGAGCGGCCGGCCCTCCGCTGTTCACTTTTTTATTCTGCCTGCTAAAGCGGCCAAGGCCACCGTATGAGCAGCCAGGGCATGGCATGAGCAGTTAGGGCCACCACACGTGCGGTTAGCAGGGCTAGCTCAATTTGATTTTCTTTCCGCTTTTCGGACTTTTGGACCTCTGTTTACATGGTGTTCAAGTGGTTTTCATATGCATTCGCATTGCATAACTATAATGGGAATTAAGGAATGAAAATGAGAGATTTAGTGATGAGGTAACGAGCAAACTGAACCATTGAGACTATATGTTGAACCATTGTACTTGTATGTGTTTATGCAGGTCAGACGCCGCGTCCTAGCCACATGCTCCACGAAACTAACTGTGAGTAACAATATTGTAAGGATATGTTTAAGCTATATATATATATTTTTTTCTGATTGTTATTATTAAAGACTGTTTCTAAAGCAATATGATTTACTGAATCAATGAGTATTCCACCTCATGCATTATGTTCACGTGGCCCTTAACCGGGGGTAACAATACCGTGGTTATGTTCACGTGGCCTTTACCCGGGGATAACAATACCGTGATTATGTTCATGTGGCCCTTACCCAGGGATAACAATATCGTGGTCCATATTCTTGTGGCCCTCACCTGGAGGTAATAATACATTGGCCAAATGTGTACTAGATTGAATTAAAAGATCGTTTGTACCGACTATGATCTCTTAAAGACCACTACATGTACACATGGATCCTTGTAATTGCCATGCTTTTGTTTAACGAACATGATATTGCTATGTGAATGGACTTATTACTGTAATTGCTTAACCTTAATGTCTAAACAGACATCATTCATAACCTCTTTATACATTTGTTATTCACTGGACTTTAGCTCACAGTTTATATTTATTATATAGGTAATCAAGCTCAAGAAAGGACCTAAGGGTGTTAACCTATCTTCTATTTTGTCAAGCCAACCGTTGTGCCTCCCTTTGAGGTTTCTTTTGAACTCACTCCAAGGCTTTTGGGTGATTATGAGTTCACCCTTTTGTAAAGTGATCAAGTGACTTCTCATTAAGCTCTTTTGTTTTATGAACACTGATTAAGAGATTAAATCCCTAAGTGTTGTATATGAGTTTGGTATATGTGTTTGATATAGTAATGGGTGATTGTACAGTGATGCATATAAACATTTGCTTATTCATTTTAATTTCACAACTTATTAGACGATGTAATGTAATATCATTGGCTTCCACCAGCTCTTGTAGACACCCCATTTTTGACTGCCCTTAAGACTTGGGCGCCCCAAATTGTTTACCCGATGATGAATTTATATGTTGTACAAACGCTCGATTTCTTTAGCAGGAAGCCCCTGTTTCGAGCCTCAGAAGCCTACAAACCTTGCACCACTTTTGGACCAAAACAGTATTTTTTCAAGCCTGACCACTCGGAGGCCTGCAAGCCAACTAGTGGACGGCTGGCCAGAAGTTAATGGCCGGCTGTCCCCCTAGTGGCCAGCTGGCTAGTGGTACCGATAAAATAGATATTTTCTTACCAGCTGTGCCAACTGTTCCCATAGGTGCATGTACTGCACCAGCTGTGTCTATACTAATATTTCCGAGATAATAACATATTTTTCTATATATACTTGACCCCCCCTCTAGAATTTAGGTTAGAAAATTTTGGTGAAGCAAAATTCTTGGAAAATATTTCTCTCTCTCTACCTTGCAACCTACACACACCTTACCTAGACTTCCTAAACCAAATTTTTAGGGCTCTTTGCTGAGGTTATTGAGCTTGAATTTCAACTCTTGAGGGTGGGAATTTGTGGGTTTGAAACTCAAAGTGCTACTCCTCTTCAAGAGGTATAACTTCTAGCTTCTTTACACTACTTATTCTCTATCTTTACTTGCTGTTTTGGACTTTTTTTTAACTTTTTTTTGGGCTGAACCTTGTGGTTTAAAGCTATTAAGGGTAGAGGGGTTAATCACCTTTCTTTGAACCTTGTCTCCTAAGCTTTTGCCCTTGTGTTTCCCATCTCTTCCTCAACTTTTTTTCAATTTTTTACCACTGATTTTCAGAGATTTTCAAAGGTTAAAAATGTAGTTTTGAAGTCCTAAAAATGGAGGGGTTAGCCACCCCTCCTTATGCTTGTTTACTAGCTTCATTTCCTTGTTATTGTAGCTAACTTTTTCAAGCTTTTTAATGAGAATTTCAACACTGTTTTTAGCTATTTTAGGTTGTTCATTTGGTTTATGCTTTATATAGTAGGCTTGTAGTGTAGTGGTCCTCATAAATTTGGTGGTTTAGGACTTAGCCACCAACCTATTTGAGTTGATAGCATTTATTTCATGCTTTTCATACTTATGTTCATACATAATCATCTCTGCACTCTCCCTCTTTTCTTGGCTTTTTGTTTCTTTGAGGGTTCTTTCAAACAAGTGTTATTTAAACATGATAAAGATGCCTTCTGTGCTAAATGGTTTAATCTCTTCAGAGGTTTATTACCAGGGCATTACATCTCTCTCATGCCCAAAACAACTTCTCATTTGACGCTTCCCTTCTTTTAGTGGACTTAATTCTCATTTTGGACTAAAATGATTAAGGAATAGAAAAGTAATTAAAAGAGGTAATGAAATGGGACTAAAATAGAACAAGATAATAAAATGGTTTGGGTCCAATTGGACGTTAATTGAGCCCATTGAGTCTTGAAGCATTTCATACTCATTTGTGATGATAATGGCTCGAGATTCAAGGTCAACCACTTCCCTTGATCAATTCCATAATAGGGAGATGGTTTGTGGGTTTTTTTTATTATCATTATTGAGATTTTGTCCCTTGACTTATAGACCATCATGCAATGAGTTTGCATCGATTAATGGTTTACCAGTTAAGCCTACCCCTCCTTTGATCTTTTGGATGATATGGAGAGATAGGATGAACAAACATTCCCTGAAAATACTCTGTTTGTGCTCTATTTCATGTTTGTTACAGCAGGACAGTAACAAAAACTACTGGCCGACCGGCCACTTCACTGTACGGCCAACCACTTCTTCTGGCCGGCCGGCCACCTCTTTTCAACTAGGCAGTGTCTTTTTTCTTGCAAAAACAAAACGAAGGCGGAGGCAGAGGCAAAACAGTTTAATTTTCTAGCTGCAAAACAGAAGCATTTTGGCAGCCAAACAGAGGGCATTTTCGGGTGGAAATCCGCATTAATGCATAAGCCATTCCTCGCTTCTCAGGGCCTGTTAAAATTATGTTTAATAGTAGTATGTTGTACCTAAAATAGTGAACTTGTAATAATTAATTACTTAGTTAATTATTTCTGTGTTGTAACTAATTGGTTAGTTTTATTTGGATTTGTAATAATTAGTTAGTGTAACTAGTTATTTTGGCGTCGTAATAATTAGCATAGCTAGTCCATTCATTCGGATCCTCTTGTATGAGGGAAAATATGTAATAATGCGTGTATGTCTTCTAATTCCCATTTTTTTTCTCCCTTTTATTCACCCGCTTATAATGGATAGCATTGAACATCATGCTTTTTTTGGTATTTTTCATGATTTGCATTCTGTGGACTCGCTTTTTTTTGCACCCCGCCTTTCAGAAAGGGTTTGAAAAGAAGGCTTCACAGTTCGAACTCCTGCAGTTCTGAATCTAGTCTCACAAATGCAATGTGAAACCGATAAACACCAAAGAGTCCAAATCCGGAAAACCTTTTTGGAAAATCGATTTTAAATCAAATAATGCCAAAATTGGACTGCAATGCCAAAATTGATTGCTTTGCCAGATACAGCGTCGTCACCTAAATATTTTATTTTGGGGGAAATTTAGGAAGCCTTGACTTGTGCCAAATGCCACGTGTCCGTCATCACCAAAGTTGCCTCGGTTCGGGAACTTAGGTACGAGAGGGGAAGGTCCTGAAATGAGCACCTCCGCTCGCCCGATCAAAGATCGGCCTCTACTAATCATGATATGGTGTTTTATAAACATTATGTGCTCTTATTCTGATTATTAGACTAGCTTTACTATGTGACGCACACAGGCAAGTATAGACTAGTTTGCAAGACTTGGAACAATTCAACTCATGTTTGTTTGTGAAAATGGTTTGAATTTGCCACCCTCTAGTGGGCTTAAAGATGCGGATTTGCCACCAAATAAAGTGGGCTTAAAACATGATTTTGCCAAAACAAAGTGGGCTTAAAACTCACATTCATTGAATTGTTCCAATTCAAACAACAAGCCTTCATCCACAGGCATTCATGCAGTTTAGCAAGTAAGCACATAGCCTCATGGCAAACATGCTAATCACAGTAATATGGCAATCACACTCATGCAAGTATGCTAAAGCATAAAACTCACCGAGTACTCCAAGCCAAAACAAAAACTAGTTAGAAAAATGCATGATTCTAACTATACAAAATGTCTAATGCAATACATGCAATAATGCAATTAATAGGCTCGGCTACTAATATGGCATATGGATTGATTTGAACAACATATGATAAACACGTATTCAAAGAAGTATTTGAAATTGTAATGCAGTTTAAATGATGTGCCGAGCCTCGGTGCATGCAAGAGAAATGAATGGATGCAAGCATATAAGCATAAGGTATGCTAATCGAAATATGCTCCTAATCTAACCATTAAAAGCGGTTAAATAAAAGGGAGAAAGACGTGGGGTTGGAAGACATGCACACACGCACGCACACTTTTTACAACATTACGCCCTCACGAAGGAGGGTCCGAATGAATAAGCTAACTAGCTACGCTAATTAAGCTAACTAATTACAACACTTTGAAACTAATTAACTATTCTAGCTAATCAATATTACAAACTGAATTAAGCTAATTAATTACAAAACAAATTAATTAACTAAATAGGCACAACACTTGAATGAATGAATGAATGAGCTACAACTAACTAATTTAAGCAAAGCAAGTAAATGGCCTCGAGGGGCGAGGGATGCATGCATGCTTGGTTGGTTTCCTCCCAAAAATGCCACCGCCTTGCCATTGCAGCCTCTGTTTGCACATTTTTGACCATTGAAAATTGCACCAACTTCCAGAACACCTCTGATCCCCTTCAGGAGCACACAGAGCAACCTTTTTCATTGATGGTTGGTCGGCTACTAATGGTGGCCGTCGGCCACCATTGGTGGCTGGTTGGCTACTACTGGTGGCCGTGGGCCACTACTGGTGGCCGGTCGGCCACCCTTCCCTGAACTTTCTTTTTTGCTACAACAGAGAGCAAACAGAGGCAAAGCAGTGTCTTCTTAAGGAGTGTATGTACTGCTACCCTCCTTATCATCACACAAGCTCAAAGGAGTGTAGCTCTTGGCCCTCAAACCATCAACCAAGCATTTTCCAGGCATGATGGCTAAGGAACCAAGCTTGTACAAGCTTAATGAGTACAAAATAAGACTCAACAAAACCACTACCCTATCATGTATGATCAAGGGTGATGGTGACCAAGGAAAGTGGCTCGTTTGATCACTTTGAGTATGAAACATCTTATTTTCTTTGTGTTCGAATTAACGTCCCATCCGAACACATGCAATGCAACACGAAAGATACTTTATCTTGCCTCTTTTACTTGTTCATTTTTATTTACTCATTTTAGCTTACCAATCCATTCTTTAATTGATTAGTCCAAAAATGAGTGTCCTCTAATGGAAAAGGTGTCAACCAAGGGATAACTTCAGGCAAGAGAGAGGTCATGCTGTTGATTAGTAGAAACCTTCAAAAGATGATTGAAACCATTAAGCATGAACCTCGATCTCAAGCTTAAACACAACCTGAAGGTTAAACAACCCTCAAAGCAAATGAAAAAGTGAAGAAGTGAGGAAGGTTGGAGATATTTAGATGCTGGAATTAGGCATGAAAAAGCATTAAAACATGCAACCAAGACACACAAATAATGCTCAAATCCTAGAAACACTAAGCTAGTGAAGGAAATTGCACTATACTTATATAAGACAAAGCTCAAATGACCTAAATAGCCCAGAATAGAGCTAAAGCAGGTCGAAATAGAGGCAAAAACATGCTGAGATCAAGCTACAAAATGTTAGAAAAATAGGCTAACACATAGAGTTAACTAGGCATGCAAGCAAGACACAAGGAGGGGAGGCTACCCCCTCCAATTTTGGACTTCAAAAGAAGGTTTTTGTCACTGAAAAAGCTCTGAATTTCAGTGGTTAAAAGGCTCAAAAAGTTTGATTTGAAAGTGGTGAATAATAGCACAAAAAGCTTAACAAACAAAGGAGCAAGAAGGGTGAACCACCCCCTAACTCAAAAAGGCCTTAAACCATCATTTTTAAACCATAAAAACAGAGTGTTTTTTAGTTAAAAACAAGGCCAAAAACAGTACAAAAAGATGACAAAACAAGTTATGCAAAGCAAGTTTTAAAGGTGAGTCTTATACTTCTTGAAGCACAACGCAATTTTAGGCAACAAAACCAAGCAAAATCACTTTCAAGAGCTCCAAGAAGACCTCCTAGAACCTCAGCTCAAAGATAACCAACTTTGGTCAAGGATGTATAGGCAAAGGAGAAGTGTATCTCTACTTGTATGCACAAAAGTTCAAGAGAGAGAGAAATCTAAAGAGAGAGAGAATTGTAGAGAGAGAGGATTGTAGAGAGAGAGGCTCCCAAATTTTCTTCAACCTTTAAAACAATAGAGAAGGGCCTCTATATATAGAAAAATGAGAGCCTTGGTTGAAAATATCAAGGTAGAAATATCTGGAGCAGTGTGGAACAGCTGGAAGGGAAATATCTTCAAAATATCTGAGTTTTGGACACCAGTGGTCGACAGCCACCATTGATGGACGACAAACCTCACCCCTCGCTGACCAGCCACCACTGGTGGCCAACAGGCCACATCTGTGGCCGACCACAAAAATCTGCTTTTTGGCCCCGACTTCAAATAGGAATATCTCATTCATCTGGACTCCTTTGCAGGCCATTTTTAAGCCTAAATTGAAGCCCCAGAAGTCTTATTTCCAATGGTGGAAGCCTCACATCAAAATTCCAAGTGTGAAAAAAGTTATGCTCATTTTAGTGAAGATTGCTCAGTTTCGATCCTACCCGGATTCATGCCTAACTTCTCCTCAGCTAGTTTTCTTCCCTCCTCTCCTCTTTTTTTCAACCCCAAACCCCTAAATAAGGTGTTTTGAAATATTTTTCAAATATTTCACCTTTCTTTCATTCATTTCCACTTTGTCCTTACTCGGTTTACCAAAAAGCGCAACATTTAACGAAATACGAGCCTCGGAACATCATAGAATCATTTTCAAAAATATTTTGAAAGAGATGATTTTAAGGTCTAAAATCATTTTGGTCAAAATGATTTTGGTCCACAAATGGGGTGTGAGGTTGGGATTTGAAGCTCCTCTTGCCGAAGAAATCAAACATTTGCACTGCACAACTTTCATCACTAAGTAAACAATAAGTGGCTCCCAAGACTTAAGGGCTGTCAAAAATGAGGTGTCTACACATTCACTTCTTTTGCATGCATAGGGTTCGGTTCATCATTCTAACAACATTGTCATTTATTACTTCGTTCAATACGTGCGCTACCGTATGCTATCAAATTGATTCACATGACATATTAAAAACCGAACCTATTAGTTGCATTCTTGCATGTATGGCATTAGGCACTTGCATATTAGAGCAAGCATTTTTTTTTTCTAACAAATTTGTTTCTTTTGGCCCGCCTAGGTTGAGTACTGGTTGAGTACTAGGTGAGTACTTATTGCTTTAGATATTGCATGCGTACGATTGTTGCCATGCCAAACATGTTTTCTATGAGACTAAATGCTTAAGTGATATACCTGTTTAAATGTCTGTGGATGAAGGCTAATTACTTAATTTGGGATAGTTTGATTAATGTACATAAGAGCCCACGTTTTCAAGAGGCAATTATTCAAAATAAATTTCAAAAACAAACATGAAATCAAAGTTTTCCAAATTTTACAAATTAGTCTAAACTTGTGTGCATCACATAGTAAATTAGCCTAATAAATCAAAACAAGAGCATATAATGTAAATAGGAATCACATTATGATTAGTAAAGGCCGATCTTTGATCGGGTGAGTGGGGTGCTCAATTCATGACCTTCCCTTCTCATACCTAAGTTCTCGAGCCAAGACACTTTAGTGATGACGGATAAGTGTTCTTTGGCACGAGTCTCGGGTTTCCTAAATTTTTCAAAAAAATATTTAGGTGGTGACTCTGTAATTTGGCAATGCAGTCCATTTTTGGCATTTTTGATTCGAAATCAATTTTTCAAAAGATTTGCCACATTTGGACTCATTTGTGTTTATCTATTTCACATTGTACTTGTGAAATTAGATTCAGAACCACGGGAGTCCGAACTGTAGGGCTAATCATATCCGAGAGGAGCACGAAAAGCAAGCTACATCCCCTAATACTATTTATTGTTAAGAAAGCCTTTAGTAATCTCGGATTACTGGCCAGTTATGTCTCTAATCCCGTGGGGCGAGGGTTGGGTCGTGACAAATACTCTAGTTATTATTCTATCAAACTTGATTACTACTCAATCAAGCACTGCTTACTACTCAATCAAACATCACCTACTACTCTATGAGACTCCACTCACTACTCAATCAAACTTGGCTTACTATTAAATCACACCCACTTATCACTCAATAAGAATCTACTTACTATTTCATTAGACTGGAATTTCTATTTAATAAGACTTCACTTACTACTTAATGATACTATACTTATTACTCCATTAAACTTGATGACTCTACTTACTATTCCATTAGACTACTCTATTTACTATTCTATTAAACTTGACTTACTATTCAATCAAATTTACTTATTACTCAATGGTACTCGACTTACTACTCCATGAAATTTGATTTACTGCTCAATCATACTTCATTTACTACTAAATTAAACCCTACTTACTACTATATTAGATTTGACTTACTACTCCAACTTCACTTATTATTCAATGAGACTGCACTTAAAATATTTAATACATTTGTGCATTTAACCACTCCAAGCCTAACTAGTAGAAATATCTATAAAGAAAAATCTATAAATGTTACATCATCGAGTTTTGGAATTGATGATATCATCTTCATTACCAATGTTATATTCACCATCATTAGTATTATCATCATCTAATTCACATATAATATCATTAATTATGATAATATTTAACTCAGTTTAAAATCAATTATTGTCATTTTAACCAATTAAACAGAGGAGAGTGGTGATGAAATGAAGGGGTTTAAACAAATTTCAAACTAGTAAATTTGGATTAGTTCACAATTTCAAATTATATTTATAATTTAATATTTTTACTCAATCTATTTACCCAATAGCTTTTGTGTTCGCAGCAAACTATTATGTTATCACTAATATGGTGAGTAGAATCACAATAAGTAGTACATATTGTCTCAAATTGTAGTAAGTGTTGATATTATAAATGGTAAGTAGAGTCAGGACAAGCGATAAGTAAAATTTGAACAAATGGAGTAAAATTTAAACGAATGGTAAGTATTGTCTAAAGTAGTAGTAAGTATTGATACAATAAATGTTAAGTGGAATCTAAATGAATAGTAAATATTGTTTGAATCAAACATGACTTACTACTAAACAAGACTCTACTTACTATTTTATTAGACTTAATTTACTACTCACATAAACCCCGTTTACTATTTTATTAGACTTGACTTATTACTCACTAATACTCTACTTGCAATAAAATCTAACTTTACTTACTACTCTATTGGAATTGACTTACTAACTAATCAAGGGCACAGGTGGTGTGACAACACTGTCCATGTCCCGCCACCAACAATCTAAATTTATTATACCAGCAGTTCCGATTTAGAGCACTAAATCAGTAGCTCTAAAAGTATCACTAATGAGTTGATAAGTGTAAGGGAAAAAAATAAATAAATAAAGGCTAAACTATTACATCAATAGTGGGGTCCACATAATGCCATGTTATTAGTAGTGCATTAGTGGTGTTGAATTAGTGATATGAAGCATTTTTCTTATACCAATTGTGATAGGGATCCCACACTCCACACACATTTGTTAGAGAATAATACTTGGGACTCTCACAATTTTTAACCTCCACAACTCTCAATTAATTTATGACTATTTATTATTTTTTTTTCCTTCTCTCCTCTCTCTCACAAATGTGTGTGGGGATGTAAAAATGGCCCGAGACCCATAGACGGCTTGAAACTCGTTTGAGACCTGAGATGGACCTAGCCTTTTCGGCCCTGTTAGGCATGGATCTGAGCCTTGGCCTTCCAGTTCAAGCGCGGCCCGACCCATTTGCCTAGCCCAAAAAAAATTTCAAGCCCTGTGGGCTGCCCACTGGGCTCGACCTGGGCCAGCCCGCAGGGCCTTCTCTCGGCCAAAGGTCAAATTTAAAAAATAAATAAATAAAAAGCAACTTACAAAGATTAAATACTTAAAAAAATAATAAAAATTAAAATTAAAAATTTATCTTGCAAAAAAAAAAAACAAAACTATGAAAAAAAATAAAGTTGCAAGTTGCAACTACTTGCAATGAAAAAGAAAAAAATATATATATAAACAAACAAATTATCAAAAGGTGACCTGCTGCTCAGTGCCTCCGCCCTGCCCCTGCCAGTGCCTGCCCTTAATTTGCATCATGTGTCATATCACTCTATATGCCACTTGAAGTTAAGTTACAAATTGTAATGAAAAAAAAAAAAAATGCTTGCACCTCTGCACACTTTTAAAAAAAAAAATTAATTTTTTTAATGGTCATATTGCTGTTTCATACAACAGTAATATTTTTTTATTATTATTTATACATTTACTTCAACCTTTCAAATTACTATAAATATCCCCACTTTTTAAAATAAATCTCACAAATAATATCAATTTTTATAATATTTTATTTCATTTTGAAATAAAATTTATTCATTCAATAAATATTATATAAATAATTTAATATTATAATATTGAAAGTTTCATTTTCATATATATAAAATTATTCATTTCGAAAGAAAAAAATTACATAATTGCATATTTTTTTAGTCATAAGTTCATAATTAAAAAAATATAAGTCTTACATAATTAAATTTAAATATTATCATGAAACATAACCAAACAAAACAACTCATTAATCTTAACTAAAATACTCTAATATAATTTTTCTTTTATTTTTTATTCCTAATAAATAAATAAATAAAAGGCCCGACTTGGCCCGGCTCGCGACCCTAGGCCCGAGCCCAGGCCTTAGTCCTTATTATGAGGGGGCTTGGGCTTGAGCTTGGGCCTAGGCCCCACTTTTTAGCCCATGGGTCAGGTCAGCCCGGCCCGACCTGCTAAAAATGAGGGAGCCCGCAAGGTCCGCTTGGGCCGGGCCAGGCCATTATTACATCCCTATGGAGGTGTGGGAATCTTGGGATCCCTATCACATTTGTGAAAGAGAGGTACAAAAAAAAATAAATACTGAATGATCATAAATCAATTGGGGGTTGTGGAGGTCTCAATTAGGGACTCCCACAATAATGAGTGATCATAAATCAATTGGGGACCCCCACAATTTTAGACCTCCACAACCCGTAATTGATTTATGACCACTCATTATTTATTTATTTTTTTCTCTCATTCCTCCCTCTCTCTCACAAATGTGTGTGGAGGTGTGAGGGTCCTAGGGGTCCCTATCACAACTGTTTTATTTTTAGCTTTAATAGGGACCCTCACGACCCCCACACCCCACACACATTTGTGAGACAGAGGGAGGAGAGAGAGGAAAATAAATGACTAAATAAATAAGGGTAAATTACACTGACACCCCTTGAGGTTTATATTTATTGCAGTTTTCCTCTTTACCTTTTGGAAATTACATCTCCCTCCCTGAGATTTAAAATTTCATTACAGATCCCCCACTCAGCAATTTAATTTTTTTAAGGGTAAATTACACTAACACCCCCTCAGGTTTATGTTTATTACAGTTCTCCCCTCACATTTTGGAAATTACATCTCCTACCCTGAGGTTTAAAGTTTCATTACAGATTATTTCCCTCAGCAATTTATTTTTTTAAATACCAATTTTGCCCTCACTGGGTAAATTACATTGACACCCCTCACATTTTAGAAATTACAATCCCCTCCCTAACGTTTAAAGTAGCGTTACCAATTGCCCCCTCGGTTAGTATTAGTTGGAAAAAAATTCATTGAAAAAAAAATTATTTGAAAAAAATATTAATTGAAAAAAAAAATTATTAGTAAAATTTTTAAATTTCTGTTTAAAAACCAATGCAAACTCATTTTTTGAATTTATGTTTTTTTTTTTCTCAAATTTACAAATTGAGACAACCATTTATAAACCAAAAAAATTATCAAACAAGTTTTTATGACAGTTTTTAAAATTTTTGTAAATATAAATTGAAAACTGAAAACGAAATGGTTACCAAATAGGTTTTAGATGGTAAAAATATCGTAAAATTAACAAATAATTAAATAAATTACCAACGTAAGAAATGACTTATCAAAAGATTCTTAGGCTATGTATGGTTTGATTTTTAGAAAAAAAATTTACAAATTAAAAATTAATTTGGTTAAGAAATAAAAAATAAAAAATAAAAACCATTTTTATATAATTTTTATCTTTCGAGTGGTTGGAAATAATGTTTTACAAATTAAATTGAAACAGTCATACGTATGCATATAACTTGTCCAAAAGTTAAAATGATAATTATTTTTATCCTTAAATGATAATTATTTTTTATTTTTTATTTCTTAACCAAATTAATTTTTAATTTAAAAAAAAATTCTAAAAATCAAACCATACATAACCTAAGAATCTTTTGATAAGTCATTTCTTACGTTGGTAACTTATTTAATTATTTGTTAATTTTATGATATTTTTACCATCTGAGACCTGTTTGGTAACGAATTCGTTTTCAGTTTTCAATTTATATTTACAAATTTTTTTAAAACTTTCATAAAAACTTGTTTGATAATTTTTTTGGTTTATAAATTGTTGTCTCAGTTTGTAAATTTCAAAAAAGATCGTAAATTCAAAAAATGAGTTTACGTTGGTTTTTAAACAGAAATTTAAACATTTTACTAACAAAATTTTTTTTCATTTAAATTTTTTTTTCAAATAATTTTTTTTCAATTAATATTTTTTTCAATGAATTTTTTTTCCAACTAATACTAACTAAGGGGGCAATTGGTAATGCTACTTTAAATCTTAGGGAGGGGATTGTAATTTCTAAAATGTGAGGGGTGTCAATGTAATTTACCTAGGGAGGAAAAAATTAGTATTTAAAAAAATTAAATTGCGGAGGGAGGGAATTTGTAGTAAAACTTTAAACATCAGGGAGGGAGATGTAATTTCCAAAAGGTGAGGGGCGAGCTATAATAAACATAAACCTCATGGGATGTCAGTGTAATTTACCTTATTTTTAAATACCAATTTTTCCCTCACTGGGTAAATTACATTGACACCCCTCACATTTTAGAAATTACAATCCCCTCCTTAAGGTTTAAAGTAGCATTACCAATTGGCCCCTCAGTTAGTATTAGTTGGAAAAAAAATTTATTGAAAAAAAAATTCATTGAAAAAAAAAATTGAAAAAAAAATTTGTTAATACAATTTTTAAATTTCTGTTTAAAAACCAATGTAAACTCCTTTTTTAAATTTACGTTTTTTTCCTCAAATTTACAAACTGAGGCAACAATTTATAAATCAAAAAAATTATTGTTAAACTTATTTATTTTGATGATTTATTTAATTATGTTTTAATTTATTTGAAAGAGAAAAATAGAATCCAAAATTCATTTTAATGATTTATTTAATTATATTTTAATTTATTTGAAAAAAAAAATAGAATCAAAATTTATTTTGATGATTTATTTGAAAGAGAAAAATAGAATCAAAATTTATTTTGTCCTATTATTTCTCACATAAACCTTTATCCTAAATGTTGTTAGAATGTATTTAATATTTGATTAAATCAGGAGTTCAAATAGTCCAAACAAGGTTCAAATAGCCCAGCACAGCAGCAGGCCAAAAGGTTCAAAAGGTTCAAGTGGAAGATATTCAAATTAGTAATGATGGAGTGAAAGATATTCAAATTAGTAATGATGGAAGTACAACGGCTATAAACAACTATAAATTCAAATGAATACAACGGCTATAAAACGGTTATCAATGGCTATAAATTCAAATGAATACAACGGCTATAAGTTTCATTATATATACCAAGGTCTCTAATGTAAACAAGTTACAAAAAATCAGAAAATATTCTTTGATCTATAATCACTCACATCTATTCTCTGAAAAATTCTCTGAGAAGTGTTCTTCAATTTTTGTTTACATCCTCTCTCAGAAATTATATACTGAGCCTTATAGCATTAACCTCAACTTTCCTGTGTGAGGTTTACAAAAAAACCAGATCTTCATTTTTGTATCTATCTTTGAGAGATAATTATTGTAACTTTCTGTGAAAGCAAAAACACATTCTTTTCAATCTTGTAAGAGTGTAATACACTCAGTGTTCTTGACTTAGAAAGTCAGTGTAAAATTTGTGGATGATTGCTCCATCTGTGAAAAGGTTGCTAGCACCCTGTGAAGCTAGAGTATAGTGGAAAATCTCAAGTAAAGCTTGAGGAGTGGACGTAGGCCAAGTTGAAGCCGAACCATTATAAATTTGTTTGCTTCTCTCTCCCTTATCTCTTTATTTTATTTTTCATAGCTATATTTCACATTTTTACTGTGCTAAAATCATAAACTGACATAGTTGTTAAGACACTTGTTTTAATTATTTTTATTTCATTAATTATATTTATCTATTGTGCTAGTCATAATTTTTATTAGGGTATTATTAATTTTAATTATAAAAACCTAATTCACCCCCCTCTCTTAGGTTGTCTTTTGGGTAACAATCAAACAAGTTTTTATGGCAGTTTTTAAAATTTTTGTAAATATAAATTGAAAACTAAAAATGAAATGGTTACCAAACAAACCTCAGATGGTAAAAATGTCGTAAAATTAACAAATAATTAAATAAGTTACCAATGTAAGAAATGATTTATCAAAAGATTCTTAGGCTATGTATGGTTTGATTTTTAGAATTTTTTAAAAAAAAAAATTAAAAATTAAGAGGACTAAATTCAAAAAATGAGTTTACGTTGGTATTTAAACAAAATTTTAAAAATTTTACTAACAAAAAATTTTTCAATTAATTTTTTTTTCAAATAATTTTTTTCCAATTAATTTTTGTTTTTTCAATGAATTTCTTTCTAACTAATACTAACGGAGGGGGTAATTGATAATGCTACTTTAAACTTTAGGGAGGGGATTGTAATTTTTAAAATGTGAGAGGTGTCAATGTAATTTACCCAGTGAGGGCAAAATTGGTACTTAAAAAAATTAAATTTCTGAGGGGGAATCTTTAATGAAACTTTAAACCTCAAGGAGGGAGATGTAATTTCCAAATGGTGAGGGGAGGAACTGTAATAAATATAAATCTCAGGAAGTGTCAGTGTAATTTACCCAATAAAAAATGAATGGTCATAAATTAATTGGGAATTAATACTTGGGACTCCTATAATTTGTGACCCCTATAACCTTCAATTAATTTGTGATCACTCATTAGTTATTTATTTATTTCTCTCCCCTTTCCTCGCTCTCACAAATGTGTTTGAGGGGAGGGGGAGGGGGAGGGGGGGGAGGGGGCTAGCCTTTCCTCGCTCTCACAAATGTACAAATGTGTTTTGGGAAAGGGGGGGCTTGGCCTTTCCTCACTCTCACAAATGTGTTTTGGGAGGGGGGGCTCTCGCAAATGTGTTTGGGGGGGGGCTGGCCTTTCCTCGCTCTGACAAATGTGTTACGGGGGGGAGGGGGCGCCACAAATGTGTTTGTGGGGAGGAGGGGTTTCCTGAAATCCCTATTACATTTGTTTATTACACAATTGAAATATGTGAGCACAAGTGGTTTGACAACACTGTCCATATCCCGCGGCCAACAACCTGAATTTATAATACCAGCTGTGATAGGCACCCTCATAACCAGTAATGATTCAGACCCTCACAAAATATCACCCCCACAATCCCCTTGCTCTCACAAATGTGTTTTTTTTTTTTTTTTGGAGGGGGGGGTGGTCTTTCCTCGCTCTCACAAATGTACAAATGTGTTTGGGGCCTGGCCTTTCCTCACTCTGACAAATGTGTTTTGGGAAGGGGGGCTCTCACAAATGTGTTTTTTTTTTTTTTTGGGGGGGGGGGGTGTGGCCTTTCTTCGCTTTGACAAATGTGTTTTTTTTTTTTTTTTTTTTTTGGGGGGGAGGGGGAGGGGTGGCCTTTCCTCGCTCTCACAAATGTACAAATGTGTTTGGGGCTGGCCTTTCCTCACTCTGACAAATGTGTTTTGGGAGGGGGGGCTCTCGCAAATGTGTTTTTTTTTTTTTGGGGGGGGGGGGTGTGGCCTTTCTTCGCTTTGACAAATGTGTTTTTTTTTTTTTTGGGGGGGGGAGGGCTCTCACAAATGTGTTTGGGGGGGAGGGGGAGGGGGGGGGGGGTGTTCTTGAAATTCCTATTACATTTGTTTATTACACAATTGAAATATGTGAGCACAAGTGGTGTGACAACACTGTCCATGTCCCGCCACCAACAACCTGAATTTATAATACCAGCTGTGATGGGCACCTCCATAACTAGTAATGATTCAGACCCCCACAAAATATCATCCCCACAATCTCCACTCATTTGTGATTGGTCCAAGTAAGAAAGAAAAAAATAATACAAATACATCATTAATTCACATCATTGTGAGGGTGGTGAGAGTCTCCCAAAAAGGGGTCCAAACATTTTTCCCCCCGATAACCCCCACACTACACTCCTACACATGTCGGAGAGAATAGTTCACCCCCTTAACTCCCACACTTCTACACATGTCTGTGAGAGAATAGTACTTGCAGTTGTGGTAGGAACCCTACGAGCCCACACACATTTATGAGAGTGAGGGACGAGAGAGGGGAAAAAAATAATAAATAAATAAATAATGAGTAATCATAAATTAATTGGAATTATAGGGTTTACAAATTATGAAAGTCTCAAGTATTATTCGAAAATAAAAATATTTTGAATCTCCATAATTTATGAATCTCATAATTCTCAATTAATTTATGACCATTCATTATTTATTTTTATTTTTTTTCCTTTATCTCATCTCTATCTCACAAATGTGTGTGGAGTCCTGGAGGTCCTATCACAGTTGCAAGTATTATTCTCTCACAAATATGCATGGGGAGTGTGGGGGTCATGGGGTGCATAAATTCAGGTCGTTGGTGGCGGGACATGAGTTTTGAAAATGATTTTGAATTATGATTTAAATTAAGTGTTAAATTTTTAAAATGAGTATTAAATTTGTAAAAAATTATTTGATTATGAGTTTTGAAAATAATTTTTAAAATTTAATTTAAAAACTTATAACTTATAACCAAATATACCACTTAAAACTCTATTGAAAATTATACTTAAAGCTTATAATCGAATTCTTTTTAAAATTCAATTCAAATAAATAATTATTGACAAAAAATAATTTTTTATTTAAAATATTAAAAGAAATTATTATTATTTTTTTATTTTTTAAAAATTACTGTGACAAATTAATTTTTATTTCAAAATGTTTTTTGTTAATTTTAAATAAATATCCAAATAATTTGTCATTTTGGTCTCAAAAAATATTTTCTATATTTAAAAAATATCAAAACCAAATATATATATATATATATATATATATATATATATATATATTTTCTAGATAACAAGTGACAATTGCAGGGGGAAAAAAAAAAATTGTTCCAGTTAACCGGTCGGACGTCTAAGGAGATGATCAGATAGATCCAAAAATTCAAAAACTGTCTAGGCGGATATTCAGGCAGATGACCGGGTAGACCAAAATTTAAAAACTCATTGGTTTACCAAATCTGTTTTCAAAATATGTTTTAAAATTGATTTGGAATCGTGATTTAAAAACTGTAAACAAACAGAGGGTTAATTATTAGTTTGGAATCATGGTTTGAAACACAAACCAAACATAGCCTAATATTTTTAAAGTGCAATAATTGTAGTGTCAAAAAAAGTTAAATTCCGTAAAAGAGACTATTATTTTGGGACGAATGGAGTAGTTATTTTGACTTATTTTTACAAGTTGATTAAAAATCAATTTTTTTGATGGTTAAAAGTTTTTTTTATTATTATTTTAATTTGATGTATATAGTATCATCTGTTAGTATACTACTTGGTGTATATATTATTATTCAGTTTTGATTCTATTTACCACTAAAAAATTCATATATGACAAAATAAAAATAGCGCATTCAATTCATAATCATTCATTTTTTTTTTTTTACAAAAATTAAAAAAAAATTAAAAAAACCTATCCCAAACGAGACTTTAGCCTTAAGCTAAAATAACCAAAAAACTAAAAAATTAACTCACATCCCAAACGAACTCATAAATACTTTTGAAAACTACAACTAATTTGTAATTTTTTCTTTTTTTATTATAAATAATTTGATGAGAAATATTGCATAATAAGATCACTTCACCTCTAGTTCAAAAAAAAAAATTAAAAACAATAACGTCACCTGCACAACCGGTTGCTACCGGTGACACAAATTGTTGGTATTTCACTTTTGAGTATGGTACATAAAAACAACTTTTATGTACTGCAGTCTGACCCCCGATGTCCACACATTTGTTAGAGACTATCACACAATCCACACACATTTGTTACAATCCACACACATTTGTTAGAGAATAATACTTGAGACCCACAATCCACACATATTTGCTAGAGAATAATACTTGAGACTAATAATTTATAACCTTCATAACTCTCAGTTAATTTATGACTATTTTTTTTTTTTCCTTCTCTCCTCTCTCTCACAAATGTGTGTGGGAATGTAAAAATAGTCCGAGACCTATGGATGGCTCGAAACTCGTCCGAGATCCGAAATGGGCCCGACCCGTTTCGGTCTAGTTAGGCTCGAGCCTGGGCCTAGGCCCTCCATTTCAAGCACGGCGCGACCCAACCCATTAGCCCAGCCCAAAAAAAAATTTCAAGCCCTGCGGGCTGTCCATTAGGCTTGGCCTAGCCCAGCCCACAGGGCCTTCTTTCTGTCAAAGGTCAAATTTCAAAAAAAATAAATAAAAAGCAACTTACAACGATTAAATAATTAAAAAAATAATAAAAATTTAAATTAAAACTTTATCTTACAAAAAAAAGAAACTATGAAAAAAAAATAAAGTCGCAAGTTGCAACTACAAAAAAGAAAAATAGATATACATATATATAAATAAACAAATTATCAAAATGTGACCTGTTGTCCAGTGCCTCCGCCTTGCCCCTGCCAGTGCCTACCCTTCCTTTGTATCATGTGTCATATCACTCTGTATGCCACTTGAAGTTAAGTTACAAATTGTAATAAATAAAAAATATATATATATTTGCACCTCTGCAGACTTTTAAAAAAAAAAAATTTAAAATTTTTAACGGTCATATTACCGTTCATACAACAGTAATTTTTTTTTTTTAATTTTATTTATACATTTATTTCAACCTTTCAAATTACTATAAATATTCCCACTCTTCTAAAATAAATCTCACAAATAATATCAATTTTATAATATTTTATTTCAGCTTGAAATAAAAATTATTCAATCAATAAATATTATATAAATAATTTAATATTGTAATATTGAAAATTTCATTTTCATATATATAAAATTATTCATTTCGAAAGAAAAAAATTTACATAATTACATACTTTTTTAGTCGTAAGTTTATAATTAAAAAAACATAAGTCATACATAATTAAAATTAAATATCATCATGAAACATAACCAAATAAAACATCTCATTAATCTTAACTAAAATACTTTAATATAATTTTTCTTTTATTTTTTATTCCTAATAAATAAATAAATAAAAGGCCCGACTTGGCTCGGCCCGGCCCGCGACCCTAGGCCCGAGCCCAAGCCTTAGGCTTTATTATGAGTGGGCTTGGACTTGGGCTTGGGCCTAAGCCCCTTTTTGGCCCATGGGCTGGGTCGACCTGACCCGATCCGGTCCGCTAAAAATAAGAGAGCTTGCAAGGTCTGCTTGGGTCAGGCCGGACCATTATTACATACCTATGGGGGTGTGGGAGTCCTGGGATCCCTATCACATTTGTGACAGAGAGGTAAAAAATAAAATAAAATAAAATAAAATAATGAATGATCATAAATAAATTGGGGGTTGTGGAGGTCACAATTGGGGACCCCACAATAATGAGTGATCATAAATCAATTGAGAACTCTTACAATTTGTGACCGCCACAACCCCTATTTGATTTATGACCACTCATTATTTATTTTATTTTTTTTCTCACTCCTCTCTCTCTCTCACAAATGTGTGTAAGGGTCCTGGGGGTCCCTATCACAGCTATTTTATTTTTAGCTGTGATAGAGACCCTTACGACTCCCATACCCCAAACACATTTGTGAGACAAGTGAAGGAGAGAGAGGAAAATAAATAACTAAATAAATAATGAGTGGTCATAAATTAATTGGGAATTAATACTTGGGACTCCTATAATTTGTGACCCCTATACTCCTCAATTAATTTATGATCACTCATTATTTATTTATTTATTTCTCTCTCTCCTTCCCTCGCTCTCACAAATTAGGGGGGGTTTGGTCTTGAAATTTCTATTACATTTATTTATTCAACAATGATACATTCTTCTAAATCAATGAGCTCTAATGGCATGAAAAGTCAAAAAAAAAAAAAAAAATTACAAGACATAAACATCACTATCACAGTAAGACTCATATTCCATTAAAGCTATTAAAGCTCTTTTATTAAAATTCCAAAACATTTTTATGATTTATTACACGATTGAAATATGTGAGCACAAGTGGAGTGACATCACTGTCCATGTCCCGGCGCCAACAACCTGAATTTATTATACCAGCTATGATAGGCACCTCCATAACCCCCACACTCTTACACATATCCGTGAGAGAATAGTGTTGGAAAATTTGAATTTTAATTTACTCCAATGGTTGTATCTCTTGAGATGAAATGGTGTATCCTTTTGAAGGATCACAACCTTTCTGAAGAGTCACTTAAAAGTCTTTATATTTCATGTCCCTCACTTCATTTTGGATAAGGAATTGCCATTCTTCTTCACTTTGCATTTATTCTTCATATTGCCTGAGTCTAATTTTCCTATAAAGAGAGTACATGCACAACGAAGTTCGCTAGGCTTGCAATAGTAGTGCTGCTAGTGCAAGACATTGATCGTTGTATCCTGTGAGATAGACACCCATTGAATCCTAAGCACCGGTGGGAGGACGAATCTGTCTTAAGGAAAGAGTGTCACACACTCGACTCGATCAGGTTTTATCTATTTATGTACCGTAAGTTTTATCACTTTTATATGTCAATTTATTTCAGTTTTTGGTTTTGCCCAAAAATCATTTGAATAATTTTAAATTATATTTTCCTTATAGTTTGGTACTATTTTTCCTAACAATCTTAAGACAGATTCGATCATATTTATGAGTTTTGGGAAAATATAATTATTGTTTACGTATGTGCTTGGGTAATGTTGCCACCAAAACTACCACTAACAGTAGAGAGTACGTAGATAATCCCGTGTGTATTTGCTTTCTGTTTGTATTTGGGTTTTCAATGAATTCACTTTCACAGACAAGGCATCGCCAATGCCATTTTTGTGAGGATAACTACCCGGAAGGTAAATCCTTGACCCTTTTAAGTTTTCAAACAAACAAACAAAACCCAGATCTTGATTTGATCAAAGAAGTCCATTTCGATATGTGTTTTGGTGTTTATTAGTGTTTATATGCTACTACCATTGGATCTCATTATATGGAAAAAATATATATATATATATATATATATATTTAATGTGCAAAATAAAGATTGAAGACACCCAACCAAAATCTGGTTGATCCCATGTTGGTTCTGGAAAGTTAGTTCAAGAACTTTTGATTTATGGCCAATGGCGATTTGAATGTTCTTGCCGCGTCTTTGAAGGGCGAGAAGGAGATGATTATGAGAATGAGTGAGTCTGTCAAGTATGAGAACATGAAGCCAGGGCCGACGTCGGCAAGGCATTTCGGGTTGTTCATGGCGGATGGGACGCCGACATATTCACTCAGACTCGACGGTGGTCCAACTACGAGTTTCGGAACGCCGACTCGGAGTTTGGGTCCACCGCTTCTTTGTCTCTCTCTTCATTATATTTTGTATGCTATAATTGGTTTAGTTTTTGGTTTTTGGTTGTAATTTTATACAGCTTTTTCCAATTATATGTTATATCAAAATCTGAAGATAGATGTTCATGTGCTCTCGTACTCTTGGTGTGGTGATCTCATTCGGTCTGCTTTTCCATTAAGTATGGTTTCTGGAGCATATGCGTGTTATCATGCATTTTTCTAGTATGATACCTATTTGAATGTTTCTCACCATTTTGATATCCTTGTACTTGTGAGATTTTGCTCTCATCATTTTTAGACGGTTGGAATGCTTAATTGATTTAATTTGCCTTGGTGATAATTTATCTTCCCCCATTTCGATGTTCTTCATAGAGTATCAATTTGTATGCAACTGTTCATTTCTTGAATGAAGTTGATTTTCTTTTGGGTCTGTAGATTGCTCTATTAGATCCCATGTTACAATTGTATTTGGTTTGTTGGGAAATGTGATGGCTTTATCACAGAATAAATGGCGTTTAGAAGTGGGTACTATTGTTGCTAAGAAAATTGCATTGCTTGGAAAAGGATTATGGAGATTTCCCACTAAGCATAATTTTTTATGGCATTATGTTATCTAAAGTAAGTTTGAGATTCAAGACAATATTTGGGACTCTTTTGAGGTTTTCGGAGAAATTCTTGATTACTAAAATCTGGTATGATTTTTGGTTTGTAAATTCTTGAAAATTGAGAAAATATAGAGTATGTGTTATATATTTGGGAAAAATTTTTGAATGTAATTTGATGTCATTCTAATTAATTTGCAATGAGTCTTATGGTGTCATATGATGCCATGAAATTTTTAATGGGAAAAGAAAAATGTGATATGTTAGTTTTTGACTGATTTATTTCCAGTGCTTTGTCTGGGATTTAAATTAAATTCTATTTGAAAGTTTGTGAAATTTTTAATTAATTTGTGATTGTGATGATGGCATATCAATGGATCTCTTGTGGGATATTATTTTGAAAAGTATATTTCATGGGCAAATAATCCTTTTGTTTGATTGTGATAGTAGTATTAACAATCGTTAACCAGAAAAGTTTAAACTTGATGATTGAAATAGTGGTATCATTCCATTTAAGTGGAAGTAGATTGAAGAATCTTTTATATTGATTATTAGTTTGTTAATAATCAAGTTGAAAGTTATTTTTAAAGTAACTTTGAGTTTGTGACATAAATTGTCATCAATCATTATTTTACTTGTATAGTAGAATTTGTTTAACCTTGAACCATAATATTAATGTGGGCGTTTATCTTTTGAATGAGAAAAGGTAATTCAATTTTCTTTGTCCCAAATATTCATCAAAAATGAATTATTAGTTGTGGCAGTGACACTTGTCTGAGAATGAATCATGTTATTTGTGCTAATTTTTGTATTATCACAAATGTGGGGAAAGAGAGATTCCATGTCTACATATGTTGTAGAGTTGACAATCAATTTATGATGTCATTAATATCAATTTGGTATGCGGTGTATTGTAAATGGATGTCAATTATTTATCAAAGTATTGATAAAAATGTGAACTTATGTGTTTTGACATAAGAGAAATTCTAATTATTCTTTGGAATAAAAGACTAAAATTGGTGTGGTGACTGATAACTCCGTAATGAAATATTATAAATTAAAATATTTCATGGGTGAAAGACACTTTGGTAATTGTCGACGTAGTCACCAATACTGGATAAGACAAATAAGATGTAAATGTATTTACACAGTGATATTTATATTCCATGTTGAGATTGGAATTAAGGGTTGCAGTAAACAAAAAAAAATTAATCATGGCTAAAGAAATGTTATTTGACAAGATGTTGTGGCCACAACCGGTTTTAGTCATTTCTTCTTTGTACTGTAAAAGCAAGTTATGAAGTCTAATTGTTTTTAGACAATTAGTATTGTGATTATTTTCACAAAACAGTTTACATCTTTTTATTTAGTTCAAGCACACCAATTAATGATATATTCTGATTTATCTCAGAATTGTGAGGGTGTATTAATATTTTGTATACTTATACATCAACAAGAGGAATTAAGTTTCCTTAGAATGTTTAAAATGTGGGGGTGCTTGGAGGATTTTACCAAAGTAACGGTTGATAATAGGTCCAAAAAGAATCTCAATTCTTTATATAGGACCAAGTTGGAGTAGAAGCAACAATGGTTTCATTAACTCCTAAGGAACAACTCTATATTTATTATTTAAATAGGAGTGAGATAGAGTAATGATAAGTCTTGATGTAATCAAAGACTTAACACCATATGACATTTGCTTTTAGTTGTGAATATTGTCTAAAGATAATATAATGGATTCACTAACTACTCAATGATATCTAACTGAGGAGGTCAAACGGAAAAATAGCGGCCGCTAAACAAAAAGTTTGACCAGAGAGCAAATGAGAGAAAGTTTATCGAGGGGAATGTGATTAAAGCCTATTACATCAGAGTCATCATAATGGTAACCCTACTTAGATGACTGGAGATCCCAAGAACTAAGTTCAAAGGGACAACTAAGTTATGTGTGGCTCGCCAGAAATCACTAAAGGAGTCTAACTTCTATCAATTCCTATGATGAGAGTGATATCTGCAACATGTGTTGTATGTAGGGGATTTAGGGTAAGTTATGCTTTTAATGATCACTTATATCTTGAAAACCCTAGAGGGGTCTCTTTCAAGAAGAGTATTTAAGAGACTCAAAATAAGGATCACCTATATGAGTGTGAAGGGGCCGCTTTTATGAGAATTTGATAAGGCTAAAATTTTCTAAAGCACTCATGAAACACCAGGACTTGCCCAAGGCTAAAATGGGCACAACCGTGAGAACTAAGCTGTGTTTGGAGATATGCTGTGTGAATTCTATTGTCTTGGCTTACACAAACGGCTAAACAGTTCAAGGCATCATGTCCACTGATTAGCTAGTAAGTCCGATAGGCTTTCACTAGGGACAGTTCAAAACCGAAAGCTACCTATCCCGATGCAAGGTATTTCCTTAAATGTACTCTCTCTTTGTTTGCATATTGTTACATGTCCTTTCCGTAAATTTTATTCATGTGGGGGATTGTTGGAAAATTTTAATTTTAATTTACTCCAATGGTTGTGTCTCTTGAGATGAAATGGTGTATCCTTTTGAAGGATCACAACCTTTCTGAAGAGTCACTTAGAAGTCTTTATATTTCATGTCCCTCACTTCATTTTGGACGAGGAATTGCCATTCTTCTTCACTTTGCATTTATTCTTCATATTGCCTGAGTCTAATTTTCCTATAAAGAGAGTACATGCACAACGAAGTTCGCTAGGCTTGCAATAGTAGTGCTGCTAGTGCAAGACATTGATCGTTGTATCCTGGGAGATAGACACCCATTGAATCCTAAGCACCGGTGGGAGGACGAATCTGTCTTAAGGAAAGAGTGTCATACACTCGACTCGATCAGGTTTTATCTATTTATGTACTGTAAGTTTTATCACTTTTATATGTCGATTTATTTCAGTTTTTGGTTTTGCCCAAAAATCGTTTGAATAATTTTAAATTATATTTTCCTTATAGTTTGGTACTATTTTTCCTGACAAATAGTTCACCCCCATAAGGGGATCCACAATGTGATGGCTAAAAAAGTGTATTAAGGTGTGTTATATGACAAAAAGTAATAAAAATGGGGCCCAAAAATATTTGTTAAGATGTGTTAAGAGTTTATTAATTTTAAAGAGTGAGTGGTGGTACAATGGATATCTTAAGGAGTGTATGTTAAATATATATATATATATATGTGTGTGTGTGTATAATAAATAAATAAATAAATAATTTAGTTTAATCAAAAATTTCAATCCCAAAATTAAATTTCAAGTCCAAAAAAAAAATTTCAAAAAAAAACAAAAAAAATTTGCCGTTGACCGGTCAACTGGCCGGACGTCCGGCCGGCCAACCGATAAGACAAAAAAATGCTCTCCTTCCCTATCTAAAAAGCTTGCTGCAGATAACAAACAATTTAACAACTGACACTAACACACACACCACTAACACACACGTTAATAAATCTACTATAACATTAAATAACAAACGTTATTAGTTAAAACTTAACAACTCACGCTAACACTATCCTTAAAAGCCTCACTGTGCATGTTCTAAGCCCCACACTCCTACACTTGTCACACCCCTACACGTCTGTGAGAGAATAGTTCACCCCATAACCCCCACGCTCTACACATGTCTGTGAGAGAATAGTACTTGCAGTTGTGATAGAAACCTACGATAGTACTTGCAGTCGTGACGAATGGGGGATACTGCTGTGCCCCCAAGGCACAGCAGTTGCTGCTGTCCTTTGTGGGAGATTATTTTGAATGTTTTTCGATGATCTGAACCGTTCACATTGTAAGACTCGTCGAGTAGATCATCCATGCAAAAAATCAAATTGATTGGATACCTGTAGCCCTATAACCAAAGCACATTTGTTTTTATAAAAATTAACGATTAATGTAACTTTCATAAATTTTTGAAAACAATTAGAACCTGATCATGGGGTTATGAATCTCCGATTAACTTGATTTTTTATATGAATAGTAATCTTGACGAACCCTACAATATGAACGGTTCAGATTATCAAAAAATACTCGAAAAAATATCCCATTAGGGGACAGCAGTAACTGCTGTGCCTTGAGGCACAGCAGTACCCCCGTATCCCAGTCGTGATAGGAACCTTACGAACCCACACACATTTATGAGAGTGAGTGAGGAGAGAGGGAAGAAAAATAATAAATAAATAAATAATGAATGATTATAAATTAATTGAGATCGTAAGAATCACAAATTATGAAGGTCTTCAGTATTATTAGAAAATAAAAATACTTCTAATCTCCATAATTTATGAATCCCATAATCCCTAATTAATTTATAATCATTTATTATTATTTATTTTTTTTTCTTTATCTATTCTCTCTCTCTCTCACAAATGTGTGTGGAGTCCTGGAGGTCCTATCACAGCTGCAAGTGTGGGGGTCCTGCGGGTGCCTATCACAGCTGGTATAATAAATTCAGGTTGTTGGTGGCGGGACATGAGTTATGAAAATAATTTTGAGTTATGGTTTAAATTTTTTTTTGATCAGTAAAAAAAAAAAAATTATTGATGAAAAAAGTATATACATGCAAAAAATATATCAACAAAGTAGGGAAGAGCAAAAAATATCATAACTAACTTAACGATTCCAACTAAGTTGGTACCGCAAAGAGAGCACAATCATATGCTAGCTCTCGACCCAAAATTGGTAAGGAACCAATCAAAGACACCCAAAGAGAATGAGACTAACAACCAAAAGCTTACACAACCAAACAAACATAACAGTGTAATAACAGGGGAATTATGATTGAAATTGAGTGTATAATTTTTAAAATGAATATTAAATTTGTAAAAAGTTATTTAACTATGTGCCGTTTTGGCAACAAATAAAAAAGTTGCGTTTTTCCAAACCTCCCCAAAACGCCAAAATTTCCCAAAACGCCAAACCTCCCATTTGGGAAGACCCAAAAAAGCCACTTAAAAATTTACCAAATTACCTTCTGAAACATTATAATTAATTAACTCAAAAAAGTATTTTTAATTAAAAAGTAAGGATATTTTGGCCATTTTAGAGTGATGTGGCATTTTTAAAAAATATTAAACCAAAAATCAAAAAAGGCAGCTTTTTACCAACTTCCCAAATCACTTCCAAAAAAGCCAAAAAGCTTGGTAAAAATCCAAAAGCCAGCTTTTTACCAACTTCTCAAAATGAGTTTTGAAAAGAATTTTTAAAATTTAATTCAAAAACTCATAACTCATAACCAAACACACCACTTAAAACTCTATTGAAAATTATATTCAAAGCTCATAACCAAATTCTTTTTAAAATTCAATTCAAATAAATAATTATTAATAAAAAATAATTTTTTATTTAAAAATTTAAAAAATTCCAAAAATATTTTTTATTTAAAATATTAAAAGAAATTATTATTATTTTTTTATTTTTTAAAAATTACTGTGACAAATTAATTTTTGTTTCAAAATGTTTTTTGTTAATTTTAAATAAATATCCAAATAATTTGTCATTTTGGTCTCAAAAAAATATTTTTTATATTTAAAAATATCAAAACCAAATATAAATTATTATTTTTTTTCAGATAACAGGTGACAATTGCGGGGAAAAAAAACACTGTTTCGGTTAACCGGCCGGACGTCCAAAGGGACAATCAAATAGATCCAAAAATTCAAAAACTGTCTAGGCAGATATTCAGGTGGACGACCGGGTAGACCAAAAATTTTAAAAACTTGCTGGTTTACCAAATGTGTTTTCAAAATGTGTTTTAAAATTGATTTGGAATCTTGATTTAAAAACTGCAAACAAACAGAGGGTTGATTATTAGTTTGGAGTTGTACGGGAAAGAAATAAACCTTCTCGTATAATTCTGTTGATCAAGTCTGCGCTCCTCCGTACGACGTCGCTTTATCACCTGAAAACACAAACGTGAGCTAGCCGGCGGGTGTGTGCCGGAAACCTCTCCGATGCCTAAGTCAGTAAGCTTGACAAGTAGATAGAAGCTCTGTGCATTCAGAAAACAAAGTTGTGTTACCTCTCCATAGGTGATATTGGTGAGCTTTTATAGGTTTAGTGTGGCACAATCCTAGTAGGACTCTTACTCCTCCATGTAGAGTCCTCCTAGGATTCATACTCCTGAAAGATCATGCTTATCCTTCAACACCCCCGTCACTACTTAAACCAAGTGAGATGGTTTTACCCCGACCGGACTACCACGACCGGAGTAAGTATGGCTTTACTGAGCCGCAGAGTAAGCCGAACTAACATTAGTTTGGTTCTTTCATTCATTGTTCTCCAGACCGAGCTACCGAATAATAAAGCTCGGACCGGTCTAGCCGTAACGTTATAACCGGACTCAATCTGAGACCGGGCTACCTTCAAGGTGTTCTTGGACCGGACTAACCTCAAGCCTTTCAAGACCGAAATAACTTTGAAGCCTCTTTCCGCTCAGCACTTCGCACTGTGGCCTACAACGGTCCACTCACCTAGCTCGGCATTTTTTTCCATATGAATTACTCTCTCAGGAGTCATGGTTTGAAACACAAACGGAACATAGCCTAATATTTTTAAAATGCAATAATTGTAATATCAAAAAAAGTTGAATTCCGTGAAAGAGACTATTATTTTGGGATAAAGAGAGTAGTTATTTTGACTTATTTTTATAAGTTGATTAAAAATCAATTTTTTTGATGGTTAATTTTTTTTTTATTATTATTATTTTAATTTAGTTAAAAAAGTTATGTTTAAGAAGATAGTTTTTTTTAAATGATTTGGTCGTTGTAAGAGAAAAAAGTAAAATGATTATAGATTTAATGTGATATTTTATTTTATTAATTATTTTAAATTAATTTATCTTTATTAACTATTTTAGCCCAAATAACCCTTCCCAAATTGGCCTAAATGTCATTTTTGCATTTGAAAAGCTTAATGGAAATCTCTATTTGGTTTAGTTTTGAAAGTTATTTTTTTAGAAGAGTTTTTAAATTTTGTTTACTTCTACATTTTGAAAATAATTTTATAGTTTGAGATGATTTATAATTTTTTTTATTTTTTTCTCATTTTATAATTGAATGAATGGTTGTAAGGGAAAAATTAATTGATTGATATATAAGATGTAAGAGAATGAAAAAATAGATAGAAAAAGTGATTAAAAATAATTTGTCAAAATTGTAAATCAAATAAATTTTAGGTTTTAAACTCACAAAAATTATTTTTAAAACTAAACCAAACGCAATGATGTCTCTCGAAAAAATGTTATGGTGTATATCTTTTCATAAAATGTGTAATTTTATCACAAAATTGACGTAATAAGAAATATCGTAATCATATCTTAAACTTTTGCAATATCAATTATAAAATTTTAAATATTTTATTATGTCAATTTATAATAAAATTATACATTTTATAATTGATATTACAAAATTTTATGATAAAATTACATAAGTTTATAATAGGATACATATGACACATAAGATTTGTCCTCTCTATAAAAAGGTACTTCAACGGTTGAACTCCCACATAGTCTCTCAGACGATAGAAAAACAAAATACAGACACACACACAGAGAGAGAGAGAGAGAGAGAGAGAGAGAGAGAGAGAGATGGGTGAGGCTGCTGAAATGATCCCCTCAATTTCTCTTACAAATGAGGTATTGAGTTTGGATAGACAGAGCGAAGAATGGAAAGCGATGATTCTAAAGGTGAGAGAGGCCTGCGAAGCATATGGTTGCTTTATGCTTCATTATGAGAACATCCCATTAAAGCTTCAACAACTAATGTTCAAGACCACCGCCGAGATGTTCGATCTCCCAGTGGAGACAAAGTTGCAGTACAAAAAACCTACTCCTACAGATGGTGGTTACGTTCACAGCAACCCATTTATCCCTCTCTATGAGAGCTTTGGAATCAATGGTGAAGAAGAGGTTTGAGCTTTCGAGAAGCTTATGTGGCCTCAAGGCAATCCTCAATTCTGGTAACTCATACTTATGCTCAATTTGGAATAAGGGGGAACGGAACGGAATTGTAATTTCTTAGACTTTTTTTTATTATAAAATAATCATTCCTTTAAAATGTAAAAGATGGTTATATTTGTAATGTATTTTTTATTATCTTTTTAGTTTAATCAAACACGTAAGTTAATATTTTGATAGAATAATTATTTTATACTAGTGAACTAATGTAGTATTTGATTCACTGAAACAATCATCATATCAAAATATTCATTCTTATTTTTAATTGACTAATAAAATAATGATAAAACGCATTACAAATAAAATTATCATTTATCATTTTAAAGAATGATCATTCTATACGAAAATTTAAGTTTCATTTGGTTTTAGATTTTTGGCTAAAAAAAGGACAAAAAGATAAAATTGACTATATAAGTTAATAAGATAAAATATCATATCCAAACTATAATTATTATATTTCTTCTCTCACAAAAATTAAAAAAAATCAAACTAAACGAGACTCAAAAATCCTCAATACAAAAAAGCAGGCAAAAAAACCAAAACGAAAATTTAAAAAATGATTATTTCATTCAAATTCATTAAAAAGTCCGCGATAATTAAGTTAAAAGTATACCTACTAATATTTGGATACTTTTATGTTTTTGATAGCGAGGTTATCAACTCTATAACTGCAAAGGTGCACGAACTAAACCTCCAATTATTGAGAATGATTTTCGAGAGATTTGGGATAGAAGAGTACTACAAGGAGAGAGCACTAGATGAGAACATTATTGGCTGTTTACGTTCCATGAAGTACAGACTCCCTAAAGAGAATGAAGATCCTCTTGGTCTCGCAATTCACGTTGACAAAGGCATCTGAACCATTTTATGTCAAAATTCACTGCAAGGTCTTGAGGTTCTCACTAAAGAAGGAAAATGGATTAAACCTAACATTCCTAAGGGAGCCTTGGTAGTCTTTGCTGGCGATGGGCTCCAGGTGTGTGTTTCTACTCTTTATCTTTTCGATTTTCATGAAAAATTGAATAGAATCTTCTTTCGTTTCAAGTCATATAAATTAGAACCCGTTTATTTTTAGAGGTAGAATAAATGTGATCGGATTAAGTAAAATGATATTTATTTTGATAATGATTGTTAGTGTGAGAATTGTTAAATTATTTTTATATAAAAAAATATAAAATAATAAAACAAATAAAATTATGATTTTTACTGAACAAAAAATATAAAAATAAATATTAATGTTCAAAAAAATGTCCAATATGTAAAAATAAAAAATAAAAAAAGCTAAGTTGGATGACTAATTTTTTAATATCAATCTTTGGCCTCTATTTCAATTCCAACATCCAAGGCCTATCCTAATCTGGAGAGTTTATGAATCCCCTCTCCATCTTTCAAAATAAACACAATATTAATAAGTTTCGCATCTATCTCAATCACATTCTTTCCTCCATATCTCAAAACAAACAGAACTTATGTTAGTATCATAGAGGCGATCGTATCCCATTAAACGTTTTTACTCTTTAGATCCATAAATAACGGTTTTAATAACTTAAAGAATAATGTTTTATGTATCAATTAATGTACTAATTAGTATATTAATAGATAATGTAGCATAATTTTAAAAGTTTGGATATTTTTAATTTATATAATAGGTGAGATCAATAATAATAACATAATATTAATTAATATTTATTATATACATTAATTAGTGCACGTAAAGCTGGTCGTAATTTAAAACCTCCCTAAAGCTACATTAGTTATGACATCAATACAAGTAAATCAAAGTTATAAATGCATTCCATTTTTTTTTTTCTTTTTCTCTCTAACTCTCTCTATCATTTGTTTAATTATTACATGTGCAAATATTTTTGAGTTTTCACAAGGAATAATATATATATATATTTTAATTTAATGATGTAACTATATATAGGCTTGGACCAATGGAAGAGTTGAAGCAATGCGACACAGGGTGGTGATGAGCGGTGACAAAGAGAGGGTTTCGTGCGGATTCTTTTCTATTCCAAAGGATGGAGGAGTGTTGAGATACCTCCATAGCTTGTAGACGAAGAACATCCTCTACGCTACCGATCATTCGTTTATTCTGATTATCTTGCCAAATACCTTACCACTACTACGTTGGATGCGCTCGAGACTTTTGCCGGTATTTGATGATCTGTGGCACTGAGGTTTCTCCTATTTGGCTTTCTAGTGTTGTTACTATGAACATGTTTTGGACTTTATTTATCACTCTGTCGAATAATTTGGCGAGGAAGTAGAGTGGTTTCCATCCTATATTGTACTACTTTTGTTTTTTGTTTTTTAATTTGATAATGTTGGCGAGAAAGTATAGTGGTTTTCATCTCTATATTGTACTTCTTTTGTTTTTAATTTGATAAGTAATAACCTCTCCAAAAGAGATTGTGATCCCTCTATTATTATTATTATTATTATTATTATTATTATTATTATTATTATTATTATTATTTATCAGGAAAAAAGTTTGAGTAACTTGATGATAGTCAAGAGCTTCACAAGTGATACCAACATATAATATCACAACTTAATTAATAGATTCTTATTAGGTTAGTATCGAGATTGTAATTCCTCTATATTATATGTAATGAATGGGAGAATTATATTATGGTCCATGCTATAGACCCCCAGTGGGGTGACCCCCACTGACAACCCCAGCGAGGTGTCACCCCCTCATTCGCTGGAAAAAAAAAAAAAAAAAACAGTTTTTGACCAATGGGAGGAGACCCCAGTGACCCCCACTGGGGGTGTTAGGCATTTTTCTTATATTATACACGCCTCCTATCACATGTCTCTTAGTTACTTCATTTTTTCTTTAGTTATACTCAATTTTTTTCTTTAATTATGATATTATTTTGAGATATTTAGTTATGATTTTTTCTATTTGATTATAACTTTTTATTTATTTATTTTAATTTTGATTCAGAAAGTATGAAATTATATTATTTTTCTATAATTATAAAGTATATATGGTACATACTTTTTAAAGAGCGTGTACTATAGTCATTCCCATAATGAATGATATTTATTATATTATTTAATGGTTACGAAAAATTATCTTAGAAAGTGCAATGATTTTTTCTTAATTTGAAATAATGATATATTTTTATTTTTATCTTTTAGTTGTTAAATTTGAAAAGAATGTTAAAAGTCATTTTCTTGCTTTTAATCCATTTTGAGTCATATTACTTCTCATATTTTTTGTTTATATTTTTTTAATAAAAATTAAAAAATTAACTTTTAATCATCTTTCTAAAATAACTCATATAATGACGATGTTTTATTATAATTATGTAATAAAGAGAATCAATAATTATGTAATAAAAGAGAATCAAGTGTACTATTCTTTTAATATTTATTTAGTTTTTTTGAAGGAAGATTTGTGATGAGGGATTTTAGGATCGTCTAGTTCTTTTCAACTTTTGTCAATTTGTTTTCCACTAGAATGTCATCACGAACCCACAATAATAATAATAAAAAATATAGCATGTACACACATATTGCTCCTTTTATTATTTGGAAAATTTACTTATAAATTTTATAGGGAGAAATGTTGATCAATCTAATTTTAAGAGTTTTTTTATGAATTAATTAGTCTTTTTTGTTTTAAAAAATTATTTTTATTTGATTTAGTGTCATTTGAGTATAAGTGAATATTCTTTTGTAATTCATTTTTTCAATTTTCTAATTCGTTTTTTGGATGGAAATTGATAGGTGGGGTGTGGAATATTCTTTTTAGAGGAATTGGTGACTGAAGTGTTGGTTGTCGAACGTTGAAATCTACATTTCTGCTAGTGTGATTTTTTAGTGTTACATTAGAGTGTTACGTTTTAAAAAATACACTAAGAAGTTTTTTGTGTGTTACATTTGAAAAAAATACACTAATATTATACTTGAATTTTCACTTTTAATAGTTATTTGGGAAAAATCTGAGTTTTTAATAGCGATGACGAAAATATTGTTTAATTTTATTACTTTATTCAGACCCTTGAAAGACTTACTTAGAGTCACCACCTAACATAGAGTTTGGGTGTGTTAGGCCACCCAGAAAATAGATTTTTAATGAGCTAGTACTTTTATATTTTCTATTTATCAATGTAGGGTTTGTTTTATTTTAATAACTCTCATTAATGGTCTGTGTGAATCAGAGATGGGCTCGGGAGTTTTCTGTTACAAGTAGGGAAGGTGTTAGGCACCCTACATCGCCCTTTCGGTATTGTGTTAATTGACAGTTGGTGCAGAGTATTATTTCAAAGGCATATAATAGTTTTTCCAAGTTATAAAAAGAAAATATTAATTTTAATCAATTTTTTCAAAACTATTAAAGGTGTTAGTCAATTATTTAATTATTCATCTTTAATATGTGCAGTTTCTCTCTTCCTTTATAGTACTTCTCTCTTTACTCCACTGTGAGTTCATTTGTTTTTAGAAAAAAATCATATGTAATTTAAAATTTTGAATCTTTTTATATAGGAGGTTAAAAAAAAATTAAAAATATAACTATACAAAACCATATCCTTTTAAATATAGCTATATTTATAATTAATTTTAATCTATCTATTACCTATCCTTACTTATATTATTATATAAATAAAAATGTTGTACGATAATTGAATTTCAAAGTCCTAATCTTATTTTTTTTCAAAATTTAAAATATTTAAAATGCATATGTTGCAATATCATTAATTTCTTCCTATCATAAATTTTGTTTTTAATCTTATAAGATTTGTTCAATGACTAATATTCAATTTTTGTAAAAAAATTCTAATATATTCCTTCCAAAATTTAATATAGCAAGTCTACAAAATCATATTTTAAAACTCAAAATTATTAATATTTTTATTTATTTTTATTTTTGTTTTAAATAAGCATGTTAAAGTATAAATAGATATCCAAATAAAATTATACTTATTAATAAATATGACATTAGTTTTAATTGTAATCACATCTTTTTAAAGTCTTTATTCATTTTTTAACCTTTTTTTGATATTTTAAAATACATGTTATGACAATTATTTCTTACTCGTTAAGTTTTTAAAATTTCTTTAATTATTTTTTTTTTCAAAAATCAATATAAATTTTTTTAAAATTCATATATTTTTATTCTAACATAGTGAAGTATTAGAACTATGTCATTTTTATATAACAAAGCATAATTTTAATTGTTAATTGTCAATACAACAATTTTAATTTATCTATACTATATATTGTGGTGTTTTGGGAAGTTGGTAAAAAGTGACTTTTCGGCTTTCTAGCTTTTTTGGTAGCTTTTTTGGCAAAAAGATGGGTTCTTTTGGGTAAAAAAGCTGACTTTTTTGGCTAAAAAAGCCAAAAAGCCAAAAAAATTGACTTTTTTAGCCTCTTCCCAAACTGCCTATAGTAAAAGAACATTTGAAATAAAACTATTAAACTTATATATAAAATTTTATTTACGAGAGACCAAATACAAAAAATTAAATATAATTATCATATTTTTAATAAATAATATATTATTTTATTCTGTACACAGCACGAGTGACATGCTAGTTTAAAGAAGGAATGATTTTAGGAATAAAAAATACATTCTTTGTTTAAAAAAGAAAATGTTAGTGTGTGAATTATTAATTATTTTTATAAATTGAAAAATCAAGAAATTTGGATTGAGTCCTTAGAACTCTCTTAGCTCTTCTTACTAAAATCCTCTTTTCCTTATATAATATATAGATATAGATTTCATTTTTAATATAATTAAAACGATCAAAACTAATGTCAATGGTAGATAAATATTGAAATAAATAAATATATATATATACATTAGTAGAAAAGAGATTATAATATTATTTTTTATTCATACAACTAATGAATTAATAAAAAATAACTTTAAGTGATATGTAAATTCAAATTTTAAAAAAAATTAATATATTTATGTTAAAAATATAAAACTAATTATATTTTCTTCAAACATAGGAGATGTGTTCTTTATTTATTTTTTTTTTGGGGATAACTTTTCAAGTCCAAGGTGCATGTGAGGTGCTTTTGGATCCAAATACCTCTTGCCTGTATCAATACAAGAGAACAAATGCCACTAAGCAACTTGAGCATCTCTCACACACACTATGACTGACACACAAGAAGAAAAATATACAGTAAATATTATCGCATTATTTACTAACAAAAACAATCAAACACCCCCCCCCCCCCCCAAAAAAAAAAAAAACCCGAGAAGAGAATCAAAACAAAGAAATACAAACAGCTTTAATGTAGCAAGGTATCAATGCTATACCTCAAACACCAACTCATACCATCATTTTACACCAAAAAAAAAAAAAAAAAATCAGCTTTCCTCGTCAATATAACCCCATGCAAAACAACACAATCGAAGCAACCAAACCCACCCCCATTTGTTACCGTCCTGAGCTGCAAGCCAGAGAAGGTGGAGAGGCCGTTGATTTTGTTGAGTTTGAGCTGCTGGTAGTGACTGTGGTAGTCGGTAAAGAAGAATTTGATTCTTTTATTCCATGAATCCATCAACAGATATTTACACTGTATTTATAAAGATAAAAATCTAACTAACTAATTAACTGACTGACTATAGTTACACTTTAACTAAAGTTCTAACAACTCATCTAACTGTCTAACTGTCTAACTATCTAACTAGTCTGAGCAGAGGAAGCCACGTACTGTGGCTTGAGCTGTGAGGAAGCTGTGGTGTCTTGTGACTTGAGCTGTGATGATTGAGCTTGATTATTCTTAGTAGTCTTAACATCCTCCGTCAAGCTGATAGGGAAAGAATGAGCCAGAAGCTGGTTTTGAAGAAATTGAAACCGAGAGGTAGAAAGTGGTTTAGTAAGAATATTTGCAAGCTGATCAGAAGTAGGAATGTGTTTGACAATCAATTGGTTAGAAACCACACGCGCACAAACATAATGATAATCGACTTCAATATGTTTCGAACGAGCATGAAATACAGGATTACTAGACAAAGCAATAGCAGATAAATTGTCGCACCATAAGGTAGGTGGAAGAAAGGGAACATGCAAATCTTTGGGAAGCATACCAAGCCAGCTAAGTTCAGCAGAAGTTTGAGCAAGAGCTCTATATCCAGCCTTAGTGGAAGACCGAGAAACCGTGGGTTGCTTCTTGGCAGACCAAGAAATCAAGTTGGGACCAGGAAAAACACAAAACCCAGTAGTAGATCTGCGATCCAGAGCATTGCCAGCCCAATCTGAATCGAAGAAGGCATTGAGAGTGAGAGGACCTGGTTGAAACTGGAGACCACAATCAAGACTGCCTTTGAGAAACCTCAGCAACCTTTTGACAGCATTAAAATGGCTAACCAAAGGAGAATGCATGTGTTGACAAGCAGAGTTCACAGCAAAAGCAAGATCTGGGCGTGTGATTGTCAAATATTGAAGTGCACCAACAAGACTTCGATACAAAGCAGGTTGATCAAAGGGAAGATCTGCTGTGGGCAGAATGGGTGACTTGGTAGGCATTGGAGAAGCAGCAGCCTTATAATTTGTCATACCAGCTTTGGCCAAAATGTCAGTGGCATACTTGACTTGATGTAAGAAGAAACCATTGGCAGAGGATTGAATGGAGATACCCAAGAAATAATGAAGAAGACCCAAGTCTTTCATAAAAAAAACCTTATGCATAGCAGTCACCAAGGAATGAATATAAGATTGATCATTACCAGTGAGCGAAATGTCATCTACATAGATGAGGAGAATAGTGATAGAAGAAGTAGTCTTTTTGACAAACAGGGAGGAATCATAATGGCTTGCAAGAAAACCTTGAGACAAGAGAAAAGTAGAAAAAGTGGAGAACCATGCCCAAGGGGCTTGTTTAAGACCATATAGTGCTTTATGCAACTTACAGACTTTAGTAGGATGAGAAGCTGTAATAAAACCTGGAGGTTGAGTCATATATACTTTCTCATGAAGAACACCATGGTGAAAAGCATTAGGGACATCCATTTGTTTGATGGACCAACCAAAATGCAGAGCAAGGCAGAGAAGAATGTGAATTGTAGGTTGTTTGGCAACAAGACTGAAGGTGTCTTGATAGTCTAGGCCTTCTTCTTGTAGATAGCCTTTGGCAACCAGCCAGGCCTTGTATCTAGCAATAGAACCATCAGAGTTCTTTTTGAGTCTATACACGCACTTGCAACCAATGACATTTTTATGGAGAAGAAGATCAACCAGAGGCCAGGTCTGCTAGGATTGAAGAGCCTGAAATTCTTCTTTCATAGCTGTAGTCCAATCAAGAGAGAAAGCAGCTTCCTTATAGGAAGTAGGCTTAGTAGGAATATGAGAAAGATAAGCAAGATGAGGAAGAGAAACATATTTAGATCTTGTAAGCATAGAGTGAGAGTTTAATGAGAAAGATTAAGCAGACGGTAACAAGGGTAATGCAATATGAAAAGAAGAAATAGGAATAGAAGTTGGAGAAGAAATAGGAACTGTAGAAGGAGAAGCTTTAGAGAAAGGAGCTAAAATTGGAGCAGTAGTAGTAGGCTATGGCAAGACAGGAACTGTAGAAATAGCAGTAGTAGTAGACTGTGGCAAGACAGAACCAGTAGGAATAGCAGCAGGTATATCAAGAGAAACTGTGGCAGCAAATGGGAGAGACACAGCTGGAACAACAGGTGCTGCAGAGGTAGACACAGTAGAAATATGAGAAGACTAGAAAAATGAATGCAATTGAGCAACAGAGAGAGTTGAGGTTGGAACAGCAGTAGAAGAAAAGGAAAAAGGAAAGCAATTTTCAACAAAAAGCACATGTCTAAAGAGATAGATGTGACCAGAAATAGGATCAAGACATCCGTAACCTTTGACTGATGGATGATAATCAATGAAAACACAAGGAATAGACCTAGGTTGAAGCTTGTGCGGAGTATAGGGTCTTAACTAAGGAAAACATTGACAACCAAAAGTTCTGAGAAAAGAATAGTCTGGAGGAGTGTGAAACAAAACTTCAAAAGGAGTGAGAAAGTTAAGTTTAGCAGTAGGTAGTCAATTAATCAGCACTATTGCTGTAGCTAGAGCATCAAACCAAAGATACAAAGGGAGAGAAACATGATGCATTAAGGCAATGGTAGTCTCAATGAGATGTCTGTGCTTACGTTCAGCCACTCCATTCTGAGTTGGAGTGTGACGACATGTAAGATGATGCAAAATGCCTTTATTTTTAAGAAAAGTTTGAAATTCTGTGGATAAGTATTCACCTCCATTATCACTTTGAAGAATCTTAAGAGAAGTAGAAAATTGATTTTCAACCAACACTTTGAATTCAAGAAATTTAGAGAACACCTCACTTTTGTAATGCAGAGGAAATAGCCAAGTAAACTTGCTAAAATCATCTATGAAAACTACATAGTACTTGTAACCAAATAGAGAGGCAGAAAAAGGACCCCAAACATCGGAGTGAATAAGAGCTAGAGGCTTATTAACAGTAGAATTAGACAAACTAAATGGTAATCTATGTGTCTTAGAAACACAACAATCAATACACAAACCAAATGAAGTAGGTGAAGACAAATGAGAAGTGTTAACAATGTGTTGAAGCTTCTTAGATGAGGGATGACCAAGTTTGAGATGACAATTGGGACTGGAATTGTCTGCTGAACTAGGGGACAGAGACAGGAGCAGCTGTGGTACTAAAACAAGACTGAGGTGGAACAGCTGTAGAAGCCATAGAAGAAGATTGAGCATAAGAAGATAATGGAACGTGGTAAAGACCTTAAGAATGATGACCTCTATATAGTATGTTCTTGGTAACCTTGTCCTGAACAAGAAAACCATAAGCATCAAAAGTAATAGAACAATTATTATTAGAGGCTAATTTATGCACAGAAAGAAGATTAGAGGAAATTTGAGGGACATGAAGAATATTATGAAGCCGAAGTGGAAGAGAAGGAGTAAGAAGGAGTCCATTACCAATGTGTTGAATAGGAAGAGTAGAACCATCACCAATTGTAACTTGATCATTGCCATGATAATGTTGATAATTGGAGAGATTATTTTAGTCATTGGTGATATGACTAGTAGCTGTAGAATCCACATACCAGGTAGGAGAGGAATTCTGAGAAGAAGATGGAGCAGAGGCCATATAGGCTTTAGGTGTGGATGACCTAATGGAAGCCTGAAAACCCTGGTCCATTCGATGCCAACAATCTAAGGCAGTATGATTTGGTTTGCCACAAATCTGACATACAGAACCAGAATTGGTTGGAGATTGTTGATATGTGGAAGGAGAATTGGAGAAGTGTTGCCTTCCTCATCTACGAGCACCTCGAGAATATCGGCCACCTTTGAACCCTCAGCCTCTAGCAGATCCACCTTGATTGGAGTAAGGTTTTGTGGTGGCAGCATAGGCAAAAGGAAGCTCAGAAGTATGAGACTGTTTAGTGGCATGTTCAATATGAACTTCTTTAGAAGAAAGTAAGGAACACAATGTGTCAAGAGAAATACAACCAGATTTATCACGAATAGTGGTCTTAAAAGCATGGTACTCGTTTGGAAGGCCATTTAAGATGTATAAAACAATGTCTTCATCATCAACAAGTGCACAAGCCAAAGCAAGTTGATCTGCTATGGTCTTAAACTCAGTGAGATAGGCATCCATGGTTAAACCTTTCTTGGTGAGGCGATTCATCTTGTTCTTGAGTTGATGAATATAGCGATCCCGGTTTTCCCTCCATTGGCTATTGTATTCCGGACTCAGTTCCATAGATGTTTGTTGTTGTATAGGTTTCATTTCCGTCCTTTAATTCTTTGTATATGAGTTTTAGGATATGTTGGGCAGGTTTGTAACAGGTTGGTAGTGATTAGAACCAAAAGGTTGTTGCCCAGTTTTTGGTGTCTTCGCTCGAGCGAGGCTTTTGTCGCTCGAGCGAGCTCTGTGTCTTAGCTCCTTCGCTCGAGCCAGGGTTCCTTCGCTCAAGTGTGCGTCTGCATCTAGTTTTGGACCTGAAGGTTGTGTTTCTTGGCTCGAGCGAGCTTTCCTTCGCTCGAGCGAGGGAGGACTATGTTTTGGGTTTCTTCGCTCGAGCGAGCTTTTCTTCGCTCGAGCGTGCTTCTGGGTTACAGACCTGAAGCTTCGTGTTGTTGGCTCGAGCGAGGCTTTCTGCACTCGAGCGAGGTTTCTTTGTGTCTGGTCGCTCGAGCGAGGCTCGAATATATTAGTTTGCAGCAGCAGCTTCTTCTTCACTTTTTCTTCATCTCTTTTACTCAAACCCTAGAACGGCTGCTCCCTCTCTCTCTACATATCTTCTCTCTACAAATCCATCTAGTTCTAGTGGTCTCCTACCTTAGTTCCTTTATATAAAGTGTAGAGCTTGGTGTGGGCTACATTTTGATCCGAAAATCTTTGGGTTTGGAGCATCTTGAGTTTTCATCATCTTCTCCATTGGGTCTCTCCATTTGAGGTAGGGATACCCTACTCCATCTTATGAGTTTTGACATAAATTTTAGTCATTTTGATTAGGTGGTGTTGTTTGGTAATTTTGGAAAAGTTAGGGTTTGTTTTAAAGTTATAAAAGGGGGGTTTTAAATTGTTAAACTCCATGTGTATGTGAGACCTTGGAAAATGGGATTATTGTTGTTAAATTGATGAAATTGAACCTTAGGGTTAATATTTGAAAAAAGGGGGAAAATGCCCTAATTATGTTGAATAATTAATTTGAATAATTAATTTGCACAAGAGTGAAATTGTGCTGGAAATCATGAAATTGAGAATTTATGAGATTAAATGGCGTAGTTGGATAAATAAATCACTCACCTGTGAGAATGTTGATATTTTATCTATTTGATAAATTTATTATCTGTTTAGAGATAACTGCTTTGGGCTATCGGTGGAGGATAGTCTTGATTGTTGTAGACACTGTATGTTGATTAGGGAAAACTGAAACTAATCACCTGGAATATGTCATTGAATATGACGGTGGAATAATACATCGAATATGTGTATTGATTGATCATTGTAAATGATAAGTGTTTAAATACATTGTATATGTATATTGTGTGGGAGGAGATAGGGGATGTACTCCATGGTTTGAGAGGAGATACATGATGCACTCTCAAACCTATTTGGGAGGAGATAGGGGATGGACTCCATTTATAACTAAGTTGGCCGGAGTGTCCAGGGTGAAAGTCCTGAAATTTTGATTACGTTTGCATAACGTAGATAATTGAAGTATGAAAGTGTTTTAATATGAGTTGTAGTCTCATGTAAGTTGTGAATAATGGAAGTGTCTTAATATGAGTTGTTGTCTCATGAAATTGTTGGGCTAGATAATGAGCCATGTTTATGAATCTGAATTGGATAAGTAAAAGAAAGTGGAATGAAAAACGGTTGTATTTGTCATTGAACTGGAAAGTGTTGTAAGTTGGTTTACAAGTGTTAACCATTTATTAAATGCTAATGTTTTAGTTTTCTCATACTTGGTTCAGTATATCTTTATTGGGCATTGGCTCACCCTATATGGGACATCATTTTCAGGTTCAGGTGATATGCCACCCCAAGGACGTAGCTTGGGAGGTTTTGGGAGTTGAAGACTCTTTTTGTTGTTTTTGTTATTTTGGTGTTACATGTAAATTCAAGCCGAGGGATTAATGTGTCTTGAGTTAGTACTCTCTTTTTGTAACCAAGTGTTGGCTTGGAAAGTTGTAAGCCCCCAGGGCATTTACTTTTGTTATCAACATGTAATACTTTTGTAATGAATACTTTGATAAATGAAATATGCTTTATTCTCTTATGTTTACGGATGTCATGAATGTGGATTTATATGTATTAATTTGAGGGCGTTACAACTTGGTATCAAAGCGTACCGGGTTTGAATACTTTGGGTACATGGGAAGTGGTTAGTACCATAATGGGTTGGTCTCGCTTGTTAGAGACTTATGTATGATGTTATGTATTTATTTGATAACATGCTTATGTGGCTATATGGGTATGGATTTTAGTTTCTAGGATGTTGATTGGATCCTTGGGTTTTTGGGAGTCTTGTTGGAAAAGCACTTGATCAATGCTGTTTCTAACCGAAACTCTAGCAACGCCTCGGGACTGTCATTATTGAAATGAAATTCGTAAGTGCTTATGTGATTATGTGCTTACGTGCTTACGTGGAATGAATTATTGTTGTCTAATGCTTTAGGACGCGAGTGAAATAGCTTCGGCACATTTGTGAATGTGCTAATGTTTTTCGTTACCTTTATTAGGATGTCAGGACGAGGACATGGTGGTAGGCGTGGTAGGCCTAAGAGGCAGGAGATGCCTATACCGGATGAGATTCCGGTGCAGCAGGAGGGTGTTGGTCAGGACAATGTGGCCGAGCCAGTAGGTCAGCAGGCCATGGGCGCCTTAGCCCGTGAGATGGCAGGAGCATTGAGGGAATCCATGGGCATTCTTAGAGCTGAGAATCAAGCCCAGGCCCATGTAGCTAAGGCAGGGCCTTCTTTTCTGAAGAAGGAGTTTTTCCGGTCTAAACTGGATGAGTTTTTGGGGGGATCCTAAAGAGCCACTTAATGCTGATGAGTGGCTTGAGCAGATGACGAAGACGTTTGAGATGCTTGGCATCAAAGACGGAGGTTTGCGGGTGACCTTGGCGTCCTTCCAGCTGAAGGGAGACACGGGTCAGTAGTGGAAGTTTGTTCGGGGCCGTATTGGGGAGACTTGGGAGGCTTTCGTTGATGCCTTCCAGGAGAAGTTTTTGCCTCCCACTATTAGGGAGAAGTTGAGGGATCAGTTCTGTCAGCTCAAGCAGCTGAGTACACCAGTGGCCGAGTTTGAGGCCACATTTACCAGTTTATCTAGGTTTGCACCTGAGCTAGTGGCATCTGAGGAACGCCGTTGTCTTGAATTTGAGAAGAAGTTAAGGACCGGGCTCAATCTTAGGGTTGCTGGGTCCATGACTAGGGAGTATGGGCGCCTTGTGGATGCTGCTGCGGCTCATCTTGAGATTATTATGCATGAGGAGGAGGAGGAGGATGAGGGCTCAAAGAGAGAGTAAGTAATGATAGCCAGGGGGATGGTAGGAGGCAGAGGGGTTCTAACCCTCAGCAATCCTAGGGTGCGTTTGTGAGATCTACCTTTCCAGTGCCGAGTTCAGGTTCTGGGAGAGGCAGTCAGGGAGACTTTACTTGTTACAAGTGTGGTCAGCTGGGCCACAAGTCTCCAACTTGCCCGCAGAGGGGAGGAGGGCAGAGAAAGCTTCATCTTCGGCTCGTCCTTAAAGCCAGAGTCAGGGCAGAGGCCAGCCGCTCTCTTGTTACCAGTGTAGTCAGGCGGGGCACCTGAAGAGGTTTTTCCCGTAGTTGAGTGGCACATCTGGTGCATCTGGTTCGAGGCAGACTCCGAGCCATCAGCCAGCTTAGTCAGTTCAGGCCTCGAGGGCCAATCAGGGAGCCTCATTGTCTCAGTCTGTGCAGCAGTCTTATGCTCCGAGAGGTGAGCAGGTAGATCAGAGACCTTCTAGGCGTGTGTATGTTGTTACCGCGCAGGATCTTGTACCAGTTCTATATGTTGTGAGAGGTACCTTTTTGTTTTGCAACTCGGTTGCTAATGTGTTAATTGATACGGGTGCATCACATTCCTTTATATCTGTTGCATTTACATCTGTTTTGGGGTTGGAGTTGCCGCAGTTAGCTTCTCCTATTTGTGTTGTATCACCTGTTGGAGGTGAGTTTATTTTGAAACAAGGGTGTAGGGGCTGTGATATTGAGGTCGCCGACCGCCGGCTTCCATTTTCTTTTGTAGTTATGGCTATGTCCGATTTTGATATGATTTTGGGTATGGACTGGTTATCGTCATACCGAGCTGTTATTGATTCCTACCGCCAGAGGGTTACTGTATGTAATTTGAGCGGGGATTGTTTTCATTTGTTGGGGGATCGGGTTGGTAGTGTTTTGCCACCAGTGTATGATCCGCGAGAGCGGAGTGAGCTTAGTTACCTTCTTGCTAGCTGTATGAGTAGTGAGTGTGATGAGACCCGGACTGAGATGCCGAGAGTGGTTTGTGAATACTCGGACGTTTTTCCCAAGGATCTTGTTAGTTTACCACCTCATCGAGAAATTGAGTTCTCTATTGATCTAGTGCCTGGCACAACACCGATTTCCATGGCACCGTATCGTTTTTCCCCAGCCGATTGAGTGAGTTGAATATTCAACTCCAGGAGTTGCTAGATAAGGGCTTTATTCGCCCTACTACTTCGCCGTGGGGAGCACTGACCCTCTTTGCTAAAAAGAAAGATGGTGCCTTGAGACTTTGTATTAATTACCAGAAATTGAATCGAGCTACGGTTAAGAACAAGTACCCTATGCCTCGTATAGATGATCTGTTTGACTAGTTGAAAGGGTCCCGTTGTTCTCTCTAAGATAGACTTGAGATCGGGTTACCATCAGTTGAGGGTCAGGAGGAAGATATCCCGAAGACGGCATTCCGTACGTGGTATGGTCATTATGAGTTTCTGGTGATGCCTTTTGGGCTCACTAATGCACCGGCAGTATTTATGGATTTGATGAACCGGATATTCCGAGAGTTCTTGGATCGTTTTGTGGTTTCGTAGACGACATTCTGATTTATTCACCTTCTCAGGAGGAGCACGAGAAATACTTGAGAGTGGTGCTTGAGTTGCTTAGGGCCCATAAGCTGTTTGCAAAGTTTGAGAAGTGTGAGTTTTGGCTAAGAGAGGTTAAGTTCTTAGGCCTTGTAGTCTCTGGGGAAGGGGTATCTGTTGATATATCCAAGATAGAGGCAGTACAAGATTGGGCACAGCCTAAGAGTGTTTTTGAGATCCGCAGTTTTCTGGGGTTAGCTGGGTATTATCATTGGTTTGTGAAAGATTTCTCCAGGCTAGCTTCGCCGTTGACTAGATTGATGCAGAAAGGGGTCAAGTTTGTATGGAGTGAGACTTGTGAAAAGTCATTCTAAAAACTTAAAGTTAGACTCACCACCGCTCCAGTTTTGATTATTCCGGAGAGGGGTTTGGGGTATGCAGCGTATTGTGATGCTTCACGAGAGGGTTTGGGTTGTGTGTTGATGCAAGAAGGGAAAGTGGTAGCCTATGGCTCGCGGCAGTTGAAAACATATGAGAGAAATTGTCCTACACATGACCTAGAATTAGCAGTTGTGATTTTTGCCTTGAAGATTTGGAGGCACTACCTGTATGGTGAGAGATTCGAGGTGTTCTCGGATCATAAGAGTCTGAAATATCTGTTTACACAGAAAGACTTGAACTTGAGGCAGAGGAGGTGGATGGAGTTTATTGAGGATTACGACTTCGAGTTACATTACCATCTGGGGAAGGCCAATGTTGTGGCCGATGCTCTTAGTAGGAAATCCATTAGTGATGTAGCTTGTATAGCTATCCGGGAGTGGGAAATGTTGGGTACACTTGGCGAGTTTGATTTGCTTCTGGACGAATCTGTTAAGTCTGCGACCTTATTTTCTGTAGTTGCGCAGCCTACACTTGTGAATCGGGTGTTAGAGGCACAGGGAAACAACTTTGAGGTAGAGTCTCTCCGGGAGAAGATCTCCAGTGGGAAGGTTGAGAAGGGTTTGACTGTGTATCCCGACCTGAGCGTGAGGTACCAAGATCGTTTGTTTATACCAGAGTCTTGCCAGGAGGAAGTACTCCGAGAGTTTCACCATTCACGCCTTGTGGTGCATCCGGAGCACTAAGATGTATCGTGATTTGGGTCGCCAGTTTTTGGGGTCGGCGGGGTATGAAGAAGGATTGTGCAATTTTTGTATCTAAGTGCCTTACTTATCAGCAAGTGAAGACCGAACATCAGAGGCTAGCGGGTTTGTTATAACCCTTGCCCATTGCCGAATGGAAGTGGGAACATGTCACTATGGACTTCGTAGTAGGTCTTCCGAGGACTCAGCGGGGTAGTGATGCCATTTGGGTGGTAGTTGACCGGTTGACTAAGTCGGCGCACTTCATTCCTATGCGCATGAGAGATTCGGTAGATCATCTTGTCGATTTGTATATTCGGGACATAGTGAGATTGCATAGGGTCCCAGTGTCGATCGTCTCAGATAGAGATCCACGTTTTACTGCTAGGTTGTGGTAGAGTTTGCAGAGTGCCTTGGGCACTAGATTGACCTTTAGTACGGCTTATCATCCTCAGACTGACGGGCAGTCCGAACGTACCATTCAGATCCTTGAGGATATGCTTGGAGGCTATGTCCTGGACTTTAGTGGGTCGTGGGAGAGGCACTTGCCCTTAGTAGAGTTTGCCTACAACAATAGCTTCCAATTGAGTATCGGTATGGCACCATTCGAGGCCTTGTATGGCCGACCGTGTAGGTCTCCAGTGTGTTGGGGCGAGGTGGGTGATGCACCTTTGTTGGGCCCGGAGTTAGTTCGGGAGACGACGGAGAAAGTTGAGCTTATCCGTAAGAGGCTAGTTACAGCCCAGAGTCGCCAAAAGAGTTATGCCGACCGTAGGAGGAGGCCTTTGGCATTTGAGGTGGGTGATCATGTCTTTCTAAAAATATCACCTAGGCGGGGTTTGATGAGATTCGAGAAGAGTGGGAAGTTGTGTCCTCGGTTTATTGGCCCTTTCGAGATCCTTGAGAGGATTGGCGAGGTTGCCTACCGTTTAACTTTACTGCCGCAGTTGTCCGGGATGCATGACGTGTTTCATGTTAGTATGCTTCGAAAGTACGAGCCGGATCCGTCGCATGCATTGGATTGGACCGACTTAGAGGTTGATGAGGATGCCTTGTATGAGGAGAGACCGATGAGGGTCTTAGATAGGCGGAATCAAGTCTTGCGAGGCAAGACCATTCCCTTGGTAAAAGTTCTGTGGAAACATCACGGGGTGGAGGAAGCCACTTGGAAACGTGAATTGGAGGTCCGAGAGAAGTATTCGGATCTATTTGTGGATGTTTGAGCCTATGCTGAATATTTTGTTGTATTGATAAACTTTAAGAACATTGAATATGTCTTAAGTTGTTAAACATTGTATATGTTTGATTTATGGAAGTATCATTGAATATGCCTTGAAAATGGAAGTTTAATTTGACATTGTATATGTTAAATGTATTGTAGAAATGCAAATATATCATTAACATTGAGTATGTTATGGAATGATGGAATATGGTACTGGAAATGGTTGAATTTCAAAGAAAAACATGTTATTAATGCATATTGAATTATATTGTGAATTGCCTCTTGAAAAGAGATGGGATGACCGGTAATGGGTCAGGATGTTGAACATTGAATGGTAATACTGTTGAGAATTGAGAAAACATGTTTTTGAAACTTATATCTAATTTTGGGGATGAAATTTTTTAAGGGGGAGAGGTTATAGCGATCCCGGTTTTCCCTCCATTGGCTATTGTATTCCGGACTCGGTTCCGTAGATGTTTGTTGATGTATAGGTTTCATTTCCGTCCTTTAATTCTTTGTATATGAGTTTTAGGATATGTTGGGCAGGTTTATAACAGGTTGGTAGTGATTAGAAACAAAAGGTTGCTGCCCAGTTTTTGGTGTCTTCGCTCAAGCGAGCTCTGTGTCTTAGCTCCTTCGCTCGAGCCAGGGTTCTTTCACTCGAGCGTGCGTCTGCGTCTAGTTTTGGACCTGAAGGTTGTGTTTCTTGGCTCGAGCGAGCTTTCCTTCGCTCGAGCGAGCGAGGACTATGTTTTGGGTTTCTTCGCTCGAGCGTGCTTCTGGGTTGCAGACCTGAAACTTCGTGTTGTTGGCTCGAGCGAGGCTTTCTGCGCTCGAGCGAGGTTTCTTTGTGTCTGGTCGCTCGAGCGAGGCTTGAATATATCAGTTCGCAGCAGCAGCTTCTTCTTCACTTTTTCTTCATCTCTTTTACTTGAACCCTAGAATGGCTGCTCCCTCTCTCTGTACATACCTTCTCTCTACAAATCCATCTAGTTCTAGTGGTCTCCTACCTTAGTTCCTTTGTATAAAGTGTAGAGCTTGGTGTGGGCTACGTTTTGATCTGAAAATCTTTGGGTTTGGAGCATCTTGAGTTTTCATCATCTTCTTCATTAGGTCTCTCCATTTGAGGTAGGGATACCCTACTCCATCTTATGAGTTTTGACATAAATTTTAGTCATTTTGATTAAGTGGTGTTGTTTGGTAATTTTGGGAAAGTTAGGCTTTGTTTTAAAGTTATAAAAGGGGGGTTTTAAATTGTTAAACTCCATGTGTATGTGAGACCTTGGAAAATGGGATTATTGTTGTTAAATTGATGAAATTGAACCTTAGGGTTAATATTTGAAAAAGGGGGAAAATGCCCTAATTATGTTGAATAATTAATTTGCGCAAGAGTGAAATTTTGTTGGAAATCATGAAATTGAGAATTTATGGGATTAAATGGCGTAGTTGGATAAACAAATCACTCACCTATGAGAATGTTGATATTTTATCTGTTTGATAAATTTATTATCTGTTTAGAGATAACTGCTTTGGGCTATCGGTGGAGGATAGTCTTGATTGTTGTAGACACTGTATGTTGATTAGGGAAAACTGAAACTAATCACCTGGAATATGTCATTGAATATGACGGTTGGAATAATACATCGAATATGTGTATTGATTGATCATTGTAAATGATAAGTGTTTAAATACATTGTATATGTATATTGTGTGGGAGGAGATAGGGGATGTACTCCATGGTTTGAGAGGAGATACAGGATGCACTCTCAAACCTATTTGGGAGGGGATAGGGGATGGACTCCATTTATAACTAAGTTGGCCGGAGTGTCCATGGTGAAAGTCCTGAAATTTTGATTACGTTTGCATAACGTAGATAATTGAAGTATGGAAGTGTTTTAATATGAGTTGTAGTCTCATGTAAGTTGTGAATAATGGAAGTGTCTTAATATGAGTTGTTGTCTCATGAAATTGTTGGGCTAGATAATGAGCCATGTTTATGAATCTGAATTGGATAAGTAAAAGAAAGTGGAATGAAAAACGGTTGTATTTGTCATTGAACTGGAAAGTGTTGTAAGTTGGTTTTACAAGTGTTAACCATTTATCAAATGCTAATGTTTTAGTTATTTCTCATACTTGGTTCAGTATATCTTTATTGGGCATTGGCTCACCCTATATGGGACATCATTTTCAGGTTCAGGTGATATGCCACCTCCAAGGACGTAGCTTGGGAGGTTTTGGGAGTTGAAGACTCTTTTTGTTGTTTTTGTTATTTTGGTGTTACATGTAAATTCAACCCGAGGGCTTAATGTGTCTTGAGTTAGTACTCTCTTTTTGTAACCAAGTGTTGGCTTGAAAAGTTGTAAGCCCGTAGGGCATTACTTTTGTTGTCAACATGTAATACTTTTGTAATGAATACTTTGATAAATGAAATATGCTTTATTCTCTTATGTTTATGGATGTCATGAATGTGGATTTATATGTATTAATTTAAGAGCGTTACAATGAATATGAGACAGAGAAAGAGAAGTAAATTGAGATTGAAGAGCAATCCATACCTCACAGCTTGTTTTACAAGGAAACACTAAAGTGAAGATGACTGGAGACAAAGTAGCTGTGATACAACTGAGTAGATGAGCATCAATACACATCAATTTTTCATACTCAGGATTTGAGATCTCCCGATTCGCAAAATCAACTATCACAGATGAAGGACAAACTTGTGATCCATCCACAAAACTAATGAGATTTGTTGCACACAATATGTTCTGCAATTGATTCTTCCAAACTATATAGTTTGTAGAATCTAATTTCATAGTCACGAAGGAACTGAGATTGGAGATGAGCAAAGAAAGATTAGAAGGAATTGATGGTGATGATGACAGATTTGCCATGAAGAAAGCTTGAGCTTTAAAGATCGTTGAAGATATTAGAAGATCTCTGAAGATATGTGGATCAGTACTCGTTAGAGTTTCAAATGCTTTGATACCATAAAGAAGAACTTGATTCTTTTATTCAATAAATCCATCAACAAATATTTACACTGTATTTATAAAAATAAAAATCTAACTAACTAACTAACTATAGTTACACTTTAACTAGAGTTCTAACAACTCATCTAACTGTCTAACTATCTAACTAGTCTGAGCAGAGGAAGCCACGTACTGTGGCTTGAGCTGTGATGATTGAGCTTGATTATTCTCAGTAGTCTTAACAGTCAGAACCTGCGCCAGAGCCTTAGCTTCATAGAATTCCTTAGGAAACTTTTTGTTGGTTTCTCACCAACCTTTAGTGGTTGTGCTAGCATATGATTGAGCGATCTTCGCGATGCCAACTTAGTTGGGATTGTGTCACATTGATTTGGTACTTTTTGCACTCACCTTTCCTTTATTGATATATTCTCATATGTTTGTGTGTTGTTTTTTTCATTAATAAAGTTCTATTGCTGATATAAAAAAAAAAGAAAGAATAAACCGCCAATAGAAAATTTGAACGCAAAGCATTGTTGACTATAGTGTTGACAATGCCAGTGGAGACATTGACCTGGCTGCCCTCACCAGAGAAGTCAAGCCTGAAAACACCACCATCATGGCTGGTGGCTTGGGTTCAAACCGGGTTACTGGCGATTAAAAGGTCGGCTAAGCAATAGTACTTAGGCAACACGCGGCAATGTTTTAAAAATTGGACTGGTGAGTGAACCGGAAAAAGGATCGGGTGGATGGGTTACTGATTCAACCGTCGAGTAGAACTAGAATCGAACCGTGATGTCATAAATATATTAAAATTATATTTAAATAAAAATATGAGTAATAAAACTATAAATTAAATAATTCAATAATCTTAAACATTTCTGCTAATACTTTTTTTACTAAAGAATATAAAAATATATTTTAAAATATTATCAATTTTAATTTTGGAAGAAGAAATCAAATATTCAATATTCTCTCCATATAATTTTAATTCAAATAATTTAATTGAAAGAAGAGCAAAAATTTTGGAGAGATATCAAAATTTTAAGTTTCCTTCCAATAAATTTGATTGAATCCCACACAGATTTCTTAAGTTTTTTTGAAAGAATTTTTTTCTTATAAATAGGTAGAGGCTTTCAGAATAATTTCAAGCTCTCAATGAGATTCCTCATGAGAGGAGACCCTTGAAAGAGAGTTTTCAATTAAAATTTTCTTATATATATATATATAATAAGAGAGAAAGAAAGAAAAGAAAGAATAAAAAAAAAAAAAAAGATTTTATTGACCCGGTGCACCGTCATCGGTTGGGCGGTTCAACAGCCGGTTTTCTCGATTCTCTCAAAATAAGTCTGTTTTTCAGTTTAAACGGTTTAGTGGGTGTATTCGGACCGGAACCCCGACCGGTCGACAGTTCAACCGGTCGAATCGGCCGATCCGGTCAAATTTTTAAAACCTTGACACGCGGTATAGGACTAGCTGGACTTCTTGTCGGGTGGAGAGGTTCTTGACTCTACTGGAGGGGAGGTTAGAGAAGGCGTTGTCATGTGGAAAGCACATTGGACTGCCTACGTCACCTTGAAAGTTTACGTGCTATGAGAGATCTTCACTGACACCAAAGGAATACTAAGGAAGAGCTTTATCAGCATGAAGAAGGCTTTGGATGATCAATCTTAGGATGTCCAAAAAACTATCTATAGAAATCATCCTAATGAATGTGGACGACAACAATGTAATTCTCAAAAGTTCAGAGAGGCCAAACCACTATATGGTCAACAATCCTTGAGGATTTGGCCAGCTGTAACATTGTAGGGTTGACCAGCCAGAGATTTTTCTAAAAAAAATAGTCGTTAACGAGTTATTATAAGCTATGGCTAAAAGTATGTAATTCCCACATTTTGTATAGATAAATGAAAATAGCTCCTAGAGTGCTTAAACACTCTTGATACTGTAGAACCCAGCACACTAACCTTCTTGTGATACACGTTGGAATTGAATCGATCATACAGATGTGAATGGCATAATCCTAACTAATACAATTAAAAGGATAAATTGGGGTTAAAAACTTGAAAGCTGAAAATATTAGAACATGTCACAATGTCCCAAAAACTACATAACCTGATGACATAAAGAAGGCATAACTAAGGAAATATTAATTTATTTGCAAGAGTGCAATTAAGTGGCTCAATTCTTTGATCACACTCCACAAAAAACCTTCTATTCCTCACTTCACAAATTGACCAAAGAAGCCCAAAGAAATTGAGTCTCTGTACATGCATCCATCTCAGACTAACCTCTCTGATCCTACCCCTCTACAAGTTCCCAAAATAAAAGACATCCCCAGGCTATGCCACAGCGTCCAAGAATTCGGACCATAATCATGACTTGTCGTCATCTTCCACGTGGAATTCATGCTTTATACGTATATGAAAAATGATCCAGACCACTAATGATAAGGTGACCGCAGCAATACCGCAAGCCAGGAAAAAATGCATGAGATGAGACACCTCGAATTTGTTCCGTTAAATAAATAAATAAATTTTTTTAACGAGTGTCAAATTTTAATTTATCAAACATTCTATTATGTAAGATTTAATTTTAACATTAATTTATTAATGGTCATTTAAAAATGATAAATTAATGAATGTAACATTACTAGCAAACCAGGATGTTTCTCTCCTCTCCTTACAGTCAATTCTCTCTTCTCCCTTCTGGATTCCATTTTTAAAATTGGTTTGGAAATTGATAATTTTAATTTTTTTTAAATTTTTTATAAAAAATAAAAAGTGATGTGATAAATTGTTGTGATTCTTTTATTAAAATAATCTATTGACAAATAATATATACTAACGACTGGCATATGCGTGTATAATTTAAATAAATAAAAATTATATATATACATTGTGTGTCACTACTAAGAAATTCATTTTATATGATCTATACATATATATATTTATCTAATTTATTAGAGCATTTTTAATCTTTTATTGAAGTTTTTATATAATCTAATTTTAAATTTGAGTACAAAAATTTGATTTGGTATGAATTATTTCAACATCAATTTTTTTAAAAATTCCCCTCTTATCTCAAATGAAAAATGACTGAGAGCTCTAGAAAAATTACTCTACAAGAGCTCTAAATGGGTGGGGCTCACCTGTGATATGATGGATTCCAGTATTCCGCAGGAAAGCATGGGTAACCAGGAGATCTCAAGATATTCACACTGTTTTTGTGGATAATCTACCTGAAACGTTAGATCCTAAGGGGCTGTTTACATTGTTCTCTAAGTTTGGAGTAGTAATGGATGTTTACATCCCGAACAAGAGGAGAAAGGCAACAAGCTCACGTTTTGGTTTTGTCAGATATAATTGTCCAGTCGCGGTGGGAGTGGCTATTCAAAAGGCACATGGCACTTGGTGTGACAATCGCGAGATCAAGGTAAAGATGGCAGAGTTCAACAAAGCCCAAAGTAGAAATGGGAAGCAGCGGGTGCTGCAGAAAGGCGTAGGCACTACAGTCCATAGAAATCATGTTAGTATGCCCAGTATACGAAATAATGCACAAAGCTATGCCGATGTGGTGACTAGAACAAGGGCTGTGAAGGACAATAGGCTAGTAGTTAAAGGAGAGGAGTATGGAAATGGTTGGCTTCATGGGAGCCTAGTTGCCAAACTCAACCCTCTCTGCCTTGTATCTGATTTCAAAATAGAAATGTCAAGCAGGTATGGAACTGATACTCACGTAAGAGAGATTGGAGGCAAATCGGTGATTCTCTCTTTCAAATCAGAAGAGGCAATGAATAGTGCAAGAAAGGAGCTAGAACTTTGGGCCCATGAATGGTGTGAGTTCATCACACAATGGACTAAGGACACAGTTATTGAGCATGAAAGGGTGGTATGGATTAGCTGTTATGGAGTACGCCTCAATCTCTGGAACTTTATCAATTTCAAGAGTATAGGCACGCTATGGGGTGATGTCATTGAGATCGATAGAAGTACACTTGAAATGTCATCCCTATGTTGTGGTAAAGTCAAAATAGCAACCAAAGTAATGGAATGCATTAACCAAGTGATGACTCTGGATTGCAAAGGCACACTTCACCAGATCAGAGTTTGTGAAGAACAAGTAGTTGTTATAGAAAACCCAAGTTTCTCTGATATTCATATGCGGGAAGATACTTCTGTTAATGCAAGCAGGAGGGATGAGCACTATGTTGACAATGGTGAAATCCTTAGGAAAGAAGGTGATGAGGTGGCAATGAACGATGAGGTGGAGCCCGTAAGGAACTCTGGAGGTGACATGTGTATACAAGAAGCATTAAAGGAAAAGGAGTTGTCAGGTAATGATAGTCTCATGGCTATCTCTGTAATAAAGGAGACGGCTCGGGACTTGGGGAAGATGAGTAATGGAGGCGCATGCTTGAGGAATGAGGCAACCCTGTCAGATAACAACGGCCTTATTGCAGATTGTGAAAATCAAATAGTTGATGGGCTTATTTCTACCTCTGGCTTTGTGGAAAGCTTCAGTGGGTCTGATTTACTTCAGCCCAGCGTGAATCTGGAGGTGTTTTTAGGTCCAGTCCAGTATGATAATTCAAACCTCACCATGCCTCAAATAGTCCATGGGCCTAATAGAGTGGACCTAATAAGAAATGCTGTCCCAACCAACTCTGGGTTGCAAAATCCCATAGCACAGGATACCTTAACACAGGCCAGGGATGATATAAGAAGAGTTGACCCAACCAAATCTGGGTTGCAAAATCCCATTGCAACTGTTCCCTTAATACAGTCAAGCCTAAAGAGGGGGACTAGTAAAGCAACAGAGGTTAGAAGATATCATTCTACAGCAAAGACAAACTCTAGGAAAGCTCCGAGGAAATCAAAGGCCAAGGTAATTGGAGGTGCAAGATATAACAAGGGTGTATTACTCAGAGCTGCGACTAAGGCATTGTCAGACTCGATTTCATTGAGTAGCAATTCGAGCAAAGAAAGATACCTTCTAAATGAGGCACAAGCCACCTTACAAATTGGAGATCTTCTTGGCATAAATTGTGAAGGAAAAGATGCCGAAGTAATTGAGAAGATCATGGAGCTTGAAACCCAGGATCTGGAAAGGGAGAATCAGCTCGATGCTGCTAAATAGTTCTGATCTTGCAGGTTTAGGTGGTTTGGGAGCCTTAGTTTGTTTATCAATGAAGTTATTCTCTTGGAATATTAGAGGGTTGGGAAAACCGGAGAAAAGAAGGAAATTAAAGGAAGTAAGAAAAGTAGATATTGTTTTAATTCAGGAGACAAAGAAGGCAGAGATTTCAGAATCATTTGTTAGATCCTTATGGCCTGGGGATCAGATGGAGTTCATGGCTGTTGATGCAGTAGGGAATGCAGGTGGGCTGTTGTGTATTTGAAAACCAGAGGTTTTTACTTTGTTAGATTGTTGCTGCAGCAAGAATTTCATTTTGCTCTCAGGTATCACTTCTTTAAACTTTAGTTGTATTATTGTCAATGTTTATGCTTCTAATGATATGCTGAAAAGGAGGAGACTGTGGGAATTATTATGCAGTCTTAGAACCACTTTCACTCATCCTTGGTGTATTGGGGGTGATTTCAATGAAGTCAACAGTATAGGGGAAAGGAAGGGTTGTGTCAGGAGGGATGTGGGGATGAAGGATTTTGGAAATTTTAATGAAAAAATTGGAGGGATAGACTTACCAATGCTGGGCAGAAGGTACACATGGGGTAGTTCTCAGATGGTGATAGGTGGAGCAGAATCGATAGGCTTATTTTAAATCCTGAGTGGCTTGAATCTTTTAGGTTCAAACTTTGGGGTTTGCCTAGATCCTTGTCTGATCACTGTCCTCTGTTGCTAATGGAGGATGAGAGAGATTGGGGTCCTAGACCCTTTAGATTTCTTAACTTTTGGACTATGCACATCAACTTTTATCAAACAGTGAAGCAAAATTGGGAACACTTAAATTTGGAGGGCTGGGTTGGTTACATCCTAAAGAAGAAGTTACAAGCTCTTAAACTGTGTCTGAAAAATTAGAATAAGGAGGTATTTGGTAACATCAATGAAAATCTCGAGGAGAAGGAAGTTGAACTTCACTCATGGGACTTGCTAGCTGAGGTTAGAACTCTCCAAGTTGATGAATCTGCTAGAAGGATGGAATTATTAGGGGAAGTTTGGAAGTTGAGAAAGATGCAAGAGAGATTATGGTTACAGAAATCTAGGCTTACCTGGTCATTGAAAGGTGATAAGAACACCAGGTTCTTCCACATTACTGCCACAAATAGACATAACAGAAATTCACTCGACTTAATAGAAGTCAATGGGGTCTAAGTGGTGCAACTTGTTGAAACTAAAACTGTTGTGGTGAATCATTTCAAATTACTCTACTCAGAGCATTGGAAGAGTAGGCCTAAATTGGGAGAGCAATTTAATTCCATTAACATTCACAATAATGCATCTACCATGCTGGAAAGTGCCTTCTCTGAAGAGGAAGTTTGGGCTGCTATTAAGGATTGTGATGCAAACAAAGCCCCAGGTCCTAATGGCTTTAACCTGTCATGTTTCCAAAAATGCTGGAATTTTATGAAACATGACATTTTAAACTTTATGAAAGAATTTCATGAGAATAGTACTTTGACCAAGGGTCTTGATTGCTCATTTGTGAGTCTTATCCCCAAAAAGGAAAATCCTGTATCTCTGTCTGATTTTAGACCCATTAGCTTGATTAGTTCTATATACAAAATCCTTTCCAAGGTACTAACCAAGAGACTGAAGCTTGCTTTGCCTAACATTGTGAATGAAGCACAATCTGCATTCATAGGAGGTAGAAATATAATGGATGGAGTGCTTATTGCTAATGAGATTGTAGATTGGTGGAAAAAATCAAATAAGCAAAGGGTGATCATTAAGCTTGACTTTGAAAAAGCCTTTGACACGGTGAATTGGGAGTTCTTATTTGATTTGCTTGCAAAGTTTAGTTTTGGTTCAAAATGGCTGGGCTGGATGAAAGCATGCTTTACAACTGCAAGTATTTCCATTCTTGTCAATGGCTCACCTACTGATGAAATCCAACTGAAAAGAGGTCTCAGACAAGGCGATCCACTCTCACCCTTCCTCTTCAATATTGTAGCAGAGGGGCTGAATATCTTATTATCAAGAGCTAAGGTTATGGGCTTAATTAAAGGTGCTAACGTTGGACCTAATGGGCTGGAATTCACTCACCTAATTTGCTGATGACACCATCCTATTTTGTGAGGCAGATTCAATGGAAATCACAACTTTAAAGAGGATTCTTAGATGTTTTGAGATTATGTCAGGTCTGAAAATAAATTACCACGAAAGTGTAGTTTGTGGTATTGGAGTCTCTGAGACTTTAGTCAATGATTTCTCATCAAAACTGAACTGTCTCACTCAGAAGCTACCATTGAAGTATCTTGGTCTTCCACTTGGTGCCAATCCTAGAAGGAAAACTACTTGGAAACCTGTTCTGGATAAATTTAAAAGTAAACTTTCTGGATGGAAAAAAAGACTTTTATCGTTTGCTGGAAGACTCACCCTTATTAAATCAGTTTTATCAAGCCTCCCAATCTTCTACCTTTCCCTGTTTAAAATGCCAAAGGGTGTAATCAAAGAGGTGGATAAAATTCAAGCTTCTTTTCTGTGGAGAAACTCTGAGGTCAAAAGAAAGGTTCACTTGGTCAATTGGAAGGTTGTCTCAATGACAAAAAATCAAGGAGGATTAGGTGTAAGAAGTTTGGGTCAAGTTAATGAGTGTTTACTAGCTAAATGGTGGTGGAGGTTCTGTAATGAAAATCAAGCCCAATGGAGAAGATTGATCTATTACAAGTACAGTAGCAGATCAGGTAGTTGGTTTCACTCCCAAGGTACTATTACCAGTTGCTCTTGGATTTGGAAAGACATTATGGGTTTAGCTGCAGACAACCCTACTTTACTCAATTACTTCTTGGTTAACTCAGAATTAGTTGTTGGTAATGAGGCCAACATCTCCTTCTGGAAGGATTGTTGGCTAGGTGGTGACTACCTTCAATCTCTTTTTCCTAGACTATTTTGTCTTTCTTCTGATAAAGATGGTTCTCTTAAAGATTTCATTGTTAGGAAAAGTAGTTACCCTAACTAGAACTTAATCTTTAGGAGACCTCTGTTGGCATGGGAAAAGGAGGAAGTTCAAAATTTGCAAGTCCTCCTGGGTAATGGGCCATTATTAAGGCATGAGGTAGAGGATAGTATGAGATGGAAAGCTTCAAATCAGGGTGCCTTCAGATCAAGTGACTTATTTTGTTGGATGTAGTCTAATAGAGGTCCAGATTTGTCTATGCCTAAGCTCATTTGGAATAACATCACACCACCAAAAGTTTAATTTTTTTCTTGGCTGGCTTGGAAAGGCAGAATCAAAACATCTGTGTTCCTTCATAGTATTGGTGTTCTTAGAGGCGAGGCTGTTACTTAGTGTCTCTTTTGCAGAGAAGAACCTGAGTCCCTTAATTATGTATTGCTCCTTTGTCCCTTTACCTGGAAAATTTGGTCTGACATTATAGATTGGTGGGGTTTATACTGGGTATGTCCAGGCTCTGTGGTGGCCTTATTTGATTGGTGGATTGGCACTAAAATCAGGAAGAAGGAATTCCAAATATGGAAAGCCTTACCACCTGCTGTTCTATGGTCAATTTGGAAGCTCAGAAATGATTGTGTGTCTAATAGTGCTCAACCTAACTCCCTGCAGCTCTGTGAGCTTATCAAGACTAGAGTTGCCATTTGGTTGAAGAGTCACTCTATTGGGAACTCATACTCATACTCCATTCCTGATTTTGTATTCAACTTCAACCAGACCAGGAGGTGCATTTGATGAATTCAATGTTGTTCTGCTTCTGTGTTTTGCTGCTGAATATTCTACTGAGTGCTCTGTTGAGTGTGGTCTGCTGTTCTGCTATAATGCTCTGTTGTGTGTGTTTTGCTGTTCTGCTATTGTATTGCTTGCTGTGTGTTCTGCTATTCTGCTATAGTGCTTTGTTGTGTGTGTTCTGCTGTTCTGCTATTGTGCTGCCTGCTGATGTATGCTGCATTGCTGTGTTGCTGTTGTGATACATTTGGCTTGTTCTGAAGTTTCTGCTGTGATGCATTCCAGCCAAATGTTGCATTATGTTGCATTGGTGCTGTTCTGAAGTTTCTACTGTGATGATGCTGTGTTGTTTAAGAGCAGATTTGGGCATTTGGCTGGAATCTGCTAGGGTGTATAGCGCAGAAGGGTGGTTTTTATTTCTCTCTTTTGTGTTGTTCTTTGTTTTGGATTGGCTTCTCACCAATCTGTGGGCTTAGTGCTAACAGATGATTGTGCTTCCTCCTTGGTGCCAACCTAGTTGGGATTTTGGAGTGTTAGCTATGATGTTTTTTGCACTTCCCTCATTTATTGATGTATCTTGATGCTTATACTTGCTCATCTCATCAATAAAGTTTCCCTCTTTCTTTGTTGATCAAAAAAAATATGATGTGTGTGCCTGTGTTTTTTTTTTGTTTCTCCCTTGCCACATGTGTATAGCACCTTTAGAGCTCAAATATTAAAACTTTCTATCATTGCTTTATCTCAAATAGGGGTGATAAACAAACCAAACAAATCGAGTTCGACTCGTGTTCGGCTTGTTAAACGCTCGTTCGAGTTTGGTTAGTTAAATAAACAAGTCAAGTTTGAATACATTTTAGAACTTGTTAAAAATGTCAAATCAAGTTTGACCTGTTAATTCACTACAAGAAAAAACACTTTTGGCGACCACTTTTTTTTTTTTGTCGCAAATAGTCCACTTTCTGCAACTAAAATTTAACTTCTGGTGACCACAATTTTTTGGTTGCGGAAAATCACCTTTTAGCGACCAAAAAAAAAGTTGGTAGCGAAAAGTATACCTATTGGCGACCAAAGGCTTTTTGGTCGCGGAAGATCACCTTTTGGCAACCAAAAAAAAAGTTGGCCACAGAAAGTATACCCTTTGGCGACCAAAAAAAAAAGTTGGTCTCGGAAAGTATATTATTGGCGACCAAAGGCTTTTTTGGTCGCGGAAGATCACCTTTTGACGACAAAAAAAAAAAAGTTGGTAGCGGAAAGTATACTATTAGCGACCAAAGGCTTTTTTAGTCGCGGAAGATTACCCTTTGGCGACAAAAAAAAAAAAGTTGGTCGCGGAAAGTTATGGCGGGATAAATTTTAAAAAAAATGATACTACTGTAATTACATGCTATTTTTCTGTTTAGGCATTAAAAGTTTTATAAAATAATATATAACCCAATTTTTATGGGTTATATATATTTTTTGCCAAATATGAACAAGAAGCATGTTATTGGCAGAGTGGATTGGGTGCATGGTGACTCCTTGGTTAGGAGTTCAAGTCCCAGGCAGCATAAAAGAATTTTTTTTTTGGGTCAAGGCACTGACTTTTGGCGACCAACTTATCTTTGGTCGCTAAAAGTTTACTTTTGGCTAATATGAATTGGACTTTTTGCGACCAAAAAAGTTGGTCGCGAATGGTCACTTTTAGCGACCAAAGGCTTTTTTGGTCGCAGAAAACTATCTGTGACGAGACTTCAGCGACCAACTCGCGACCAACATATTTTGGTCGCGAAAAGGTTTTAGCGACTAAATATGGTACTTTTTGCGACCAAAATGTTGGTCACGGAAAGTGTTTTTTCGTATAGTGATTGCTTGTTCGGCTTGATTCAATAAGTCTAAAATTATATGAAATATCAAACTATTCGAATTCGGCTTGATAAAAATTCATTTGAGATCAGTTTAAAAATTCAACAAACAAAATTTAAACAAATTTTAAAACTCATTAAAGTTATCAAATCAAACTCAAGTAGTTAACAATTTTTTTATTTTCTATTGTGGAGTTTACAACCATATATAGATTTGAAGGGAAAAAAAACTGATTGAAGAAAAATAAAAAACTTAAATAAATCATGCCTAAAGAGAATTAATGAAGCACATATAAATTTCAAAATTTTATTTTTATGTAGTTACAGTTATTATTATTATTATTATTATTATTATATTATTATTATTATTATTATTATTATTGTTTTTAATCAATTTGTTTTAGTGGACTGACGTGTACATGTTTGTGAATATAGGGGAACTTACTGATAAGTCCTATGTACCAAGTTCAAAACCCAGCTAATCCCAAAACAAAATACTTGCACCAATTAGTCCAACACATTTTTAATTGTTACCAAAAAATCCTTTTTTTTTTTTTAAATTTACAGACACTGTTCACATCTTACTTCCGTCGGACTTCCGTCAAACGGTCGCCGGAGACTCGTCGAAATGTTCAACATCGCCGGGAAGTCGCCGGAGTTTCACCGGAAGTTCGCCGGAGTGTTAAGAACGTTAATGGAAGTCGCCGGAATGTTTAGAACGTTCACTGGACGTTAAGAACATCACTGGTGACTTACCGGAATGTCTAGAATATTGCCGGAAAAAAAAAAAAAGAATAAATGGATAAATTATTGCAAAAAAAACATAGCAAAATGTGCTAAATATTGATAAATTAAAAGGAAAAAAAATGAAACGACAAAAAACAGCAACAATAGGGAAAACATATGTTATTTTTCAATTTTTGTAAGGTTCAAGCAAATAATATCTAAATAGTGATCAAACTGAAAAGTAAGTTTTGAAACTGTAAAATGTTACAGTTTCAAAACAAAAATCTATTAAGCATTTATCCTTATTAATCAAACTGAAAAACATGTTATGAAACTGTAAAATTTTACAGTTTTAAACCATGATTCATTCTAGCACCAAAAAAAAATTTGAAACTGCAAAATTTTACAGTTTTCACCGCCTGTAACTAAAACTCGAAAACTACTTGTTCAGAATTCGAAAATTTTCTCCATTAGAACAGAAAAACAAAAGTGTATAGCAGAGAAAAAAAAAAAAAAAAAAAGAGATCGAAGGGGAAAGGCGGATGTAGAGAAAGGATTTTACTCCGGCAACTATTTTTTGTTTAGATCTAGCCAAATCTGTGTAGATCTACTCAGATCTGATGTAGATCTGAGTAGATCTACATCAAATCTAAGTAGATCCACTCATCTTCTTCGTCGGAAAATATATCATCTTCTTCGTCGGAGTTGATTTCGATGGTTGGTAGTTATCAGTGAACCCCGATCAATGGAGAAAGACATGTCACCGGTCGTCGTCTTCCATGACAAACACGATGAGAGAAAAATGCAGAAAAAAAGCGAGAGAGGAAGGGAAGCAAAAAACAGAGAGAGAGAGAGGAAAGGACTTTTGGGTGTATTCAAAAAGTTATGGATTAAATAGTCACCACATGTTTCACATGGGACCTGTGGGTAATTTCCTCGTGAATTATAAGAAGATATTATTATTGAGTCAAACACCGGATAGAATAGAAAAATAATATATATGTTGATTGGGACACAAAAACCATAAAAAACATGCTTGCTTTCCGTGGAGGGTAAGAAGAGGATACAGCTCACCCATGCTTAAAAAACAAAGAGAAAACGTTAAGATTATGAAAAAAATTTCATGAAAATGATCATGAAAATTTATGATTCATGAATTATTTTGATTAGTGTATGATGTTTTATTCTAAGTGTTATCCAAGAATCATAAAGTTTTCATGATTATTTTCATAAAAGATTTTTTATGATACCTAGCATTGTTAAAAAACAAAAGCCAAAAAAGGCCTCTATTAGTAGGATTACCAATCCCATGAACAGATTGAGATTAGATATTAGTGAGGCGATTAGTGAATTTTTAAATGATTTTTAAGTAAAATTTATAGTTTTTAGAACAAAAAAAGTAATTATAATATAAAACAATTCTAAAAATTAAAAAATATTAATTTTGTATATTAATATTATCTATAGTATTACTAATCTTGTGGTGTATAAATAAATACTCTTTATCTACATCTCCAATCTAATACTACTGCACTAATAATCTTCTCACTCAATTACATTGTACCCTTAATCCCTTTTATCCTATGGAGCCAAACAAACATATCCTAAAAAAATTAGGATAAACTACTAATAGGTCCTGATAGTTAGGTTAATTCCCATAAAATCCTATTAAAAATAAATTCTAACAAAATCGTTGCTAAAAATAATTTTTTGTGACTTTTTTTGCATGTCGCAAAAAAATGATAATTAGTGACTTTTTTATTACGATTTTCATAAATTATCACTAAAATTTACAATTAATACCTTTTTTTGTGATGAATTTTTTAGATTGAAAGTTAAAAATTAACATTTTTTTGTAATAATTTTTTTAAATTATCATTAAAACTTATAATTAATACCATTTTGTATAACAAAAATTTAAACTATCATTGTAAATTAATAATTAATAACATTTCTTAATAGTTATTTATTTATTTATTTTTGTTACAGGAAAATCCTCCCTACCCTCCCGCAGGTCCAAGGCAGCGTCCCTTGTAGAGATCACCAGGGTGTCCTGTTAGCCGTTCTGAGCGAGGAGACTATAACCTGGGAACTTGCCCCGACCTCCCACTTTTCAGACTCGCACAGCGAGGGAGTATTGAACCCACACCAAGTACTGATTAGACAACTTTAGGTCCAACATAACCGTTCCGAGCGAGGAGACTATAACTTGGGAACTTGCCCCGACCTCCCAAGACAAGCTCCACTTAAGTCAGGACTCGCACAGCGGGGAAGCATTGAACCCACACCAAGTACTGATTAGACAACTTGAGGTCCAACCTCCAAACCAACTGTGCTTCGCCCAGGAGATTGGCCCAGGGGGGGAGAATTGAACTTGTGACCTTGGGGCTTAAACCCCAAGCCTAAACCACAATGCCACCCACCCTTGGGTTACTTAATAGTTATTTATTAAACCTATACGTAAGTTTCCAAAAACAAAAAGGAATACATATTCCACAAAAGATGAAGGGACTTGGAGGCCAGGGTGTTAGCAATCCAATGGCCCTATTTGGTAGAGCTGTGGAAAAGTGATTATAGATTATAGCTTAACAGATTATAGCTTACAGCTGTGAGCATAAGCTGGTAACCTGTTTGGTGTAGTTGTGGGATTATAGATTTAAGTTGCAGAATAATATTTGGTAAATAAGCTGTAAAAAAGCTTTTTCTGTGTAATTGACTTTTTTGCCCTTATATGATATAAAAATGATAATTTTGTCATTTTTTTTCAATTTTAATTTAAAAAATTATTTCAGTAATAAAAGTTAATATAATTAGTATTAATTAGTATAAACTAATATAAAAAAATTGATACACTTGATAAAAATGTAATAGTAGTATTATTGTAATAATTTTTTTCCATTATAAATTAATTAGTATCAATTAATTTCTTAATTAGTATCAATTAATACTAAAAGTATTAATTAGTATCAATTAATGGCTTAATTAGTCGGAATTACTACTAAAATTATTAATTAGTATCAATTAATATTAATAATTAATTTTTATTAAAATCAAATAATATTAATAATTAACAATTTTTATTACAATTAATAATATAACAATTGTTATTTCTTTAATTTATTATTCTTTTTCATTACAATTGAATTGTGTAATTTATTTAATGGATATAAATTGCACAATTTATTTCAATATTAATAAATTATTTTAATTATTATTTTGATTAATTTATTTTTTTATTTTTATTTCAATTTATTTTGTTCAATATTATTTTTATTATTTTGTTTTCAATTTATTTTGTTTAATCCAGTTTAATTATTACAATTAAATCTGTGATGTCATTACATATTATTTTAATTAATGTTGTAATATCAATTTATTTCAATTAATTCTGTAATGTTGTATCAATTTATTTCAATTAATGTTGTGATGTCATTGCATATTATTTTATTTCAATTAATTTTGTATTAATTCAGTGTAATGTTGTAATATCAATTTAAATTAATTCTGTTTTTATTAAATTTTTTTCATTACAATTATTTTATTTTTTTTGAATAAATTGTTTTTCATTTTATTTTGAAAAGTAAATATTAATTCTGAAAAGTAATTTTTTCTTTTTTAATTAACATTAATATTGATTTTTTTCTTTTTTTTTTCAATTTATTTTCTAGGGTTTGAAAACCCTAGCTCCGGTAGCATAGATCGACTACGACTTTGACAGATCGCGATGGCGGCTTCGCGATGGTTCAGACAGATCGACGACGGCTTCGTGATGGTTCAGACAGAGTTTCGCGATGGCGACGACGGCGTTGAGAGATCGCGATGAACTAAGGCTTCGCAATGGTTCAGACAGAACTTCAGGCAGAGCTTCGCGATCACGATGGCGACGGCGACGACGGCGTTGATAGATCGCGATGGTTCAGACAGAGAGACAGAGAGATAACAGAGCTTCGCGAGCTTCGCGAGCTTCACCAGAGAGAGAGAGAGAGAAGAACAGATGTTCGCCAGGAATCGCCTGGTTCGCCGGAAATCGCCTGGGCCGTTTGTGTGAAAGAGCAAAAATGAGTGATTTTGGTTAATATACCTGGCACACTTGTAATTAGATTCAAATGGGAAGGACATTTAAGTCATTTTGGCCCAAGAGTGATCAGCTGCGCGCATAAGCTGAATTCATAAGCACCCTTTGAGTTGCTTCGAATTTAAGCTGAAATTTGGCTTAAATTAAGGCATAAGCTATCCTCATAAGTTGTACCAAACACACCATAGCAGCTTAATTTAAGCTAAAAGTTGCTTTAAGTTGAAATTAAGTTTTACCAAACACCCACAATGAATAACTCGCCAAGTTATTCATTGGGAAATTTAAAGAAGGAAATTGTATATATAAATTATTTTTTAATTTGTAATTTATCATTTTTTCCGAAGGGTAGGGCGGACGAAAGCGTGGCCCTGCTCGACCTAGTCGCTTCAAACTAATCGTGACTTATCATCATCTTCCACGTGGAATTCATGCTTCATATATATATGTCCCCGTCGAAGATGCTGACGATAGCGTGACCGCAGCAACACCGCAAGCCAGGAAAAAATGCATGAGATGAGACACCTCGAATTTGTTCCGTTAAAAAAATAAATAAATAAATAAACTTTTTAAATATATTTAATAAGTGTTAAATATTAATTTATCAAACGTTCTATTATATAAGATATAATTTCAACATTAATTTATTAAAGGTGATTTAAAAATAATAAATTAATAAATGTAACATTATTAGCAAGCCAGGATGTTTCTCTCCTCTCCTTACAGTCAATTCTCTCTCCTCTCTTCTGGATTCCATTTTTAAAATTGGTTTGGAAATTGATAATTTTAAATTTTTTTTGTTAAATAATCTATTGACAAATAATATATACTAACGGCTAGCATATGCGTGTATAATTTAAACAAATAAAAATTATATATATATATTGTGTGTCATTCAAGTGATAAGAAATTCATTTTATATGATCAATACATATATATATTTATCCAATTTAATAGAGCATTTTCAATCTTTTATTGAATTTTTTATATAATCTAATTTTAAATTTGAGTACAAAAATTTGATTTGGTATGAATTATTTCAACATCAATTTTTTAAAAAAAAATCTCCTCTTATCTCAAATGAAAAATGACTAGAGCTCTAGATGGGTAAGGTCCACCTGTGATATGATGCGTGTGCTTGTGTGTTTGTTTGTTTGTTTGTTCCCCCCCCCCTCCCCCCCTTGCCACATGTGTAGAGCACCTTTAGAGTTCAAATATTAAGGTTGCGTTTGGTAGAGTTTTCTAAATATGATTTGAGAATATGAGTTGTATTTTGAATTTGTGAGTTTTGAAATTATGATGTGAGTGTAGAAAATTTGTTTGGAGAATGAGTTTTGAAAAAAAATTTGAAAAGAGTTTTTGAATTGAGTGATGTGACATAATTTTTATACAAAAACTTACAACTCATAACCAAACACACAACTCAAAATTCTATTTAAAATTCATAAAAAATTTAAAAAAAATTGAAAATATTTTTTATTTAACATATAAAAATAACAAGTGAACAAAAAATAAATAAAAAATAAATTCAGGAACACTGTTCCAGTCAACCGGCTGGACGACTGGCCAGATGTCCGGGGGATGTCCGGGTACACGAATTTTCAAATGCGGGTGTGGAAATGTATTTTGAAAATCGTAAACAAATGTCGCACTCAAACTAAAAGGTAGAATCATGATTCAAAAGCTGTACCAAACACACCCAAAACTCTCTATCATTGCTCTATCTCAAATAGGGGTGATAAACAAACCAAACAGATCGAGCTCGACTCGTGTTCGGTTTGTTAAACGTTCATTCGAGTTTGGTTCGTTAAATGAACAAGTCAAGTTTGAATATATTTTAGAACTCGTTAAAAATGTCAAATCAAGTTTGAACCGTTAATTGCTTGTTCAGCTCGATTCAATAAGTTTAAAATTATATAAAATATCAAACTACTCTAAAGGGCTTTAAAAAAATTCATTTGAGATCAGCTCAAAAATTTAACAAACAAAACTTATACCAATTTTAAAACTCATTAAAGTTACTAAACCAAACTTAAATAGTTAACAATTTTTTTATTTACTATTGTGGAGTTTATAACCATATATAGATTTGAAGGGGAAAAAAACTGATTGAAGAAAAAGAAAAAAGTTAAGAATAAATCATGCCTAAAGAGAATTAATGAAGCACATATAAATTCTAAAATTTTATTTTTGTGCAGTTACAGTTATTATTATTATTGTTATTTTTAATCAATATGTTTTAGTGGACTGACGTGTACATGTCTGTGAATATAATTATTATTGAGTCGACCACCGGCTAGAATAGAAAAATAATATATATGTTGATTGGGACACAAAAACCATAAAAAACATGCTTGCTTTCCATGGAGGGTAAGAAGAGGATACAGCTCACCCATGCTTAAAAAACAAAGAGAAAACGTTAGGTTGATGAAAATTTTTTCATAAAAATAATAATGAAAGATTTATGATTTATGAATTACCTTGATTAATGTATGATATTTTATTTTAAGTGTTAAGCAAGAATCACAAAAACTTTTATGATTATTTTCATAAAATATTTTTTATAATACCTAGCCTTGTTAAAAAATAAAAGCCGAAAAAGGCCTCTATTCTCTGATAGGGCTAGCTTTCATTGCGTGGAAATTTTATCCAAAACGAGGGCCTCAAGAAAATGAAAACCGCGGCCAAACATCCACCACTTTAAAATAATAATAAAAAAAATACAATGAAATTATTTCTCTTTTAAAATTTTAATTTATATAGTAATTAGATAATTTTTTTTTTATGAAAAAAATGATGATATCATATCATTTCTATATCAATGTTTCTCTTTATTTATTTTAGAATTCACGCACTATTTGTATTAATTTCAATTGTTTTAATCTTAGGGGTTATTTGGGGTGTTCTAAATAAGTGTACTTTTTATCTTTTTAGACTAAAAAGTTGAAAGAAAAAAATGGTTGTTTTGGATAATTTTTTTACTTTTTATGAAAAAATGTGTATTAAAAAATTATATAAATTAGTGTATATGAGAAGATTGGATGGAATAGGCTGTACAATAGGATGAATTGAGGGACAGTGTCGGCAGAGTAGGGGCTGGGAAATGATTCCCTACTTTTTGGGCATTGAATTAGAGGTGCTATTCGGCTCATGGTGGCCCACCACGAGTCCCGTTTTGCTAATCAAAATCGTTAATATGTAGAACTCATCGAGTACTATATTCCTGTAAAAAATCACGTTGATCGGATATCGATAGCTATCTGATCAATTAGTTTGTTTTTAACCGTTAACTATAACACCATTCATTTTATAAATTTTAATTGATTTGATCATATAGTTACCGATATCTGATCAATGTGATTTTTTACAGGCACATAGTATTCGACGAGTTCTACACATTAAATGGTTCAGATTATTAAAAAGGGACTCGTGATGGGCCCCCACGGGCCGAACTTCATCGTGTTATTTGTACACCTAAATAAGTGCAATTTTTCCCACAAGTCAGCTCCTCTGCTCTGCCGTCAAAGTTGTTTGAAAAGGAAGATTGTGTAAAATTATTTTTTTAATATTTTTTTGGGGTGAATAGTGATAACTTTTTAACTTTTTGAGTAACTTTTTGAATTTTTGACTTTTTTTTTAGTACCCAAACCAGGCCTTATTATAGGGATAATATCCCTGCAACTAGGTGATATCCCTTTTGATGGTATCATTTTGTACACATCTTTATAGTTTGAACTGTTTTTTATAAGACTCGTTAAATAGATCATTCATGTTAAAAATTATAATGATGAAATATATTAGTTACATTATCAGACCATATTTATCTTTAAATAAATCTAATAATAAATATAATTTTAAGAATAAATCGTCTATTTATTTATAATAAAAAAAAAGTCGTGAATTTGTAATGTGATGATACTGCTAAGTCCTGAGGGTCGGATCGGGCTGACCCATGCTTCCAACACTGTTCTCATATCACTAAGTCCACCAGGGTACCTGCACAAGTGCCCAGCGGGGAACAGGAGTCCCCCAGCAGACCCTCCGATGATCAAGTTAGAAGAGAGAAGTTAATGGACAGTGAGGAGAGAGCAATGATAGGGAACTTAACCTTTTGTGTCTTGGAAACCTCCTTATATCGTTTGTTCATCATTTCCTCGTCCACTCTGACTTGTCACGTTTGCCAAAAGTCTATGTTCTAGCTTACTTTGTTCATGGTGAGGCTGCATGTTCTGAAGTGAATGGATTATCGCATTTAATGCTGCAGGGGCCTCATTAATATCTGATGTGTGGTGCAATAAGTCTGTAAGATCTTTGTCTGCTTACGTGGTTGGTTTTCCTCTTGACAAGTTTTTGGATGTCATTGGTTCTTGGTGCAATGTTGGGTTTCAGTAGTGTTGGGCTTTAATGCCTAAACCGTGAATTGGGCTCTAAGTAGTGGGCCAAAGATCTCTATGGGCCCACCGATGTCAGTAGTCTCTCATTCCCAAATGCAGCTTTAGTCGTACAAAGGGAATAAGAAGGAAGACGGAGATTGGGTATAGCCGAGCGGGAGAAGCGCCGACTGCAAGGGGGATCGAGCAAGAAGGCCGACCGAGAGGAGGGCCGAGCGCGAAGGGGGCCGAGCGAGGAGGGCGATCGAGAGGAGGGCTGATCGCGAAGGGGGACCGAGCGAGGATCCCATCTGAGAGAAGGGCCGACCGCGAAGGGGGCCGAGCAAGGAAGTGGCATCGCGCGGGGCTCGAAGAGCGGCGGGGCACGTGGTGACGTGAAGTGAAATAGACAGGGAAGGGGAACAGGGTAATGAATCGTGGTTATACACGTGGCGTGAGCCTATGATAAGGGAGGTGATGAGTTAGTAGAGATGAAGGGGTAGGACTAATATAGGACGTGGAAAAGGCAGGGGAGAAAACTTTCGAAATTTTTCAAACTGGCGAAATTTAATCTCGATCCTTGGAATATAGGCAAATCGTGGGCATTTGGAGTTATTCAATCTACTTACCTCTTCGTGAAAAACCATCACATCCTGGAGTTGAACTCATTTGTTTCGTGTGATACGCCACTCTAATATTTTGCGAACTTCCTTGTGCCAAGGTCCGAAACGATATGCAGACACGTAGAAGGGATGGCTCGAGATGAAGTGCCAGCTATGAGGGTAGAGTCATTGGGAGAGGACGATGTAGTGGAGTTGGCTGAACAATACAGAGCAGAGATGAGGGAGAAAAGGGAGATGGGGCAAGCGGCGTGAGGTCGCCCAGCGACGATGATCGTAGCCACTAGGCCAATTAGCCAAGTGGAACCAGACCATTGGCACACCAAGGCCGACAAGTCTACGTTCACAGAGGAGGAGTTAGAGGAGGTACGAAGAAAGTACCAAATTCCAGCGGAGATAGAACTGAAGTTGCCCACGTCAAAGGAGAGGGCGTCGGATGCACGACCGACGAAATTTATGTTGTATGAGGAGGCATTACAGAGAGAGCTGAGGCTGCCGCTCCCCCAAATAGTGGTGGAGGTACTGAACCGACTGGAGGTGGCGCTTGGGCAGCTGATGCCCAACGCATGGAAAATACTGATGGCCTGTGTGATTAGGGGTGAGCATGGTTCGGATTGGACTGGATTGAGGTAAAACCAGGACCAATCCGTTATCTACAGTTCTTGAAAAATTGGAACCAATCCAATCCGTTTCAATCATGGAACCAATCCGAACCAATCCATTTAAACACGGATTGGATCGGTTTAGGACCATGGATTCACATAATTAAATAACAAAAAAATATATATATAACACTTTAATTTCATAAAAACATAAATATAGCGCTATATTAGTTCCACAATAGCAACATATTTTTCTATAATAGCGGCATACTGTTCTAGAATTTAAACAACCATAAGAAAACTAGTTTCACCATAAGTATTTAGACCATTACAAATTAAAACTAAAAACTAACAAATAAAAGAAGATATTATACGAGTTTAGGTTTGAGTTTAGGTTTTATATAGAATAAGAGAAGATATTACGGGGGAGGATGTATAATAAAAATATAGATTATTTGTATATGGTCTGGATCGGTTCCAATCCGGAACTGTGGAGTTCAATCCGGAACCAATCCATGAACTACGGATTTTTAATTCTTCAATCCAGAACCGAACCACGGATTCAAAAAATCAATCCAAACCTATCGGATTGGATTGGACTGGATCGGATTACGGATTTCATGGATTCCTTGCTCAGTCCTGTGCATAATCACATGGCCACAAGCCACCGGGGGGCGGTGATGACAGTGGAGGAATTCTTCTCTTGCTACAAGGCCTCCGACCAACAAGAAACTTGGGTGACCTTATAGGCGGTGGTGGTCCGAGGTCTAGTGGCGGGCTTACCATCCTCGATGAAGGGGTGGAGGCCGAGATGGTTCTACGTATGTAACAACCCTCACTTTGATTTAGTCATACTTGCATACATTCATGTATGATCTTGTCTTGTTATGAAATATTTGCAAAATCTTGTCTTGTCTTGTTTTGTTTAAGTGTTACTTGCATGATTTTGTTCCTTGCTTGGTGTGTAGCCGAGGTCATCTTGAGCCTAGTTCACCTTTGAACCCTTGTACCTAGAGCTACCTTGGAACCACTTTGGTTGACCTTCGCCTTCACCCTGGCATATTAGCCGAGATGTCATTATCTTGGCCGAGGTGTGCATCACCATAGCCGAGATGTGTATCATCTAGGCCGAGATGTCTACCCTTGCACTTAAGCGATCTTGTACCTGGATTGGTATGACCTAGACCGAGGTGTGGTACATCTAGGCCAAGGTGTGGCACAGCTTAGTCAAGAGTTGTCCTTCCAAGCCGATGTCTTTGTTCCCTTACTTGCCGAAGTTTTGTCTTTAGCCGATATCATTGCTTGCCGATGTGTCTTGCCATCTAGCTTGTTGAATACGCTTTGTCATAGACTTGTCTTATCAATCAGTCACCTTTTTGAGTTGAACCAACCCGGAAGTGCCACGTGTCCGAGCTGAGTGTTAAGACAGCCGGCAGACCTAGAAACAAATCATTTTGTCTCAAATCTTGCCTTTAGAGAGAGAAGCTCTAGAGGAAGAAGGAGGAACCCTTGAGTGAGAATAGATCTTCCAAGCTTGATCTTTAGAGTTTGAGCTGCTAGATTCGTGTCTTGAGGTTAGAATCTTAACCTATTCTTATTGTTCTTATTGATCATCTAGCTGCATTGCATGATCGAATCTGTTTTGCATGCCATGCATCGATTTGAAGTTGGTTTTGAAAGAGAAAAATAGTATTCATGTGTTCTTGAAGAAAAGTCTCGTTTTGATCCGAAAGTTTGGAACAAGAACCATGTTTTTGTGTTTATTCTTGCATGATCTTCTTGCATGGGTACCCAAGTCCGTGTTTTGAACTCATGGCATGAAATCTCAGATTTTGTAACAAGTTAGGACCGTTGCATTCACCTTCTTCATGATCATGTTCTTTATGTTCTTCAAAGGGAAACCTAGGTTTTTCCCGACTTTGCTTTTGAATGTGGCCATCGGGACCACACCTCGGCAAGGAGGTGTGGGACCTCGGCAAAGACCTGGTTGGTACCCACTGTGTTTCAGGCGATGAAAAAAAAAAAACAACAGTGTTTAAACTCCCAGCACGTTTTGCTTTGCTTTTGGCTTTGTTTTGGTGAGGGTGCCGGGATCATTTGCATTGCATGAAAAGCTGGTTTTGACAATGTATTTGCCATGTGATTGTAGGTCTTTGATCTTTGCTTTGAGCCTACACCCGAAGAACTACGTGAGTGGTGTTTTCAATAAAGCTATGTTACAATGTTTTGATAAAGCTTGCTTTGCTTTGTTTGATAAAAGTATTTATTGAGCATGAATGAATATCCTTGTTTGTATATCAAGCATAAGTTTTGTTTCGTTGGCCTTCTCGGAAAGTCCCTCGTGCTGGAGGACTCTAAACTTTCGCAGTACAAGTCCCTCGGGTTGGAGGACTCTAAACTTTCGCAGCACCATTGTGTTAAAGCGGGCCACGGGCCTAAGTAACACCAGTCTATCGTGTTAAAAGGATACGGTCCTTTGTAACACAAGTCCCTTGTGCTAGAGGACTCTAAACTTTTGTAGCACCCTTGTTTGAGTTATCTCCTTTGCCACCGACTGCCTTGTGCGGATGGGTTTGTCTAATCGATTACGGATCGGTTATTCCCTTGTTTTGCCACTGACGGTTTACCGCGTGGGTTTGTTCGTTCGTAATGTATTTGTTTTGATATGTCATGAGGCTTGACAGTACCCTTGAAGTTTGAAAGGCTTGATAGATGAATACGGTTCATCCCCTGTTTTTGTAAAGTTTGCACATGTTTTGTTTGGAAAGGACTTCGGCTATTATTCATGCAAACCCCTTTATTGTTCATGCCATTCACTGAGTATCCAAGCTCACCATCTCTATATATATGTAGGTGATGAGCAGGACGTCGGCGACGCCTAGATGTGTTTGCAAGCTTGTTTTGGATTCATGAGCATGTCGGCTTTGTTTTGTGTTCATGTCGGCAATGTTGTATTTACGTCAGCAAATCTTGAAAATCATGCTTCTTGGCTTGTATTTCCTGTATTTTGTACATGTCGGCTGAGAAGCCTTTTGATCAAGATCCAACATGTATTTTGTTGATTAACGATAAATTGTAAAGCCATATCTTGTATGTCATTTCATTTGATCTATGCACTGCTCTTATGGACCACCTGTATTTAAAGTTATTGCTTCCGCATTTGTAAGCCCCTATGTATACTCTGTTTGTGTGTGAATTTTGAAAGCTAGCCTTCGGTAGTCTCGGATTACTGGCCATCATGGCACCATCCTACTAGGGGCGGGTTGGGGTCATGACAACGTATCGGCAAATGGTGTAAGGGGGTTCTCACAACGTGGAAAGTCCCCACGAAGTCAGTGGAGCCAAGGCTAGACGCGGAGGCTGAGAACAGGGTGAAACGGGTTAAGGAGTGGAGGGAGAAGGAGGGTGCAAAGTGGGATGACCTGATCTGACCTTCAAGCCTGTTTGCCTTGAGCCTGGGGTCATAGTCGACTGAGGAGGATCCTGCGTGGGAGGAATTGGAGGCAAAGAGGAAGGCGGAGGAGGCGGAGGAGCGGAGAGCATTTGCCAAGGCGGACAAGTATAAGGAAACGCAATTGGGGCCTGCGCCTAAATTGGTGATGAGGGAGTGGGTCCGACCACGGCCTAAACCGTTGGGGGACAAAGATCTAACTGACTTTACACCACTGCCACCCCCAGTGGATTCTCTTAAGAAGAGGAGCAAACAAGAGGTGGAAGTGGTGTTAAAGAAAAAAAAGAAAAAGAGAGCGGCGGAGAAGGCCGAGAGGGGTACACTTGTGAAGAAGATAAAGGAAGGGAGGGTGGAGGAAACCCCAGAAGTGGAGGTGGGGGAGATAAGGATAGTAGGGGAAGAAGTGATGGGCCTAAGTGTCCAAGTGGAGATGGGAGCGGTGGAGCCAGAGCAAAGGGCGCAACCACTGAAGATGGGCGCGTGTATCAGAAGTGGCCCTAACTCTTGTAGAAGGGAACGTGGGGGTGGGCAAGCCATATATGGGTACTGAGCTGAAGACCGCCATGTACTGCGTGCGGTGGCTGGTCGATCGGTAGAAGAAAGGAGAGAAGCCAAAATCACAACCGATCGTCTCGTTGGAGTAGTAGAGGATGCGGCCGTACGGTCGATGGTTCGGTTAACTGAGGCCGACCTCCTGAGAGGGTTTTGTTCAGCCCAGATGGAAGCGGCGACCCTAGCAGCTGCCCTGATGAATAAAGTAGCGCGCGCAAAGGTAGATGCAGAGCCGTTGAGGGCCTAGTTGGAAGGGGTAAGCACGCAGCTGCAAAACCTAAGGATTGAGATTGCAGGCTGGAGGAAAACCGTGAGGAGCGTGTGTGCCAAGGGGTTGGAGTATGCCTAGAGGGCAAAGAAGATGGAGGTATAGGGCTATTTGGCAGATCGTGCCGCTGCCGAGCTCACCGTGGCCAAGTCAGAGCTAGAAGTGGTGCGCCACAAGGCGATGTCGCTAGAGTTCGAATTGGCGAGTGAGCAGAGGAAGGTAGGCGAAGTCCAAGAAGCCTGCATCATTGCTAAGGAAAGATTGAAGGAAGCCTTGGCAAACAACGAAGAGCTTCGTGACCAAACAATCAAGGGCAAGGAGGAGGCAGTGGGCGAATTGCGGACTTGGAGAAGGCCTTGTCAGAAGAGAGAGCCAAATTGGCATTTGAGAGGGCAACGTACCCCGACTTATGCGTAGCAGCTGTGGAGCAATTTAAGGGGTCCACCGAATTCCAGATAGCCATTGACGCTACGGTCGAAAGGAGCTTGGCAAAGGAAGGAGAAGGAGGGGCTGGGCCATCGGGAGTGGTCGCTGAGGGCAGGAGCGAAGAAGAAGTGATCCAAAGCTTTCAGCAGTCAGACTTCTACAAGCACGAGATAAGCCAGTACTGGGACAACGGCTGGATGAGCTTCAAGTACAAGGCACAAGAGCTGTTCCCAGACGTGGACTTCAGTCTCGTGAAGGTAGGGGAAGACAACGTTGCCCAGACTCCCTTAGATGAGGGGATTGAAGAAGAAGACCTCGCATCCAGCGAGGAGAATTAACCGTTGTAATGAAGTGTAAAAATTTTTGTTTGTAATTGTTTTTGTTTTTTTGTTTTGTTTTTGTACATGTGATTTCTGCAATGAATTGTATAAAAGTGCAAGTTGGTTAATAAAATGACGAGTTTTTCTCATTTATTGTTGCTGTTGTTATTGCTTTGATTAGTAAAGTTTAAATGGTAAAAATGGCTGAGTGGAATTGGATAAAAATGGGTAAGAAAAATTTGGGAACATGAAATTTGATAAGTAAACTATCATGCAAAAATGGTGAAAATGGGCAAACAGGCTAACTTGTATAAATAAAAAATGAATGATTATGATCTGGGATTTTAACGAAGTCTGGCTGAGACTTGAAGGGGTCAGTCGGGCTGAGGCTTTAGTTAACTCAGTCTGGCTGAGCTCCTCGTGCTCAGTCTGGCTGAGGCTTTAGTTGACTTAGTCTGGCTGAGCTCCTCGTGCTCAGTCTGGCTGAGGCTTTAGTTAGAAAGTTGTTATTAAAACGCAACACATATAATGGAGATGTCAAATCGTTGTCATTTAAGGCACAACCTGTTGATCACAAGTTTACATCATGTATGGAAAGGGTAAAAATGAACAATTGTGCAGATTGACAAAAAGAACATACAACAATCGAACAATACAAAAATAGGAGACGCCATTTCACTAGAAATAACGCTTCAAGTGCTCGGTATTCCATGGATGGAGGAGGTCTCTGCCTTCTATATTTTTTGAGACGGTAAGTGCCCGGGCGGAGTCTGGCCTTGACAGCATAAGGTCCCTCCCATGTAGCTGCTAGCTTGCCTTCAGTCAGATTTTTAGTGGCCAGGGTTGCTTCGCGCAAAACTAGGTCGCCCACTGCGAACTCTCGAGGTCGGACTTTGCGGTTATAATGTGTTCTCATTTTCTGTTGATATGACGCCCGTCTGACAGCAGTTGTCTCTTGGAGCTCTCTTCGATCAAGTCCAAGTCAGCTCAACGCAACTCTTCGTTTAGTTCTGGATTCGGGCGTAAGACCCGAGGGGTTGGCAGGCTGATTTCAACTGGGATGACCACCTCGGCACCATATGTTAAGCGAAAAAGGGTCTTCCCAATAGGGGTTCGGGCGGTCGTCCGATAAGCCCAGAGTACGTTCAGTAGTTCCTCAGCCTAAAGTCCTTTAGCGGCTTCCAACTTGGTTTTGATGATCTTCAGGAGGGAGCGGTTGGTGACTTCAACTTGCCCATTAGCTTGGGAATGACCTGGGAAGAGAAACAGGGTCTAATGTAGAGCTCTGCACAGAATTTCCTAAACTTGGCATCGTCGAATTGTTTGCCATTGTCTGAAACAATAACTTAGGGGATTTCAAATCGGCACACGATCGACTGCCAGATGAAGCTGGTGGTGTTTCGCTCAGTGATTATAGCGAGGGGTTCCGCCTCCACCCATTTAGTGAAGTAGTCAATGGCAACCACAGCGAACTTGGTTTGGCCCTTACCAGTGGGTAATGGACAAACTAGGTTGATCCCCCACTTGGCAAAGGGGTAGGGATTGTAGAGTGTAATCAGTTTTGTCGATGGAGAATGGGCGATATTAGCAAAGCGTTGGCATTTTGATTAAGAGTAGGCTAGAAGTAACCGGTGCGGAGGATTTTATGGGCCAGGGATCATCCGCCCGAATGATTACCGCAGATGCCCTCGTGGACTTCTCCAATCACATAGTTTGCTTGATCGGGACTGAGATAGCTGAGGTATGGGCGCGAGAATCCTTGTTTGTACAGTAAGCCGTCGATGAGGATGTAATTGGATAACCAGGCTCTGACCTTTGCGGCCTGTTGTTTGTCGTCTGGCAACTCCCCTTGTGTCAAGAACAGAAGGATGTCTGCGGCCCATGGGATGGGTTCGTTTTGGAGGAAATGAACTTCCTACTAGTTTGGTGAAATAGCCAGATGGGTCAGGTACTCGACGCGGATGCCATGGCTGAGGTCTGACTAGTCGGCCGAGGCTAATTGGGCCATTTCGTCCGCCTTGGAATTTTCTGACTTGGGGATGTGTCTGATCTGGAAAGTATTAAAGAGGTGAACGAGAGGGAGTGCAATGTCCCTGTAGGCCCGCATTACGTCTTCCTTCGCATTGAACTCCCTAGTAATCTGCCCGATGATCAGTTAGGAATCACTGAACACTTGAATGTGGCTTACTCCAATGTCTCTAGCCAGTCGAAGACCCGCTATCAAGGCCTCATATTTGGCTTCATTATTGCTCGTGTTGAATAGGAAACGGAGGGCACACTTGAAATACCCGCCCTCGGGGGCAGTGAGGATGAGATCAGCCCCACTGCCTTCTTTGCGGGGTGATCCATCAACATTAAGTGTCCAAGAATGGGGGTCTTTTGCCTCGGTGTTGACTTGCCTTGGCGGAGGGGACACGTTCGGAGTGAGATTGGTGAATTCCAAGATAAAATCAGCAATGGCCTGTTCTTTGATCGCTGTTCGAGGTCGGTAAGAGATTTCAAATTGACTGAACTCGACGGACCATTACATAAGTCTGTCTGACAACTCTAACTGTTGCATGACCTTTTTCAAAGACTAGTCAGTAAGAACCACTATGGAGTGAGCTTGGAAATAGGGTTGGAGGCGCCTTGAGGCTATGACCAAGGTGAGGGCCATTTTCTCCAGCAAAGGGTAGTTCTGTTCAGCTCCCCTGAGAGCGTGGCTGATATAGTAGATTGGACGTTGCACTGAGCTATCTTCCTTGATGAGGGCAACATTGACTGCAGTGTTTGATACGGCTAAATAGAGGAAAAGGGTTTCGCCTGAGAGTGCTTCAGAGAGGAGGGGGGGTTAGCCATGCACTACTTTAGTTGTTGAAAAGCCTCTTTGTATTCGGTGTTTCACTTAAAAGCTTGTCGGAGGACTTTAAAAAATAGAAGACATTTGTCTGTTGCCCGAGAAATAAAACGGTTGAGGGCGGCAACTCTGCCCATGAGCCGTTGAACCTCCTTGACTGTTATGGGAGACCGCATTTCTATCAGGGCCTTGATCTTTTCGAGGTTGGCCTCGATGCCCCGTTGGCTGACCATGAAGCCTAAGAACTTCCCAGATCCTACGCCGAAGGCGCACTTCTCCGGATTTAGCTTCATCTGATATTTGCGTAAGGTTTCAAAGGTTTCTCGGAGGTTTGCCAGATGATCGGAGGAAAGCTTACTCTTGACTAGCATGTCATCGATGTAAACTTCCATGTTCCGGCCTATCTGGTGTTGAAAGACGTCATTGACTAAACGCTGGTATGTTGCTCCGGTATTTTTCAATCCGAACGGCATAACACGATAGTGATAAGTTCCTCTGTCTGTGATGAAGGAGGTGTGCTCCTGGTCAGCCGGGTGCATCTGAATCTGATTATAGCCGGAGAAGGCATCCATGAAACTAAGCATTTGATGTCCGGCAGTAGCATTGACCAGCAAATCTATCCGGGGGAGGGGATAACTATTTTTGGGGCAAGCTCGATTAAGGTCGGAATAATTGACATAGAGTCGCCATTTACCATTATTTTTGCGGACCAAGACTACATTGGACAGCCACCTGGGGTAGTCCACGTTTTTTATGAACTGTGCCTTCAGTAGTTTGTGTACTTCAGAGTCGATGAGGGCATTGTGTTCTGGTGAAAGGTACGCTGCCTCTAGTAGAAAGGTCAGAAGTGGGGCTCGATACTGAGACGATGAGTGATGAAAGACGGAACGATGCCTGGCATGTCTGAGTGGGTCCAGGCAAACACATCATTGTGCTTAGTTAGGAGAGCTGCGAGATCGGCTTTGGCCTGGGAGGATAGTTGACTGCCAATCCTAGCTGTTTTGGCTGAGTCGATAGAATTAATTGGGACTTCGACAAGCTCTTCCACTGGTTTCCCTCTGACTACCTCTTCTTCGTCTCAGACGTTGAGTCCTTCGATGATCATAGCCTCCTTCAGCTGGACCTCTTTTAGTGAGGCGACGTAGCATTCTCTGACCATCGTCTTTCACCCCTTACAGTGCCGACCTCGTGGTCGGTAGAGAACTTCATGGCCAGATGGTATGTGGAGATGATAGCTTGAACATCGTTAAGAGTTGTGTGTCCAAGGATCATGTTATAAGCAAAAGGGTAGTTGATGACAAGGAAAGTGAGTAACTTGGTGGTCTGCCGTGGATACTCTCCAATGGTGATGGGGAGATTGATAGATCCTATGGAGGTCACTCGATCCCCGGTGAAGACGACCAGCGGGGTCTAGAGAGGGGACAATTTTTTTTCTCCAACCTTGAGCTGGCGATAGGCGTTCAGGAAGATGATGTCTGACAAACTGCCATTGTCGATGAGCACCCGTCTGACTTTGTAATTGGATAGGAGAGCAGAGATGACGAGGGGGTCATCATCAGGGTAACAGATGCCTGTGCAATCGGCCTCTATAAAAGTGATGGGTTCAGTCCATTGCTTGGGGTGTTTGAAGGGGCGATCCAATGTAGTGACTTCCTTATCGGAGCCCTGTTTGATTTTTCTGAGTTCGGCTCGCTGGGCCGAACGGGATGGTCCTCTGCATGCAAGCCCACTAGCGATGACTCTGATCTCTCCAACCGAGGGAGTAGGGTTGCCTTGTGCTTGGGGTTGGGGCGGGGGCCGATCATTGTCGCGGTTAGGTTGTGCGGGTTATTGGGGGGGTATGTTAACGGTGGCCCTCGGCGGGTTTGTTCTTAGCCGCTACTGGGGACGGGCTGCCGTGAACCGACTGAGGCAACCTTGGCATATCAAATTCTCTACCTGGTCTTTAAGGTTAACACATTCCTTAGTGTTGTGGCCGTGGTCCTGATGGAAACGACAATACTTGGATTAATCTCGTCGGTTAGAAAGAGATCGTGATGGCTGGGGCTATTTCAGGTTGTAATCTTGTTGGATCTGGTTCAAGACTTGTTCCATGGGGGAATTGAGTGGAGTGTACCACTCGAACCGAACGGGCGGTCGGGCAGGTGCCAATCAGTCGGCACGAGCGGATCAGTCGGTATACTGAGGGGTTTGCTATATATATTGGGAGGTTCTGGTTTCAGATTCCTTTCTCTTCTCCTTGGGGGTTGGATTTTTAGCTGTAGTATCTTAGCGGGTTGCCAGAGAGTCTTCGACGTTCATATATTTTTGAGCTTTGGAGAAGAGGGTGGCCATGGAGGTTAGAGGGTTTTTGGAGAGGGAGAAAAGGAAATTGGATGATCGTAAACCGGCCATGAAAGCCGTGAGGATGACCTTGTCGTCATTTTCCGCCGCCTGTAGGGCTTCGGTGTTGAAACGGGTGACAAAGCTACGTAGCGACTCCCCCTCCGTCTAGCAGATATTAAGAAGCTGAGTTGCCGGACGTCGCTGACACTGAGCGCCGATGAAATGGCTCAGAAAAAATCACACAGGTATTGGAAAGTAGAGACAGAGCCTGGCGGTAGCTGTAGACATCCCATTTTTGACCGAACTTAAGACTCAGACGTCATCGATTGAGCGCTCGATGATCACGCATGTTTGTGCTCGTTTCAAGTTTCTGGAGTTTTTGGCTGAGTGCCTTGCCTCCGGGCCTCTAAACTCTTTGTGTTTTGACTTGGCTTGTGGACCATGCCTTGTTGCCCTTGCCTGGAGGAAGAGAGAGGTCCGTAGACCACTTTTTATACCCGTAGACTAGTTTTCGGGGCTCCCGGCTGCGTGCCTTGTCTCGCGGACTTTTGTCTTGCTTCCTTTTTGGTTTAGTTTTGAACCAAACCTTGTTTTCCTTGCTTGTAGGGTGGAATAAGGGGTGTAGACCAGTTTCTCTCCCTGTAGACCACTTTTCTTCCCTGTCAGCTAGTTTTCTGGTTAGCCAGCTGGTTTTGGTGGTCTTTGGACCATCTAAAGTGGTCGGCAGCCATGCCACCACCTTCATTTCTTTGTGTAGACCAACTTTCCCCCCTTGCCGACCACTTGTTGACCTTGTAGACCACTTTTTCTGGTCGGTTGACCAGTGGGAGTGGTTAGCCGACCACCTCAACTGGTCGGCACCTTTTCTGTATTTTTCTACAGATATTTTCTTGCCAGTTGTGCCAGCTGTTGGGCACAGAAAGCATCCTCCATGTATGGAGGGATGGCTTGGAGCCTCTAGCTTGTCTAACAAGCTTGGAGCATGGATTTCTATAAAAAGGAGCCTCCTCCCTCTTGCTTTAGGTTCAGAAAATTGGCTGAGGGCTATACATATCATTTATCTCTATACTTCATCCTTTCTCTACATATTTGTGCTTAAAAGTGCCATTTCTTTACACTTTTGCACACAAACACATAGTGAAACACCTTCATTCTTGAGCTGAGGTTCTTGAAGGTTTGTTTGAAGCTCAAAGGCTTGGTTTTGCCTCAGAAGTTGCTGATTTGTTGTGTTTCTTCAAGGGTGAGACTCTATCCTCTCTAAAGCTTTGTTTTGCTTAAGTCTTTGGCCCTATTTGCATGATGTTTTAGGCTTAACTTTATACTGCAAAAAGTTCTAATTTTAAGTGTTAAGAAAAGTTATTTAAGGCCTCTTTGGTGTTGGGGGTGTTCTACCACCTCTTGTGCCTCATTTTGCCTTATTTTGAGCTATCCTTTTAAGCTATTGGGACCACCTCTTTTGGGCCTTCTCACCACTGAAATTCAGAGGAATTTCAGTGGTGGAAAGTGTGTTTTGAGGTCCCAAATAGGAGGGGGTCATCCCCTCTCCTTGTGTCTTGGTTGCTTGCCTTGTTGGCCTCATGTTTGAGCATGTCTTTCTAGCATGTTTTGGCTCCATCTTAGCATGTCTTAGGCATTATTTCAGCATGGCATAGCTCTGTTTTGGGCTGGATTAATCATTGGTTGCTTGCATGTTACACTTGTAGTGTAATTTTTGCGTACTAGCCTTACATGCTTGTGTTGATAGCTCATCTTTCTAGCATGTTTTGGTCCTATTTCAGCAAGTTTTTGGTGTTATTTTAGCATGTCTTAACTCTGTTTTGGGTTGGTTTGATTACCTCTTGCATGCTCCTTGCACTTGTAGTGCAATTCCACTCGTTAGCCTAACATGCATCATGCTTTGGACCATCATTCTAGCATGTTTTTGGCTCCACTTCAGGAAGCTTTTACCAATGTTTTGCCATGCTAAAGCTCTGTTTTAAGTTGTTTTGGTCATGCATGCCTTGCTTTGTATAGTCATAGTGCATTATAGCTCACTAGCTTTGAGTTTCCAAGTCACTAGCATGCATTGCTTGGGCTATTTGTATGATTTAGCATCATTTGATATGTGATTTCAGTGCATGTAGTGTGGCCACACACTCACATGTGTCACTCTTTCAATGCTTTGGAGGGTTGGTGCTTTATGCCTTAAACATGAGCCATTATGTGTATGCCATCTTGCTTAAGCTTTTGGGCTACCATCTCAGTGGATTTTTAGTCTTATTTTTCCATGATACAACTCTGATTTTTGTTGGTAAAGTCATCTCATGCTTGGTGTTGGTAGATGTAGTGTAATCCTCTTTGTTGGCCCAGCATGCTCCATGCTTCATGCCTTCATGCTAGCTTGTTTTGGCTATACTCCATACATGTTTTAGCATTGTTTTGACATGCTTTAAGACTGTTTTGGGCTGTCTTGGCCATATGGTTCATGTATTGCATAGTTATAGTGCAAGTGCCTATGCTAGTTTCAAGTTTTGAGCCTCCTAGCATGTTTCATTTGTGACATGTGCATGATTTGGCATCATTTAACATGATATTTCAGAGCATATAGCATTGCCATGTTCTCACTTCTCTCACTCTTTGAGTGCTTTTAAGGGTTATGCCTTTGTGCCTCGCTTATGGCCTAACTTGTATGCATGCATGCCTAGGCTTTTGAGCTCCCATCTCAACATGTTTTGGACTTTGTTTTGACCTATTTGAGCTCTGTCTATGGCTGGTTCAATCATTTGTTCCATGTATTGCATGCCTCTTGTGTAGTCCCTTTAGTAGCCTTGTGCCTTAGGCCCTCTTGCATGCTATACTTGTGTTGTTTGGATGATTTGACATCATTTCACACCTGATTTCAGAGCATATAGTGTTGTCACACTTCCACATTTGTCACTACTTAATCATGTTTGAGAGTTATGCTCTTATGCTTAGTTGATGGGCCAATGCATGAGCATGCATTATCTTGCTTTTCATGCCATCATTTCAAAGTATTTTGGCCACTGTTTTGGCATGATTTAGGTCTGTCCATATTCGATTTAAGTCCATTGAGCATTGTATTGCATGCCTCTTGTGAGATGTTCTTTCCTAGCTTTGATGCCTTAGGCTTCTAAACTTGCCATGCATGCATTGTTCATATGTTGGAAACTTGTGAATGCCATTCTAGCATTCATAAAAGAGCATGTTGTTTGCATGTTGTTATATTACATTGTGTTTGCATTTTGTTGCATTGCATGTTGTTTGCATGTTGTTGCATTGCATTGTGTTTGCATGTCATTAGCATTGATAGGTTGATCATGTTGCATTGCATTGTGTTTGGATAGAGTGTTAATCCAAACATGAGAAACGAGGGACGTTTCATACTTGAAGTGATGAAACGTGCCTCATTTCTCGGTCGCCGGCCCTCTTGATCAAGCATGATAGAGGTTAAGGCCTTTATGTGTTATTTGTGCATTCATTGACATTGAATTGTGCAAACTTGGCTTCTCGGCCATTGTGCATTGCGATGCTCGGTTGGTGGCCCGAGAGTCGAGTACTGCACTCCCTTGAGCTTAAGAAATGATAAGGAGGGTGGTTGTGCACACATACCTTGCAAATACACTGCTGTGCCCCTTCTTATTCTCTATTGCAGCAAATTGGAGCTTGGTAAAATTTTATGGTCGACATACCAATAAAAGTGGCTGGTCGACCACTTTTTCTGGTCTGCAGCATCTGTAAGTGGTCTACAGGTGGTCTACAACACCATTAAGTGGTCGGCAGCCTTCCTGGAGGTCTCTATGATGGAGTAGAAGCTATCTGGAGGTTTGTGCAGTGTTCTGAAATCAAATGCAAACAGAGGCAAGTTGGGGCATAGCGATGGATTTCCGAGCGAGGCGATCGAGCATGCATGCACTTCTTGCCCCGAGGCTCCTTTTAACTGTTTAGCTTAGCTAGTTAGCTATTTGGTTTTGTACTTAAGTAATTAATGCACTTAGCTATTCATTTGCGCTGTAATAACTAATTAGTTAACTAGGATTAGTTAATTAGTTTCATTTTGTAATAATTAGTTTAATTAGCTTAGATTAGCTAGTTAGCTTATTATTCGGACCCTCCGTCGTGAGGGCACAATTTTGTAATAAGTGTGCGTGCGTGTGATGCATGTCTTCCAACCCCTATTTCTTTATTCCTTTTACTTAACCGCTTTCGATGGTTAGTTTAGGGTCATTTTCAATTAACATCCTTCTGCTTCGCATGCGTGCATCATTCATCTGTTTTGTATGCACCGGGCTCGACGCATCATTCAAACTGCATTGTATTTCAATACTTCTTAGAATAGCCGAGCCTATCTTAGTTGCATTTTTGCATGTGTTGCATTAGGCATCTTGACATAGCTAGGATCATGCATTGATTACTAACTAGCTTTTGTTTTGGCTCGGAGTACTAGGTAAGCTTTTATGCTTTAGCATCCCTGCATGTGTGTAAGTGACTGCCATGATAGCGTGACTGCCATGATAGCATGCTTGCCATGAGGCTATGTGCTTATGTGTTTAAATGCATGAATGCCTGTGGATGAAGGCTTCATTGCTTGAATTGGAACAATTCATCAAAATGTGCGTTTTAAGCCCACTTGAAGTGGCAAATCATCATGTTTTAAGCCCACTTGAGGGTGGCAAATCCGCGACTTAGCCTACTTGCGAGTAGCAACTCCAAACCATTTTCAAAAACAAACATGAGATGTTTTGTTCCAATTTGAGTGATTGAGTCTATACTTGTTTATTGTACGCATCACATAGTAAGCTAGGTAATAAACCGGAAAAAGAACACATGTGTTTTCAAAACAATATATCATGTTAGTAGAGGCCGATCCATTGATCAGGCGAGCGGGGGTGCTCATTTCAGGACCTTCCCCTCTCGTACCCAAGTTCCCGAGCCGAGACAACTTTGGTGATGATAGACATGCGGCCTTAGGCACGAGTCAGGGTTTCCTAAATTTCCCAAAACAAAATATTTAGGTGGCGACTCTGAAATCTGGCAAAGCAGTCCATGTTTGGCGCTTTTTGATTAAAATCAGTTTTCCAAAACGATTTGCCGGATTTGGACTCTTTAGTGATTTATCAGTCTTACATTGCACTTTGTGAGATTAGATTTAGAACCGTGATAGGAGTCCGAACTGTAGTAGCTAGAACCACGATTAGCGCTCTCGCGCGCGGAGCGAAGTTCGGGCGGTCTATAATAGCTAACTAAACCATAATCGAGCCGACCCCTTAAGCGTCACGGGGAAAGCCCGACACATGATTTCATCAGGAAAAGCATGGAGGATCATTAGTGTCCCATAAGTCTCTAAATGGTCAACTGGGTACGTTGTGCCGTCGAAACAGTCGATCAAGGGCATTTTGAACTTGGGAGGCAGGGGTTTGTCCCTGATTGGTGGCGACAAACGGAGAGTTAGCTGTTGTGGAGGGTTTATTTTGTATGTTCTGCATGACTCTTTGAAGTTAGAGTTTCATAGCTCAGAGTTCCACATCCCAGATGGGAACATTGTCACCACCGAGTGCAGTGGAGGCTGGACATTATACTAGCCTCTCCTTCAGGGGCAGGTGTATGAGCGGACGGATGTAAACCTCGAGGTGGCGGGTTCATGTCTTAGGGTGGGGCTTACTGACCTTCTAAGTTGGAGAGGTGGGCTTGTTGGAAGGGATGGCTTGGGGTTTGTTCCTGATTGGGAGGGATATCTTGTGGTAGTGGACGAGGTAGAGGGAGGTTTCACTAGAGCAAAGCGTTGATCAAGGCCTGGTTTTACTCGGCCAACCAGTTGATGTTATTGGTGAGGTAGGTTGCTTGGATTGGAAGAGTCGGTTTGGGGGTCGACAACGTTGTGTTGAGAAGCCATGGATCTCGTTGTAACCATCCACCTTGATGCTCGGCGGGGAGGAATTATCGGGAACGGGTCTCCGGTAACAATGAGTACAATTGTCACGCGGAGTAGCATTTCCACTGATGGCGCCAATTGATGATACTGCTAAGTCCTGGGGGTCGGATCAAGCTGACCCATACTTCCAATACCGTTCTCAAATCACTAAGTCCACCAGGGTACCTGTACAATGCCCAGCGGGGAACAAGAGTCCCCTAGCAGACCCTTCGATGATCAAGTTAGAAGAGAGAAGTTAATGGACAGTGGGGAGAGAGTAATGATAGGGAACTTAACCTTTTTGTGTCTTGGAAACCTCCTTATATCCTTTATTTATCATTTCCTTGTCCACTCCGACCTGTCACGTTTGCCAAAAGTCTATGTTCTAGCTTACCTTGTTCATGGTGAGGCTACCTGTTCCGATGTGAATGGATTATCGCATTTAATGCTACAAGGGCCTTATTAATGACTGATGTGTGGTGTAATAACTCTGCAGAATATTTGTCTGCTTACGTGACTGATTTTCCTCTTGACAAGTGTTTGGATGTCATTGGTTCTTCGTGCAACGTTGGGTTTTAGTAGTATTAGGTTTTAGTGTCTAAACCGTGAATTTGGCTCTAAGTAGTGAGCCAAAGATCTCTATGAGCCCACTGATGTCATAATGTATTGTTAGTTGAATGTATAGCCTCAAACCAAGGGGAGTTTCTATGTGCACACACCATATCTCCTCTTCCCACACACTTAATGAGAGAGTGTATTGAAAAATTATATGTGAAAAATATGTATAAGAGAGAGTGATGTGTGTAAATAGACGCTCCCCAAACCAAGAGTCCAAGAGTTCAAGTGCCGCTTTCCTTTTCTTTTTCCTTTTTTTCAGCAGTAGAAAATTTTACTTAGGACAATGACGATTTGTTGCCACGTACAATACAAAAGCAATTATTGTTAGTACTGAGTGTGTTGCAGTAGTGGGGGGTGGGGTGCATTTCAAAGCAATTTGCTATCGAAATTGTTTAAGCCCAAAATTGGTAGGATTTGTACATACCAGGGGCGACGCTAGCCCTTTGCTGATGGGGTCCCATCCCCCACCAAGCAATCATAATTTTTTTAAAAAAAATATTTGTATTATTAATATTTTATTTTATATAATTCAATTTTTTTAAAAAAAATTAAAGACTCCACCAAATAAAAAAAATATTCAATAGAACGGTAAAATTTAGTTATATTCTGACAGTGGTTTACTCTCCACATATAATTTATTGTTAGTAGGTAATACTATAGGTTTATAGTGACATGATATTATTGTAACACTCAATTTTTACTTTAGAATAATGTTTTTGTGCCCGAATTTTTCCGCCCCGAATGCCTCTAATACCCAAAACGACGCCGTTTTAGGCATTAGTTTTTTTTTTTTTTTTTTTCCTTCTTCTTCTTTCATTTTCGGACTGAACCAGAGAGGGAGAGGGAGAGGGAGAGGAGAGAAAGAGAAGAGAGGAGGAGAGAGGGAGAAAGAGAGAGGAGGAGAGGAGAGGAGAGAAGGGCCCCCTACTGTGCCTCGCCGCCGCCGATCGTCGAGCACCGCGATCGTCGCCTCCGGCCCCGCCTCGCCTCCGCCTTGCCTCCGCCCGGTTGATATGGCCCCCTCCAGTCCAGTTCTTCTCTCCTCCTCCTCCTCCTCCCTCCACCGTCTTCTTCTTCCTCTTTCTACTTAAAAAAAAATTAGGGGCATTCGGGGGAGCCCAGATTCGGGCTCCCAATCAAAACTCTTTACTTTATTTGATAATAGGGCCGGCCCTGGGGCATAGGCCATAAGGCCATAGCTTAGGATCCCTCAAAATAGAGTAAAAAAAAGTCTTCTTATTATAATTTAATATAATATATTAGGTATGTTTTAAGTTTAAAAAAATTTAAAAAGACTCAAACTAACTTAAAATAAATTGATCCATTAAAAAATTGAAAGGCCATTCAAAAAAATTAGCATTGTTATCCATTGAAAATAGACTCAAAAAATGGTCTCTCTTATTATAATTTAGTCTAATATATAAAGTATATTTTAAGTCCAAAAAAAATTAAGAAAGGTCCAAATTAACTTAAAATAAATTATTAAAAAATTAAAAGGCTCATTTAAAATAATTAGCATTGTTATTCATTGAAAATGATTTTGCAAAAAAATTAGATTATGCAAGTATGATTGATTTATTTGCTTCTAAAAATACAAAAAGAGTTAGGATCAAGCGATACTTATTAGTTATTGTAATGTAATGCTATTTTTTGTGATTTTGACACAAATTTTTTGTCCTTTACTTTCATTTTTTTTTTTCATTCAATGAAAAAAAAAATGTGAAGGGCCCAGAAATTTATTAGTTGATTATCGGCTTTGGACCCCCGAAAATCTCAAGGCCGGGCCTGTTTGATAACTGGTTTTGAAAAATAATTTTTAAATTTTTTATTTTTCATGTTGATTGTCTTTGGTAAATTTTTAAAAATATTTTAAGAAGATTTTTTTAATTTTTAGATTCTTTTAATATAGATACACTTAAAAAATAAAATATTTATAATCTTTTTTCCTAAATATTAAAATTAAAAATAAAAATAAAAGTCAATACATTTTTCATAAATATTTTATTTTTAAGCATATCTTAAAAAATGACTAAAGTATTAAAAAAAATTCACTAAAAACAACAAAAAAATCAAAATTATTTTTAAAAATTCAAAACGAAAAACAAAATAAATACTATTTAATTTAAAATTTTTAAAATTTAAGTTTATGAAATGATCCCATCTATAAAAAATTAAAATCGTCACTGCTACCTACAATACATACTTTGTGACATTTGGATCGATTGCACAAATCAACTTCGCTACGTAGCTCGAATTATCAACGGCTTGAATGGTCCGAAATTTCAAAATGACGTCGTTTTGGAATTTTTTTTTATTATCTTAGCGGTAAGATTTATTCTCTTACCGGTAAGATAATTTTTTCGTACCAGATCTGAGTCATTCTCTTACCGATAAGAATGCCAAAACGACGTCATTGGACATTCGGGGCATTCGAGTTCTCACGCATTTTCCTTGCACAAATCATCACTGCTACCTTGTGAATGAAATTGCCAGAGAGAACTCAGAACGTATTGTCAATCACACAAATATTTTTAACTTTTTCTGTGTTCAGCAAGATAAGATTCAATCATTCATTATTTTTGTTTTTTTCTTGAGAAAAGTTAAAACACAATAAGAAAAATGCTTCATACCACTAATTTAGCATCACTAATGCATCATTAATGATGTGGTATCATGTGACCCCATTACTGATGTGATAGTTTGGCCTTTGTTTTTTTTTTTTTTCTTTTCTTTTCTTTACATTGTCACCTCATTAGTGGTTATTTTAGAGCTTCTAATTTAGTGCTCTAAATCGGAACTGATACAATAATCCTTTTGTTTCAAAATAATGATCTCATCTGGTGAATTTAATTTTTTTGATGGTATAATTATTATATTTAAAAATATTAATTTTTTAAAATTACCTTTTGATAGTATATGTTTTTGAAAATATCAATTGTTATAATTATATTTTTTGTGTTATTAATGAATTTAAAAGAAAGACAAAATAATAAATTCATATTATTTTATTTCTTAATTTTAAAAAGAGACTAATATTTTAAAATAATAAAAAATAAAATAAAAAATTAATATTTTAAGACGAAAGGAATATATTAAAAGAAAAGAAAGATCATACAAAACAAAAAATAAAAACAATAAAGGCCCACGGCCAAACCAAAAATCTTACACAAATTACAAATAAAAAAAATTATTAAAAAATAATCTTAAAAAAATTAATCACAATCTATATATACTTTTCCAATTCGATGGATTACACACCATAATTGTTGAATACTGTCTGGCCTCCACATGGAAGACGAGCACCGGCAATCTCATTAAACGGCAACGTAAAGCCTTGTGACTTGGGGATGCAATGTATCATTGAAATGATTATTCTAGAAGAAAGAAATAAAAAAAATGTTATAAAACATCATATTTATATTTATATATATATATATATATATATATATAATGGGACGGTTTGAGAAGTGAGATTTTAACTTAATTTAGACTAAACTTTATAAAAAAGTGAAATAAGCTAAAATAACTATTAAGATAAAATGTCCCATCAAATTCATAATTATTTTGTTTTTTTTCTCACAAATATCACAACCAACTACAAAAAAATCTAATTATCTTTCCTAATACAAAAATTTTAACCTAGTAAAATAATCAAAAAATAAAATAATCTACTAAAATAACAACTTCCCAAACACTTACAATATGTTAAAAACAATCATAGAATTGTTGTTACTGTTAAAAAATTATAAAAAACGCATTAAAAATATATAAAGATATGTAAAAGTAATACATTGGGTTTGATCCAGTGGTTTTTTAACCACATTTTAAGGTGTGGTGAAGGAAAAAGAGTTCGAGTTGATGGATCAGCGTCGACTCCTTTAGAAGTGAGTTGACTTTTTGATTTTTTTGGCTATTTTAGTCTGAGTTAAAAAGCTTAGTTTGGGAATGATTTTTTGACTTTTTTGACTTTTTTTGTGAGAGAAAAGTATAATGATTATGGGTTGGATGTGATGTTTTGTTTGTTGTGGCTAAAATAGTTTATTTTGTCTTTTGTGATTAAAATAGCTAAAAAAGCTTTTGCCAAACGGAGCCTTAATAGTAATTTAACTTTAATAACAAAACTAATACCTTATAATATTGGCCAAATATATATATATATATGTAAAAGTATTTTGAAATATGTAAAATGTTTATTAAGATTAGAAATATTTTGACTAAGACTAGGCAAGCATTCAAGATCTGTCAAAATTGAATAATTTGAATCAATTCGCTGTAGGATGGATGATTTCAATGGTCCTAACGGATGAATGCCGATGCATTTTTCTCAATCCGCTTAGGTTCAGACAGATGAGAGACTGCTAGACGTAACTCGATTTGCCAACACCCTTAAGAAAATGATGTTATGCTTTATGCTTTGTGTATTAAAAAAAAAAAAAAAAACTATTTTACTTAGTAATTATATATGTTATTTATGAAAAATAAAAATTGAACCTTTATTTTTTAGTATAAAGAAATCCAAAATCAAAGGGACTGTTTGATTTGGTTTTGAAATTAATTTTGAAAGATAAATTTTTGAAAATAGTTTTAAAAATTTAAAAATTTGTTTGATTGTATTTTTTGAAAATAATTTTGTAGTTTTGTAATTTGGGATGATTTGTAATATTTTTTGTTGTTGAATAAATGAGTGTGAGAGAAAAACGATTGATTGATGTGTAAGATATGAAAGAAAGAAAATATTTCAGATCATCAATTTTGGACTCTCAAACCAACCACAAGTAATGTGTCATTAGTTATATCACTTGAGAATCCCACTAAAACATAAAAACTATCCAATAAATGTTTGTCATGTCATTAGAGATTGATTTTGGAGGCCCAAAATTGGTAGGATGTAACATTTACTGGTGAGAGAATAAGGAAAGAGAGAAAAAATAATTGATTCACGTGTAGAATAGAATGAGAGAGGAAATAGAAAAATAATTTTGAAAAAATTATAAACCAAACAAATTTTAGGGTTTAAACTTTGAAAAATTGTTTTCAAAACTAAACCAAACAAGGACAAAAATTTTGAGCCCAAATAGTAAAGGAATACTAAAAAATAGTTCGAAAAAAATGCCAAAACAGCAAAACTTAAACTGCCAAACCAATTTGCATCCATCCGCTAACTTGAACGGATGCAAATTGATTTTTTCCAATCCACTTAAGTTCAAACGGATAGCGAATAAAAGGCCATCAGACCCAACCCGATCTGCTAGCATTCCCAATTTTGATCTTATGTTTTTTTTTATTGGCATCTTTTAAAACTGCCATTAGCAAAACTTTTTTAATATTATATTATATTATATTTATCATATCATATGTATCACTGTATTGGTAAATGTAAGTAATAAGACTCATTAAATCAATAAAACGAGGCTAAGTATATCATTATTGCAAAGAAATTCATAGCAATTGTGCATAAAATACAGTATATCTAATTCACTGCTGCAATCACATTCACCGGACCCCTAGCTTCTATAAATTCATGAAACGAGCAAGACACATTTTCTTGCCATTGCTGCATGTTCAATTGGTGACATCTTGGGCCTGCTGGACTAATTAAATTTGAGTTATCAAATTTTATATATCATCTAACTTGTCATCAATTCAATATATTAATAAGACAAGTTAAACTAATGCATTTAGATGAATTCAAAATTTGATACACAAATCCGGTCCCAATAACATTATGATTTGTGATATGGGTTCTTATCCAGATGAGAGCCCCTCATCATTTGAGTTTATTGTGACATTTACATTGTCATGTTTGGGCCCAACAATAGGCTGGTTAAGGTGATTCAAGCCGTTCATCTTTTATATAGGTTTATATTTTTAAGTTTATATTTTTACTTATCACATTCTGTTTGTCAGATCTAAGAATCAACAACTAAAAATAAAAATGTTAGAAATCTCAAAAAATTTTACCAAATATCTCATATGAGTATGGATTTCACACTCATATAAAACATTTGATAAAAATTTTAATAAAATTTTTAAAATTTCTAACATTACTCAACTAAAAATGGGATAAGCCTTGTCACCAGATGGCTCCAAAATCATATCATAAAAGTCTAACCCTTATTGAACACGGATCTCGATTGAACAGTATGAAAAGTTTGACAAATATATTCGCTCATTCCAAAGGCTTCAAAAAAACAAAACAAAATAAAAAAACACATAAAACCATTCAACATGTCCACCACGCAAAGCTTAATGAGATATTCCCACAAATGAAGAGTCACAAATAGAACTAAAGAGGGAAGTTACTGAGGTTTTTTAACCTGCTGTGTTTACTTCTTCCCAGTGGAGGTCTCCAAGTTTGTCTCCTGATGGTTCAACAACAGTTCATCTGAAGTCAAGAAAACCTTGTTGGCTGAATTTGAGATTGTATGTGCAATTTCCCTAGCAGCTTCAATCTTCCTTGGGGTAATAAATGCCGGATTATTGGCAATAGCTTGACCTATCAGCCGGGCACTCTTGGCCCCACCCTGGAACGCATAGAAGCAAAAGCAGATGTGTTAATTGAGTAAAAGAATGCTCACAAAATAGAAGGAAGAGATTGTCAAAGAAAACAAAAACAGAAAGAAAGCATCTTTTCATTGTTAGACTACTAAAGAAAGCACCACTCTGCCAACTGATTTTGGTTTGCAATAAACAGAATTAGTTGTTGCTGAGTCCTACAAAGCATGAAAAATGTTTTGTGGCCCTAAAAACTGTGGCCCTAATGGCCCTAATTTCCTGTTTGGATAAGTTTGTTTTTTTTTTTCTTTTTTTTTTTACCTGATATGGAAATTAGGGCCATTAGGGCCACTAATTTTTGAGCTACCAACCAAAGCCCACAAAGCATACCAGTCTTACCATTTTTATTTTTATTTTTTACTCGGCAAAAAAGAGACTTTATTGATGGAATAAACTAGTACAAAATACAAAGAAAATTACTTCAATAAAGAAAAGGGGAGTGCAAAAGCATCACAATGAGCTAAGTCATCCCAACTAGGTTGGCACCACCAAGCCCATCCTATCATTTGCTAGCACCCCAGAGTTGGTGAGGGATCAACGAGAAGAAAGACCAACCAACCAACAACAAAAAAACACAGACCAACACAGACCTACTCAGGCATTCAACCAGCCAATCAACTAGGTATTCAGCCATTTATCTAGAACAGACCATTCATCTAGCACCTAAGCACAGCCAGAGACCATCCCCAGACCAGCACCAACAGGCCATTCAGCAAACTCTACAACCAATCACCACAACAGAAGCATAGATCAGCAGACCAACACAGGCATTCAGCTAGGACAAACCAGCACCAGCACCAGCAGACAGCAGCAAGCTCCACAGTAGAGACCATCATAGCAGACAGCAGCCAACTCCCCAGACCAGCAGCCAGAGACCATCCCAGCAGACGGCACTACACTAGAGATCATCACAGCAGGCAGCTACACACTAGCTCAGCCACCATTTCTAAAGCAAAATCAGACTTGGTCTTGAGTATGCTGTGCAAAATCAGTGGTTTATATGATAACTCCAGCCACACATGAATCCAACTTGAGACTAAGGCCAAGCTTGTCACAGTAGCAGAGCTTAGCAGACCAACAGATCCCAACCTCTAAAGCAGAGTTAGCACAGAATTATCAGAATCAGCACAGATAGAGAGGGAAACAAAGAACCACCAATCTGAGGAAAGACAAAGACTCAGACCTCCTTATAAACCTTAGCAACTTGATGCTAATGCACACTCTACAGCTTCTTATTTATCAACCACCAAACAGCGACACTGTAAACCACCAGACAGCAACACCACAAAATAGCAGCACACCTCAAAAGTAGCAGTGCATACCTGACATCAGTCTCAGCCACCTCCATTTCCAATGCAATACCTCACTTGCTGCAGGTTAAATACCAAATCATTTATAGAAACTCCACCTGAATTGGCGATGCTTTGAGCCACATATCTAATCTGACTTTCACTAGTTCACACAAATCTGCCAAATTTGGTTGAGAATCAGAAAATACACAAGCATTTCTATGCTGCCAAGTGGACGAGAGAGTAGCCAGAGAGAGAACCATCCAGATTTTCTTCTCCAACTTCTTCATTCTACAACCAGACCACCATTGTAACAGACCAGACACAGAACCTGGTAAGACCCATTGCAAGCCCCATCATCTTACTATATTAGACCACAACAACCAAACAAAAGGACAGAAAAGAAATAGATGATCCACTGTTTCAACCTCATCACGGCAGAAAACACAAGCAAGATTAGCACTCTCAGTTAAGATTCCAATTCTATGGAGAAAGTTGGAAGTTTTAACCTTACCAAGCCAAGCCAACCACCCAAAAAATTGCACTTTGGGAGGAGCAAAGTTGTTCCAAATTAAATCAGCCACTGGCACTATAGGCCCCATAAGTGATTCACACCATTTATATATTGATGCAATAGTAAACAGTTCAGATGGGTCAGCAGTCCATTTTAGCTCATCAGATCTGTTAGGACATATTGGTGGCGCATTGTTAAGATATTTGAATAATCTTCTAGCTTCCTCCTATTCCCATACCAGCAAAGATCTTCTAAAGCTAAGATTCCATCCATCATCATCTACCCTTCTCGCAAAGAACTCACTTACCACACCATTTTTGTCATTAGATAAAGAAAAAAGCCTTGGGAATTCAAGCATTAAACGTACATTACCAACCCACTTGTCCCTCCAGAATTGAATTCTCCTCCCATCCCCCAAAACAATCTGTGAGTTATTAATATAAAAATTATGCAGCTCTGGAATGGACGTCACAGCATTGATTATACCAGACCAGATGTTAGATCTTCTGTCCATTAATTATGGTATCCATTTTCCATCCCTTTTTGCATACTTTGTACATATCACTGCCTTCCAAAGAGTGTGATTCTCAGCTCCAAACCTCCACCACCATTTTAGCAAAAGACATTGATTCAGCGTTATAATCCTCCGCAAGCCTAAACCACTAATTTCTTACTCGTAGCAAGCACCTCCCATTGGACCATATGGACTTTTCGTCTGAGGTCTGATCCACCCCAAAGGAAAGCTGATTGCATTCGCTCAATTTCCTTAGCCACACCAGCAAGTATCTGAAACAATGATAGATAGTAGATAGGCAGATTAGTAAACACAGATTTGATTAAAGTTAGTCTCCCAACGAAAGAAAGTAACCTTATCTTCCATGAAGCCAATTTCTGCTTGAACTTGTCAAGAACAGGTTTCCAAGTTCTTCTCCTGTTTGGATTAGCCCCCAATGGAAGTCCCAAATAACTTATAGGTAGCTTTTGATGAATACAATTTGAAGTAGAGGCAAACTCATGCAACAGACCATCATCCATCCCAATACCACAGATGACGCTCTTGCGATAATTAATTTTCAGACCTGAGGAGATCTCAAAACATCTTAGAATTCTTTTGATATTACTCACCTCCATCCTATCCGCTTCACAGAATAAAATCGTATCATCCACAAATTGTAAATGTGCTATACTTAATCCATTAGCACCCAACTTTGCTCCTTAAATTAGGCCCAACACCTTAGCCCTGCTCAGCAGAATGTTGAGTCCCTTTGCCACAATATTGAATAGGAATGGTGACAACGGATCACCTTGACGAAGACCCCTTTGAGGGCGAAACTCAGATGTTGATGACCCATTTACCAAAACAGAGATCTTAGCAGAGGGACTCAACCAGTCTTACCATTTAATTACACCCAAGGTTTTAAAAAGCAGCCGCAGTCGTTACTGTGGGGATATATTTTTTGAGTACCGACACGTGGCAAGGTGACGCCGACGTGTCAGCCGAGGTGCCACGTGTCCTGGTCATTATGCCGAGGTGATCTCGATGTTGCCGAGGTGACCTCCGAAGATATTGGAATCCGTGATGAGCAGATAAGGGACAAGAGTCCTAGAATGAAGAAAGACTTCAAGATGGATAAGGATAGTATTCTTAGGGAGTCTATCCTTATCTCTTGTAGAGTCCAAAGTAAGCACTGAATGGGAGTTCATAGAAGTCAGGCTTCTAGTGGGACTAGGATTGAGTAAACTATAAAAGGGAGGCACCCCATGGGTCTAAGGTACGCAATTTACGCCTTGAACAGTGAATTTAGCACTTGATTATCTTTGAGAGATATACTAACTTGATCGTCGAAGTACCCCCGGGTGGAAGAACCACCGCCAGAATCTCTTCTTTCTGTTGCAGGTTAGCCAGGTGTCATCTATTCTGCCAGTTCTCTCCAACTGATCACTGAGTTGGCAGTGTGATCGGAAAATTACTCACACAATTTGGCGTCGTCTATGGGAAAGATAGGAGAATAGATGGCCAGCAACGGACAGAAGGAAAAGATTGGGGACGACACTCCTGCTGGGAGTGGGAGACCTATTGACCTGGATGTCACAGGAGACGAATACAACGCAGAAACTCGTGACCAGAATCACGGAGTGAAGGACGTTGGCCAGACTAGCGACGCACCAAAGAAACCAAATCGAAGTGGCTACAGAAGACGACCTCCAGGTATGGAATGATAAATGCCTGCGGAGGACGAAGAGATGAAGGAGATGGCAAACAAATTGGCAGACCTGCAGTCGGTTGTCAATTTCATGATGCAAAATAACGTCATGTAGCCGCCGTTCCCGCTGCAGGACACGTCGATTCCAGCAGCCAATGCCCAGAAAGGAGGGCAAAGAACAATCCCCATAGCCCCTCAGCACAACGGGAGCGAAAGACACTCTCACCGACCTTCCAGGGAGGTCGGACGAAGGGAGCCAATAAGAGAAGAATCACGGAGGACACACCACACAAAGGAAGCAAACCCCAAGGGACATCGGCATGTTCAGGGGCAGGCGCTGTGCTTCGACACAACTCATGGAGAGGGGTCAAAGAGGACTCACCACGAGGCTGAAAGTAGTGCACCAAAAGACTGAAAGCAGGAGATAGCCGAGCTCTTGGGAGGACAAAAGAGGACTTAAGAGATTACCTCAAAAGGAAGCAACAGAATGCCGAAGCTGAGGTAAATTCTCCAGATAAACCGAGGACACCATTCTCGGTGGAATTGGACAGGTTTGAGGCGCCGAAGAGATTCAGTATGCCAAGGTTTCAAATATACGATGGGAAGTCAGACCCCAACTTCCACGTCGGATTATATTTGAACTCAATGGCGTTGTATAGTGGGAATGAGCCGTTGCTCTGCAAAGTGTTCCCCTCATCCTTCGGGGAGATTGCATCAGACTGGTTCCACAAACTACCGAAGGGAAGCGTGAAGACTTGGGAAGGCCTGGCCGAGATGTTCGTGGCCAGGTTCGTGACAAACAAGCTGCAGCCATTAAGGGTGGACGCATTAATGGCTCTGAAGATCAGTAAGGATGAAGGCCTCAGGGCCTATGCAAAAAGATACTATGAGGTATTCAACCGAATACCAGAATGTAATCAAGAAGTGGCGGTCGTGTCGTTCAAGAATGGCCTGAAAGACAATTGTCCGCTATGGAAGTCTTTGGCAAAACTTTGCCAAAAAGCATGGAAGAGCTCATGGCGAGAATCGAGAAGTATGCTAGAGCCGAGGAAGATACATCGGGGACTAGGGGGTAAAGCAAGAGAAAGGCGGCTCGCCGAAGCGAGGCCGAGGTACAACGGATCGAACAAGCATGAAACAGAACTGAGGGCTGCACAGGCAGTGACGACTGTGTTCCGGGTCCCAATTCACAAAGTCCTGGAACAAATTCGGAACCAACCCTATTTCGGAGCACCAGCAAGGGCACCAGGGGAATTCATGGGGAGGAACGTCGGCAGGCGCTGTGCCTACCACAATGAAGAGGGGCACACAACTCAGGGTTGCAGAGCCCTGAAAGCACACTTGGAAGACTTGGTAAGGCAAGGCCATCTGAGAGATCTGGTCAACGAGGCCAGAACAAGAGAAGAACAGGCAAGATTGCCTCAAGCACCAGCAGCTCCGCCTCTCCCAGTACAGCAACCTCAGGCAGGAGGACCTCAGGTAGTCAATGTGATTCACTCAAAGGTCAACGAGAACGAAATCAGAGGGGAGACCCAGAAGGTAAAACACCTACAACATGTCTATCAAGTCGGGGAGAAAAGACATCGGGCAGAAGAATGCCAGGGACCAATGATAACCTTTACTGAAGCCGACCTAGAGATGGTCCAGCATCCGCATAATGATGCCTTGGTAGTATCCCTCCAGGTTGGGGAGTGCCAAGTTAAACGCATCCTGATTGACCAAGGCAGCTCTTGTGACATCATGTACGTCCGATGTTACAAGGAGCTCGGCCTTCACCCGGACGACATGGAACAATCTAATGGCCTAATGGTTGGGTTCAATGGAACGCCGACATGGCCACTGGGAGCAGTAAACTTGGAGGTGCAAGCTGACACCAAGAAGATCAAGACAGAATTCACCATCATTGACACACCCTCCCCTTACAACATCATCTTGGGAAGGCCATGGTTGCATGCAATGGGGGCAGTTCCCTCAACATTGCATCAACTATTGCGATTCCCAACAGAGCATGGGATAGAGGAAGTCAGGGGCAATCAGCTGCAGGCGAAGAATTGCTCCATGGCAACAATGAAATCAACCTGCAGCATACGAGAGCCAAAAAAGGCAGAAATTGAAAATGAGGACGTGGAAGTCCTAGAAGACATCGGCAAGGAGCCAGCCGAAAAGAGCGAGGAGGAACTAAAGAAAATCCTCGTCCAGGATAGGGATGAAGAACGCTTCTTTCTTCTCGGCTCGGGCTTAGCCGAAGAAGAGGAAAAAGAGTTGGAGGCTTTTCTGAGAGCAAATATTGAGGTATTTGCTTGGACACCTTACGAAATGCCTGGCATTGACCCCACGGTCACTTGCCACAAACTGAATGTTGACAGGTCGGCCAAACCTGTAATTCAACGAGCTAGAAGACCGACATTGACGCACGTCGAAGCGGTAGAAGAAGAAGTAGACAGACTTCTGGAGGCTAGGGCCATTAGAGAAGTTCATTACCCGACGTGGCTGTCCAACACAGTGGTGGTAAAGAAGAAGAACGGTAAATGGAGGGTCTGCGTAGACTTTACCAGTTTAAACAAGGCTTGTCCCAAAGACAGCTTTCCTCTACCCAAGATTGATCAGCTAGTGGATGCCACTTCGGGGCATGGAAGGATGAGCTTCCTGGATGCCTACAAGGGGTATCACCAAATAGCTATGGACCCAGCGGATGAAGAGAAGACTGCATTTATCACTCCCAAAGGGCTATACTGCTACAGAGTGATGCACTTTAGATTGAAAAACGCAGGAGCCACTTACCAAAGATTGGTAACCAAGATGTTCAAGCACCTGATTGGCCGAACAGTAGAAGTCTACATTGACGACATGGTCGTTAAGACCAAGGAGCTTGAGGGTCATCTCGCTGATCTAAAAGCAGTCTTTGAAATCCTTAAAACATATCGGCTCCGACTCAATGCATCGAAGTGTGCATTTGGAGTTGGATCTGGTAAGTTTTTAGGATACCTGGTGACCAGGAGGGCATTGAGGCCAGCCCAGATCAGATTAAGGCCATGTAGACACCCCATTTTTGACCGACCTTAAGACTCAGACGTCACCAACTGAGCGCTCGGTGATGTTACATATTGTGCTCGTTCTGAGGTTTTAGAGTCGGCTGCGAGCCTTGCCTCCGGACTTCCGGACTCTTTTGTGCTTTGCCTCGGTTTGTGAACCGGGTCCCGTTTTCTCTGTTTTCTCTTCCCAAAGGGAGGGAGAGGTCTCGTAGACTATCTCTCAGTGGCCGTAGGCTACGTTTCGTGGTTGTAGGCCATTTTTCCCGTTTGGAGGCCAGTTTCCGGTTTTCGGAGCCGTCGGCCGTGTGCCTCGGTTCGGGACCACCTAACTACCTCCGATTGCTCCGGTTTTTGGTACACACCTTATTTCCTCCCTTTTGAGGGACACTGTGGCCCGAGAGACCAACTTCGTGATCGAACGCCACCTCCGGTGCTTAATAGTCAGTTTTCGGGGCCCCAGGCCGCGTGTTTCGGCCCTCGAACCTTCGTTTTGCATCCGTCTTGGTCCATTTTCGGCGAGGACCTTATTTTCATTGTTAGGAAGGTTGTAGGAAGGTGGGAGGCCAGCAATTGTTCTGAAAATCAGTTTTATTTCTTCATCGCTCTTCATCGCCCGTTTTCTTCACTAGAAAGCTGATTTTTCCCACTCCCGGGCCACTTTTTCTGACTTTCCACCACATCATTGTGTTGTACACACCTGGGAGGCCACCAATATGGGTAGGCCGACCAGCAATTATCCTTGACCCTTTTGAACCCCTCTAAAAAGCTGGTTTTTCTCTCTCCTGGTTCACTTTTTCCAGTTTTTGACCATACAGCTGTGTTGTAAAACATGGGAGGCCACCTTTCTGGGGTGGCTGGCCAGCACCTGACCTCTTTGACCCCTGGCCGGCCGGCCAGGAGAGGTGGCCGGCCGGCCACCTGAACCTTTTGCACCTGGCCGGCCAAGTTTCTCTCTCCTGGTGCATTCCAGCTGTGCCAGCTGTGTTGCACCAGATCCTCTGCCCGAGGGTCTGTCTTTTGGGGGGAAATTTGAATTGGTTTTTCCCTCCTTTTCTTTCACTCCTCTCCCTCTATATAACCAGCACCCCACCTCCATTTCTAAGGGTTAGAAAACCAGCTGGAGCCTTTGCATACAAACCTCCATATCTCCCTCATCCAAGTCTCAAAACACCCTTGTTCTTGCACCATTTACACACTAACTCATAGCCCACCACCTCCATCCTCCATCCCAACACCTTGAGGCTGATTTTCAGAGGTTAGGAGCTCATCTTCTTGGACCAAAAGCTGCTGCATTGCTGTGCTACAAGGTAAGTCCTCTTTTCCCATTTTCTAGCCCTATTTTGCTTCATCTCTTAGTCCCTTTTGCTAGCATTTTTGGGCTTCGACCTGAACTAAAAATAGTCTTATTTTGAGCTCATCTTCATGTTTGATCAAGGACTTTCCTCTGTTTGAGGCCATCTGCTGCACCTTTCCCTTTATCTCTCTTTTAGGACTATTCTTGCATGATATATTAGCCTTGCTTGTGAGCATTTCTGGGCTTCGAGCCAAACTGTAAAGTGCCTTATTTTGAGCCCCTCTTAAACTTTGTTGAAGGGCTCTTTGCTGTTTGAGGCCAGATACTGCCCCTTGTCCTCTATTTCTCTTTTAGGGCTATTTTTGCACCATGTTTTAGCCTCACTTGTAAACATTTTTGAAATTTGTTATAAACTAGAAAAAAAGTATTTTTTTGAGGCCCTCTTGATGTTTGATTAAGGGCATTCTTTTTTTTAAGGTCATATGCTTCCTTGCATGCTTGATTGCCTCTTATTTTGAGCCTTACAACTAAGCCCTTGTTGCATGCTTTGTTTGGCCTTCTAGCCACTGAAATCCCGTGGATTTTCAGTGGCTAGCACACTGTTTTGAGCCTCAAAATCAGAGGGGGGTGCCCCCCTCTCTCCTTTTCTTGTTTGATGGTCTTTTAGACCTTCCAAAGGGACCCTATTTTGCACACATTGAAGTCACTTTCCAGGGCCTATTTGGTGGGTTTTAGGGTTGTCATAGTCCATTTCCAGAGGTGGTTTTGCTATGCTTCATGTCTATCTTGTATGTGCTTAATAAACCATTGTATGGCCCTCTAAAGGAGCTCATCATTTTTTACACATGTTGGCTGCATTTCAGTGATTATTTGGGTATATTTTGGCATGTTTTGTTCACTGATTTTTTCTCGTTTGATGAGTTCTCATACGCTTCATGCACATGCTATGTAAACCATGTTTGCTAGTCAAAGTTGCATGCTATTTTAGTCCATCATGCTAGCATCTTTTGGTCATGCTTTGAACTAGAAATGTTCATGTTTTGGGACTGCCTTGGCTCTGTCTTTGTGCTTCATAGTCAAATAATGCATGCTTTGTATAGCTATAAGTCAATACATGTGCCTAGTTTTGAGTTTCGGGGCTCATCTCATGCATCGGGTGCCATGTTTCCATGTTTCGGGATCATTTTGCATCACATTTCAGTGCTGGAACTTGCATGTTTGTATGTCATATTTCGTGCCTTGCCATGCCTTGTTAGAGTGGCATTTGTGCCTTAGGATCGATCCTCGGTTTACGCGCATGTGTGCACGCATCTCGAGTGTCTCATTTTCATCTTATGGCTACTGATGTGAGTGTGGCTGAGGTCCACTCATATTGGTGTAACTCCATCGTGCATTGTGCCATTCCATTTCACAGCATTGCATATGCTAGGTTGTATATTAGAGCATTGTGTATGCCATGTTACATCGTGCATTGTGTATGTCATTTCATAGCATTGTGTATGCTAGGTTGCATGTTAGGATTGCATTCATGCATGTCATGCATATTGCATTGTGTTTGGGATAGGAGTTAGCCCGAGCACGGTAAACGAGGGTCGTTTCGTACTCTGAGTGACGGAATGTGTCTCAATTCCCAGTCGCCGACACTCCGGATTATCCATGATGGAGTCTAGGCCTTGTTGTGTTTTATGTACATTCATTTCATATTGAGTCATGCAATTCGATTCCTCGGCCATCATGCATCGAGATGCGTGATTGGTGGCACGAGGATCGAGGCGTGCATATATATGTGAAAATACTTTGCCATGCCCCTTTCTTGCTCTCTGTTGCAGCAAATCAAGAATCAACAGCCTTTCAGAGCTGTGCACAATATTTCGGGCTTAATTGTAAACAGAGGCTAATTGGGGCATCGCAATGGATTTCCGCGCAAGGCAACCCGAACATTCATCATTCATCATCCGGAGCAGAGTTGAGGCAGTCCCTAGCTTGCATGCTAATTTACTGGTTTCCTAGATTAATTTGTTAATTAATTAGGATTTTGTATTTATTCGGACTGTAGTTATTTATTCGGGACTGTATATTATTTATTCGGACCCTCCGAGCGAGGGCGCAATTGTAATAAGTGTGCGTGTGTGCGATGTATGTCTTCCAACCCCACGTCTTCTCCCTTTTATTTACCAGCTTATGATGGTTAGATTAGGGCATGTTTCAATTAGCATACAGTATGATAGCATGTTTGCATTCATTCATCCGTTTTACATGCACCGGGCTCGGCGCATCATACTAACTGCATTTGTATTTCAATTCTAAGTTGAATACATGTTAGTTGTAGCATTCCATATGCCATGCTTAGAATAGCCGAGCCTATCTTAGTTGCATTTTGCATATGTTGCATTAGGCATTTCTGTTCTGTATAGTTGGATCATGCATGGATTTCTAACATAGCTTCTGTTTTGGCTTGGAGTACTCGGTAAGTTTTTATGCTTTATCATCCTTGCATGTGTGTGAGTGACTGCCATGATAGCATGCTTACCATGAGACTATATGCTTATGTGATATATCTGCCTGAGTGCCTGTGGGTGAAGGTTGGGTTATTTGGATTGGAACAAATCATTGACTGTGAGTTTTAAGCCCACTAGATAGTGGCAAAGCCATCTTTTCTAAGCCCACCTGAGGGTGGCAAAATCTGCATCTTAAGCCTACTTGCGAGTAGCAAACCATCTTTCAAAAACAAACATGAAATATTTTGTTTCAATTCAGGCGACCCGGTCTATACTTGTATGCTGTGTGCATCACATAGTAAATCTAGGCTAATAACCGGAATAAGAACGCATAATGTTTTCAAAACTCGATATCATGGTTAGTAGAGGCCGATCTTTGATCGGGCGAGCGGGGGTGCTCACGAAGTGACCTTCCCCAATCGTACCCAAGTTCCCGAGCCGAGGCAACTTTGGTGATGACGGACACGTGGCCTTAGGTAAACGAGTCAGGGTTTCCTAAATTTCCCCAAAAATAAAATATTTAGGTGGCGACTCTGTATCTGCAAAGCAGTCCTGTTTGGCACTTCTTTCAAAAAAATCTGTTTTCTCAAAACGATTTGCCGGATTTGGACTCTTTGGTTCAGATTAAGAACCGTAACAATTTGAGTCCTGAACTGTAGTGAGCCCAAATGAACAGAACGGGGACTCATCCTCCCGAGGCGTTCGGGGACGTCTACAGGCCATCCTAGAGCTGAAGAGCCCGACGTCGGCAAAACAGGTGCAGATGCTAACTGGAAGGGCCGCAGCCCTGAACAGGTTTATAAGCAGAAGCTTAGACAAGTGCAAACCTTTCTTCAAATTAGTAAAGAAAGCCATAGACTTTCTTTAGACAGAGGAGTGCGAAGAAGCATTAGCCGATCTGAAGAAATACCTGACCACAGCTCCAGTTCTTTCGAATCCAGAACCTGCGGGGGAGCTGTTCCTGTACTTAGCAGTTTCAGAACATGCGATAAGTGCAGTACTAATCCGAGAAGAAAAAGGGGAGCAAAAAGCTGTTTACTATGTAAGCAAAACCCTAGCCGACGCAGAAACAAGGTATCTACCCTTAGAGAAATTGGCACTGGCTCTAGTAATGGCTTCAAAGAAGTTGAACCATTACTTCCAGGCCTATAAAATTGTAGTACTAACAGAGCATCCATTGAAGTCCCTATTGCAGTAGGGAGACTTAACAGGAAGAATAGCCAGATGGGCAGTCGCCCTAGGCCAGTATGATCTGGAGTACCGGCCTAGAACTATAATCAAAGGCCAGGTTTTGGCCGACTTCGTGGCCGAGTTCACGCCAGAATCCATCGAACATCAGGCTCCGTTGAGCCAAGATAAACAATGTCCAGACAAGCAAAAAGAAGCCCAGCCTAAGCAAAAAGAACCAAGGAAAGAGGACAAAGTCAGACCCCACAGCATTTACATTGGCGACTCCTTTTGACTGTTCGTTGATGGGAGCTCAAATTAACAAGAAACGGGGCAGGAGTAGTACTGATATCTCCAGATGGAGAGATATTGGAACAGTCTATTCGATTAGGGTTCAAGGCCTCAAACAATGAGGCAGAATATGAAGCATTGATTGCAGGACTGAAGCTGGCAGCGGCAGTACAAGCAGATGAGGTAATAGTTTTTTGTGACTCACAGTTAATAGTTAATCAGACAACGGGCGAGTTTGCAGCCCGAGATGAAAGAATGTCGGCCTACGCAAAGGAAGTCATCAGGTTGGCAGCCTTATTCCAGAACTGCAGACTACTTCAAGTCAGTCGGGATGATAACAGCCACGCCGACACGTTGGCCAACCTGGCAAGTTCAATACAAACTGGAAAAACAAAGACAATAATGATTGACTATTTGTCGGGCCCGAGCATAGAACTGCCGACCACAGAGCATGAAGCAATGTGTGTAGACATGGGACCAAGCTGGATGGATGCAATTGTTGCATTCCTGAAAGAAGGAAAGCTGCCAGAAGACCAGAAGGAGACACACAAGGTCAGATTGAAGTCGGCAAGATTCAGTCTAACAGCGGAAGGACATCTTTACAGAAGGTCCTTCACTGGACCCCTTTTAAGGTGCGTACACCCTCTGCAGGTTGAAGATTTTCTATATAAAATTCATGAAGGAATTTGTGGAAGCCACGCTGGGGGCAGATCGCTAGCTCATAGGGCCATTACCCAGGGGTATTGGTGGCCCTACATGCAAAAAGATGTAGAAGCCTACGTAAAGAAGTGCGAACAATGCCAAAGGTTTGCACATTTGATACACCAGCTAGTTGCTGACCTAAATCCTGTATCCAGTCCTTGGTCGTTTGCCCAATGGGGGATGGATCTCGTTGGGCAATTGCCCCAAGCAACTGGGCAAAGGGAGTACCTGCTGGTAGCAACAGATTACTTGACAAAGTGGATAGAAGCAGAACCTCTTGCCAAGATCCGAGATGTGGATGTCAAGAACTTCATATGGAGAAACATCATCACCAGATTTGGGATTCCAAGAGCAATTGTTGCAGACAATGGAACTCAATTTGACAGTAAACTGATCAAAAACTTCTGTGCAAAGTTCAAGATCAAGAACTACTTTTCAACCCCAAGTTTTCCACAAAGCAATGGACAAGCAGAAGCATCCAACAAAGTAATTTTGGATGGAATAAAGAAGAGGCTGCAGGCAGCAAAAGGGAAGTGGGCAGACGAATTGCCCAATGTGCTCTGGGCATATCGGACTACGCCGAGAAGATCAACAGGGGAATCACCCTTTACCATGGCTTATGGCACAGAAGCAGTCATTCCATTGGAGGTCGGCATCCCAGGGATCAGAACCCAGGGAGTTGAGAACGGGACTAATGATGTACTCTTAGCCCGAAATCTGGATCTTCTAGAAGAAAGAAGAGAGAAAGCTGTAATACAACTTGCAGCATACCAGCAACAGCTTGCTAGAGCTTATAACAAGAAGGTTAATCCAAGGGAATTTCAAGTCGGCAACCTAGTCCTGAGAAAAGTCGTCGGCAACAAGAAGGATCCCAGGGAAGGCAAGCTTGGCCCAAACTGGGAAGGACCCTACAGAATCACTTCGGTATTAGGCAATGGGGCATATCGGCTTGAAGATAATGAGGGTAAAGCATTGCCAAGACCCTGGAACACTTGTAATTTAAAATTTTTCTATCATTAGATGTTGCTTTATTTTTTTCCGATGTCATCAATAAAATCTTAGCAGAATTCTCCACAACTTGTGAAACTATGCATAATATTGTTTTTGAATAATGAGAACCCAAGTGGAACTTAGGTTCACATTGGGGGCAGAGAGAAGACAAAAACGCTTAACGCTTGTTGAAATTTGTAGCAATTTATAAGTTGAAGTTAAGCCGAGATTATTGTTTATCTTCACTTGTTGAAATTTGTAGCAATTTACAAGTTGAAGTTAAACCGAAGTAATGCTTAACGCTTGTTGAAATTTGTAGCAATTTACAAGTTGAAGTTAAGCCGAGATAATTTGTTTATCTTCACTTGTTGAAATTTGTAGCAATTTACAAGTTGAAGTCAAGCCGAGATAATTGTTTATCTTCACTTGTTGAAATTTGTAGCAATTTACAAGTTGAAGTTAAGCCGAGGTAAATCATCAGTTTTTATACCCGGGGTATGTCACCCCGAGAAGACTGCACAAAGAAGGAAAGACTTGCAAAATATTATGCAGAAGCAGTCAAGAGAAGACAAAGGTACAAGCACTCAGAGGAGAAAAATTGTATTAAGCATTAAGTTGAAAACAAGGGCACATCGGCCATGTGAAGAAGCTTACATTGTCTAACGAAATAAAAGAGTACAAAAGACAAGAAAAGAAAAGACATGACATCAAAACTAAGATTTCCCAACATCGGCAGCAGGCTGAGTTTGGACGTCGGAGGACTGTTGAGAAGATACCTCGGCTGCCTTCTCCGCCGTGATCTCGGCATCAATTTGGGCAAGGGTCTCATCAATACTCTTATCAGCAAGAAGTGAATCTGATGATGCCTTTGGAGGAATCATATCCTTGGGAACCTCCTCAACCTCCTTATCTTGAGTTAAGTCTAGGACTTGCTCATTTTGAGGAGGGGACTTGGTCACAGTGGCCTCTTTTTGTTTCCTTACCAAAACTTCCTCCTCGGCCTCATCCTCAGTATCAGATTCACTAGGAGGCGGAGTTGGAGAAAATGGCAGGGGAATGGCATCAACGTTCCTCAGGGAGGAGTCTTCAGGAACATCAAGTTTTTTCAGCAGAGTCATCCAAGCAAGGGAGAAACCCTTGTTGCATGCTTGTCTGATTTGCTTTTCATAAGCCTCTGTCACATCGGCCATGCCCTGAGCATACGCCTTTTCATCAGCATCTTTTATTTCGGCCTCCTTGGTGGCCAGGGCATCTTGAAGCTCCCTCTGGGCCTGGGCCATTTTGTCCTCAGCCTCTTTCAGCTGGGCTTGAAGAACTTTGTTTATTGCCTCAGCGGCACCGGCCTTCTCCTCGGCCTCATCTTTCTCTTTGATCGAGACCTCGACCTGGTCCTCCAGCATCTTCATCTTTGACTGCAGGCTCTTGTTGGTTTTCTGAAGTGTGGAGACCTCCCTCGTCTTCTCGGCAAGCTTCTTACGATTCTCAAAAGATTGCATTGAGAAAGAATGGGCATGCTGGATGGCCTGAAAGGAAACAGAAGTATCAGAAAATATTCTAAGTGTGAAATGAAGAGAAAGAAAGAAAAAGTACCAAGCAACAAAACTTACCTGAACGGAGCATTGAAGCATGAGAGCGTAGTTCTCATACTCACTGAATTCGGCGTTTCGCTCCAGGTCACCTGGAAGAAGCAGTGCAGTACTAAGTGCAACACCGACATTTATATCGTCGGCGCTATCACTAGCCATTACAGGCTTATCTTCCAAGTGATTTCAGGGCCCAGGGGGCATCAGGCTTCTTAGACCCCGAGGTCGTTGCAGATGACCTCGGCCTCTTGGACTTGGTAGATTCAGAAGGAAGGGTTTCAGCAGACCTCTTCGCAGGGACAGAGGCAGCCTTTTCAGTTGAAGCCAGCTTGGAGATTGGCAAAGTGTCTTCAGTCTCAACCTGAGTCACTTTGGCCTTTGGTTGAGCCTTTTTAACTCTTTTCGGCTTCTGTGGAGGCGGGGCTTGTGTTGATTGAGCATCAACATCAGTTGGGATATTGGCTAAGAGATCTTTGGCCACTGGTTTTGCGCGACCCATCTCGGCTACAAGAACAAGTCGTCGGCGACGTTTGCGTTGGGATGGTGGGATCAGGTATTGAGCCGAAGTAGATGGCTGTTCTACTGGATCAGAAGTTGATCCTTGATCTGTTCAAGATGTGGACACAGTCTGTGGAGTTGTGGCAGAAGGTCTTCTTTTTCTTAGGGACGTCGGGCAAAGCTGACTTGTATGTTGGAATAAAATTGAGAAGCAGAGGTGCCTTCCGTTTTTGGACTGGCAAGTCCAAGAGTTTCTTCAAATCCTTGCTGAGAATGAAGGATTGGCGAAAGTTCTTTGGTGGTTGACGAAGAGTTGCAAGGGAAAACAGACATTAGAAAACAGGTAAAGTATTAAAGACTTGAAGAGAAACAACTAAGTATTAACACTGGGCTCTTACCCTTGCCCTCTAAAATTGATCGAGGAAGAGGGTAAAGATGGAGGTCCTCATTTGGAGCAAACTCCCAATTTCCTGAGGTAATGAAGTAATCATCTCCAGCCCCCTTGTTGGAGTCTGGGAGGTCGGCTACGATTTTGAACTCTGTGGACCTCGGCTTAAGATAATAAATATAGCCTTTTTCTTTCAAGTTAAGGCTGCACATGGTATAGCAGTATTGAACGTCGGCTAAGGTGATCCTAGCGTTTTCCTGTTTAGCCAAGGCTATGATACCGTTGATCACTCGATAAGAATTGATAGCAAGTTGCATGGGGTTCAACTTATAATAATGGAGAATCTCGCGAAACAGGATGTTGAGTGGAAACCAAAGTCCACACTCAATAAAGGCAACTACAGGGAAGGGCATGGAGTCGTCAGTAGGCATGATGGAGTCATCATCCCTAGCCAACCTCAGATGGACGTCGGCTGGGATTTCAAACTCCTGTCTAAAGTATTCTAGTTTGGATGGGGTGTTTACCCTATGCCTCCACATACCCATAACGTCGGCCTAAATTAAATGGACTGGGTTTCAGAAGAGAGATGATCTAAAAAGGTTTTGTGAACCTCGGCTGAGACCTAGGTGTATATTGGTGCAAGAATTTGTGAAGATTGTTTTTAGTTTTGACGGGTTCTACAGTCAAATCCCAAACCTAAATCTATGAAGACGAAGATTGAAGGCACAAATCTGGAAAACAGAAAAGCAAGAACGAAGTTTCAGAATCAAGAACAGAGGTGGGGCTATCAAAAGCACAGAAAATACAAGGAGTATAAGGTCAAGAACAGTGACAAAAGCGCAAGAAAGTGGTGAAACAGTGCGTGTGTTCAAGATTTGGGCAAAAGCAGAATCATGGAATAAATACATTCAGATATATGGTTCGCAAGATAAATGTTTGAACAAAACAGTAATAACAACAAGTAATGAGGAATATCAAAGGAATTGAAAAACGAAAGGAACAGTTGCTTACCAGAAAAAATGGAGCCGGTATGAAGATTGCTGAAGTCAGACGACAGTTACAGATGTAATAAAACGACGAAAGCTTCACAGGAAAGGAGAAATGAAGGCATTTACAGAGCTTGGTAACTGGAACAATGGCGTATTCAAGAGCTAGAGAGAGAGAAAAAGCAAGTGAATCGAATACAAAGTAAAGAGACGAAAGAAGAGAAAAACAAGTTTTGTCAAAATATTTTTGAAACGGCGGCAAAAGAAGGCATTAAATGCGCCTGGAGCAACGCATTCGTCAGACGGCGCACGCAGAGAAGACGGTTTACAGGCGCGTCAGAAACACGATCCAATAAGGATCAAACGCGTAAATGAAACAGTTGAAAAGTGATGCTTGACAGCTCACACGCATGAAGAAGTTCATAGGGAATCTTGTTCACAAGAAGACATGTCGGCCTGAAATAAATGATCTCGGCAGAAGATGTTTTAGCCGACGCACTGGAAAGAAGTACCGATGTAGGTTCCATCACCTCAGAATGCCGAGGTAATAGAACCTAGGGGGCATTTGTGGGGATATATTTTTTGAGTACCGACACGTGGCAAGGTGACGCCAACGTGTCAGCCGAGGTGCCACATGTCCTGGTCATTATGCCGAGGTGATCTCGGTGTTGCCGAGGTGACCTCCGAAGATATCGGAATCCGAGATGAGCAGATAAGGGACAAGAGTCCTAGAATGAAGAAAGACTTCAAGATGGATAAGGATAGTATTCTTTGGGAGTCTATCATTATCTCTTGTAGAGTCCAAAGTAAGCACTGAATGGGAGTCCATAGAAGTCAGGCTTCTAGTGGGACTAGGATTGAGTAAACTATAAAAGGGAGGCACCCCCATGGGTCTAAGGCACGCAATTTACACCTTGAACAGTGAATTTAGCACTTGATTATCTTTGAGAGATATACTGACTTGATCGTCGGAGTACTCTCGGGTGGAAGAACCATCGCCGGAATCTCTTCTTTCTGTTGCAGGTTAGCCAGGTGTCATCTATTCTGCCAGTTCTCTCCAACTGATCACTAAGTTGGCAGTGTGATCGGAAAATTACTCACACAGTTACGTAATGGTTGTGGTGGTTACTGCCACCCGTAACGGCCGCTATAGTGGTATGACGAAAATTCACATGTGTAACGGCCGTTTTAGTGTTACATAACGGCCGTAACGATCCGTTAGATACCGCTACATCCTTTTACAATATTTTGAATAGCTTCCTTTTCCTTTAAAAAAAAGAAAAAAAAAACAAAAACTTACAAAAAAAAAAAAAAAAAAAATACTCAAATGATCCAAGGCCCCAAAGAAAAAATCTTATATGATTTTTTTTTCTTTATAATTTATTAAAATTTATAGAATAAGTTTTATTTTATAATCCTTTCATTTAATAATTATAAATATTTTTTATTCAGTTAGTTCAAGTATTGGTAAAAAATAATTTGTAAATATTTAAAATAAATTATTCTTAAAATCATTAACTATTGAAATAAAATATAAAAAACACATTTTATAGTGATTTGAAAATATAAAATATATTAGATCATACTTAAAAATTTTAAAAATTGATGAAAATTTATTTCAAACCCCAATAAATGTGATGTTGAATACATATATATATAAGTTCTCTTCAAATTGTGTGAAAAAAAAAAAATCACGATTCCGATTACCGCAACCGTTACACTACGACCTTTATACCCCGCAACTGCTATCACATCACCGCAACCGTTACGACAGCCACAACCGCTTTCCAAAACCTAGGTTACACCTTAGTCGTAATGTAAGACAAAAATAAAAGATTGTGATGAGGCCATCTCTCATACGCACCCAACCACATCTAGGAGAGCATACAGTTGTGAAGGGATTAGAAAAACTCCCATCCCATTCTCATCTTTTTTCTCTAGGCTTCCAAAAGGCATCTTCATGATTAGAGTTGATAACTTATAGTATATTTAAAGACCCAAATCAGATATAGCTTTGGTTTAATGATCTAAACTCATACCAGATTTGTTGCAATGTTTCTACAATGGTAGACTTAAAAGAAACACTTGTATGGCAAAAAAATGTTAACAGATGCATCTACTCTCATAAAAGGGAAAAAAAAGCTGAAAGTTTTCAAGCTAATTCGGAAGCAAATGACATACTTGAAGGTATAAAAAAGTCAGTTATTGTGTTTAATGTGTGTAAGTGATTGACATGTGTGTCACTAAGTGTCCAAAGTATGTTTGGTTCTAGAACAATTACAAAATAATTCGGTGTCGGTGTCGGTGTCCGTGTTGGACACCTTATTAGAAGTGTTTGTGGTTCGTAGCTCTCTACCATTGTATAATATTTCCAACATTCACCTTGAGCCAAACACACTCCCAAGTTAAACTCCACTTAGGATATCAAAACACAACTCCAAACTTGATAGTAGGTGTGACCAAACACCCCTTTCCAACTAAAAACAAAATGCAATTTTTTTTTTCAGTTCATTGTCTTCATTCTTTTTTCTCTAACTTCTCTCTACATTCTCCCTCATTTTCCTTTACCTTCTTGGGGGCCAAACACCACACCTTTGCTCCACCCTTACACCACCACCTTAACCCACCATCTCTACCACCGCCGGCCATCCTATCTCGCCGGAAAAAGGGTCCGGTCGGCCACTCCTTCACTTCATCTGAAAATAGCACAATAAAAGTACAAATTCTAGATTTTTCTTAATCTTTTGAAGAATCAAAGCCTGGGATTTATTTTCTTGATGGATTAGAGGCTTTTAATTGGTAAGAATCTTTCCCTAAAAAGTTTAGTTCAAGGTTTTACATATTTTGAGTTAGAGATGATAAATTTTTTTTTATTTTAGACCTATTTTGATTTGGGGTTTGATTGTTGAGTTTTACACTCTCAATTAGTTTCTATGAATGTTTTACATGTAGAAAAATGATCAATTTGATGGTTGTTTTGGAGATTGAGATTGGGGTTAATCTAGAGTTTGAATGTGATGTAAAAATTGAAAATTTTGGTGTTAGAAAATTTATATGTTGAAATTGATTTGATAAATGGTGGATTGAATATCTCTATTTTCTATGGAGGAATTTTATAAATGATTGAAGTGGTTTTACCTAAGTTGTTGAGTTTATGAAAATGTTGATTTTTGACTTTTGTAGTTAATTGATGGTGGTATTGTGCATAAAAATTGGTTAGATATTCAAAAATGTAGAAAGGATGGGTGCTGTGGAGATTGGATAAATTGTTTGTTTGGGTGACTTGAAGTTGGAGGAGTTCTTTAGCTTGTCATTCCATAGCATGTGTTATTTAGGGTCAATTTTGTAGATGTCGTAATTTTCATTGAAAGTTTTTCCCTAATTTTAGATCCAAATTACTAACTGTTAGGATTGGAGGAATGCGTCTCTACACCTCTTGGGAATTAATTCGTAGAGTTTCAAATCTACGCTTTTGCTATTTTGGAGGTGAGTATACTTACCGTGGAAATTACCTCACCTCTATCTTTATTACAAAGTTTGAAAATATTTTTGAATTAAAGGAAGTGAATGATACATTTCATCATGATATATGTATCAAAAGAAAATCTATAAATCTATTGAGGCCAAGGATTGAGTTTAAATAAATATATGATTTCATTTGTAAAATGAAGCATTAAATTTTTATGAGAATTTATTTAAGTTGAGTCTTTCAAATTTTATGATGATGATGGTTGAATGACAATGAAACGTTATGCAAGGGTATTTATTGTATTGATCATATTACTGGATATAGCCTTTGGGGCCACAAAGGCCAAATTGCTTTGGGGTCCTAGGGACCAAAATGTTTTAAGGACCATAAGGATCGTTGTACATAAGGGGTCCTGGGGACCGAAACATTGAAATGAGAATTAAAGTGCTACGATGACATAAGTTATGTTCCTATGGTTATGTTTTGGGTAATGGTACCATCACCACCTAAGTCGCGAGGTAACGCGACCTTAAGGCTATGTAGTGATTCGTATGATGGACATGAAATCTTAAAGTATTAAAAAGTTGTATTTTTGTTTACTTTCATTATTCAAATATATTTTTTTCCTGCCTCATGAGATTCCTTGGAAAAATCTTGTTAACGGTTTATGCAATTTTTTTTTTTATTTTGTATAAATTCCAATCCAATTAAGCTCTTATGTTTATTATCTTTATTTTTGAACCCAATTGGAAGGAGCAAGTTTTATAACTCCATGGTATTGGTATACTCATTGAGCTTTAGCTCATTCTTTTTAAATATATATATATATATATATATATTTTTTCAGATTCCTAGACTTTTGTGTGGCTCGCCTCAACTTGGAAGATTAGAATTTTTGAAGGATCAAATGTGGGCATCTTGTAGTTGAGGTTTTGCTTAGGGTCGTTCTAGGATGTAGTTTTATCTTTTATTTTTTTTATGAAGGAGGTTGATTGTAAATATTTGCTTTATGAAGTTGGATGTATTGATGGATTCGTGAATAGTATGTTTTATTTTTGGGAAGTGATGCTTGGGAACTATCTTGTAGCATGATGATATTTTTGTCTTTGAATGGATCATCTCATATATGTTAGCCAATCGAAAGGTCTTATGCACTATTGATGATGTGCTGATGTGACATAAGAATTATACAGGTGATTGTTGTGTACATGTGCTATAGCGTTTGAAATGCACCCTCTTGGCGTGGTTTTGCCTTGCCAAGATTGGGTCGTTATATTTTTGGTATCAAAGCATTAGGTTATGAATCTATAGACTAGTTACTTTATAATTAAAATTGATAGGATATTGTAGGTAATTCGATTATTGATGATGTTTAATAGTGATCTAGTACTCTAAGATTTAATTGTCTTGTTATACAGACAGGTATGGCAAGGCGAAAAGTTCATAAGAGTCGCCCATTTATAGAAGTTCTTGAGGTTGAGTGAGAGCCACATCTTAGTGCTGGAAATGAAGTTCCATCTCGGGTTTAGGAAGAAGAGATTGAACATGAATTGCATAATGAGCAAACTCAAGAGTCAAGTGCTAACCCAGTAGTGGGGCATTCAGATGGAGTTGTACCACCAAGGGCTAACGTAGTTCCAGCGTTTTTAGACCCTAGTGTGCAGTGCCTTTTAGAGTCAGTGGCTAGCCTAGCAGAGAGGCAAACTTGCATCCTTGAATAACATAATGCAGCACAGGCCAGACCATTGGTGCAACCTACAGAGAACCGTCTCACTGCAATTGAGAGGTTCAATAAGTCGGGGGCTCCATTATTTTCTGGATTGCCTAATCCTATGGAGGCAGAGGCCTGGTTACGGAGGGTAGAGCAAATATTTTTTGTGATGGAAGTATCAGATGAGCAGCAAGTTGCACTTGCTAGTTTTATGCTTGTGGAGGAGGCTGAATATTTGTAGGAGGCCACGCAACGCCTACTTACGGCAGGTGGCACCAGAGGATTGACTTGGAACCAATTCACTAAGGTTTTCAATGACAAGTACTTTCTAGTTACCTATCGGTATGAAAAAGAGAGAGAGTTCCTTCGGCTAGAGCAAGGGGATTTGACTGTAGCTCAGTATGAAGCTAAGTTCATTTCTTTATCTCGTTTTGCCCCTCCGTTTGTGGATGATGAGGAGGTCAAATGTTGTCGCTTTATAGATGGATTGGATTTGGACATCAAATCTCGTATCCGAGTATTGGGAATAACTAACTATTCAACCTTGGTTGATAAAGCCTTAACAGCTGAGAAAGATGTCATATAAATGAAGTTAGTAGAACAACAGAAGAAGCGCCACCTTAGTTCATCCCATCATGAGAACACATCTAATAGACCGTCCAAGAGAGGTGGTCATGGTTATGGTTCAGTCAAGAGCTCAAGTGCATATCAAAAAAATAGAGAGCATCCCACCCCAACCCAAAGCATTTCTAATCAGCGTTATGGACAGTCTAGTGGGACATCATCTCAGTTTACTCAAAGTGTTTGCAGGTAATGTGGGCGAGCACATATAGGCGTATGTCATGCTGGTACCAACTTGTGTTTTCGTTGTGGCCAGAAGGGTCATTTGGTGAAAGATTGCCTAGTTCCTAAGATGACTAATTTGGGAGATACACGAGCTTGCTTCAATTGCGGACAACCCAAACATTTGGCTAGAGATTGCACTCAAACCGCTTCATCTGCTAGTACTGGAGTTGGTAGTAATAAAATTTCAGGTGGAGGCCGAGGGAGAGGCTGAGGGGGAGGTCAGGTTGGGACTAGGTTTGGCAAGCAGAATAAAGGAGGTGTTCAATTCGATAGACAAACCTTGCAGGGGAGAGTTTTTTCTTTGACTCAGCGGGATGCTCAGGCTAATCCGGAGGTGGTGACATGTATTATTTATGTGTTCAGTAAGAAGGCACGTGTACTTATTGATCCGAGTTCTACGCATTCTTTTGCATCTCTATCATTTTCTTTGCATGCTGATAAACCTATTGAACCTCTAGGCTATTGTTTATCCATTATTACTCTTATTGGGGATTGTGTTATAATTGAGGAGGTATATTGAGGTTGTGTATTACAGTTGGGAGATAGGGAGATGGTAGTAGATTTATTGCCTTTAGAGATGCTTGATTTTGATTTGATTTTGGAAATGGATTGGTTAGCTTCTTACCATGCTTCGGTGGATTGTTATAGGAAAGAGGTAGTATTTTCCAATTTTGGGGAACCTGAATTTAGATTTTGTGGAGATCGATGTGCGTCCCCATCTTATGTTATTTCCACTATTACCGCTAGAAAAATGCTTAAAAAGGGGTGTCAAGGATACTTAGCCTATGTGGTTGACTCTGAATTGAGTGGTCCAAGGTTGGAGGATATACCAATTGTGTGTGACTTCGTAGATGTTTTTCCCGATGAATTACCCCCAGATCGAGAAATTGAGTTTGTTATTGACTTAATTCCTGGAACTACCCCAATTTCTAGTGCACCTTACCATATGGCCCCAGTGGAACTTAAGGAGCTTAAGATGCAATTGCAAGAGTTATTAGATAAAGGCTTCATTAGGCCAAGTGTCTCACCTTGGAGATCACCTGTGTTATTTGTGAAGAAAAAAGATGGCACCATGAGATTGCGCATTGACTATCGACAGTGAATAAGGTCACGGTGCTTAATAAGTATCATTTGCCTCACATAGATGATTTGTTTGATCAACTTCAGGGAGCATGTGTGTTCTCCAAAATCGATCTCAAATCAGGGTATCACCAACTTAAGATTAAGGAAGAAGACATACCGAAAACTACTTTTCGAACTCGCTACGGCCACTATGAATTTCTTATTATGCCATCTGGTCTAACTAATGCCCCCATCGTATTTATAGACCTTATGAATAGAGTGTTTCAACCATACCTTGACCAATTTGTGATTGTATTGATTGATGACATACTTGTTTATTCCAGGAGTCAAGAGGATCATTAACAACACTTGCGGGTGGTATTGCAGACTTTACGAGAAAAAAAGTTGTATGCAAAGTTTAGCAAATGTGAGTTTTGGTTAGATCGTGTCGTATTTTTGGGGCATGTGATTTCAGGTGAAGGTATTTTTGTGGATTTGAAGAAAATAGAGGCTGTGGTGAATTGGGATCGTCCTACTAACGTGACCGAGGTGAGGAGCTTTTTAGGGTTAGCAGGCTGCTATCGTAGATTTGTAGAGGGGCTTTCATTGATTGCAGCACCATTAACACATTTGACCCATAAGAATACCAATTTGAGTGGACGGAGAATTGTGAAAAGAGTTTTCAAGAATTAAAGAAGCGATTAACTTCTGCCTCGGTGCTTACTATTCCGTTAAGTGGTGAAGGATTTGTTGTTTACAATGATGCCTCTCATCAAGGGCTCGGTTGTATGTTGATGCAACATGGAAAGGTGGTAGCCTATGCATCTAGACAATTGAAGAACCATGAATGCAATTATCCCACCCATGATTTAGTGCTCGCAGCAGTTGTTTTGCTTTAAAGTTGTGGAGACATTATTTATATGGGAAAAAAATGTAAGATATATACCGATCATAAGAGTTTGAAATATTTATTCACATAAAGGGATTTAAATTTCAGACAAAGGAGATGGGTTGAACTGATTAAGGACTATGACTGCACCATTAATTATCATCCAGGAAAAGCTAATTTGGTGGCTGATGCTCTTAGTCAAAAATCTATAGGGAGATTAACTCACATTTAGGGCATTCAATTTAGTCTCTTACATGAAATAAAATCTATTCGAGTTGATTTAGCAGTTGGGAAGTCTGGATCCTTGTTAGCTACAATTAAAGTGAGACCTTTGTTGGTGGATCGCATTCAAGAAGCCTAAGGGAAAGATTCAGTTTTGGAGAAGACCCGAGCTCGAGTGAAAGATGGTACTCTGTCGGACTTTATTATTAAAGAAGATGATGTGTTGATGTTTAAAAATCGGTTATGTGTTCCAAATGAGCCCGAGATAAAAATGGAGATATTAGATGAGGCCCATAATTCACCTTATGCAATGCATCCGGGGAGTACAAAGATGTATCGAAATTTAAGAGAAAGTTATTGGTGGCCAAATATGAAGAGAGAGATAGCAGAATTTGTGTCAAGGTGTTTGGTATATCAGCAGATTAAAACAGAGCACCAATGCCCAGCCGGTTTACTTCAACCTTTTTCTATACCTGAATGGAAATGGGAGCACATCGCCATGGATTTTGTTTCGAGCCTACCTCGCACACAGAAGGGGCATGACTCTATTTAGGTTGTTGTAGATAGGTTGACCAAATCTGCACACTTTTTGGCTACTAAGAAAAACTTTTGACTTGATCGATTAGCAAAAATTTATGTGGATGAAATCGTGAGATTGCATGGTGTGCCGGTAACTATTGTTTCAGACAAAGACTCACGCTTCACATCCCACTTTTGGCCTAGTCTTTAAAATGCCTTGGGTACTAAATTGAGATTCAGTACAGCTTTTCACCCCCAAACTGACGGGCAATTGGAGAGGACAATCCAAACTTTAGAAGACATGTTGAGAGCTTGTGTCCTAGATTTTCGAGGTAGTTGGGATGAACATTTGACCCTAATAGAATTTGCATATAATAATAGTTATCAATCAAGTATTGGAATGGCTCCCTATGAAGCTTTATATGGGCAAAGATGTAGAACTCCAGTGTGTTGGGATGAGATTGGAGAGAGAAAATTGTTATGGCTAGAGATTGTTCAAATTACTACCGATAAAGTGCATATTATTTGAGAAAGGTTGAAGACAGCTCAAAGTAGATAAAAAAACTATGCAGATAATCGGAGGAGGGATTTGGAATTTTAATTTGGAGATCATATATTTTTACGAATCTCGCCATGGAAGGGAGTGATGCGATTTGGTAAGAAAGGCAAACTAAATCCAAGGTATATTGGGCCATTTGAGATACTAGAGCGCATTGGCAAGACTACTTATCGTTTGACCTTACCACCTAGTCTATCTCGCATTCACAATGTGTTTCATGTATCCACGTTGAAGAAGTACATGTCTGACCCAGCACACGTGTTAGATTTCCAACCAATCCAACTCAAGGATGATTTGTCTTATGAAGAGGGAGCTATAGAGATTGTGGACAGGAAGGATCAAGTACTACGTTTCACGACTATACCACTAGTAAAAGTATTGTGGAAAAATCATGCTTTGGAGGAAGCTACTTGGGAGCGGGAGGATGATATGAAAATTCGATATCCACGTCTTTTTCAAGGTATGAACTAGACTAAATAAATAAATTTCGTGGACGAAATTTTTTTTAGGGGGGTAAAATTATAATATTCCCAACATTCGCCTTGAGCCAAACACACTCCTAAGTTAAACTCCACTTAGGATATCAAAACCCAACTCCAAACTTGATAGTAGATGTAACCAAACACCCCTTTCCAATTAAAAACAAAATGCAGATTTTTTTTTTTTTTAGTTCATTGTCTTCATTCTTTTCTCTCTAACTTCTCTTTACATTTTCCCTCATTTTCCTTTACCTTCTTGGTGGCCAAACACCACACCTTTGCTCCACCCTTACACCGCCACCTTAACCCACCATCTCTACCACCGTTGGCCATCCTATCTCGCCGGAAAAAGGGTCCGGTCGGCCACTCCTTCACTCCATGCGAAAATAGCACAATAAAAGTACAAATTCTAGATTTTTCTTAATCTTTTAAAGAATCAAAGCCTGGGGTTTATTTTCTTGATGGATTAGAGGCTTTTAATTGGTAAGAATCTTTCCCTAAAAAATTTAGTTCAAGGTTTTACATATTTTGAGTTAGAGATGATAGAAAAAAAATTTTTTGTATTTTAGACCTATTTTAATTTGGGGTTTGATTGTTGAGTTTTATACTCTCAATTAGTTTCTATGAATGTTTTACATGTAGAAAAATGATCAATTTGATGGTTGTTTTGGAGATTGAGATTTGGGTTAATCTAGGGTTTGAATGTGATGTAAAAATTGGAGATTTTGGTATTAGAAATTTATATGTTGAAATTGATTTGATAAATGGTGGATTGGGTATCTTTATGTTCTATGGAGGAATTTTATAAATGATTGAAGTGGTTTTACATAAGTTGTTGAGTTTATGAAAATGTTGAATTTTGACTTTTGTAGTTAATTGATGGTGGTATTGTACATAAAAATTGGTTGGATATTTAAAAAGTTAATAATTCAAAAATGTACAAAGGATGGGTGTTGTGGAGATTAGATAATTTGTTTGTTTGGGTGGCTTGAAGTTGGAGGAGTTCTTTAGCTTGTCATTCCATAGCATTTCTTAGTTAGGATCAATTTTGTAGATGTTGTAATTTTCATTAAAAGCTTTTTCCTAATTTTAGATCCTATTTACTAATTGTTAGGATTGGAAGAAGGCGTCTCTACACCTCTTGGGAATTAATTCGTAGAGTTTCAAATCTACGCTTTTGCTATTTTAGATGTGAGTATACTTGCCATGGAAATTACCTCACCTCTATTTTTATTACAAAGTTTGAAAATATTTTTGAATTAAAGGAAGTGAATGATACATTTCATCATGATATAGGTATAAAAAGGAAACCTATAAATCTATTGAGGCCAAGGGTTGAGTTTAAATAAATATTTGATTTCATTTGTAAAATGAAGCATTAAATTTTTATGAGAATTTATTTAAGTTGAGTCCTTCAAATTTTATGATGATGATGGTTGAATGACAATGAAACGTTATGCGAGGGTATTTATTGTATTGATCATATAACCGAATATAGCCTTTGGGGTCACAAGGGCCAAATTGCTTTGGGGTCCTGGGGACTGAAATGTTTTAAGGACCATAAAGGTCGTTGTACATAAGGGGTCCTAGGGACTGAAACATTGAAATGAGAATTGAAGTGTTACGATGACATAAGTTATGTTCCTATGGTTATGTTTTGGGTAACGGTATCGTCACCACCTAAGTCGCGATGTAACGCGACCCTAAGGCTATATAGTGGTTCGTATGATGGATATGAAATCTTAAAGTATTGAAAAGTTGTATTTTTGTTTACTTTCATTATTCAAATGTTTTTTTTTTTTCCTACCTCATGAGATTCCTTGGAAAAATCTTGTTAATGGTTTATGCAATTTTTATTTTTATTATTTTTATTTTGTATAAATTCCAATCCAATTAAGCTCTTATGTTTATTATCTTTATTTTTTAACCCAATTGGAAGGAGCAAGTTTTATAACTCCATGGTATTGGTGTACTCATTGAGCTTTAGCTCATTCTTTTTAAATAATTTTTTTTTTTTTTTTCAATTCCTAGACTTTTGTGTGGTTCGCCTCAACTTGGAAGATTAGAATTTTTGAAAGATCAAATGTGGGCATCTTGTAGTTGAGGTTTTGCTTAGGGCCATTCTAGGATGTAGTTTTATCTTTTATTTTTTTTTTTATGAAGGAGGTTGATTGTAAATATTTGCTTTATGAAGTTGGATGTATTAATGGATTCGTGAATAATATGTTTTATTTTTGGGAAGTGATGCTTGGGAACTACCTTGTAGCATGATGATATTTTTGTCTTTGAATGGATCATCTCATATATGTTAGCCAATCAAAAGGTCTTATGCACTATTGATGATGTGGTGATGTGATATAAAAATTATACAGGTAATTGTTGTGTACAGGTGCTATAGCGTTTGAAGTGCACCCTCTTGGCAGGGTTTTGCCTTGCCAAGATTGGGTCGTTACACACTGCCCCGGCTTGTCAGAATTATTATTTTTTTAATTCTAAAAGAATTTTTTGTATTAGCGCAAGAGTACAAATGCATGCATCAAATCCACGAGGTCAGATCAACTCAAAAACAAAATTCCCACAATATCAGATGAATCATTTTTTTAGTTGACACATGGCACTAATATAGATCACAATCCAAGTTTTGAAATTCTGTATTTTTATCTCACCTATGACCGGATAATAGCACTTTGTTTGTCTTGTTCAGCCTTTTCAACAACAAATTTGGCCCTCTCAATTTCTTGTGCAGCCATCTGTTTGGCTTTATTGCAGCTGTAAACTCCTTTCCAAATGTTAGACCTCGAAGACCAATTTTCACTTGTGCAACAAAATCAAGAACCATTTTAAGAAAGGAATTAGACTATTACACATGATGTAATACACTTGACCCACAAGGTTACTTCTATAGCATATGGCTTTAACCACTACATTAAGCTATAACACTCCATTGTGGCATCGATACAAAGAAACAATATATATATTTGAAACAATAAATGAAATATATATATACATTTGAAAAAAATATATATTTCACAATTTTTTTTTGGATAAGTAACTCTAGTTGACATTAGGCAAGAAAGATATAGAGAGATGGAACCCATACATTTGGAAGAATTCAAGAAGAATGGAAGACAAACATTAAACCAATCATGTAAATCTAACAGGTATGGTTTCATGTTTTGTAAAAAGTGGAGTGCAAAATAGGAGCAACGAACCTGACATATGCAGTGTTACTGTGGGGACAAAAATTTTGAATGACGACACGTGGCTGAGGTGTCACCAAAGTGCCAGCCGGGGTGCCACGTGTCCTGGTCATGATGCCGAGATGATCTCGACTAGGCCGAGGTTATCTGCGAGAATACCAGAATCCGGGATAAGCGGATACAGGACAAGAGTCTTAGAATGGGAGAAGACTTCAGTTTGGGTAAAGATAAGATTCTTAGAGAGTTTATCCTAATCCTACTGGGAGTCCAAGATTAGTAGTAATCCTAAGTCCAATGAAGCTAGGTTTCTATTGGGACTAGGATAGTGTTGGCTATAAAAGAGAGGCACCCTCATGGGTCTAAGGTATGTTTTTGATATCCTAAATAGTGAGTTAAGCACTTTTGCTATTTTGAGAGATAACTGACTTGATGGTCGGAGTGCCCCCGTGTGGACGAACCACCGCTGGAATCTCATCTTTCTGTTACAAGTCATTCAGGCATCATCTATTCTGCTAGTGCTCTCCAGTTGGATACTTGTTTGGCAATGTGGTCAGAAATTTACTCACACAATTTGGCGCCATCTGTGGAAAAGAAAGGAGAATAGATGGACAATAACGAATAGAAAGAGAAGGTTGGGGACGACACTCCTACTGGGAGTGAGAAACCTATTGACCTTGACGTCGAAGAAGACAACAACAACAAAGAGACTCGTGATAAAAATCATGGAGAAAAGGACGTCGGCCAGGAGGGCGACACATCAAAGAAATCAAACCAAAGCGGGTATTATAACGAGGACGACCTCCAGGTATGGAAAGAAAGATGCCTGCGGAGGGACAACGAGATGAAGGGAATGGCAAACAAATTGGCGGACTTGCAAACGGTCGTCAACTTCATGATGCAGAACAATATCATGCAGCCACCATTCCCGTTACAAGATACACCGATTCTAGCGACAAAGAAAGACGCCCGAAAAGATGGGCAGAAAATAGTCCCTACAGTCCCCCAGCACACCAGGACCGAAAAACACTCTCACAGGCCTTCAAAGGAGGTCCAGCGAGGAGAGTCAAGAAGGGAAGAATCTAGGAGGACGCATCGCACTAAGGAAGCTGACCCCAAAGAACATCGACATGTTCAAGGGCAGGAGTTGTGCTTCGATGCAACTAATGGAGAAAGGTCCAAGAGGACTCATAATGAAACTGGGAGTAGTGCACCGAAAAGGCTGAAGTCAGGAGATAGCCGAGTTCTGGACGGACCAAGGAGGATCTAAGGGGTTACCTACAGAGGAAGCAACAAGATGCCGAGGTAACTTCCCGGCCAAGCCGAGAACACCGTTCTCGGTAGAACTGGACAGATTTGAAGCCCCGAAGAGGTTTAGCATGCCGAGATTCTAGATCTACGACAGTAAGTCAGATCCCAACTTCCACGTCGGATTGTACCTGAACTCGATGACGTTGTACACCGGGAACGAACCGTTACTTTGCAAGGTGTTCCCCTCATCCTTCGAAGAAATTACATCGGACTGGTTTCACAAGTTGCCGAAAGGAACTGTGAAAACCTGGGAAGGCCTGGCCGAGATGTTTGTGGCCAGGTTCATGACAAACAAGTTACAACCATTAAGGGTGGACGCCCTGATGGCCTTGAAAATTAGCGAGAACGAAAGCCTCAGGGCCTATGCCAAAAGGTATTATGAGGTATTCAACCGAATACCAGGATGCAACCAAGAGATGACAGTTGTGTCATTTAAGAACGGCCTGAAAGATGACTGCCTACTTCGAAAATCACTGGCAAAGACATTGCCGAAAAGCATGGAGGAGCTTATGTCCAGGATAGAGAAGTATGCTAGGGCCGAGGAGGATAAGCCGGGCACAAAGGCGTCAAAACAAGAGAAGAAAAGCGGCTTGCCGAAGCGAGGTCGAGGTGATAGCAGCTACAAAAAACCAGAGACAAGGTTAAGGGCTGCACAGGCAGTCACAACCGCATTCTGAATCCCTGTCTACAAAGTCTTGGAGAAAATCCGAAATTAGCCTTATTATAGAGCACCAACAAGGGTACCGGGCGAATTTATAGGAAGAAGCCTTGGCAAGCACTGTGCATACCACAATGAAGCTGGACATCTGACTCAAGGGTGCAGAGCCCTGAAAACACACCTGGAAGACCTGGTAAGATAGGGCCATTTAAGGGACCTAATAGACGAAGCCAGGATAAGGAAAGAGTAGGCAAGACTGCCCCAGGCACCAACAGCATCGCCACCCCCAGCACCGCAACCACAAGCAGGTAAACCTCGAGTAATCAATGTGATTCACTCAAAGGTGAATGAGAATGAGATAAGGAGGGAAACCCAGAAGGTAAAACACCTACAACATGTGTATCAGGTCGGGAAGAAGAGACCTAGGGCAGACGAGAGCCAGGGACCAATGGTGTCCTTTACTGAGGAAGACTTGGAGATGGTATAACATCCACACAACGATGCCTTGGTAATATCCCTCCAGATTGGAGAATGCCAACTAAAGCGCATCTTAGTTAACCAGGGTAGCTCTTGTGACATCATGTATGTCAAATGTTACAAAGAGCTTGGCCTTTACCAAGATGATCTGGAGTAGTCCAATGGCCCAATGGTTGGATTCAATGGAACGCCGACGTGGCCCTTGGGAGCAGCAAGTCTGGAGGTGCAGGCTGGCACCAAGAGGATAAAAACAGAGTTCACCATAATCGACACCCCCTCCCCTTACAATGCTATCCTGGGAAGGCCATGGCTACATGCAATGGGGGCTGTTCCCTCAACATTGCATCAGCTATTGCAGTTCCCAATAGAGCATGGAATAGAGGAGGTCAGAGGGGATCAGTTGCAGGCAAAGAATTGCTCCATGGCAGTGATGAAATCCACCTGGAACATACGAGAACCAGAAACAGCAAGATCGGGGACGAGGACGTGGAAGCCCTGGAGGACGTCGGCAAAGAGCTAGCCGAGAAGAGTGAAGAAGCCTTGAAGAAAATCCTTGTTCACCAAGGGAATGAAGAACGCTTCTTCCTTCTCGGCCCGGGCATAGCCGAGGAAGAGGAAAAGGAACTAGAGGCATTCCTGAGAGCAAATCTGAAGGTGTTTGTATGGACGCCCTACGAGATACCTGGCATTGACCCCGAGGTCACTTGCCACAGACTGAATGTGGATAGGTCGGCCAAACCTGTCATCTAGTGAGCAAGGAGACCGACATTAATGCATGTTGAGGCAATGGAAGAGGAAGTAGATAGACTTCTGGAGGCCAGAGCCATTAGGGAGGTAAATTACCCGACATGGCTATCAAACACAGTGGTGGTGAAGAAAAAGAATGGTAAGTGGAGGTCTGCGTGGACTTCACCAGCCTGAACAAGGTTTGTCCCAAAGACAGTTTTCCATTACCCAAAATTGACCAATTGGTGGATGCCACTTCAGGGCATGGAAGAGTGAGCTTCCTAGACGCTTACAGGGGGTACCATTAGATAGCCACGTACCCCCCAGATGAGGAGAATACCGCATTTATCACCCCAAAAGGGCTGTATTGCTACAGAGTAATGCCTTTTGGGTTGAAAAATGCAGGAGCAACTTACCAGAGATTGGTAACCAAGATATTCAAACATCTAATTGGCAGAACAGTAGAGGTATACATAGATGACATGGTCGTGAAGACCAAGGAACCTAAGGATCATCTGGAAGACTTAAGGGTAGTCTTTGTCATCCTTAAAACATATCGGCTTCGACTCAATGCATCGAAGTGTGCATTTGGAGTTGGGTCTAGTAAGTTCTTAGGATATTTGGTAACCAGAAGGGGCATTGAGGCAAGCCCAGATCAGATCAAAGCCATCCTAGAACTAAAGAGCCTAACGTCGGCAAAACAGGTGCAGATGTTGACTAGATGGGCTGCAGCCCTGAATAGGTTTATAAGCAGAAGCTCAGACAAGTGCAAACCTTTCTTCAGCTTAGTGAGGAAAGCCACAGACTTCTTATGGACCGAAGAGTGTGAAGCCGCCTTGGCCGACTTGAAGAAGTATTTGACCATAGCTCCAGTTCTCTCAAATCCAATACCTGGAGAGGAGCTGTTCTTATACTTGGCAGTTTCAGAGCACGCAGTGAGTGCAGTAGTAGTCAGAGAAGAAAATGGAGAGCAAAGGGCAGTTTACTACGTGAGTAAAACCCTGGCAGATGCAGAGACTAGATACTTACCCTTGGAGAAGTTAACACTGGCTTTAGTAATGGCTTCCAAAAAGCTGAATCATTACTTTCAAGCCCAGAAAATTGTAGTGCCAATTGAGCATCCTTTGAAGTCCCTATTGCAGCAGGAAGAATTAACAGGCAGAATAGCCAGATCGGCAGTAATGTTAGGCCAATATGACCTGGAATTCAGACCCAGGATGGCAATCAAAGGCCAAGTCTTAGCCGACTTTGTGGCCGAATTCACACTATACGCCGCCATACATCGGGCTCCGTTGAGCTGAGGTATACAACGTCCAAGTGAGCAAGGAAGAACCCAGAAGGGGACAGCAAAACAAAGGAAGGAAGAGAAACTCAGGCCCTGCAGCATTTACATCGGCAACTCCTTCCGGGTGTTTGTTGATGGGAGTTCAAACCGACAAGGAGCGGGGGCAGGAGTAATACTAGTATCACCAGATGGGCAGATACTGGAACAATCCATTCGTTTGGGGTTTAACGCCTCAAACAATGAGGTAGAGTATGAAGCACTAATCGCAGGATTAAAGCTGACAGCAGCCATGGAAGCTGACGAGGTAATAGTCTTCTGTGACTCCCAACTTATAGTTAACCAGGCAACAGGGGAATTTGCAGCCCAAGATGAAAAGATGTCGGCCTATGCAAAGGAAGTAGGCAGACTAGTAGCATTATTCCAGAATTGCCGACTACAGCAAGTTAGCCGAGAAGACAATAGCCATGTGGATGCTCTGGCCAACCTGGCTAGTGCAATGAAACCTGGAGAGGCAAGAACGATAATGGTTGACTACTTGTCAGGTCCAAGCATAGAACCACTGAGGACAGAGCGTGAAGTAATGCGTGTGGAGATGGAACCAAGTTGGATGGATGCAATAATAGTATTCCTTAGAGATGGAAAGCTGCCAGATGACCGTAAAGAAGCACCCAAAATCAGACTGAAGTCAGCGAGATTCAGTTTGACAACAGAAGGACATCTCTACAGAAGATCTTTTACTGGACCCTTTCTGAGATGTGTGCATCTTGCACAGGTTGAAGATTTTCTGTACGAGATACATGAAGGAGTATGTGGAAGTCACGCTGGGGGCAGGTCACTTGCTCATAGGGCCATTACACAGGGGTACTGGTGGCCTTACATGCAGAAAGATGCTGAAGCTTATGTCAAGAATTGTGAGAAGTGTCAAAGGTTTGCACCTTTGATACATCAACCAGCAGCCGACTTGAACCCAGTGTCCAGCCTTTGGCCATTTGCCCAATGGGGCATGGATCTTGTTGGAAAACTATCTCAAGCAACTAGACAAAGGAAATACTTACTAGTGGCAACAGATTACTTCACCAAGTGGGTGGAAACTGAACCCCTTGCCAAGATTCGAGATGTTTATGTGAAAAACTTTATATGGAAGAACATCATCACCAAGTTTGGGATCTCAAGAGCAATAATAGCTGACAATGGCACACAGTTTGACAGTAAGCTAACCAAGAGCTTCTGTGCAAAGTTCAAAATCAAGAACTATTTTTCCACCCCAAGTTTTCCTCAAAGCAATGGACAAGCAAAAGCATCCAACAAAGTTATCTTGGATGGGATTAAGAAAAGGTTGCAAGCAGCAAAGGGAAAGTGGGTGGATGAGTTGCCCAATGTACTCTGGGCATATCGGACTACGCCGAGAAGATCAACTGGGGAATCCCTATTTGCCATGACTTATGGCACTGAAGCAATCATCCCACTGGAGGTTGGCATCCCAGGGATCAGAACCCAAGGAGTAGAAAATGGGACCAATGAGGTATTCCGAGCCCGAGATCTAGATCTGCTAGAAGAAAGAAGGGAGAAAGCAACAATTCAGCTGGGGGCATACCAGCAGTAGCTTGCCAAGGCTTATAATAAAAAGGTCAACCCAAGAGAGTTTCGAGTTGGTGACCTCATCCTGAGAAAGGTCGTCGGCAACAAAAAGGATCCCAGAGAGGGCAAGCTTGGCCCGAATTGGGAGGGATCCTATAGAATCATCTCGGTCTTGGGTAACGAGGCATATCGGCTCAAGGACAGTGAAGGCAAAGAGTTGCCAAGACCCTGGAATACTTGCAATTTGAAATTTTTTTATCATTAGATTTTCTTGTTTTTTAAGCTTTTTTTTTGTTTTGTTATTAGCCGAAGTAATAATAAAGTTTTAGCTTGATTTTTTAACTTGTGCAGTATGACTGATAAGATACTTGACGATGTTTCTGAGCATGACGAATAACTTAGACTAATTATATGGCAGAGTTCCTACTTGTATATAATAGAGTTGAACTAAGTTGGCGATGTTTCTGATTGAAACATGACGAATAAGTTAGACTTATTATATGACAGAGTTCGTACTTGCATATAATAGAGTTGAACCAAGTTGGCAATGTTTCTGATTGAAACATGACGAATAATTTAGAATTTTTATATGGCAGAGTTCCTACTTGCATATAATAGAGTTGAACTAAGTTGGCGATGTTTCTGATTGAAACATGACGAATAACTTAGACTTATTATATGGCAGAGTTCCTACTTGTATATAATAGAGTTGAACTAAGTTGGCGATGTTTCCGATTAAAACATGACGAATAACTTAGACTTATTATATGGCAGAGTTCCTACTTGCATATAATAGAGTTGAACTAAGTTGAATTAACCTGAACTTGTCATATCGGTAGAATCAGACACAGATTGAAGCCAGGTGCAGGTCAGTTAGATTAATAAAGAGGTCGAGGTTGATAACCTCGGCCAATCTTAATTTGAATCTAACCTCGGCAATAAGGTCAAAGTCACATGCTTAATGAGAACCCAAGTGGTACTTAGGTTCAGATTAGGGGGCAGAGAGCTGGAGAATGATACTTGGGAATCAGAATTTACAAGCTAAAGTTGGTTTAACACTTGTTGAAATTTGACGGAAAATTTACAAGTTGAAGTTAAGCCAAGGTTGTGATTGGTTTAAACACTTGTTGAAATTTTTGAGAAAAATTTACAAGTTAAGCCAAGGTTGTATTGAAAGAAGTACTTATGTACTTGCCGAAATTACCATGCTGCCAAGAATTGAAGTAAAGTGGCTAGTTTTATATAGCACTTGTGAAAATATTCTCTATGATGTTAAGCCGAGGCCGAGATAAACCGTTAGTGGGTATAACCGAGGTGTTACACCCCGAGAAGATTACACAGTCAAGGTGTACTTTGAAGACATGCAAAATATTCTAAGTATAAGAGTCATACAGGAATAGAAAAAGGAAGACAAACATTCAAAGAAGAGATTAGAGAATGCATTCAGAGAAGAAAAGAAGGCACTTCGGCCTGACATTGAAAAGTAATTGTTCAAATTACAAAAGTGGCACGTCGGCCAAATTAAAGCTTACATTGTTCCAAAAAGAAAGATAAAGTACAAGGTACAAGAAGTAAAAGAGAAGCATCAAAACTAAACTACTCGGCATCATCAGCCGGTTGGGTTTAGGGCTCGGAGGACATCTGAGAAGACTTCTCGGCAGGCTTTTCAGCCGTAAGCTTAGCATCGATCTCTTGAAGAGTTTGGTCGATGGTCTTCTTGGCGATAGGCATGTCCGATGTTGTCCTCTCAGGAGTGGCATCTTTAGAGACCTCACCCTTCTCATCTTGAGACAAGTCTACGACTTGCTCATTCGGAGTACGGGACTTGGCCCCAAAAGTTTCCTTTTTCTTCCTGATCAAATCCTCCTCCTCGGACTCAGAATTGTCTTCGGATTGGCTTGGAGTAGGGGGGAATGGCAGGGGAAGGTCGCCAGCATTCTTGAGGGGGAAGTCCTCGGGGACGTCTAGCTTTTTAAGGGCAACCATCCAACCAAGGGTAAAACCCTTGTTACATGCCTGCTTCACCTGTTTTTTGTAGTCCTTCGTGACATCGGCCGCCTCCTCAGCGCATGCCTTTTCATCGGCGGCCTTGATTTCGGCCTCTTTTGTGGCCAAGGCATGTTGAAGTGCTTTTTGGGCCTTGACTATTTTTGTCTCGGCCTCTTTCTTTTCGGCCGCGAGGACCTTGGCAATGGCCTCTGTAGCGTTGGCCTTTTCCTCGGCCTCATCCTGAGCCTTCTTGGCTGCCTTGGCCTGATCCGTCAAGCCCTTCAGTTTGCCCTCAGCCTTGTTAAGGGCCTTTTGCAAGCTTGCAGCCTCCTTAGTCTTATTTGCCAACTCCTTCTTGATGGCAAAGGCCTGCATCGCAAAAGAGTGGCCATGCTGGATCGCCTGGAAGAAATGAAAGAAAACAAATTAGTAAAACTCTCTAAGTATGAAATAGCAGAAAATGAAAAAGTACCAGGTGTTAGGAGCTTACTTGGACAGAGCGTTACAACATCAGAGCAAAGTTCTCATACTCGCTCATCTCGGCATTGGAATTAAGATCTTGGGGGAGGAGCAAAGCGGTAGAGAGGGCAACACCGACTTCAATGTCATCGACGTTGTCGCTAGCTCTAACCGACTTGTCCGCAATAGTAATGGGGGGAGCCCAAGGGGCATTGGATTTCAGAGAGCCCGAGGTCATGGCCGACTCAACCTTGGTCTCTTTGACCTGGTTGATTCGGATGGTGCGGCCTCGGCCAGCCTCTTTTCGGCGGCGGAGGCACTTTTTTCTGCCTCAGCAATCTTGAAGATCGGCAAGGTGTCCTCAGTGTCGATCTGAGTCACCGTTGCCTTGAGTTGGGCTTTTTTCAGCCTTTTTTGTTTCAGCTTCGGTTGAGGCTGGGATTGTGCTAGTTGTGCGGTGCCAACATCCGGGATGTCGGCCAAAAGGTCCTCTGCGACTGTTTTTTTGCGACCCATCTTGGCAGCGGTTGCAGTTCGACGTCGGTGTCGGCGTTTGCATTGAGATGGAGGGATCAGATATGGAGCCGAGGTTGATGGTTGCTCAGCTAGATCGGAAGTTGATCCCTGATCTGGCTGAGATGATGAAGTTGCTGGTGGAGTTGTGGTGGAAGGAGGAGACTTGCTCTTCTTCTTCAGGGTGTCGGGGAGAACAGACTTGTAAGTCGGAATGTAGTTGAGCAACAAAGGAGCTCTCCACCTATGAACGGGCAGATCCAACAACTTCTTGAGGTCCTTGCTAGGGAAGAAGGACTTACGAAAGTCTTTTGCCAGCTGAGGAAGAGCTGCAAGAAAAATAGACGTTAGAACGTATAGAAAGAACAGAGTATTAAAGACTTGAAAAACGAGCAAGTGTAACATTTGGCTCTTACCATTACCCTCTATGAAAACAGTTCGGCTAAGAGGGTAGAGGTGAAGGTCCTCCTGTGGAGCGAACTCCTAGTTGCCCGAGACAATGAAGTAATCGTCACCGGCTCCCTTGTTGGAGTCTGGGAGGTCGGCAACAAGTTTGTATTCGGTGGACCTCGGTTTGAGGTAATAGATGTAGCCTTTTTCTAACTTGAGGCTACATATGGTGTAGCAGTATTAGATGTCGGCTAAAGTTACCCTAGCATTCTCTTTTTTGGCTAAGGCTATTATACCGTTAATAACTCGGTAGGAGTTGATGGCGAGCTGCATTGGGTTCAATTTGTAGTAATGAAGGATTTCGCGAAAAAGGATGTCAAGTGGGAGCCCAAGTCCACACTCTATGAAAGCTACAACTGGGAAAGACATGGAGTTGACTGTGGGCATGATGGAGTCATCCTCCTCAGCCAACCTCAGATGGACGTCGGCTGGGATGGAAAACTCCTGCCTAAAATATTCTTGCTTGGTCGGGGTGTCTACCCTATACCTCTACATACCCATGATGTCGGCTTGGGCGAAGGTGTTGGATTTCAACGGGAAATATTTTGTGAAGGTTTGAAGGACCTTGGCTAAAACCTAAATGTGTGCTAGGGCAAGAGTTTATGAGGATCTAAGGGGAATTCATTTCAATTCTCCCTAAGATTCGTGAGTTCTATGGCAAAACCCAAACCTAAGTCTAGGCAAACAGAAGATTGAAGGCAAGAATCTGGAGAAGACACAGAAAACAGAAACAAAGAACAATGATTCAGAATCAAGAATAGAAGTGAACTATCAAGAACACTATAACAGAGTGTGAACAAGGGTGCGAGACCAAAAACAAATGGCAAAGTGAACAAGTGTGTGAAACAGATTGTGTATACATGTATTTCCATGAACAAATTGCAAACAAAGGAAAAATTGCAAAAACGAAGATTCAAGAACACGAATGGAGTCATAATAGCAGTATATGGACGTAATAGTTTGAAGTACAACAAGAAATTAAAACGAAGGGGACAGAAGTAACTCACCATAGAGAATGAAGCCGGTATGAGGTACGCCGGAGTCAAATGATGATAGCAATCGGAGAAGGGCAGCAAAAGTCTCGCCGAATGAGGTGAACACAGTAGGTTGCAGAGCTTGGGAGGTTGGGAGCAATGGTGGATTTGGGAGAGAAAAGTTAGAGAGAGAAAAAGCTGGGAGCTTGGGGGCAAGGATGCGAAAGTGAAGAGACAAAGAGAGAGAAGGGATTTTTATTGAAACCATGGAATGGCGGCAAAATTACAATTAATGTGCCTAGGGCGACGTGCCTGTCAGACAGCTCACGCACGAGTGATGCGACTTGATGGCACGTGTCAGGTACGACTCAGTAGGGGAAAGACGCGTGGCGGAAACGGTTGAAATATTGTGCGTGATAGCTCACAAGCGTGGTAAAACTCTTGGAGTTCTTGGTTTAATGAAAAAGGACCTCGACTAGGAGGATGATCTCAGCTGGAAAACTTGAGTTAACTTGGTTATAGGTTCTGAAGCATTGATGGAAACAGACAATAAGTCCTGAACATATTGAGTCAACGAATGATGACTTCGGCAATAAATGATGAAACGAGTTTAGCCGACGTGCTAGATAGAAGAAATGATATAGGTTCCATTACCTCAGGATGCCGAGGTAATAGAACCTAGGGGGCAGTTGTGGGGACATAAATTTTGAATGAAGACACGTGGCCGAGGTGTCACCGAAGTGCCAACCGGGATGCCGCGTGTCCTGGTCATGATGTCGAGATGATCTCGACTAGGCCGAGGTTATCTGCGAGAATACCGGAATCCGGGATGAGCGGATAAGGGACAAGAGTCTTAGAATGGGAGAAGACTTCAGTTTGGGTAAAGATAAGATTCTTAGAAAGTTTATCCTAATCCTACTAGGAGTCCAAGATTAGCAGTAATCCTAAGTCCAATGAAGCTAGGCTTCTATTGGGACTAGAACAGTGTTGGCTATAAAAGAGAGGCACCCTCATGGATCTAAGGTATGTTTTTGATATCCTGAATAGTGAGTTAAGCACTTTTGATATCTTTGAGAGATAACTAACTTGATCGTCGGAGTGCCCCCGGGTAGACGAACCACCGCCGGAATCTCATCTTTTTGTTACAAGTCATTCAGGCGTCATCTATTCTGCCAGTGCTCTTCAGTTGGATACTTGTTTGGCAGTGTGGCCAGAAATTTACTCACACGGTTACTATAATAGTCATGGCATGATTAGTTCCAAGCATAGAAGAGACAATAATAAGAAGAATCATAGGCATATATACCACCGTTGCTATGTGGCAAGTCCTATTGGCGCCACATCACTGCTGCCTTGGCATCACCATCTGCATGAGGCATTCCTTTCAAGGCACCACGATGTCCCGGGGTGGACTAATCCAAGTTGGGGCACCAAGTATGCATACTCAACTCACTATCACACTAGCGAACCAAAACACCAAGTGAATGAGTCAAAATATGATGAGGCCAGACCCATAGACCAATGTTTTAAAAACTGGACTGGTGAGCAAATCGGAAAAGAGATCAAGTGGATGGGTCACTGATTCAACCGTCGGGTTGAATCGAAATCGAATCGTGATGTCATAATTATTTTATGAATATTTTTATAATTTAAAAATAAATAAAATACATTCATTTAAAATATCTTTAAAATTTAATATATATTCATCAAACATATATGTTTATATATATTTTTATATTAATATTGTTTGTAAAAATATTAATTATACATGTGTTTGAGAGAAGTTAGTTTGAATATAATAAATATTATATATCTCCTATATATTAACAAGGAGTCATGATAGCAGAGTGAAAATTCATATTTTTTGGAGCTTGAGATGTTGGGTTCAAGTCCTTATATCAACTTTTTCAATATTGGACCAAATATAGCAAACCGGTCCGGTTTGCTTCAACCCGGGCCAGTTCGCATTGGTTTAACTTAAAATGACCAGTTTTCAAAAGGGAATGTTTTGAGGGTATATCCGGACTAGACCCTAGACTGGTCGACTGTTCAACTGGTCAAACCAGCCGGTCCGATATGGTTTTCAAAACATTTCCATGGACTACTTAGCTAAGCCAAGCTCATCCACTTGGATAGAAGCGACCAGGAGCATTGTTTGCCCAAGCGTCCCTCACCTCAATCACTCCCACTCAACAACATAGTCTGGCCCTTGGCTTGCCATGTCTCCCCTATGCATTCACCCCCTTAGGTGAGATCATTACTCTATTATCATGGCCATCAATTGGCATCCAAAGTTGAGAGTAAGCCCTAGGCATCCACTTTGCTTATCATCTTCCATTACTTAGGTGACTAAGTTCTCTCACTGCCACCCTCTGTCCCTCTAAGTTGCTTTAGGCTCTCTTCTCCTATGACAATCCTTGGACATTAAAGTGTCTGCCATCTCACGACTGACCACTTCAATACCAAATACCTCCAAGAATAAATAACATGTGCACAAAATTCTAAAAATAGTTTTTAATATAATTTAGGGAACGACTATATAAAAGTTGACTTAAGAAGACAAATAGTTGTAGTCGGTAGCTGTTGTCAGCCCTAAGTAGATGCAAGTAAGGCTTACTAAGTTGTGTAGATGCATGTCATTAGAAAAGTGTTTGGCCTACAACCAAAAGATAATTCCAGGCTTTAATCAATTCTTATTAAGAAAAGGTACTATGTGATGAAAGAGCTTACTTTTTATTACTACTTCCTGGTGATATTATTAATTGAGATTTGTTTAAAGACTCTTTCTTGACAAACAAGGTGCATGTACTATAAGTTAAATTGTACATGTTTGTGTTAGTCCTAATAATAGTACTAGGTTGGCAATTTCATGACCTGCATGTGCAACCTTAGGCAGAACAAAAGCCAAGTTACTTATCATGTGAAAAGCACATTGGACTGCCTACGTCACCTTGAAAGTTTACGTGCTATGAGAGATCTTCACTGACACCAAAGGAATACTAAGGAAGAGCTTTATCAGCATGAAGAAGGCTTTGGATAAGGCCAGGACAAGTCTGACTAAACAAGGCAAGGTTTGTCAGCTTGGCTGACTATGTTGTGGAGCGTGATCAATCATAGGAGGTCCAAAAAACTATCTATAGAAATCATCCTAATGGATGCGGACGACAACAATGTAATTCTCAAAAGTTCAGAGAGGCCAAACCACTATATGGTCAACAATCCTTGAGGATTTGGCCGACTGTAACATTGTAGGGTTGACCATGCCAGAGATTTTTTTTATTTTTATTTTAAATAGTTGTTAACAAGTTATTATAAGCTATGGCTAAAAATATGTAATCCACACATTTTGTATAGTTATTATAAGCTCTAGAACCAAGCATACTAACCTTCTTGTGATACATGGTGAATTGAATCAATCACAAAGATGTGAATGGCATAATTGATAATACTAACTAATACAATTAAAAGGATAAATTGGGATTACAAACTTGAAAGCTAAAAATATTAGAACATGTCACAATGTCCCAAAAACTACATAACCTGATGACATAAAGAAGGCATAACTAAGGAAATATTAATTTATTTGCAAGAGTGAAATTAAGTGGCTCAATTCTTTGACCACACTCCACAAAAAACCTTCTATTCCTTACTTCACAAATTAACCAAAGAAGCCCAAAGAAATTGAGTCTCTGTACATGCATTCTTCTCAGACTAACCTCTCTGATCCTACCCCTCCACAAGTTCCCAAAATAAAAGACATCCCCAGGCCATGCCACAGCGTCCAAGATTTCAGACCAAAAGGGGCAGTGTGGATGTTGATTGTCGTCCACATCTTCCTTACAGAATAAGCAACTTGTAGCATCAGAAATTCTGCATGGCAAGAAAGTCTCTCTCCAAGATGTTCAAAAACTAATATGAGGACTAGGCAATTGATAAGACGACTCCACGGACATCTCCAAGGACCACCAGGTGCGTCACTATATAAAACCAAATTACTAGAAAATTCACCATAGGTTTTTAAAAATTTTAACAACCTGTTACACAGATGATTAATAGCTACAAATAGAAAATATATATATTTCTCATATATATATATATATGATCAAAACAAAAAAAACAAAAAACACTCAATTTGTATTGACAATAGGCCTCACTGAATCACAAGGATCCTATTTATAAGTGAAAAATGAGATATGACTACTGATAATGATGTCAAGTAGAGGTTGAAAACTTCAACTGCAGCACTTCAACAAGCTTGGTAAATGTTGATATAATGTGATTGTTTAATTTTGTATCCAAATAATCACTTATGCTTATTTAATTCTAGTTACGTTTTGGGTTGGGTTTTGTTAATTAGAGTTAATGTATATAGAGGAAATTTGTCCAAATGTTTTATTGATACTTGAGTTGATATAATTTCATATATAAAGCTTGTAAGAGAAGCTAAAAAGTTAATAGAAAAATCTACAAAAGGGACTGTTCAATTGAGACCCCTCTTCTCCCCTATGTTGCTCTTCTTCTTCCCTATTTTCTGCAGGAAAAATCAGATTAAATTTTATGTGGTTTTAGATTGATTTCTTTGTAGTTTAAACACTCGCTTTCAAAACACCCAACATAAAGTGGTATTAGAGCCTAGTTCGAACTGGAAGCTTGGATTTGAAAAAGAGGGCTGAAAATAGAAGGTCTGTGAAAAAGAAAAGTGGGTTTTGCAGAAAATCTCTATGGCTAACTCAAGTAACCAAAGTATAGGTATCCAACAACCATCTATGCCTATTTTTGCTGGAGAAAATTATTATTATTGGTGTCTGAGGATGTGTAGCTCAACTTTTTTGCGCCCCCTTTCGCAAGTTCGAAAGAAGCCTTACAGTTTAGACTCCCGTGGCTCTGAATCTAATCTTACAAGTGAAATGTGAAATTGATAAATACCAAAGAATTCAAATCCGGCAAATCTTTTGAAAAATCAATTTTGAATCAAAATGCCAAAACTAGACTGCTTTGCCAGATACAGAGTCGCCACCTAAATATTTTTAGAAAATTTAGGAAACCTATGACTCGTGCCAAAAACCACGTGTCCGTCATCACCAAGATTGTTTCGGCTCAGGAACTTGGATACAAGAGAGGAAGGTTAGGAATACATTTGAGCACCCCCGCTTGCTCGATCAAAGATCGGCCTCTACTAATCATGATATGATTTTTATCAACATTATATGCTCTTGTTCCGGTTTATTAGGGTAGCATTTTCTATGTGATGTGCACACATAAGTATAGACTAAATTGCAAGAATTAGAACATTTTGAGTCATGTTTGTTTTGAAAAATTATTTTGAAATATGTACCATTTGAAATAGTGATTGCATATGAATATTACTCAAATTATTCCAATTCAAGCAACAAGCCTTCATCCACAGGCATTCAAGCAATTATAACACTTAAGCACTTAGAGCTATCTAGGCTAGAAAAATAAGCTAACACGTAGAGCTATCTAGGCTAGCAAACAAGACATAAGGAGGGGAGGCTAACCCCTCCAAATTTGGACTTCAAAACATGATTTTCGCCACTGAAAAAGCTCTGAAAATCAGTGTTTAAAATCTTGGAAAAAGATAGTAAAAGGGTGGGAAACACAAGGGCAAAGGCCTCCAAAATAAGGTATAAAGAAGGGCTATCAACCCCTCAACCTTTAATGGCCTTAAACCCAAGCTTCAGCCCAAAAAACACAAAGTTTTGACAGCCCAAAACAATGGAAAAACAGTAGGAATAAAAGCAAAGCAAGCAAGCAAATAGGTAGAGCCTTATACCTCTTGAAGAGAAGAAGCAATTCCAAGCAACAAAACAAGAAAACAACGCCCTCTAGAGCTCAAACCAAGTTCAAAAGTACCTCAGCTCAAAGGTGAAGAGATTTGGTTAAGGGTGTATAGGCAAAGGTTGAAGATTTGTAGGCTAAAGTGTAGAGATTTGGTAAAGAGAGAGAATTGTAGAGAGAGAGGAAAATTTTTAAGCTCAAAATTTTATAACCTTCAAAACAATATGAGAGGTCTTCTATATATAGAGAACCAAGCAATTCCCTCAAAAAGATCTAGCCCTACATGTGGGTGAAGATGCATGCATCTGTGCAAACAGCTGGCATAACTGGCATAAAATATTTACAAAACACACTAGTGGCCGACCAGCCATCAGTGGTGGCCGGAAGGCCATCGCTGATCACCGGCAAACCACATCAGTGGCCGACAGGCCACTAGAGGTTGCAGGCTGGAAAGACCAAGGCATGGTCCAAAAAAGAGACAAAAAAGGTGTAGGGTTTGAAAGGCTCAAAGTTGTGGCATTCCGCTGAGGACTTCGAGCACTAGACGAACATTTAGACTCATCATCGGGTGTGCATGCAAGGACGTCCAAGTCGTAAGGGTCGTCAAAAATGGGGTGTCTATAGTTGCCCCTCTTTGACAGAGCTCGGAGTCATGAAATGACATGAGTGAATGTCAAAGCCCAAAGACAACTCATTATGACAAGGCCGTAAGACTTGGACAAACAATCAAGACGAAAAGAAATGGTTGCGCCCGCAGGCTTCCTACGTATCCCTTTGCAAGGAATCAAACCAGCGTTGTTCTGGGGCAAGATGCAAATGATATTCACAATGCAACTTTGAAAGCTGGACTTACACGCTACGCGAAGCCGACTATTTTGAAAACTCATGATCATGCGAGATGATGCAAGAACCAATAACAAATGCGATAAGCAAGATAACGAGATAATAACATATGAATGAGCAGCTTCAAGATAAAAGAAGATAAAATGACACTCTAATCACGCCAAAGCAAGAGACAAGGAAAGAAAACACCGCTCAGGGTTGCGTTTCACGTATCTTGAGAAATTAAGAAAACCATTCGAGGTTGTTTTTCATACGTCTCAAGGTTAAAGAGAAACCGCTCGAGGTCACATTTCACGCGTCCTGAGAAATAAGAAACTTGCTCAGGGTCGCATTTCACACGTCCCGAGAAACAAGAAAACCCGCTTGGGGTCGCGTTTCACATATCCTGAGAAACAAGAAACTCGCTCGGGCTCGCGTTTCACGTGTCCCAAGAAATAAAAAAAAACCCGCTCAGGCTCGTGCTTCGCACGTCCTGAGAAAACAATCGCTCGGGCGCGTGCTTCGCACGTCCCGACATGAAACCCGCCCAGGGCCGTGTTTTACGCTTCCTGAGATAAACAACCGCTCGAGCGCATGCTTCGCATGTCCCAAGATGAAACCCGCCTAGGGATGCGCCACTTCCCGAGAGGAAACTCGCCCAGAGTCACGTTTCACACATCCTGAGAAAGCAACCGCTCGGGTACGTGCTTCGCACGTCCCAAGGTAAAGGAGAGTAGTGTGCGATAGATGCACGAAGGGAACAAGTGTGATAGATGCACGAAGTGAACAAGTGTGATAGATGCACAAAGTGAACGTGTGGATTCTCCTACCGAGACACACATAACTTCATATGGACCTCCTCCGAATGAACCGTACATACAATATCGTTTGTCTGTGTTGACAAAGGAAGAAAGTAAAGAACTTAACAAGTGCGATACAGTGAAAATGCATATTCTATGCGAGATAAGCGGCCGAGATACAATGTTAATTGAAGGCATATTCTATGTGTGAAATGAGATGCATATTCTACGTGTGACTCATAACATGATGCAAGACACGTGTGCAATATATATGTGAAGTGAAATGCATATTCTAAGTAACAACGTGAAATGCATATTCTATGCAACAAAGTGAAATGCATATTCTATGTAAGGAACAAAAGCGTAATTTGACAAAAATGAATTTCAGTAGCAACTTTCAATTTACCTCTCAAAAGAGTTACAATATATTTAAAAAGGATACACCTCGTTCATGTTGACAAGTGATGAACATCGTGCACCGAAAACACAGTTTTGAGCTTCCGTAGAGACAATCTAGACCCAACAGTGAACTTTTCTTGCAACTCTTGGAAAACAAAGACACAAAACAACATCAGGACTTAGAGGGAGGCCACCGGCCACTTGCTGGCCACAGATGAAGGCTGCCGGCCACTAGCGGCCATTGCACAGCATTGCCAGCCACCAATGGACCTTGTTGGTCCCATGCCGGCCATCGATGACAGTTCAGGGCAAAACCGACTTTTCATGCCCGAGTCTTTAAATATAAGTGACAAGGGCTCATTTCCTTACAACCTTGAGACCGAAATTCTTCTCCCTCTCTCTCTAAGCACTCTTTCTCTCTAGATTTGCGCTTTCTATGCGTTTTTCAATGCCCCACGCAAACTTTATTCGCTAAACCCTCTTGATTCTCTTCACTTTGAACCGATTGAAATTTGATTTCGACGCTTTTTTTCTCATTTTCACCATTCTAGGCTTGTTCCCCTTTTCCCGTCTTTGACTTTTTCTTCCATTTTCTCTCTCCTAGAGTTGACTTTTTCCAAGTATATCCTATTTTCTTCATTTTTCTTCACTTTTCACCCATTTTTCAGATGGCGGACGGTTCACCACACGATGAGGCCCCTCTAGAGGTTCCCTATGTATTTCCACCTATTCCCGAGATGGATGAGCCAGTCGTTACTGAGGCGGCTGGAGGTGTGGAGGCTGACCTCGAGGCAGAGTTCGAGCCAGAGCCAGAGCCAGAGCCACTACTAGTGAGATTACGACCATTTGATCTGGAGAGGTACCATCCCTGGACACATATCTTGCCAGCTGGAGGCATCAAGCGCTTCAGCGACTTCATTCTCGGTGTGCCGGAGGATCTCCTACTGAGGGAGCCGGCTTCTCATCTGTCATCCGTTGCAGTTGAGGTATGAGCTTTGTTTTCATACATTTTTGCCTGTCTTTACTTGCATTTCTTGCACTGCATCCTCTGACTGTACTTTCATCACTGCCATATCTTATTTATTTATTCTTTGCCACAGGACAAGTCTCGTGCCTTCTGAGGGTACAGAGTTACTACTGCGTGAGATTGGTATGACGAGCTCCCCACAGGAGTTCGCGACATCATAGATGAGATAGGCTTCAGCCTATTTTGCTTCGGCCTAACGCGAGTTATCGCGAGCTGTCCTTTTCTAGGCGCACTTGTGAAGAGATGGGGGGACACCACCAACTCCTTCTACTTTTCCACCACAGAGGAGATGACGATGACTCCCTATGACTTCACCATGATCATCGGCTTAGAAGTAGGGGGTGATCTGATCCCTCTCAATTCAGACATGGGAAAGTGGGAGGCAGCCTGGGTTGAGCTACGGGGAGCGCATCCACTCATATATCAGACAGGCATGGTCAGATATTCTTGGTTCGCTGAGCAGTTCAGAGGGAGCAAGCCCAAGATCGTAGAGGAGATGGAGCAGTATGCTAAGGGCTTTCTGATGTTCATCTTCGGTACCACCTTGTTTTTGAACAGGTGGAACACCGTAGACCTGTATCTGCTGAGTGCTTTGGTGACCTTTCCTCGGGTGCGCTTTTATGATTAGGGCGGAGCCGGCCTTGCCACCCTATATGGATATATAAGCTCGACCTCCCGTCTGAACAAAGACTTGATTAGAGGCTATTGGCGAGCCTGGGAGGTATGCATTTCAGTTCCCTCTTTACACTTTACATTTTTTGCCTTATACCTGTTCAACATCTGTGCTTTTTGCTTTGCACTTTCTGCATCTGTTCATACATTGTGCTTTCTACTTTGCACTTTTTGTATCTGTTCATACTATATTGATCACATATCATTGCATTTTCGCCACAGCTATGGGTGTATGCATATTTTCCAACTTTGGCACCAAGGCCTGTGGAGGAGCTTCCACTAGCAGTCCCTTATTCACGGAGATATGATGGCCGGCTCCAGCATAGGACCGGTGATACGTTCACGTTCTTCCGCCACTACTTCGACACTGTGGCTGCTCATGAGGTAACTCAAAACACAGTCATTTTTGCTTTAAAACTGTTCTGATTCACATTTAGCAATTGACAGTAACTAATAATCTATATAACTTCTATTTGTAGATTATGTGGCAACCATGGGCCATGATGCTAGCTAGGATTCAAGACCAATATGCCGGGGCCTGGGCTACCTCTCGATTTCGCATCCTACTTGAGGGCCCAGTCTGTTGGGCCTGGTTCTTAAGTGAGCAATTTGTGCCCCAAACTGTGGGCCTGCCTGACCCGATCATTCTGATGGCTCCGCCAGAGTCCATGCGATTAGCAGATAGCTTATCCATTGAGGAGGTCATTCAGTTTATGGTGGGCCTGGATGTTGACTACTTTCGAGCAGAGGGTGACTATGTGGCCTTCATCCAGACACATCTCATGCCAGCTTTGACCGGTGCTTGTGGAGGTAAGGAAATGAGAGCCCCTACTGCAAGAGAGACGCCTAGAGTGACCAGGGCGACCAGGGCCCGTGTTTCCCGGGCGAGGTAGAGGACCGGCTGGCCAAAGCTTCCTACCACGTTGACATACTGGTAGCATACTGTGGATGCTTACCAGGTCCTAATTGAGCCCACAGCACCCAGGCACGAGCTTGTCAAGGTTAAAGGCCTGACTAAGGTATGGACTACTCTTTACCACTTGCACTCCACATTTCATTTCAGATATATTCACTGCGAACACTGATCATTCAAATGCATTTGCAGGCATCCATCAAGTACACAGGGAGCGCTCTTGAGCTGATAGCCTCCTTAATGGGTATGATACAGAGGAGGAAGACGCTGCTTGGTCTCCACGGCATCCCAGTAATTTCTTCAGTTTACATTCCAAGCATCAAATTTCCACTGACACACTAGTATTTCAACTGTAGACTACTCCAAATTGCACTGATACACCGCATCCACACACTGTATTCACACATTGTATCTAACTTTTTCATAACCTCATTTTACATACCATGCTTGCATCTGATATACACACTACATACCATACTTGCATCTGATATACATACTAAAACTGATATGTAACAATTGTCCTTTTTAGATCCCAGCTATACCGACTGTTCTAGCGGCGGGAGCACCAGCAGTAGCAGTACCTTCTCCGGTAGCAGGGAGGAGAGGCAGAGACAAGAGTACCCGAGCCCAGAGCAGTCCTCTCGAGCCCATCTTGAGGGACGACGATGCTGAGACCAGCGGCTCGAAGGAGGCAGCGAGTCAGCACTCTGGGTCGTCTGAGAGCCGAGATGATGATGCTAGCTCAGGTTCCAAGAGCGGAGGTGACGACACTGAGGAAGGCTCTGGAGCGTAGATCGAAGACAATGACGCCGGCTCGGGTTCCGACTTAGAGACAGATTCAGACAGCGGAGTCGATGGAGACAGTGCCCCAGAGTCCTCTCCTCCGAGGAAGAGGATGAAGAGGGCCTCCCGGGCATGAGGCGACTGGTGCTAATTTTTTGTATTTTTGTTTAGTTTCTTTTTGTTTATAGCATTAGCACATTTTATAGCTTCAAATAGGTTTTATTGATTTAAAACTTGTACTCATTTTTCTAAAAAGCCATGATCCAAATAAAACTTCACAGATTTTATGAAAAGTGTTGTTATCATTTTTGCATCATGAGCACCATATATGCATGAAAATGACATGGAATGAAATGGCCAAAAGCACTTGATTGAAATAAAATCCTTAATCGAGTAATGAACCGACCAACAACCAAAATACAAAATGCACCATACAACTCGATAAACAAAATAAAAACAACTTGATAAAACAAAACAACTCAACAAACTTAACAAACCTGCCAAAACCAAAAGGACTCAAAACAAGACCTTAAAACACACAAAGAGCAAAACAAAACACATGTTTTCAGCATTGTCCAGCACAAAAGGTGGACAGTAGACCTGAGAGGAAGGGTGTCGGCCACAAGAAATGGCCTGTCAGCCACCTGCCGGCCATCAATGTGCAGAACCTGCAAATTGTTGACAACTGGCTTCCACTCACTGCCTTATCTTTTACAAAAGGTTGAACTTCGGGGATTCTTCATTTCAATTGCAAATTCTTCACAAATGGAGCCATTTTTCTTTGAAAGACTCTCGGATTGGATTGTAACTTTAGACGGCTCGGACAACGTGAATTTTCGAGGTTTCGGCATAAATGTACTTTTTCCGTTGAGCCGAACACCACTTTGTTTTTCGTTCCTTCATGTCGCGGCTAGATGTTGGGACCCAATTACACACGCCTTTAACTTCGGGGGAAAAGAAATGTGCTCGATAATTGAAGAATTTCAGGCATTAATGGAATCCCAACACGGTGAGAAAATCATACCTCAGCCCTGTTTTGGCCACGCCCAAGCTTTGGGACGAATGTGTTGGCTCACTATGCACGAGGCTCGATCTCTAGCCCACAATAGAGAACTGGATATTCCCAGCTTGATTCGTCGATTTTTCGACGCCAGTGATCGCGGCGACCGTCTTTGGCGGGGTTTTCGACAACATGCCCTCTACTTATGTATGCTAGCTCATTTCCTTCTTGCCCCTAGTTTTGGCAGATCTAGCATTCGCTTGATCAAAGTGGCAGAAGGCCTGAGAGAAGGCAAGAGTTGCATTGGCTTGGCACTAGCCGAGACTTTGATGGGCTTAGATGCCTTCCATCGACGGGAGACTACCAGATTCGAGGGAAGTCCACTACTTCTTCAGGTAATTTCCCACCCTTTCTAATATATGTTTCTCACATCTCTCGGCACTCATGCTCTATTCTTCTCTCCAAGCCCTTTTCTTACTTTTTTCTCAACATACATCTCTCTATTCTTTAATCTCTCTTTTCTTTCATCCCCTCCCAGGTGTGGCTTATGGATAAGCTAAAGGTAGTGGATTCTTGCCCTGCATACTCAACTCGAGGCTATTTCTTCCGCCACCGACTAGTGAATTTCTTGAATGAAGGGTGGTTGTACGAGTGGATGTGCAACAGGTCTACTGCTGACATGGCCTGGCGTTGCCCCTAGCTTAATTTGACCGAGATGAGCTACAGCATGGCTCAGCAACCCGGTATTCAGCTGATCAGTCTAACTCACTGTATATTCTACTTCCTTTTCTGATTCAAGCGTCAGTTTGGGCACGATCAGATCTGCCTAGAGGAAGGGGTAGAGTACCTGGTTTTATTTCACATCCGAGGTTCACATTTGGCTAGGTACCTCACTGCTTGGAGAACAAGAGAGTTTCTAGCCCCTGCCCCTAGTTTCAGCTGTGCCCTTTCTGGCGAATGTCTGGCTTGGCTTGATGGGGAGGCACAAATCGGGCCCACTTTGGCTTCAGAAGCTTCTACAAGCACGAGCGGGGGACGCAGGAACACTTGACTCATCTATGCCCCTAGTTTATTGCTTTGATCTTTCTTTTCTAGTTTTTTCAATGTAATAACAGTAACTTTGATTTGTATTAGAGAGTTAGAGAACTTTGTATTGAAATTAATGAAATTAAAGTTGTGAGCACTGAAAGCTTTCCTTTTGGTCCAAAAAATGGTCTAAGTTGTAAAAGGCAAAATTTGAGCAAAATCAACTTTTATTAAAACTTTCCAAAACCATTTTCGAAAAGGATCATCACTTGACACGCACGAAATCAATCCTCGAGATATACAACCCCGAATCAAAAGATCACAGATTGTCCCTTGTTTGAACACCACTGCTCAGCATTGTAACTAGCTTCTCTCTCAGAGTAAAGATCACAACTGAACCCTTGGGTAAAGAATAGACAAAAATGACCTGATCAGACACATGGATAGGACAATTGAATTAGAGGTGTTTACGGCTGAACTTTAGGATGAAGTTGTCTAGGTATCCCGAAGATGGGAATCAGGCCTTACGTAGTTCGGTTCAGGTTCGCTCAAGTATTAACTCTCTCCTTTTGCGCTCTAACTTTTGCCAAAGTCGCCCTTCAGGGTTTTCAACCTTGCGAGCTCAGTTTTTCTTTATTTCTAATTTTTTTATGCCCTAACTTTTGCCTAAGTCGCCCTTCCAGGATTTTGGCCTAGCGAGCCTCTCAGGGATAGTATTTTTTCAACTTGTCCATGTTGATCGATTGGGAAAATTCTAGGCCATCCAGATCCATGAGAATAACAGCTCCACCCAACCAGATAGTTTTGATGATATAAGGACCAGTTCAATTGGAACTGAACTTGTCCCTAGGGTCATGGATGGGAGCTTAGTTGGCTTTCAGCACCAAATCCCCTTCTTTGAGATTTTGGGACTTAACCTTCTTGTTAAAAGCCCTGGCAATCCTGCGTTGATAACCCTGAACATGGTACAATGCTTTCAGCCTTCTCTTATCAAACAGCATTAGCTCCTCAAACCTACTCTGTTGCCAATCTGCCTCTGCTATCTGACACTCAGCCATAATACGCAGCGATGGGACTTTTATTTTGATTGGCAAAACAGCTTCCATCCCATAAACAAAAGAATAAATAGTTGCCCCTGTAGACGTCCGGATTGAAGTTCTATAGCACCAAAGTGTGAATGGCAATTTATTTGGCCTGTCCCTGTAAGTCTCAACCATTTTCTGCAGAATATGCTTGATGTTCTTGTTGGCGGCCTCAACAGCTCTGTTGGTTTGCGGCCGGTATGAAGATGACTTATGGAAAGCCACATTGTATTTCTCCAACAAGTCTATCACTTCTTTCTTGAAATGGGAACCATTATCTAAAATGATCTCGTTTGAGACTCTATATCGGCAAATGATGTTATTTCAGATGAACTTAGCCACATACGTTGCTTTCAACACTGTGTAGGACTGAGCTTCCACCCACTTTGTGAAGTAATCAATTGCCACTAGAATATATTCATGCCCATTCGACCCTTTTGGTGTAATTGCGCCAATGACGTCGATTCCCCAGACTGAGAAAGGCCATGGTGAAGTCATGTTGTACAGTTTTGACGGCTGGACATTCATGCGATTCACGTCAATTTGGCATTTGTGACATCGCCGAACAAAACCAATACAATCCTCCTCCATAGTGAACCAATAGTAACCTTGCTTGAGAATCTTCTGGGCTAACATTACTCCGTTCATGTACGCTTCGCACTCCCCCTATGAATGGCCTTTATCAGGCACTTTGACTCCTCTTCTTCGACACACAACTTGTGCATTCCCAAATGACCTCGCTTGTATAGTTTACCTCTGCAAATGATAAATTGAACGGCCATCCGCCGTATTTCCTTTTTGTCTTTGGCATTTGCCCCTGGTGGATAAACCTCATTTTCCAAGAAGTTTTGTCCTTGGCATTTGCCCCTGGTGGATAAACCTCATTTTTCAATAAGTTCCAAATATCATAGTACCAAGGGTTTTGATCTTGCGCTTCATCTATTGCGGCGATAGTTTCATAGGCTAGCATATATCTCTGCTCAATGATGATCGGACGCATCCGAACTCCAAGCGGGATGTCTATCATAGAAGATAAAGTTGATAAGGCACCAGCGAACCTATTGTTCTCTCTCAGTAGATGCGTTAAAATCAGCTTTTCAAACCTAAGAATAAGAACGTCCAGGGTTTGGTGATAAATCTTCATCTTTTTTTCTTTAACTTTCCAGTCTCCATTTTCTTGAGACACAACTAAGTTCGAGTCCCCGATAACATCCAACCTTTTTGCCCGTAGTTCTAGGGCGGCTTCCAAACCAACGATACACGTCTCATACTCTGCTTCATTATTGGACACTTTGAACCAGAGTTTTAAGGATAAAGGTATATGGGAGTTGTCGGGTGCTATCAGCAACACACCTATCCCATAACCATATTGATTGGATACTCCGTCAAAGAACATTGTCCAAGTCTCCTCTTCGACTTGCAGAATAACTTCATCTGGGAATAGGTATTCTACCACTTTATCTCCTTCTACTAGGTGATCTACCAAGAATTTCGCTACAGCTCTCCTCTTGACCAACTTGCGAGTGACATACTTCATATCAAATTCAAAAATGAGAAGCAACCAACGGGCTAGCCTACTCGTAAGCCCTCGTTTCTCAAAGAGATATTTGATGGGATCTAATCTCGAAACCAGAATTACGGAGTGAGCTAACAAGTAGTGCCTCAACTTCTTGGTAGCCCATACCAAGGCTAGGCAAGCTTTCTCCAATGGGGTGTAGTGGGCCTCATAATCCAACATTTTCTTTCTCAAATGGTAAATGGCTTTCTCTACCTTATCCTCAGATTCCTGAGCAAGCATGCATCCCATTGTTATGTTCATTACTAACAGATACAAAATCAAAGGCTTCCCCAGCTCTGGCGGCAACAACATAGGTGGATTCTAAAGGTACTACTTGATTTGCTCAAAAGCAAATTGACACCGATTATCCCATCGAAATTTCTTTCCTTTCTTCAGGAGACCAAAAAGTGGTTCATAAGTTAAGGTTAATTTAGAAATAAACCGTCTTATAAATTGCACTTTACCCAGAAAGCCTCACACCTCCTTTTCAGTCCTTGGTGGTGACATTTCTAAGATGGCCTTGATTTTGGAAGGATCTACCTCGATGCCCCTCTATGTGATCAAGAAGCCCAGCATTTTCCCTATTGTTATGCCGAAAGTACACTTATGTGGATTCAACCTCAGTCTGTATTCTCTAATCCGTTGAAAGAATTTCTTCAAGGCGGTGTAGTGGCCCCCTCTTTCTTTGGACTTGACAATCATGTCGTCTATGTACCCCTCGACCTCTTTATGGATCATATCATGCAGAATTGTGGTTGCAGCCCTTTGATAGGTAGCCCCAACATTCTTCAGCCCAAGCGGCATCACCCAATAGCAATAGGTTCCCCACGGCGTAGTAAATGCAGTTTTCTCTCTGTCCTCGGGCGCCATCAGAATCTAGTTATACCCGGAAAATCCATCCATGAAGGAGAGCAACGCATGGCCCGTGGTGAAGTCTACCAACTCATCAATATGTGGCAGGGAAAAATCATCCTTCGGACTAGCCTTATTCAGATCCCTGAAGTCGACACAGACTCTGATTCTACCATCCTTCTTTGGGACTGGAACAATGTTGGCCAACCACGTTGGATACTCAGACACAAGCAAGAACCCTACCTCAATCTGTTTGGTAACTTCTTCATTAATCTTCAAAGCCCAATCCGGACACATTCTCCTCAACTTTTGCTTGACGGGTCTGGCCTTGGGGTCAAGAGGGATCCAATGTTGTACAATCTCAAGATCGATTCCAGGCATGTCTTCGTAGGACCACGCGAAAACATCTTTGAAATCTTTTAATAAAGTGACTAAGCACTCGCGCTCCTCCGAAGACAACGTGGACTCGATCTGGACCAGACGCGGATCCTTCTCAGTACCCACATTAAAAGCAATGATTTCATCAGTAAGGGGTTTTGCAAACCTCTCATCCTCTCAATTAATCAAAATTTTCAAAACCAAAGGAATTCCTTCCTCTTCGTTTTCATTAAAATTTTAAAAATCCTAATCAATGCAATAAACAAGCGGCACAAAGAAATACTCAGAATCTGCAGTGGTATTCTCATTCATAAAGTCCAGCTCATCCAGCTCTTCGGTTACAACCAACTTAAAAGCAAAACAAAAGGACGACCCGGACAAGACCTTGGCATTTGGGTTCTCACCCCCAGGAATACCGAACTCAGATTTAGAAGAACCGAAATCTGATTCTGACTTTACAAACTCTGTGGAATCAGATTCTGGCTCACTATCTGATTCAGAACTACTAGATAGGTAGCCTTCCTCCAGTTGCCAAATGAGAGATGGTGCTTCAGATGCATCCAAAATGCTACTAGATGGGTTCACACCCGGTTGGTCCCCGATCATGGAGATGGTTAGGTTATCCCCCAAGCTCTCTGAGTCGGTTGGAGAATCTGAAATGAGACATGCCAGTGCTGCCCCTATTCCCAGCTCGCTGTTGTCTGAGTCACTTTCTATGCTCTGTTCAACTTCAGCAGTTGGTTTGGCCTTCTCTTTGGCATCACTGTCTTGTAACTGGAGGTCGAAAAAGATCTCAAAGCCGGGGACACGCTACTTTGCAGAATTCAACCAGGGCTCAGGAAAGCCACAAAATGGTAAGTCTTCGCCCTCCCGAACAAAATGACCATTTAGCGTTCCCCGGATCGGCCTATGAACAAGCTCATAGCACTTTTCGACCTACTTGGCTCTAGCTCTGCCTGCCATCTCTTCCCTTTTCCTGGCCCAATCCTCTTTGGTGGGCGTATAGCCAAGACCAAAGACATGCGGATTATGCGGCACATCGGCCAATGCTGTGACGCCTTTCCAGCCAGTTCTTTCCAGTCCCATTCCTGACACGTGTTGGAGTTTGTTCATGAAATAGATTAATTGGGCACTGACATACAAGCCCTCATCAGCTGCCAAGATGTTCTGCACTACCCGGGCCTCAGCCAGAGTAAACCCTGAAAGGAATACATCCTTCTCGCCATGGTCGATTTCCAGTACTTGTGTAGTTACCTCTGGCGGAGGATGTATGGACGAATTCCCAAACACAATAGCCACCCCCTTCCTCGTGAGGGTATTTTAGCATTTGATAGAGGGTAGAAGAGACTACTTTCACAAGGTGCAGCCAGGGCCTCCCTAGCAGTAAGTTGAAGGTGGCTGGGACGTCTAGGACATGAAACTTGACGTCTTGTTGAGCTGGGCCGACCTGAACTCAGATTGGTACTGTGCCCATAACTTCCCTGCTCGTATTGTCGTATGCCCGAATCACTTGGGCTGTAGGCATGAAATCTGCTAGTTTTAGGCCGATGGAATAAGCTGTGCATGATGGACAGACATTGATAGCTGACCTAGTATCAACCAACACCACTGGCAGCCATTTTTCTCTACACTCAACAGATATGTACAGAGGTTTGTTATGTGCTGAGCCTTCCGGCGGGAGTTCTTTCTCAGAAAAGGTTAAGGTTAGGCTAGTACCGCCTGGGAAAACTAATCCCATGAGTTGTTCAGGGGTGGTGTCAATGGACAGTTTGGCCTTGTCCATTGCTGATAATATATCCTGTCAATGCACTCGAGAGGCCATGAGCAGTCCCCAAATTGAGATATCTGCTTGGATCTTCTTCAGTTGTTTCAGCACTGCCTCTTCCTTCAACTACTTTTTCTTTCTGTTTTTCAACCTCCTTATCTTTCCCAGAGCCTTGGCTTGGTATAAGTGCGGTGGCTTAAAATATCGCCCACTTTTAGTCATATGGTCAATCTCTTCAGCATACCATGTGTTGTCTGGCAGACATCCACCCTAGTCTTCATCGGTGTGGGCTAGATGTAAATCATCATCCTCCCACCATACACCTCTGGAAACCAACAAACAATTGTCCGGCTCTATTCTAATCATTCTCATATCAGAAATATCCCCCACAGTGTGTTGGGCTTTTCTAGCTTTCTGTGTGTCTTCAATCCTCTCTTGTTCAAACTGCTTCAATGCAGCTTCTTATTCGGTGTCTACAGTACTCACAACGCCCAGTTCTTGAGCTAAATTCTCGACACCGGTGCTCTCCGGCAACTTCTCTTTTTCATCGACCATTCCAGCCACTACAGCTATTCTTGCTTCATTTTCTTCTGGTTTTGTTTCAGTTCCTTCCTGCCGATCAAGTTCATCACTCAACCACCCTGAGTTGTCCGTCGACCCATTCAAATCAAACCAGTCAATCTGCACATCCCTTTGATCTTGTTCGTCATAGAACTGCAGATTGTCTAAGTCCTCCTTTAGTTCCACCAGATCATCTAGACCTTGGTTCGGGCCATCCTCTCTAACCACACTGACCTCCACTGCTATTAGCAATACCACTTCTGGCTTGGCTTGATCAAATGGCACAATGTAGCCGCACGGATTGTACACCCCCTTAGACAAGCCCTCAGAGCACTCAGGCAATGGATTCATACTCTCCTCTAAGGCCAACCTCTATTCTTCTGCCTCTGTCACCACTATGGGTTTAGACATGTCCATCATGCACAAGTCTGTGCTTTCAGGAATGAACACCGTCAATCTAGGTAGATGGGAATGGGTGATATATACGCTGGGGTCGTAAAGGATGGCCAGTGTATGGATTAGGTTTAGATTGTGAGGAGGAGGGACTTGATTGTGGGTTGGGAGAGGGTTGGTAGTCACATTTGGCTTTTGAGGTGGTGCGATCACCTTGTTGTCGATTAGATCTTGAATCTTATGACGCAGCCTGAAGCGTTGGTCGGTGTCGTGACCGTGCTGCTGGTGAAACACACAGTACTTGGGCGGGTTGTGTTTTGGTGTGAGGGGATCCGGTAGTGGGTGAGGCTCTAACAGCTTGAGGTGCCCCTTTTTTATCAACACCCTCAAGGCTTGTGATAAAGGCATGTAGAGTGGGGTAAAGGTCCTCTAGGATCAGGCCTGGTTGTTTGAAGTTTATGGGGTTGTACTGGCGAAAGGATTGGTGGTCTTGGTTGTGGTGGTGACAACACTCACATCAGATGGCCGCGCGGTTGTGCTTCTACTAGTGGTTGCATTGGAACTGCATACAAAAGGCCTCTTAGCCTGCTCTTTCTCATCAGTTATCAAGCCCTGTTTCATGGCATCCTCAATCTGAACTCCCTGCTCATGAAGCTCTGTGAATGTGAACAAGGGTAGGACTATCATCTTCTGTAATAACTTTTCGTGCAGATTACGGACTACTATTCTTATGTGGTCTTTCTCTGAAGGTCGTGTAGTCATCATTGAAGCCTTGGCCCTCCACCTTGTCATGAATTCTGATAAGCCCTCATTCGGCTCCTAGCGCGTTGCTTCGAGATCACGGGTTGTAACCTCGATTTGGTGTTATAGGAGTACTGTGTAATAAAGGCCTCAGCTATTTCCTCCTAATTCTGTTTCACAGAATCCTTGAGCTTCGCATACCAGATAGCTACTATACTTGACAGGGTCTGACCAAAAAGTGAGAGCTTCTGTAATCTGGTAAGGCCCATTGGCCGCAAAATGTTTGAGAACAACAGAAGATAAACCATGGGGCCTCCGGAACCATCAAATCGAACTATGTGTGGCATTTTGAACCGGTCTGACAGGGTTACTGTAGAGTCAGTATATCCATCTTCGATGTTAGTGATAGAGTTCATGCCTTGTGCCCGCTTGAAAAGCTTCTCCAGCTTGTTGACCTTAAGCACAGTCTGGTCAATTTCAAATTCAAACGGTGCCTCGGTTTGGTACACTGGTGCCTTCGAGACTTGTGGTGGGATGGGGTCTACCGGGTTGCCCTGATTCTCAGCCTGGGTATTAACAATAATTCTGGGTGTTGGGATACCCACAGGAGGTGCATGAGATGTAGAAGCTGCTGCTAGCTGTGGTTGTTGTTGTTACAGCCTGTTGATGACCTCAGCCTGGCGTGCGATGACCTTGGCTTGATGAGCAGCGTCTTGCTGCATGGTTTCAACTATTTACTAAAGGTGGTAGATCAGGTCCTCCATGCTAACCGAGGGATATTGTGCCATTGAAATGAGTGAGTAATTTCTTACTAGACTGGATGGAGAAGATTGAGCCTGACTAGATGTAGGTGAACTGAAGGGTGTCTGCTGGACTGGAGAATTGTGCCTAACTCTCCTCCGTCTGGTAATCGGTAGGAGCGAACCAAACACAGGTTGTCCCCTGACAAGATCTCCAGATCTGTAAAGCCTCTTGACGCGGGTCCAGAGCGCTTGGGGGATACCCAAACTGTCCGAAGCAATTGTGATAAACTACCTAGCAAAAAGAAATAAAGAACTAGGAAAGTAAAAATAAAAAACCGCACAGCACCTCAGCTCAAATGTTAACAACACACAGATGTAATCAAAGCTGTATGACTGCACTGAACACTGAATTCTACCTCCAGAACTGATACCCAACTTGTAACTGATACGCACGTTCCTGTACAATTTCACTGTAAAGCAAATACCAGGTAAGTGAGATCCAAAACACCCCTATGAGGGGGTAGGGTTACCCTGTCTTGGTTTCGTCAGGAACTAGGGTTCACTATTCAAACAATGCGGTTTCATGCAATCTTGCATTCGGGTAAGCATCCTATCCTAGTTTGGATCAGTCTCTGTAGCTTTCGATATGCAACTAGGCCAAATGGTCAAAAAGGGTACGTTAGCAAGACTACCTAATATACCTCTCGCACCCAACACCAAAAAGTGAAAGGCGGATCAAACGGTACAACGGTAATCCAAATCCAAGGATTGTGTTCCCATCATGGTAGCGCCTGTGACTGGTCAGCCTTGTGGCAAGCTTTTTCCAAGTAAGACTCCGGCAAACCATCCAGGAATAGCATATGGCAAACACAATGACTTAAACGTACCAATGCAAATGCAATGCAAAGAAACATATAAGTGTAGATAAAATTTCATATCATGAGTTCAAGTCAAGTTCTTTAAATCCCCACCGGAGTCACTAGAAACTATAGTTCGACTTTTTCGCACCCTTTTCAGAAGTTCGAAAGAAGCCGTACAGTTTAGACTCCCGCAGTTTTGAATCTAATCTCACAAGTGCAATGTGAAATTGATAAACACCAAAGAGTCCAAATCTGGCAAATCTTTTGGAAAATTGATTTTGAATCAAAATGTCAAAATTGGACTACTTTGCCAGATACAGAGTCGCCACCTAAATATTTTTGAGAAATTTAGGAAACCCATGACTCGTGCCAAAGGCCACGTGTCCGTCATCACCAAGATTGTCTCGACTCGGGAACTTGAGTACGAGAGGCAAAGGTCAGGAATACATTTGAGCACACCCGCTCGCCCGATCAAAGATCAGCCTCTACTAATCATGATATGATTTTTATCAACATTATATGCTCTTGTTCCGGTTTATTAGGCTATCATTTACTATGTGATGCGCACACACAAGTATAGACTAAATTGCAAGAATTGGAACATTTCAAGTCATATTTGTTTTGAAAAATTATTTCAAAATATGTACCACTTGAAAAAGTGATCACATATGAACATTGCTCAAATTATTCTAATTCAAGCAATAAGCCTTCATCCATAGGCATTCAAGCAATTATAATACTTAAGCACTTAGCCTCATGGTAAGCATGCTAAACATGGCAACACTCACACTCATGCAAGCGAGTAAAGGCTCACCTAGTACTCCATGCCAAAAAAAGAGAAATGAGTTAGAAAAATGCATGATTCCTAACTTATGCAAAATGACTAATGCAATGCATGTGATATGCAACTAATAGGCTCGGCTAATAATATAGCATATGAATCAATTAAATAGAATATGTTCTAAGAACATATTCAAAGAATGTATTAAACTAACAATGCAGTTAGAATGATGAACCGAGCCTCGGTGCATGCGATACAAGTGGATGCAAGCATGAAGTATGCTAAGAAAAACATGATGTCCCTAAACTAACCATCATAAGCTAGTAAAACATGATGTCCTTAAACTAACGTGGGATTGGAAGACATACACATTATTACATCATTTCGCTCTCACGAAGGAAAGTCCGAATGAATAAACTAAGCTAACTAGCTAACTAATTAAAGCTAAAGCAAATTAAGCTAACTATTACAAAATGAAATAAATAACTAGCTAAAATAATTAACTAATTTGGACAACAACAAATGAACTAATTAGTTAACTAACTACTCAAATAATTATAACACAAGTGCAATTAATAATTAAACTAAGCAATTAACTACTCCGCCTTGGGAAATGAGGGATGTGCATGCGCATGCTCAAATTCTACTCGAAAAGACCACCATTTTGCTCCTGAATGCCTCTGTTTGCACAGTTGAACATTTCCAGAATAATTTTGCTCCACCTTACCAACACTCTGCTAAGTTTTGAATCAGTGGCCAGCCAGCCAAAGATGAAGGTTGCCGGCCACCAGCCGGCCATGGTGGTGGTCTGCCGGCCACCTGCCAGCCATGGAAAGTGGCATGCCGGCCACTGATGCCTAGGTTCATCTTGCTGCAACAAAGGACAAACAAAGCATATACAGGGTATTTTCAAGGATTGTCTGCACAAATCACCCCTCATTTTCATGAGCAAATCCAAGGAGTTGTGAACCTAAGCCACAAACAACTAATTCAAGCAATTTCATTGCATGATGGCTTGTGACTCAAGAGTGCAAGTTCAATAAATGCAAGAAAAAAAACACAAACCTCATCCATTTCATGAAAGATCAAGGAAAGTGGTTGACCTTGGAGACTTGGGTCATTTCATCACTAGCAAGTATGAAATGGTCCAAGTTCCATGTGTTCAATTAACGTCGGATTGAACACACTAAGTTATTATCCTGCTCACTTTTAGTCCCAAGTTTATTCATTTTAATTTACCAACCATCCTTTAACCAATTAAGTCCATTGGTGAGTTAAGTCCTCTACAAGAGAAGGAAGTGTCAAACAAGGGATAGTTTAAGGCAAGAGAGAGGTGTCATGCCGTTAATAATGAACCCCCCAAAAAGGATTAAACCTTTAAGTATGGACCTCAATCTCAAGCTTAAACAATCCCAAGGTTCTCAAAGCAAACATAGAGTGAAGAAATGAGGGAGGTTACAAAGATTATGCTTGCTAAAATTAAGTGAGAAAAGCACTAAAACAATGCAATCAACTCAAACAAGTGGTGTCTAAAGGCCTAAAACACCAAGCTTGTGAGGACACTTACACTAGAAGCATGCAAAACAAGAGTCAAATGACTTAACCAACCCAAAATAAAGTTAAAATAGTCTAAATCAGAGGTTAAAACATGCTGGAATTAAGCTACAAATGGCTAGAAAAATAAGCTAACACATAGAGCTATCTAGGCTAGCAAATAAGACACAAGGAGAGAAGGCTAACCCCTCTAAATTTGGACTTCAAAACATAATTTTTGCCACTAAAAAAGCTCTGAAAATCAGTGCTTAAAATCTTGGAAAAAGATAATAAAAGGGTGGGAAATACAAGGGCAAAGGCCTCCAAAACAAGGTATAAAGAAGGGCTATCAAACTCTCAACCTTTAATGGCCTTAAACCCAAGCTTTAGCCCAAAAAACACAAAGTTTTGGCAGCCCAAAACATGGAAAAATAGTAGGAATAAAAGCAAAACAAGCAAGTAAATAGGTAGAGCCTTATACCTCTTGAAGAGAAGAAGCAATTCCAAGCAACAAAACAAGCAAACAACACCCTCTAGAGCTCAAACCAAGCTCAAAAATACCTCAACTCAAAGGTGAAGAGATTTGGTTAAGGGTGTATAGGCAAAGGTTGAAGATTTGTAGGCTAAAGTGTAGAGATTTGGTAGAGAAAGAGAGAGGAAAATTTTTAAGCTCAAAATTTTCTAACCTTCAAAACAATATGAGAAGTCTTCTATATATAGAGAACCAAGCAATTCCCTCAAAAAGATCTAGCCTTTCACGTGGGTGAAGATGCATGCTTCTGTGCAAACAGCTGGCACAACTGGCATAAAGTATCTGCAAAATACACTGGTGGCCGACAAGCCACATCAGTGGCCGGCAGCCCAAAAATGATGGCTGGGCAGCCTCTAGGGATGGTCGGCAGGCCACCAGAGGTTGCAGGCTGGAAAGACTAAGGCATGGTCCAAACTCTTAGAAAGGGAGTTAGAATATTTGAAGATAAAAGAATCTAAAACTTTAACTGATTATTTTTCAAAACTGATGGAGGTTGTCAATGAAATGAAATCATATAGTGAAAATGTTGAACAAAAGAGAATTGTTGAGAAAATTCTGGTTAGTTTACCAAAAAAATATAACACAATGATGAGAATAATTGAAGAAACAAAGGATGTCTTGAAATGAGTGTCTAAAAATTGATGGGTTCTTTGAAAGGTCATGAACAAAGGTTGTTAAAACAATCAGAGAAGCCTTTGGAGAGTGCATTCCAATCAAAAGTTAATTTGAATTCTAAAAGTTATGGAGAATCATCAAGTAATGAACAAACAAGAGCGGAATCATCAAGAGGTGGTAGACAAGGAAGAGGAAGAGGTAGAGGAAGAAATTCATCAAGGGGAAGAGGTAGAAGCAACATCATAGAAGTTCAAGTGTGGAAGAAAATACAATAAAGTGCAGAATTTGTGAAAGGAGAAATCATCTAGAGAAGGATTGTTGGATCCAAAGGAAACCACAATATTATAAATGCAAGAATTTTGGCCACATCCAAAAGGATTGCAAAGTCAAGAGCAATCAACAAGCTAATTTTTCAAAGGAGAAAGGATGGAGATGGAAACTTATTTTATGCTTGTCAAGTAGCTTCAAAACACAAAAATGATGTTTGGTACCTTGATGGGTGTAGCAATCATATGATAGGTGATAAGTCTATTTTCTTGGACATGGACACTTCAATTTGCTCTCAAGTTAAAATGGGAAATGGAGTGTTAGTAAATACAAAGGGAAAATGAACCATAAGAGTTGAAACAAGGAAGAGGACTAAGTTTATTCATGATGTGTTGCTTGTTCCAAACTTGGAGCAAAATTTACTGAGTGTTGGACAACTTATTGAACATGGATATGCAGTCCATTTTGAAGCTAACAGCTGCACCATTCATGATAGAAATGCAAAGCAACTGGTGGCAAAAATTCAAATGGAGAAAAATCGAAACTTCCCACTCACATTCAACTATGCTAGAAATGTTGCTTTGAAAGCTCATACGAATGATGAGTGATGGTTATGGCATAGAAGACTTCGGCATTTGAATTTTCATACTCTCAAACTGCTTCACCAAAAGAATATGGTCCAAGGACTTCCAAGTATTGAGGAAACACATGATGTTTGTGAGGGGTGTGTACTTGGGAAGCATCATCGGCAACCTTTTCCTAAAGGACTTGCTTGGAGAGCCAAAGAAATATTAGTGTTAGTTTATACGGATGTTTGTGAGCCTATGAGAACTCCCTTCCATGCCCAAAACAAGTACTTTATTCTCTTTATTGATGACTATACAAGGATGACATGGGTGTATTTCATGAGGGAAAGATCCGAAGTGTTCACTATTTTCAAGAGGTTCAAGAGCATGGTGGAAAAGCAAAGTGGGCACTACATAAAGACTTTGAGAAATGATAATGGCAAAGAATACAACTCTAAGGAGTTTGACAAATTTTGTGAAAATGAAGGTATAGAAAGGCAACTAACAGTGCATTATACTCCACAACAAAATGGAGTATCCGAAAGAAAGAATCAAATGGTGATGGAAATGGCCAAATCTATGATGCATGAAAAGGGACTATCAAAGAGTTTTTGGGCTGAAGTTGTTTACACAGCAGTGTACTTGATAAATAGGTGTCCTACCAAAGCCGTTTGGAACAAAACTCCCATAGAAGCTTGGAGTGGGAGAAAACTATCACTAAAACATCTCAAAGTATTTGGATATGTTTGCTATGCTCAAATTCCAAAGGAAAGAAGAAGCAAATTAGATGAAAAAAGTGAGAAATGTATCTTTGTGGGATATAGCAACAAATCCAAGGGTTATCGATTGTATAGCTTGAAAAATCAGATAATAATCAGCCGGGATGTGTTATTTGATGAGAATGCTTCATGGAATTGGGAAGAAGGTAAAATTAAGAAACAATCTATCCTAGTTGATGAGGAGCAAGAAAATTCAACACATGAAGATGAAAATAATGAAGATTCACATCAATCCTCACCAAGGGCAGGTTCATCATCATCTTCCAGTTCTTCTCCAAGTTTAAGCTCAAATTCTAATTCATCCTCACCTAGCTCAGCTCCAAAAAAAAATGAGGAGTTTGAGTGATGTGTATGCTAGATGCAATTTTTGTGTAACAAAACCTAGAAGTTTTGAAGAAGCAATTAAAGAGGAAGCTTGGAAGAAAGCAATGGAAGAAGAAATTGAAGTCATTGAGAATAACAACACATGGAAATTGGTTGAAAGAGCACAAGGCAAGGAAATCATTGGGTGAAGTGGATTTATTAAGTAAAGTTGAATTCGGATGGTTCATTCCAAAGAAACAAGGCAAGACTGGTCGCAAAAGGGTACACACAATATCCTGGAATCGATTTTCAAGAAACATTCGCACCGGTTACACGACTTGACACCATTCGAGCTCTCATTGCTTTAGCAGCCCAAAAAGGTTGGTCATTGTATCAACTTGATGTTAAATCTTCGTTTTTAAATGGAGAATTGAAAGAGGCAGTGTATGTTGAACAACCCCAAGGGTTTTTAATAAAAGGAGATGAAGACAAGGTGTATAAATTGAAGAAAGCATTGTATGGGCTAAAGCAAGCTCCAAGAGCATGGTATAGCCAAATTGATTTCTATTTCACTAACAAGGGTTTCAAGAAGAGCAAGAGTGAGCCAACCTTATACGTAAAAAATGAAGGTATGTCAATTCTTATTGTTGCCTTGTATGTTGATGATTTGTTATTTTCTAGTAATGATAAGATAATGATTGAAGAATTTAGAAATGACATGATGAGAAGATATGAAATAAATGACATGGGTTTGTTGAATCATTTTCTTGGAATTGAAATCTATCAAGTTGAAGATGGAATATTTATTTCTCAAAAGAAATATGCTAAAAATATTTTAATGAAATTTGACATGAGTGGTTGTAAGCCCATGGCCACACCACTAGTTGTGAATGAAAAACTTACAAAGGAAGATGGAGAGAAAAAAGTCGATGGTTCGTTGTATAGAAGCTTGGTTGGAAATTTGTTGTATCTTACAACTACAAGGCCGGAGATAATGTATGCTGCAAGTTTGCTTTCTAGATTTATGAATAATCCCAGCCAAAAGCATCTTGGTGTTGCAAAACGAGTTTTGAGATATATTCAAGGCACAACTAGCTATGGTATCAAGTATTGTAAAGATTCAACTGTGAAATTGTTTGGTTTTTGTGATAGCGATTGGGGTGGCTGCAGTGATGATATGAAAAGCACCTCCGGGTATGCATTTTCCTTGGGTTTTGGAGTATTTTCTTGGGCATCAAAGAAGCAACAGAGTGTGGCGCAATCATCTGCAGAAGCTAAATATGTTTCAGCGGGTTTGGCAACTTCCCAAGCAATTTGGTTAAGGAGAATACTTGAAGATGTTTGTGAAAAGCAAGAAGATGGTACATAAATTTTTTGTGACAACAAATCAGCCATTGCCATGGCTAAGAATCCTGTTTTTTACAGTCGCACTCGTCATATTGCAATTAAACATCACTTTATTCAAGAAGCAATTAAAGAAGGTGAAGTGCAGCTCAAATTTTGTAGGTCAGATGAACAAATTGCAGATATATTCACTAAGGCTCTTCCCAAAGAAAAGTTCCATCATTCAGAGAGTTACTTGGAGTTATGGAGCAGCACATTAGGGGGGAGCAATGTTGATATAATGTGCTTGCTTAATTTCGTATCCAAACAATCACTTATGCTTATTTAATTCTAGTTATTTTTTGGTTGGGTTTTGTTAATTAGAGTTAATGTATATAGAGGAAATTTGTCCAGATATTTTATTGGTACTTGGGTTCATATAATTTCATATATAAAGCTTGTAAGGGAAGCTAAAAAGTTAATAGAAAAATCTGCAAAAGGGACTGTTCAATTGAGAGCCCTTTTCTCCCCTGTTTTGCTCTTCTTCTTCCCTATTTTCTGTAAGAAAAATCAGATCTAATTTTGTGTGTTTTTAGATTGATTTATTTATAGTTTAAACACTCACTTGTTTACAAAACACCCAACAGTAAACAATAAAATTGTAGCAAATGTATAAAGCAAGATACCATCTGGAGGTCACGGCTCCCTGAAATACTCTCCACCAAATGGGGTTGGGCACGAACATCATAAATGATTGGTCTTTCAAGCCATGGAACCATCAAGTGTGTCTCTTCAGGATATACCTGCACGTTAAACATGTAGGCATGTGATTTTCAAAAAAGTTCCAAGGGAAAAAGGGAAAAACCCAGGAAAGATAGCAAATTATTGAAATGCACAATAGTAAAATGGATGAAAAAAGAAGAAAATACATTAAAAAAAAAAAAATAGTAAGAGAACGCTAAATGCTGAAAAGTTGCAAAAGAAATAATTTTAATCTAATTTCAATTGTGAATTCAAGTTTCCATGCAAGATAACAAGTATTAAGACAAAACACAAACCTTGTCTTTCACACCAACTATACGATTGAAGATAACGGCCCGATGCCCACCATTAATATTGTAGAGACTGTTGGCAAAGCCATACACACCAAGCCTAGCAAAAACTCCAAACTTGATTAAAGCAGAAGCTGCGCCACCGCCTAGAACCTTGGGAACCTTAACGTTGTTGAAATTCATGATCTAAATCCTTGAGAATTGGTAAATTAGATATGACTGAGACGAACTTCAACTTTTTCGAACTCAACATAAATTGATAAGCAGTTTGTCATCATGCATCAGTTAACAAACATTAAACAAAAACAGATTGATAAGCTGTACAAAACCGGAAATGGAAAATAGAAAGTAATAAGAGAGAGTAATTAAAAGGAAAGGAAATCATAAGAATGATGAGAAAGGCTAGAGACACACACCCCCAATGATGTGACACGGAAAAGTTGGGCCTTGTATCATTCGCCGTGTAACAAATAAAAAACTGACACCTATTATATCACATTATTGTGGGTCAAATGGTAGAGAAATTATTGGGTACGGATAGGGTACCACATGGCAATACCACTTGGTGCCTTCCTTTATTCTCATTAGTTTAGATTGTAGGACCTATTATATTTATGTTAGGTATTTGGGGAACATGAGAGGGGCTACATAATTTATGATTGGTTAGAAGGTACCAAATGACATGCCACTTGGTACCCTATTGGTACCCAATAATTTTTCTAAATTGTGGGAGTTTTTTGTGCGTCTCAAATATTTTCCAAGAATGATGAAGGAAACAGTTTGACATAGGACAAAAAAAATAAGCTCCCCTACAATAAAAGTTCAACTAAAAACACTTTACCCCAAAACTTGTAACTCATTGACCAAATAACAAGCACATACATGTTGCATAAAGATTTCAAGTACTAATAACCAAATGGGTGGTACACAAATATAAATAAACCAAAAGCAGGCTATTCAGAAACAAACAAACACACATTTCCAAATTATATTTACTTCAAATATGGCTCAAAAGTGAAACCCAGACCACAAACAAGAAGTTGAATAAATAAGCACAGAAATTTGACAACAAACACAAGAGATCCATGAAAACAGAGTAGATATAACAACTAAAAAGCTTCAAATACAAAGAATACTAGCAAATCGAACTGTTACTTTTGCTTGCCATTTGAATTTGATGAAAACTGAAAGCTGATTAAGGGTTATACACGAATAGATACTAATATATACAAATATATGTTCAGATAGAGAGAGTACCTTATGGAAAGTTCAGAGAGAGACAATGAAACTCTAGAGAGAGAGAGAGAGAGATGAAGATGGAGAAGAAGAGGGTTTAAGGTAGGAGTGTAAAAATGGCCCGTGGGTGACTCGAAACCCGCCTGCGGCCCGGGGTCAACTCGGCCCGTTTAGGCTCATTTGGGTCCGGGCCTAAGCTCAGCCCGAGACCCTAGGCCTAGGCCATCATTTTGAAGCCCGGCCCATCGGCCCACTTAAGGCCCAGCCCGCCTAAGGCCCAATGTCTTTTTTAGTGAAAAATAATAAAATTTTGGTAGAAAAAATAAAAAAAAATAATTGTTCAAGCTCGCCTTAAGCCCGGACCCAAGTCTAGGCCCACCGGTCCGCCCAAGGCCCGAATTTTGGCGGGAGCCCGTGAGGCCTGACATGGGTCGAACCGGGTTGAGCCAAATTTACACCCCTAGTTTAGGGCTTAGAAGAATCGAAATTGAAAGAGAGTTGCAAGGGTTTAGGGCTTTTTGGATATTTTATTTTATTTTTTTATTTTTATTTTAAGTTGGGGCACTTACCAGTAAGTCTCATACACAGTTCAAAATACATCTAATCCCAAAACAAACACTTGCACCAATTTGTCCTATATATTTTTAATTGTTACCATTTTTTTTTTTTATAACTTTAAAAATGCTGCTACATTCCACCACCACTGGACTTCCGTCAGATGGTCACCGGAGACTCGCTGGAATATTCAACATCACAGGAAGTCGCCGGAGTATCGCCGGAAATTCACCGGAGTGTTCTACATGTCACTGGAAAATGTCTAGAACATCATTGGAGACTCACCGGAATATCCAGAATATTGCCGGGAAAAAAAATAAATAAATAGAGAAATTATAGTGAAAAAACATAACAAAATGTGCTAAATATTGATAAACTGAAAGGGTATAACAACAACAAACAACAATGGAAAAAATAACATATTAATTTTTCAATTTTTGTAGGGTTTAAGCAAATAATCTGTAATATTGATCAAATTGAAAAGTAAGCTTTGAAACTGTAAAATGTTACAATTTCAAAGCATGATTCTATTAAGCATTTATCCTAATTAATCAAACTGGGAAACATGTTATGAAACTGCAAAATTTTGTAGTTTTAAAGCATGATTCATTTCAGCTCCAAAAAAATTAAAACTGTAAAATTCTACAGTTTTCACCATCTGTAACTAAAACTTAAAAATAATTTATTCAGTACTTGAAATTTTTCTCCATTAAAACAAAAAAATAAAAGTGTGTAACAGAAAAAATGTAGAAAAATTAAGAAATCGAAGAAAAGAAATAGATATAGAAAAAATATTGTACTCCGGCAACTATTTTTGATTTAGATCTAGTCGGATCTCATGTAAATCTACTTAGATCTAATGTAGATCTGAGTAGATCTACATCAGATTTGAGTAGATCTACTCATCTTCTTCGCCAGAAACTCGCCTCCTTCGTCGTCGGTGAGGATCAAGTAAAGAGTCGATGTCGATGGTTGGTGGTTGCCGGTAAACCCCAATCAATGATGGTCGTCAATCACCGGTGACTATATATTAGAAAGAGAAAGAGAAGAAGTAAGGCATGGTCGCCGATCACCAAAAATCAGGAAGAGAAAAAGGTAGAGAAGAAAGAATACACAAAGAAGAATGAGAAAGAAAAAATGTAGTGGACTTTTGAGAGTATCCAAAAAGTTATGGGACTAAATAGATTTCTCTTCTCTTAAATAGAACTTCCAGCTAATTTGCCCTTTTAAATTTCTTTGTTATAAAGAAAGGGCCCATGGGTTTCTCATTCGTAGATTGGGCTCAGTCCTACTTCGGTTTTTGTAAAAGGACCATTAACCTCAATTTGTACAATTTCAAGCCCATAAATCTAATACTAGTAATGACCCATACTATACACGGGATTTACAAAATAACTATAGACAAAGTATAAAAAAATATTAAAATAAAAAGACAAACGAAATATGAAAAAATTAGGAAGTAATTTTTATATTTTTCAATAAGCATACTACAAATAAAGTGTGAGGAATTTCAATAGTGAATAGTTTCAGTGGGGATCTTGTAATGTCTATATCAAATAAAAATGTGTAAAAATGGGAGCTATTTTTGGAAAATCAAATAAGTTGAGATTTTTTTTTTTTTTGAAATAAAAGATTAAAAGAAAATAGTAAATAAACATATAGAAAAAGTGAAAATTCTTCAAGAGTAATTTTGTAATTCCAATAAATTAAAGATTTTATTCTAGAATATACACTAAAAAAAAATATATTATTGGACAACAAGGGAGTGGCTTTGGAAAGCTTACCTATAGTCTAGAGTTTTCATTTTGAAATTTTTTGAATATCTTATGAAAAATATTTATTAACCATTTAACAGGGTGATTTGGATAGTTTTATATGCTTGAGAGCTAATTAAGGAGCCCCAGTTCACCCCCAATGACATGGAATTGCGCATTTGAAAGGGGGACCCACACTCCTCTCTCTATCTACTCTTTCTCTTCAATCTCATTGAAGGTCAAAATAGCGGTGATGTATTAAGTGATGTAGTACCACTCTATAAATGTTTTGAATATGACAATTTTATATATTTATTTTGGTGTTTTTTTTTTTTGCCAATAACATGTGAGAATCTATTTATCTATCTCTTTTTGTCTTTTTCTTTTTTTTTTTAGGAAAAAATACAAATAAGTATAATAGTGGAAAAATTATTACACTAAGGCCCCGTTTGTTTTGGGATTAAATAGATGGGAGGTGATTAGGATGGAGGTGGGGTTATTTAGTATTGTGTTTGTTTGTAGAGTTGGGGAGGGGATTAGGATGGAGGAGGTGATATAGATGGAGGTTGGAAGGGGGATTGAGATGGAGGAAGTAAAGATGGTATTAGAAAAATAGTGAGGGGATTAGAAATTTTTTATTTTTTTATTTTTTATATATTGGGAATTTTTTTAAAAATATTAATGTTTAATTTTTTATTTTTTTTTTTGTTTTATTATTTTATATAAAAGTAATTTAACAATTCCTACAATAACAACTATCATAAAAAAAAAAAAAAAAAAAAAAAAAAAAAAAACACAATTTCACTTAATCCCCTCACTCTTAATCTTCTCACTATGAATCCCTTCCATTCTACCTCTGAAAACAAACGGAACCTAAAGATGTAATTTTTTGTGGTGCTGTTAGCTTTTTTGGCTTTCGAAGGTTAGAAATGTAATTCGAGCATACTAGCAAGGATTAATAAGTCCTTACAAAATTTAATAAAAGTCAACCAATTAATCAAATGATTGTTTCGAAATTCTTTTAGCCTCAATGAAAAGGACTTTACTGGTGGCTTGATTGTTTTTAGGAGAAAAATTGAGATGACTTATTAAAATAGAAAAAGGGAACAATTGTGTTAGCAATCAATCTTTTATTAAGTAAACAATAACTTACAATGATACCTTTACCCTTTTACAGCTTCGAAGAGGAATGCAGTGACAGACTAACTTCGAATCACTCCTAGGAATTAAAGTGCAGTACAGGAATATAAAAACTGGAATTTAAAGGACTTGAAAATATAAAGTAAATAAACTGCAGCATTCTTTTCTATTTATAGTCTCTGAAGATAACCGTCGAAGTGGCTGATAACCATCGAAGTAGGTGGTAACCGTCGAAATGATCTCCATGATCACTAAGTGTGGTTCTAAACAGTTTGCTTTCACTACTCCACTCTCATGGTTGGGCTTCCCTTCTGATTTTGAATTTAAACTATAAGCAACCATTTTGGCCACATCATCTTGGATATCTCGACTATTCCCATGTCTCACGGATCCATTGCCATTGTTGCAATTTGCCACGCGTCTGTTGATGATTGGAGACCTTTACTGATTCCCCAATTTGCCCTTTATAATCCACGTGTCAGGCTGCGATAAGTCTGTACAAAATATATAGCCAACAATACCCCTCCATACTAATATAGCCAATACTTGGTAATATTAGTGGATCAGTGTGCTTTGCCCACGTCCTAGGTCATGCATAGACTTTATTTATCTTGGAAATGTAATCGTCTCCAAGTAGTGAACACTAAACTTTATTAAATTCTCTCTTGCACTTGAACACTACCTCCACTATCTGTGTATACGAAGGGATTGATACATCTCCAATGGCTAATCAAGCTCTCTCTTGCATCGATCAAGCATACGAGGACGTTTTGAACAATGATGACCGATCTCGAAAGAACTTTCATGCATTTATTAGCCATATTTATCCTCCTCCATTTATACAAGTTATGGAGGCTTTCGAAGAATACGAGCCTTCAGACCTCTTCATCTGCTCCCAAATCCTCTGCATGGGATGAAGTTGTCTCCTCTTCTACTGGAAATACGGGTTGGGGTGCTTGGCCAACACCAACTCAACCTCAAACAAGGGAGTGAATTCACCACAAATTTCTTGAATTTGATGACCCCACTGCAATTCATCCTTCTTTGTGCAGCTCTGTGGTATATCCATATATCCCTTTCAACCGTCTTTGCTGCCTCAAAAACAACTTGCTTTCAGTATGGTATACCTTTACCTTGCTGACAAAAATAGTGTGAAAGACCCCTCACCCTATTGAGGCTTTGGGAATGAGCCCTTCACTCTTAGGCCTCGTTTGGGAACCCTCCTTTTTAGCCAAAAAGTCAAAAAGTTACTAAATTAGCCAAAAAGCCAACAACCCATACCAAAAAGTCAAAGATTCTCTTTTCTCTCTACTTTTTGCACATCTTTTCGTAAAAAGCCAAAAAGTCATCCCAAACATACTAGTTTTTTTTAGCTCATATTTTAGCCAAATAGTCAAAAAGTTACTAAATTAGCATGTTCCCAAACGAGGCCTTAGCCAAGAAAGCAAAACTTTGCTCTTCTAACTGACTGGAGTATGTAAATGAGCCTCAATTCATACCTTTTTTTGGAGGGTACCCAATTGCTCCTTCCTTTCCTTCCAATCCTAATTGGATTGAGGAATTAAAACTCACCCTCTTCAAAAACCAGCATTTCGCTCCCTATCAGGCTCTAGTTCCTCCAATTACTTATCAGCAGTAGCCTAAACTTTGCTTGCTATTTTCTTTCATTTATCTTTCGAAGTCCTTCGAGATGACACCTCTCACAAGAACTTTGTATGGGCTTGTGATATTGTTTCTCGAAACCACATTTTCAACCTTGTGGCCCAAGCAAAGCTTCACACTTTCCTGGATCAGCTCCCCTTACTGCTCAACTAGCACAAAAATGCTTCTGCTAGCAGTGAATCGTTGGAAGAGATCTCTGTTGTTCGTATTCAAATCCAGTGTGAGGCAGAGAATCTTCTTGAAAAGCATGAAGACTTTAAGAACCAGGATTCAGAGTACGGAGAAGATGCCAATATGGGTGATACGCATAGGATGGGAGAGATAGATGAAGTGGAGAAAGCTCTTAAGCAAACAGAATTTGAGATGAGAGCCCAGCAACTCTTCTATCAAATAAGGACTCACCAATTAGATAAACCAAATTTAGATAGGCCAGAGGAGAGGTTAGAAAAGGAATATGTGTTTATTGAATTTTGTTGGAGAAAGTTTTATGACCTTGTAACTCTGTTCATTCCTTATTTTTATGAAATTGAGAATATAACCAAATAGGCTCTCCCAATGTAAAAAAATGTATCAATAAAATTGGGTTTTCATATTCCAATTGTATGGTTAATATGACCTTATCCTTTACTTTGTTCTCATAATCTATAAATAGCAGCTTCAAAGTAACCAATCTTGTTTCGAAGCCTTGTTTAAGTGTTTTGAAGCATAGAGTTCCTCTTAAAAGTGACAATATCTTTCTTCGAAAGGCTCTATCTTAATAGAAAGTCCAAGAAAGTACTTTCATGTATGGATAAGTCCTTTGGTCTTTAAAATTTTGCACTATTTTACCAAGTACCAGCTTCGTAGTGCCCGCTTATTTCGAAACCAAAAAATCAAGCAAGAACTATACTTCCTTTAATTAAAGAATACTACAAATACTCTTTCGAAGGAAATTTTCTTTTATGGAAAACTTAGGAGCGTACTATAAAAACTTTCAAAGTAAACAAGCTCTAACTATACTTGAGTTTAAGGCATAAGCTTTAAAGATTCTGGGAAAAGACTGGCTTCGAAGCCAACCACCTGTTTCAAAGCCAAGCTGAGTATTTGAAATGTGTTCCCTTCTTTTACAAGGTAACCACATGCTATTTTGAAGGCAGCTCTCTGTATTGTGTTTTTAGGACCCTCTTTTCATTTTAAAGTAAAGGCCTTAATCCCACATGGGTCGAAATAACCAATCAATTAACTTGGTTTTATTTGACTCGTTAGGTTGAATGGATAATTTTGGACAAATATGTTTAAAGCCCCAATTTCTCACGCTCTTACCTATTCACTTGTCTAGTCTTTTCATTTCACTCCCATTGCTGTCAACTTCAACTCCCTACCCTTCTCATACTCACTCTTTTCACCCTCTCACTAATGACTTCTTTTTCCTCGAAAGTACCAGTTGTTGAGCACCTACGTCCCTCAGTAGCTTTGAGGAGATGCATCACCGATGAGATAGCCACATATCGGACCCCAGAGAGTCAAAGTGCAATTGATGGCCGAATCTTTGTTCCTCGCCACCATGAGCAAGGAGAGTTTGTTCTTGGCCCCATCTTCAAAGAAACTCCTACTTCACTTCCTCCATTGTATCCACGTTGGAAGGATCATTACCTTCTCTACGAAGGAAGTCTCAACTGGAAAAACTGGAGGGCTAGCCGATCTCACCGCTATTGGCCCACGTTGAAGACTGAATGGAATGAGTGGTATAATAGAGTAGTCGGAGCTCGAGAGCAAGATTTGGAGGATCTCTTCATTCTCGACGCCCTTCGGCTTTTGAGATTTGTTATTCCTGAGGATCCTTTTCTTATCCCTGCTGCCCTTTGCTTTTGGAACCCTACATTTAACTTCTTTCAATTCCGGTATGGCATGATGGCCCCTGCTGTTCTTGACATATGCCACATTCTAGGGCTTTCACCTACTAGTGTTACTTTTGACCCTCAGTACCTAGACCTCAAGGTCTCTTTTTCTATCCCCTCTTGCAACTCTTTCTACAGTGACTTCGTCACTTCTGAAAGTAAAAAGGAAGGTCCTGTGACCGATCGTGAGCTTTTTTCTTTTCTTCTTTATTGACCCTGTAAATTCCTTTTTTGCTCATCTTCCTAGAGGATAATGCCTGAATTTGTCCCCTTTGCCAATGCTCTAGCTTTTGGGAAGAGAATAGCTCTGGCTCCCTATGTTTTAGGGCACGTATACAAGGTCTATTCCCAATTTTGTGAGAGGCCTCTAGAGCCCAACCAAGGGGGTCCAATTTGGATCCTCCAACTCTAGCTTTTTGCATATATCACTAAACTCTACTCCCGTAGCCTAAGATTTCTGGTACAAGATCCTATTACCTGCAGAGAGAAATATGCCAGAATGTCTCTATATCCTTCCAGTTTTGCATATTACTTTTTCTTCTTTCATCAATTACACCTAACTGCTCGGTCCTCATTTTTTCGTCCCTTCGATGCTGCTGTGGGGCCAGCATGGTTAACGAATTTTTTGGCCGACTCCACTTGCTCTCAGCCTACTCATAAGGACATGTGGACCTTCATTCTACTGCTAAGGGAACTCTTTATTGGGACTTTGAATCCCAGAGCTTACAAATGTATCTCCGAAGCCTACTGTCCTGCTCTGCTCAATTTGCAAGACAATTTGGTCTTAGCCAAGGAATTCATGTCCCACTCTGCAGCCACTCTAACCTTGAACTTGATACTATGGACCTGAAAGTGCCAAAATCCAGGTTGGATGAAGCAACATCCAAGTTTAGAAAAGATTTTGTCAGCTTCGAATTCATACCTTTCACTGGCCATAGTAGGGCCATGATTAGGTTCAAAAACTGGTGGTCTGCTAACATGGAGGTGCAGCTTGCTATCCCTACCCTGGACTTATTATAGAATTTGGATCTGTCATCCCAGGGTGGTCAGGCCACATCTAAAGAGGCTAGTATCACCACTACTTTTGCACCGTCTACAACCCTTTCACCCAGAATTACCAGGGCTGTTGCAAAAAAGGATATTTAGTTTATCATTTCTTTTGTCTTTCCCCTTTCTTCCTTTATACTACTCTCCTGCCTAAAGCTTATTTTATTGTTATAGGGACTGCACAAGAGACATCATCTTAGAGAGCAAAAACTCTGGCCACACTGAAGGGCAAACAACAGAAAAGAAAAGCCCACATTAGGCTCGAGCCTGTGGAGGAGGCCCTTGAAGTTCCCTCAGAACCAGAAGAAGAAAAAGAAGCCCTTCTGAAGAGAATGAAAATGCCACCTTCCCCCACTGCCCCTTTCTACAGATGTGGCTCATGAAGTAGCTACTAAGGCAGTAGAACAGAAGCAAGCCGATGAAGTCCTCGTATTTCAGAGGTCTGAGAAGAAGAGAAAGCAGCAAATTTTAAAGAAAGAGGCTGTTATTGTTAAGGCTCAAAACTATTGAACATCACACCCTTCGCAACTCCCCAACTATCATTACTACAACTGCTGGTAACTCCTCTTGCTTCTGTCAACACTTGTAGTTTTGATTTACTCCTTCAGCTTTGTTTTTATACTTTTTTTCTTTTGATATGCAGCAGCAGCTAGCCTACCTACTTCCCTGCTGCCTTTTGCTTCTCTTTTACCAAGCATCGAAGGACCATTCCTGCGTTTTGCCGACCTGACGAGGGCTTTGAAAGGAAAACGAAAAGCAGATACTGACTTCTCAATGAGTGTAGAGCCATTGTAGATGATTTATCCAATCTCAGCCTCTACATTCCCTATGGCCTATCCTTTGCTTCTCTTAAAGCTTGACTTATCAATCATCATTTCTTCTCATTCTCCTAACCTTGTTGAGTTCCTTAGCTAGCCTATGGTGACCATTTCCTTACCTTTGCCTGTCTCCACACTCCCCAAGGTCCTAGCAAGCCTTTTACCTTCTGAGAGTACACCTGTTACTCCATTTTCTCGACCAGCAATTAGTACGTCTGGGGATGGGACTGGCAGCCTACCACCACTTTCTTTACTGCCCTACTTTAGTCCTTCCTCTTTGGACTTGTTGGTGGCTAGGACCATTGATACTGCTGAGGCATCCTCCTCTTCTTCTCCTCACATCATCACTTCAACATCCACCAGTGGCTCCTCCACACTACCTTCGTCAAAGGAAGAGATGGACATCTTCAAAACTCAACTGACCAGTCTATTTAGCATATCTGCACTAGATAATTGGAGGCTCACCTGCTGCTGAATCTTCCACTCTTCTTCCTTAGGTGGACTTGGAGGTCTATCTAGAGTTGATTAGAACTTTCTCAAGGGCCTCATTCGAAGCTCTAGCAAAACCAACCATCAAGAATGGGTTTCTTAAATGCTGCCAATTCTTTGAATAGACCAATGCCTCTTTCAGAGGTCATTTGTCTCAGGTAACAGCAACCATTGAATTTTATGCCAACATCCATCAACTGGCCAAGGTTGTAGAGAAAGAATTCCTAAAAGACAAGGAGTTTGTCTCTAATGTACATTCTGTGGTTTCAATGCAGAAAAGACAACACTTCTCTGCCACACAGCTCTAGGCTCAACTACTACACAGGAATTGGAGAAGGAACTATCAGCAGTTAACCTGGCCTTGGAGCAGAATGCATAGACACTATATTCCTCTCACCAGGGGCTATCCAACTATAGGCAGGAGATGAACACTGCCATTCAACTGTTCCTAGCCCTTAGAAGTAGAGAACTCATTGTAAGGGAACAGTTGAAACATTGTAATGAATTATGGGCCAAATTGTGGCAGAATGTACTTGACTCATTATAAAATGAAATCTTTTTATTTACCCAAGTGTGTTCTTATCTTTTGTTCATGTTTTGTATGATGGTCCTATACTCGTGTTTTCTACACAGTTAGGTAACAATGTTTCAAATACTTACCATTAATTTTTCTAGGATGCACATATCCATTTAGGTTCTTTAAATGGTTGAACCCTCTAGGCAGGACTCTATGGACTTGGTATGGCCCTTCCCAATTCGGTGACCACTTGCCAAACTTGTGGCTTTTAATGCCCACTAGCAGTATTGTTTTCCAAACCAAGTCCCCTTCATCAAAACTAAGGTGTTGGACCATTTTATTGTAGCTTTTGGCTGCTTTCCTCTTTTGTAGAAGGATGTTGTTTAGTGCCAAAATTATGGCCTCATCTATATTTTCCAATTCCAAACACATGCTTTGATAATACTAATCGGCACTTAAGTGATCTTGGCACTTGACCCTTAAAGACTTTATATTGATCTCAACAGGTAATATTGCATCATGTCCATTTACCAAGGCATAAGGGGTAATTCTTGTGCTTGATCTTTGGGAAGTCCTATATGCCCATAAAACATCTAATAGTAAATTATGCCAATCTCTAGGATTGTCCTTAACAACCCTCTGTATCCCTTTCTTCAAGGATTTGTTTGATGATTCTGCTTGGTCATTTGCTTGTGCATAATAGGGGGCAAATTAATAAGACTAATTCCAAACTCTGCTGCGAAAACTTTTACTAGCTTTCCATCGAACACAATCCCATTATCCACAGTTATGGTCTTGTGGAATACCAAACCTGTGGACCGACTTTTTGACGAAGTCAATTACTTCTGTTTGATCCACTATTTTATAGGGCTTAACTTCGACCCACTTTGTAAAGTAGTCTGTAGCTACTAAAATGAAACAATGTTGTTTCGAAGAATATGTGTAAATTTTCCCTATCATGTCCATTGCCCATCCCCTAAAGGGTCAAGGCTTTACCACTGCATGTAGATCAATTATTGGAACATGTCTTATCATGCCATGCCTTTGGCATGCCTGGCAACCTTTTGCATACTCTATGCAGTCCTTAAGGATGGTTGGCTAATAATAAGAGTGCCTTTGAAGCAGTCATCTCATCTTTATTCCAGGCTAGTGAGCACTACAAATGCCCTCATACACCTTAGCCATGGCAGTCAATGCTTCCTTTGGTTCCAAACATTCTAATAAGAGACCATCTGCCCCTCTTTTGTAAAGAGCATTTCCGTACACTATGTATTGTATAGACTGTAATTTAAGCTTTCTGCTAGCCTTCGAAGATGGGCCAGTCAAATATTGAATGATTGGATGTCTCCAATCTTGCTCTTCCAAGTCATTCTGATTAGCTTTTACTAATAAGCCTCGTTTGGCTAAAGGTGGTATCAACTTCTGATATTTTGCTTGGCCACATCTATTGGAATATTACTATCATTTCTTTTGAAATTTGATGTTTTATGGGCCACATTATTAGCCTTGTGGTTCATGAATCTTGGGATATAAGTTATATCTACCATTTAAAAATGGAAAAGCAAATGTACAGCAGCAACATAGTATGGTAACATGCTTACACTTTGACATTTAAAGATCCCTTTTACTTTATTAATTACCAATTGAGTATCTCCAAATATATCAACTACATGCACCTATAAACCAATGACTATCTCAAGTCCCATAATCAAGGCTTCGTACCCATCTTGATTATTGGAACAAGTAGTTTCATCAACTCTGAAACCACGTGTGGTTTCTATTCCTTTGGGTGATTTGATCACAACACCAATTCCTACTAAGCCATTTGCCGTCGATCCATTGAACCAAATTTGTCATGGCTCTAAATACACTATGTCAAGTTCCATTGTTTCTTGACACTCCGATTGGCATGGATGATCAGCTAAGAAATTGACCAATACCTGCCCTTTCACTGCCTTTTGGGGAACATACTCTAACTGGAATTCTGACAAAACCAAAATCCATTTTCCTATTCTTCCTCTTAATATGGGTCTAGATAATATATGTTTAACCAAATTTGTGGTCGCAATTACCAAGACAGTAGTAGGCAAAAGGTAATATCTTAATTTCATTGCTGCAAAGTACAAGGCTAAACACAGCTTTTCAATAGCTGAGTATTTACATTTACAAGAGTTTAAAAATCTACTAACGTAATATACTGCTTGCTCCTTGCCTTCTTCATTGTCCTGAGCCAGAAAGACTCCTAATGATTCTTCAGCTGCAGCAATGTATAACTTCAAAGGTCTATCCTTTCTTGGTGGCATCAGCATTAGAGGTTTGGCCAAATAGGCTTTTATTCCTTCGAAAGCAACTTGATGCTCTATTATTCACCTAAAATCTTCAAAAGAGAAGAAAAAACTTTAGTTTTTTCAGCAGTGTTAGAAATAAACCTTTGAAGAAAATTAACCTGATCAAGGAAATTTTGCAAGTCTCTCTTACTTGGAGGTTTGGCTTTATTCTGGTCAATTTGTATCCCCTTCTTGTGTACTATATACCCCAAAAAGTTTCCAGCTGACACACCGAAAGAAGATTTGAGTGGATTGAGTTTTAGCTTAAATTTTCTCATTCTTTCGGAGGCTACTATCAAATGGACTAGATGTTCTTCCATAGACTGAGATTTTACCACAATATCATCAATATAAGATTGCAAGTACCCTCCAATGAGATCATGGAAAATGGTGTTCATTACTCTTTGATATGTTGCCCCAGCATTCTTTAAACCAAATGGCATTTTAACCTATTCGAAGGTCCCAATGTTCTCAGGACACCTGAAGGCTGTCTTATGAACATCTTTTTGCTATACATATCTAGTTGTAACCAGAATGTCTATCCATCATTGACAAAACCCCATGCCCTGTTGAATTGTCTACCAACAGATTTACCACAGGCATTGGGTATTCATCTTTTGTCATTCTTCTTAATCACACTCATTATATTGGACAACCATTCAATATACTTGGCTGTTCTGATAAAGTTTGCCTTGAGAAGCCTAGCAATCTCCTCCTTCACCTTTTGAATCACCTCAGGACTCATTTGCCTAAGCTTCTATTTATATGGTTTGAAATTTGGCTTAACTGAAAGTTTATGTTCCACTAATGACCTATCCAATCCAGGAAGATCATTATAAGACCAAGCAAAACAATCCCTATATTCTTTTAGTAGGGCTAATAACTGGTTTCTAGCTATAGAATCCAACCAGACACTAATATAGGTAGGCTGTTGCATTGATGCATCCCCTAAATTGACTTCCTTTAAAGGATCTTGCATCTGAGTGCTTACCATTGGCTCTCTTTCAGCTCCTGCTGGCCTCGAAACAACCTTCTCATCCTAATCTGTCACAGTCTTTCCTGGTTCAACCTCTTTGCTTTCTTCTTCATAGACAAAGTCTGTCTATAGAGCCTCTTCTTATTGTATCTCCTGGACTTTAGTCTCAATGACCAATGCACAATACTTTCTTAGAGTCACAAGTTTGGCCTCTTGTTGTTCATGTTCACAGCAACCAATTATCATGGCTTTTTTTCTTCATTCTGAACCTTCTAGACTATTGCCTTAATGTCCAATGTGCAGAATTTTGTCAAAGCCAAAGGTCTGGCTTCTTAATTCTTCTGCCTACAACCAGGCATTGTTGGTATCTTTGATAGTGTAGTCATACTCATCATTTGCACTCTTTTGCACCAAGTGTTTCAGGTGTGCCAACTCCGCATCAGCCGTTACTTCGGCTGTTCCATCAGGCTTCTTTAATATGCTCAGTGGAACCATCCCTTCGGTATACAACTTTGCCTCTGCAAAAGCTGCACAAGCAATAAAGGGTTGTGGGTCTATATCTATCTCTTCTGTATCCCTATTGTTCAAAGCTATCATCACCTTCTGATGTAAAGAGGATGGCACACATTTGTTGGTGTGGATCCAATCTCTACCAATCAAAGCATTATATTTAGCATTGTTGTCTATGACAAAAAAAGCGGTCATACAATCCCTTGTTCCCACACTTAGATTAATAGGTAATATGCCTTGGGCCATCTGTTTGTCCCCAGCAAAACCAGCAATGGTCATGCTTGTTGGGATCAACTTGAGATTCCTTTTGCCTAACTTTTTTTAAGATGAATAAGGAAGCAAATTTACTACTACCCTATTATCCACTAGTACCCTTTCATTTCTATTCCATCGAAGTATGCCTTAATGTACAAAGGTTTCACATGCTGAGTCATGATTGAGGTGGGAAATTCAAAGGGGTATGATAAGTTAACTATACTTACCTCTTCACTTTCTTCCTTAGTCCCCGTATACCCAGTTAATTCTGACTCCTCCTGAACTATGCTAGCATCTAAGTCTTCGCTGGAAACTTCTATAGGGTCATCCTCCTGCCCCTCTTGGTTTCCTTCTTCTGCTTGAAATTCCTAAGGCAATACATATACCATATTGATTGGTATTGGAGACAATGAGCCAAACTGTACCACTGACTGTATATGTTCCCCTTTTGTGTTGGCTTGACTAGATGCCTAAGATTCATCCTCTATACTACATTCTGGAACTTCTAAGTTAGTGGGTTCTTTAACAGTAGTTTGTTGTTGTTCTGTCTTGAATAGAGACACTGTTTGTTTGGCCATAAAGGCCTCGAACACATCTTCTTCAACTAATACCTATTCTTGGCCTTGTTCAATTTCCTCGACTGTTTCACTATCTTCATCACTCTCCATTAAGGCCCTTTTGAGGCTTGCTAACTCAACAGCTCTTTCATTTTTAGCTCAATATGAACCTTAGCCAGTTTCTCTCTGCTGGTACTTCTTTTGAGCTTGGAACAGGCTTCGAACCTCCCCCTATTTGACCTCTTGATTGCACCAAGGAGGTGCCCTCACCAGCTTCCCTAAGATCTCTTTGGTACTGAGTGAACCTTCGTTGGATCTTTTTCCTCTGAGATCTAGAGATGACAAGAACCATGTCTGGTTCCTTTGTCTTGGGATTTTTGAGTAAAACCCAATTGCTTGGGGCCACCAAATAAGGCTTAATCATTCTTTCCTTACTTTGAAAGGCCTTCCCCTCGGTTAGTACCATCTTAGGCTTGTTCTGCATGACAAACCAATCTGGTACTCCTGGTACCCATGAACCCATTGTGCCAGCTGTAAGGCATGCTTCTTTTGTCTTCGAAGGCCAATCGTTGGTCTTAATTCCTTATTTTAAACCAATCTCAAGCTTACTCACAGGCTTATTGGCCATTTTGTAATAGTTTGGTGGCCTGGTTTCGTACAATGGCTTCTTTCCTTTCGACAGATTCCTGGCATCCAGTGGCTTTTCCAAGGATGGTTGTTGGTTAGAACCCCTTGGATATGCCCTCTTGTTGTAGGCATTGATTGGCCTTCGATCCCTCTGCACATCTTTGTAATACTGTTTCCTATAAACTAGAAGCCCCTTCAGCCATTTGTAGCTCAACCTGTATCCGGGACACGTCCGTTGTATGACAACTGCCTTGAGTGAGTCATCATCTATAAGCTCTTCGCTGGCATCATCCTTTTGGCCTATGAAACTCTGTCCACTTGCTGGTGAAAACTATGCATTCTTCTGAAATGCATTTGGACTAACCACATGCACCTACACGTTGACCTCATCCAACTCTTTTAAGGAAAGACGCTTCTCCATCTTTTGGGTAAGAAAGTCTAGCGTGCTAACATTGGCTGCAGCTTCTTTGATTTCTGGAAAAGAGTCAATGCCAATTCCCATTGCCTTCTTTACTTTGGCTGGGAATTTTAATCTTTCTTTCTAAATCTGCTCTTGAATCCTGTCTCAAAAAATTATGCTGTTTTTAGTTAAATGAGACCAAGAATTATGCCGTTTATAGTACATTTTGCTTTTTGTTTCTTTGAAAGTTGCGATCTTAACTCCCTTAGGCAATTTTAAAAAATATGCTGCTAACAAATGATCACATATGTTATTTGTTTTTGATATATCAAAAGAATACTTCCTATGAAGATTTTTCTTTTTAAACTGTTGATCGATAGTCATATCTTTCTGAATTAATGCTTCACAGATCATATGTTCTTGTCCTATAATCTCTGCTGCATCAATTTCAAAATTAGGGTCCCTATAATAGGTCCTATAAGATGCATTACTTCAATCATGTGCTTCTTCAAGGAGAGTCTCATATATAGCAACTTTATAAGTTAGTTCTACTACGTCTCGAAACTATGTTGACTCAAACTTCTTTCGAAGCCTAAACTCTAGCCCATTTTAGGTCAATCTTACAAATTCAGGCTCAAGTAGTATGACCCTACATTTGTTTTGTGCCCTTTTGAATCTAGCAATGAATTGAGCAGCCTTTTCATCAGGCCTTTGGCTTAACCTTGCCAAGTCTGCCATAGATACTTCAGGCTCTATTTGGAAAAACTGGGCATGAAATACCTCTTCTATTTGTTGCCAAGTCTAGATAGAGCCAGGGATAAGGTTTGTATACCATACGAAGGTTGCCCCAGTTAGAGAGTTTGAAAAAAGTCTTAGTTTCATGTAATCATTGTTGGTGAATTCACCACATTGGCCTGTAAACCTGGCAATGTACTCAACAATTGACTGGTTTCCATTTCCATAAAAAAAAAAGGGCAAAGTCTGGTATCTTAAATCCCCTTGTGTATTCATGTAACATATCTACCCATTATGGGTAAAGTTTTCTGTACACAAGAGTCTGGACCTCCCGGGCCATAGGTCCACAAACCTCTCTCACAATGTCAGCAATTTGGTCCCTAGGAACCATGTTGTGTGCTGGTTGGGCCATTACTAGAGAAACAAACACAGGGTTTGGAGGAACACAATGCACTTTAGGCCCTCTTGGTCCATGGAAAGGCACATTTGGAATTGGTTGTCCCTGCTATGCTGGTTGATGTTGAGGGTATGGTTGCCCTCTTAGAGCAGGCATGTGACGACCCCACCACGTATAATATTTTATATTTAATTGATTAAAGAGATTGGATTCATATTAGTTACTACTCTGATTTATTCTGGGATTTATGAAAATTATAGAGATTGATTCGTTTATAATTATATTGAGGATTTATATTGGAATTAGAAATTTGAAGCCTAAACGGCTCAAGAGAGTATAATTGGTGAATTGAATTATTTTAATTTATAGTATTGGACCATATGGGAGTTTAATTAAATATTCTATTCAGATTTGCAAAATTGAGATTTGATGAATTCGGTCTGAATTGAAGTTAATTAGGTTATGAAGATTGAGAATTTAGCTTATTATGAATTAAATTTATTTACGAGGTATTCAATTGAATATGTGATTTAACGATGGAGATTTTGGGTTTGATCTAAAATTGAAGGCCTTAATGATGTAAGAAGCCAAAATTGAGAATGGAAATAAGTTTAATTTAATGTTTGTAGCCTTTGGAGTTTGATTAAAAATATGATTCAGACTAATAAATTTAAATATAATTAAAGGAGGTCAAATTAGACTAATTAACTTATGTAGGATTTGTGATTGGGCTAATCAAGATTAATTAAGATTAAATGATATTCAATTAAATTAAAATGTAATTGATATATTAAACTATTTTTAATAAAATTATAATGCAAAAGGAGATGTTGGTGTGTTCTGGAAGGTTCAAGGCAACAAATGCTATACACATATATATACATCAATTCATGAGTGTGCTGGGAAAAAACAGAGCCGAGAGAGAGAGAGAGGGAGAGAGAGAGAGAGAGAATTGTGTGGAGAATTCAAGTCAAGGGAAAGGAATACAAGAAAAGAAGTAATGAGAGAAAGGAAAAGCTCAAGAATTTCAGCCAATTAAAGTTTAAGGTATGAAATTTATGCTTGATTTTCGTAGAATCTTTGTATTACACTTGACATTGAAGATGCGTTTGGGTTCAATTTCATGTAATTGGAAAGAAATAATTAAAGTATGAGGTAACTTGATTAATGATATAAATTGATAGGAATTAGGTTTTATATGTTAAATTAAGTTAGGTTGAAGAATATGAGTTATGATTCTTTAAATTTGTTAATTTTGGGTTCAATTTTGTGAATTATTCTTTAATTGAGTTCTATAAATTATATGCAAAAAGAAATGTTTGAAGATTTGATCCATGCAATGGAGTATATAAATGACTTTGAAGAAAAAGTTTTTAAAAACTATGAGTTCATGAAATTTGAGAGTTGATTTTGGAATTAAAGGAAGTTTTGATTTAATTGAGTTGACGATTGATCATGACTCATATTTATTTTCGTGCTTTGAAGAAGTTTTGCATGAGTTTTGAACATAAAATTAGGTTTTGAAAGCTTAATTTATGTTTTAAAGTTTATGATGGGTTTCAAGCATGAATTATGAGTCATTAAAGTTTAATAAGTTAGGGAACAACATAAGTAAAGTGAATTAGAAAATATGAGACAAACCTAAGAATATGATTCACGTGTACAAGTTATGAGAAATGGACTAAATAAGAAATCAATGTAAGGAAAGTTAAGCCGTAATGGCCATGTGGATGTGTAATGATGAAATATGTTTATATTATGTGCATTTGTGACTATAGGTCACGAGTCAGAGACTTACCGACTGTTTCTGGAAGCCCACTATGAGTAACATTTCTGTAAAGATACGTTTGTATGGTATATGTTTAAACTGTTATCTGATAAGCTATGGTTTCTAAAATGTTATTTTGATATGTGAACGAATGTCCTATTTTGATCTATAATGGCATCCACAGATAGTCCCAAGTCATAGGGGACGACATGTAAATGAGGGTCCATGACATATGACTGTTTACGAGATCTCGTTAGCCACTTCATTGTGGTGATAAGTGTTTAATCGGTATCTGAAACCGATTACTCTAGTTGGAAGACGATATGTGATATGTTCTGATGGATGTACCACTATTATGTTCTAATATGATACTGATATAACTAATATGTGATGATCTATTTTCTGTATATGATATGGTTCGGAATTCGTTCACTAACCTCTTTACTTTAATATTATTCATTGGGTTTTAGCTCACCGTTTATGTATATGTATATAGGTGGGCAATCTGAAGAGCAAGATTAGAGGTCTCCATAGCCGAGCCACCGTTTCGAGGTCTATCGATTTTTTGGTGCCTCCGGGTTGAGGCTAGGTCGTAATGACCGATAACAAGTTTATGTCCCGGTGGATACATGTGTATATGTTTTGTACGAGATATTGTAAGTTATTTACCATAATGTGGGTAAATTATCATTTACATATGTAAATATTTGTTCATATAGATACACAGCTCATTGGACTATTAGTATTTTTGTATATTGCTTCTGCTAGACCCGATTATTTTGATTTTTACAAAAAGGCTTTTGGTAATCTCGGATTACAGGCCGGTCACCTCACTGCCCCTTACAGGGTGGGGTTCGGGTTGTGACAAGGCATCTGTCCTGTGAAAGGTACTGTGAAGGGGACTACAGGAAGAGGAACAGGTATTGTTTCTCTTCTAACCACAAAAATTCCTTCCAACCCCCTGGGTGTGAATTTGAACACAAGATTGGTAAACATCCGTGTGCCAGACATGGGTTCAAATTCAAACATAGGATTTGAAAACACTTGCATGTCGTTCCCTTGTGTCAGTCTAGACCCACCAATATGTATGGTTTCACTGGTAGGCATTGGTGCATTTTGACTTGCCAGTGGTCTGGAAAGAGCTTCGTACCATAATTGAGGCACAGATAATGGTCTCTCATGGTTCTGATTATTAGCTTGACCACTAGTCTGTCCATTATTTTGCATAGACTGTTTATCTCGAGCCAATCTATATTGAAGAGGACTCATGTCCTCAACTTGCCTTGTAGGTGGTTGATGAGAATTCATTTGATCCAAAAAGGATGTTGCCCATGTTTCCATTGTATACATTAATTCCTGTCACATAGCATCTACTAACCCTTCCCATGGATTCATTGGTTGGGTAGAGAGGACAGTTGGTGGTCCAGTTTCATGGCCCTAAACATACGTTGTATGCCTTAAAATGCTGGTCTCTTCGACCATTTGTGGAGGATCCGTTGAGCCAGGTACATCCATGGGATGCGATACTACATTATCCTCTGGGTTTTGTATATCTAAATCTCCTTCTACACCTTCTTCAAGGCGATCATTTTCTTCTTGTCTCCTACGTCTGGCCATTATCAGGTCCCACTGAGCGTGCCAAAAAATATATGTTGGCTTTTTTAACTTTCTAAGTTTAGAAATGTAATTCGAGCGTGCTAATAGGGATCAATAAGTCCTTACAAAATTTAATAAATGCCAACCAATTAGTCAGACGATTCCTTCGAAGTTCTTTTAGCCTCAATGAAGAGGACTTTACTGGTGGCTTGATTGTTTTTAGGAGAAAAATTGAGATGACTTATTAAAATAGAAAAGGGGAACAACTATGTTAGGAATCAATCTTTTATTAAATAAACAGGAACTGACAATGATACATTCACCCTTCCACAGCTTCGAAGAGGAATACAGTGACAAACTACCTTCAAATTACTCCTAGGAATTAAAGTGCAGTACAGGAATGTAAAGACTGGAATTTAAAGGACTTGAAAATAAAAAGTAAATAAACTAGCTATCTGGATCTGGTTCTGGGTCCCTACATTATCAGCACTTTCTTCTATTTATAGTCTTTGAAGATAATCGTCAAAGTGGCTGATAGCCGTCGAAGTAGGTGGTAACCGTCGAAATGATCTCCATGATCACTTAGTGTGGTTCTGAACAGTTTTCTTTTACTACTCCACTCTCGTGGTTGGGCTTCCCTCCTGATTTTGAATTTAAACTGTAAGCAACTGTTTTGGCCATGTCACCTTGGATATCTTGACTATTCCCATGTCTCGCGGATCCATTGCCATTGTTGCAGTTTGCCACGCGTCTGTTGATGATTGGAGACCTATATTGATTCCCCAATTGGCCCTTTATAATCCACGTGTTAGGCTGCGATAAGTCTGTACAAAATATATAGCCAATAGGTGCAATTCTAACATATAGTGTAACGCCCTCAAAAATATACCCATAATACATAATATTAACATGCGAAATTATAAGGAATTAAAGTATCTTATTGCATTCATCAGAGTACCATGAAATAAAAACATCATAATAAATGCCCTATGAGCTTACATCTTGCCAAGCCAACACTTGGACACAATTCCATGAGTTCTAACTCAAAAACAAATAAAGCCCTAGGCTTGAAAGTTTACAAGTTGTTCAAATAAAACAAATAAAATAAAGTAAGTCTTCGAGTCCAAATCCTCACAAGCTAAGTCCTTGGAGGTAGTGAACCACCTGAACCTGAAAATGAAGTTCCCATATAGGGTGAGCCACAGCCCAGTAGAAAAATACTAAACCAAGCATAAGAATTAACTAAAGCATTAGCATTCGATACATGGTTAACACAAGATAATCAATTTCCAGTTTTATGACACGAATGTCTACATTGTCTATGACATATTGTCTATAACACCTTTCCCTTTCCAATATTTATTCAACTTTCCAATTATATCATTATGGCTCAGAACCTGGCCAACTATAATAGTGATCCAGATGTCACAAAAATAAATGAGACTTAAGCTCAAACCACAACACTTCCATACTTCCAACTGATACACATTATAATGATGTATCATATCAACAACAAATAGAAATATTTCTATTATAATTAAGCACACACATAAGTGATGCTACTGGAGTCCATCCCCTATCTCCTCCCAAACAATAAAACACTTCAATATAAATAAGCACACATAAAAGTGATGCTAATGGAGTCCATCCCCTATCTCCTCCCAAACAATATCCGGTTTAGAGGTACATCCCCTATCTTCCCCTAAACCGTGGAGTTCATCCCCTATCTTCTCCAAACAACATGCATATGCAATGAAACACCCAATTGCCATATACAACACATAATCAATACAAGTAATGTTCTGTATTAATTCAACAGTCAACATAAGTGACTTAATTCCAGTTATACCTAAGCCACATGTAAGGTCTACAACAATCACGACTATCCTCCACCGATAGCCCAAAACAGTTATTTCTAAACAAGAAATAAATACAACAATGAATGTAAAATCAACATTCTCATAGGTAAGTATTTAAACTACCCAACTATATCATTAATCTCATAATTTTCCCAACTTCATGAATTAAACCCAAATCCACATTTTTCCCCTTAAATTAATTATACAAATTAATCTAAGCCAAAACCCTAAGGTTTCTCCCAAAATTACCAAACCACCCCCACATACCAAAGTACCAACACTTAGGATTAAAGCGTATAAATGGAGTAGGAAATCCCTACCTCGAAGCAAGAACCCAAAATAGAAGAAGACGGAGATGATAGCCCAAACTCCAAAGTGCTCCAAATCAACAACCGTTCAGATTAAATGGAAGCCCTCGACCCACTCTACCTTTTTAATGAAGGAACCAGGTTAAATACTCACTCTAAATAGATGAAACCTAGAAGAGAAGATGAGTTGGGAGAGAGAGAACTCGTAATCTAGGGTTTTATAATCTGAAAGGGGCTGAAAAACTGTTTTAAAACGTTTAAACACGATTTTATACCCAGCCTCTCCGCTCGAGCGGACACTCACAGACTCCCGCTCGAGCGGACAATCCCACGCTCGAGCAGCGGATGCACACTCCTAGCATCTCGACAAACCAGGTCCCCGCTCGAGCGTCCAAATCCCCGCTCGAGCGTCACTCACACACTCCCGCTCGAGCGGCCCAACTCCCGCTCGAGCGTCCAACCCTGCACAAGAAATACTGGATGGGTGTTTTTCCCGCTCGAGCGCCAAAACCCCCGCTCGAGCAGACAAGCTAAAATCTGGGCAACTAGTTTTGGTTCCTAAGCTCAACCAACCTGTTCCAAAACCCGCCCAACACATCCTATAACTCCAAAATAAGAAAATATAGGACGACAACAACCATAATACAACAAATATAACAGCGGAATCCACGGAACGTAAGTCCGGATACAATAATCAAATGGGAAAAAGACCGGGGTCGCTATATATAGTGAGGACTTGCACCATGCACATGAAGGATTTGTATCATGCACACAATAAATAAAACCACTATAAAATGCAAGTAATTTTTGACTATCCCACTGATTTAATATTTTTCCTTTTTACTAAGATACATTATGTCATTTGTAACTATGAAATCAGCTTCTTTGCATATGTTGGAGAAGCTAATTAAAATTGTATTTTCCTAAAATAGGAAATTCATTTTTTAAGTTAAAATTTAGAGAAAGAAATATAGAAAAATTTTATAAACTTTTAGAAATAATTTAATGTAGTAGGTAACAAAACAAGAAAAGCAATTTACCTTAATATAAGTATGTTTTAATTTTGAAGTCTTAGTTAGTATAAATTTAGTTTTGTCTTATAATGCTCTATGATTGATTGGTTGTATGTGATTGCATAAAATATAATAAAACCCCACAAACTAATTCAAAAGTAGAGAATCTTCGTAAAGTTTTTCCTTATATTTCTTTCATAAAACATAACATTACTTTAAAAATAGAGAGGGAAAAAAAAAGTATTATTGAAAATGCTTTGAAACATGCATATCATATCACCCTACCTCCCCTCTTTTTTTTCTTTAAATTTTTAATACATCAAAATTCACAACTTTAAAAAAAAAGAAAAAAGAAAAAAGAAAAAAAGATTCAAAGCCTTAACCTCCTAAATAAGATGGTGAAATTGTGACCAACTCTCTACCTTCTTTGTAGTTGAGCATTAACAATTAAATTGAAACCAAGTTTTGAGGTCCAACAAGTTTTAATTTAGTATTATAGATAGGTGTAATAATATATACCAAAGCAATATCCAAAGCCTATATTGCGGGTGTTTGGGAAGTTAAAAATTGGTTTTTTGTAGTAAAAATCCATAAAAAGATAAAATAGGTTAAAATGGTCAATAAGACAAGATGTCACATCAAATCCATAAATCACTTCTTTTTTTTTTCTCTCACAAATATTACATCAAACTACAAAAATATCCAATCCTCTTCTCAAACAAAAATATTTTAGCATACTAAAATAATCAAAAATTAAAATAACCTATTAAAATAGCTAACTTTCCAAATGAGGCGATTATATTATGAGTATTGCGGAGTTATAGTCACTACAACAAAATGCGACTACAATTGGAGACTAAAAAAAAACTTAGTCGCCAAAAGTTGTGGAATTGGTGACTAAAATTTTTTTTAGTCGGCAAAAGTAAAATATTTAGCTACTAATTTTTTTTAGTTGAAGTATATTGATTATTGGCAATTAAAAAAAAATTTAGTCACTAAAATACTAGAATTAAAGACAAAAAAATATTTTAGTTGAAGTATAGTGATTATTGGCTACTAAAACCATTTAGTCGCAAAAAATTATTTTTTATGTTTGGCGACCACACTTTTGGTCGCCAAAAACATATTTTCAACGACAAAAAAATATTTTAGTCGCCGTATATTGAGTTTTGGCTACTAAAACCATTTAGTCACCGAATATAAAATAAAAAATTATTTTTGATCTTGGTCGCCAAAAACATATTTTCAATGACAAAAAATTATTTTAGTCGCCATATAGTGAGTTTTGGCTACTAAAACCATTTAGTCGTTGAATGGAAAATAAAAAATTATTTTTTATCTTTGACGACCAAAAGTTTGGTCGCCAAAAACATATTTTCAGCGACAAAAAAATATTTTAGTCGCCAAAAAACTAAAATATTTGGAGGGAGACATTTCAAATTTTGGAGGGATTTATAAAATTAATTGGCGACAAAAAATATTTAGTTGTTAATGATGTAATATATATATATATATATATATTTGGTTTCCAAACCACAAACCAGTGCCTTTGTCTCTCTCTCTCTTCAACGTCCCTCTCTCTCTCTGTTGCTCCTTTTTCCTCCCTCTCTCACTGTCGCTCCTCCTTGCATTCGCCGGCAACCGGAGCACCGATTCACTGTAACTCTCTGACTCTCCCTCTCTCTCACACCTCTGTTCACCTTTGTTTCTCTCACTTTGTGTCCATCGGTGTTGGGTGTAGGAGCATTACCACCTTCATCGCACACAACACCACCGTCGCACCTCCGTCAATCCATGATTGACTTTACCCCAGGTATGTCTCTATTTCGCCCTCTCTCTATCTCTGTCCCTGCCTCCCTCACTTCTTTCATTCATTCTTTCTTTATTTTCTTTTTCTGCTCAAGAAATTGAGATCTTTTTTTTAAGCTTCAGTTCCATATCTTTTTCAGTCTATTGTTCGAACCTATTGTTTGCCTGAAAAATAAGCCTTCTAGAACTTAAATCTATTGTTTTTACTGCTATTAAAAAAATGGGATTTGCTTGATTTCCAGTGAATTTATCATTGTGGACTGTTTAAATTCAACCCTAGATTGGTTATAGTTACCTGTATTCGGTGGCTTTGCGTACAATTCGTTACTTCTGTGGTCGATTGCTAGTTTGTTTAGCTCAATCTTCTTTTTCCAATTGACAAGTTTGTAGATTTATAAGCTATTTATATTGCTGCAGAGTATCTATTTAATGGGTTGTCTCTATGAGTTTATGGCTGTGTAATCTTATGGTTGAGTTTATGTTTTGATCCAATTTCGTGTGTATACAAAGGGTTTTCTGGGGTACTAAACAAGATTTATGACCAAATTTATAATCTGAACTGGAATGCTGGCCTGTTTAATAACTATTTCGTTTTTAGTTTTCAGTTTATATTTACAAAAATTTTAAAAACTATCATAAAAACTTGTTTGATAATTTTTTTGGTTTATAAATGGTTGTCTCTGTTTATAAATTTGAGGAAAAACGTAAACTCATTGAGTTTACATTGGTTTTTAAATAGAATTTTTTTTATTTTTTTTACTAACAAATTTTTTTTTTCAATTAAATTTTTTTTTAATTATTTTTTTAATTAATTTTTTTTTCAATTATAATGTGTATGATCCCATTGTCATAAATAATAAAAAATAAATACAAATATTTTAGGCCTAGACAAACATCTTTTTTAGTTTATATTTTTAAAATTTTTTAAACATTTTGTTCAAACGAAAAGCGTTTATAGTTTATGTTTTTCTAAAAATAAACAACAACCAATGTATAAAATTTTTGTAAACAAACCAAAAACATAAACGTTACCAAACGCTACCTTAATATTTTTGTTTTCTTCTACGGTTTTGGTAATTGACTATTATGTGTTCAATTATTTTCCTTAGAGAATGGACACTCTGTCTGATGCCAATATCCAATACATTTGATGTTTATGGTTATTAAACTTACATACAAAGTAAGTTTATACAAAAATATGAATAGCATATATAACAATAGCATATATAATATGGATGCTAATTGTGGAGACATATTTTGTGAATGACAACACGTGGCCAAGGTGGCACCGAAATGTCAACCGAGGTCGGTGCCACGTGTCTTGGTCATGGTGCCGAGATGATCTCGACTAGGCCGAGGTTATCCGGGGAGATACCAAAATTCGGGATAAGTGAATAAGGGACAAGAGTCCTAGAATGGGGTAGGACTTCAGTCTGGATAAAGATAAGGCTCTTAAGGAGTTTATCTCTATTTGGCTGGAGGTCCAAGATAAGCATAGAGCCAGAGTCCATTGAAGCTAGGCTTTTACAAGGATCAGGTCAGTGCTGGCTATAAAAGTAAGGCACTCTCATGGGTCTAAGGTATACTTTTTGTATTCCGGCTAGTGAGTTAAACACTGTTTACTATCTTTGAGAGATAATTGAATACTAACTTGATCGTCGGAGTGCCCCCGGGTGGACAAAACACCGCCGAAGTCTTATCTTTCTGTGGCAAGTTGTTCGGGCGAGATCTATTCTGCCAGTGCTCTCTAGCTGGGTACCTGTTTGGCAGTGTGGTCAAAAATCTGCACCCACAATTTGGCGCCGTCTGTGGGAAACGTAAGAAGAATAGATGGCCAACGACGGGCAAAAAGAAAGAATTGGGGACGACATCCCTAGTGGGAGTGGAAAAAATGTTGAACCTAACATAGAGGAGGACAACTGCAACAAAGAACCTCGGGATAAGAATCCCGGAGAAAAAGATGTCAGCCAAGAGGAAGACATACCGAAGAAAGCATGTTAGGGCGGGTATTACAATGAAAGCGACCTCCAGGTATGGAAAGATAGATGCTTGAGGAGGGACGGCGAGATAAAGGGGATGGCAAACAAACTGGTAGACCTTCAATCGGTTGTCAATTTCATAATGCAGAATAATGTCATGCAACCACCATCCCCATTGGAGGACACGTCGATTCCAACGGCCAAGAACGATGCCCAGAAAGGGGGGCAGAAAGCAATCCCTACAGTCCCCCAGCATGACAGGGCGAAAGAGCATTCTCATCGGCCTTCATGGGAGGTCGGGCAAGGAGAATCGATGAGAGGAGAGTCTCAGAAGACACATCGTGCCAAAGAAACCTACGCCAAAGAACATCAGCATGTTCAAGGAAATGAGCTTTGCTTTGACACGACGAATGGAGGGAGGTCCAAGAGGACTCACAACGACACCGGGAGTAGCACACCAAAAAGGCTGAAATCTGTTGGCAGCCGAGCTCCCGGACGAACTAAGAAGGATTTGAGGGATTACCTCCAGAGGAAGCGACAGGATGCCGAGGTAACATCTCCGATTAGCCCAGAACACCATTCTCGGTGGAATTGGACAAGTTTGAGGCCCTGAAAAGGTTCCACATGTCGAGATTCCAGATATACGACGGTAAGTCTGACTCCAACTTTCATGTCGGCTTATACCTGAACTCAATGGCACTGTACACCGGGAACGAACCATTGCTCTGGAAGGTGTTCCCCTCATCCTTTGGGGAAATCGCATCAGATTGGTTTCACAAGTTGCCGAAAGGAACTGTGAAAAGTTGAGAAGGCCTGGCCGAGATATTTGTGGCCAGGTTTGTTATAAACAAACTACAGCCGTTGAAGGTAGACTCCCTAATGGCTCTGAGAATTGGCGAGGATGAAAGCCGCAGGGCTTATGCCAAGAGATAAGGTGTTTAACCGAATACCAGGGTGCAACCAAGAGGTGGCAGTCGTGTCTTTTAAGAATGGCCTGAACAATGACTGCCTGCTTCGAAAGTCACTAGCAAAGATATTGCCAAAAAGTATAGAGGAACTTATGGCCAGGATCAAGAAATACACGAAAGCGGAGGAAGACACGCCAAGGACAAAAGCGTCAAAACAAGAAAAGAGGAACGCCTTGCCGAAGCGAAGCCGAGGTAATACAAATTTTAGTAGACAAGAAACAGGACTAAAGGCTGCATAAGCAGTCACCACAGTGTTCCGGATCCCGGTTTACAAAGTCCTGGAAAGAATCAGGAACCAGCCTTACTATAGAGCACCAGAGAAGATCCCTGGCGAATTTATGGGAAGAAGCCTGGGGAAGCATTGTGCCTACCACAATGAGGATGGGCACCTGACCCAGGGGTACAGAGCCTAATGACACATTTGAAAGACCTCGTGAGACAAGGTCACTTAAGGGACCTGGTAGATGAGGCCAGAACAAGGGAAGTGTGATAACCCTGTTCCTTATTATGCTAATTGGTCCTTATTATGAATGTGATTACGTGTTTGATATGATTTTGTGTGCCATTATGTGAAAATATGTGGTTTTGAATTTCTATCTGTTCACCGTAGGAATATCTGTTTGATTATCTGCTTCGGAATTTTAATTGAAGGCCCTATCGGCCACAGAAACTAAAATTGACTGCGCCATTGCGATTGGCGTAATTTTTAGAGCCTACGGTGAAATTTAATTGAAAATTGATTCAGATCAAATTAGTTATATTAATTTAATGGTGTAATGCTCAAATTATTTAATATTAATAAGTATAATTGAGGGAAATTATACAAGTGGGGCACTATGTACTCAAATCTCCTCTTTAGCATTCTTTTTGGCTGATTCTAACTCAAGAAAAGAGGGAGGGCCGGCTAAAGAGAGAGAGAGAGGGAATAATTGGAGTTTGATCATTGAAGCTTGAAAATCTTGAAGATTAAGCTCAAGAATTGGCTAGAGCTTGGGTGTTTGAGGCTCCTAGATGAGTAATCAACCCTTGACTCATGGATTTTAGTTTGTAATTTGTAGATTCCAAGTTGAATGATGATAAAGAACATGAGCTAAGTTGGTTTTGTTGAATTGGAAGCCAATATGTACATGCATGTAAGAAATTGCTTTGAGTTTGCATATTTGAGCTTGAATTACATGACTCATGTTGAATTTTGATTAAAGTCCATGTATTTAATCATCTCTTCACCAACTAAGTTGAGAATAATGGGTATCTCCCACATGCATGTGCAAATCATAGAGGTGTGAGTATTGAATGTTTGAATTTAATGTGTTGGTGATGAGTTTGGGTTAATTTGAGTCATGCATGTAAGTAATTCTTGAAATTGAGCTTCATAATGTTGTAATTTGGTGTTTATACCATGTTACTATATGTATATGTGAAGTTTGAGCCAAAATCATGCATTTAGAGCCTTTGAATATCAAGTTGAAGCTCAAGAACATGTTCTGGAAAATCCAGAAAATTTGATGTCTGCTCGAGCGGGAGAACCGCCGCTCGAGCGTAAAATTCGGGCTTTCAATATTTTTTTTGCAGACATGGTGTCCGCTCGAGCGGGTAAGTTCACGCTCGAGCGGGGAGCCATGTAGTGAGGCCTTCTACTCGAGCGCCAGAATTCACGATCGAGAGTAAAAATGACATAACCAGTACTTTTGCAAGCCTCATGGGTCCGCTCGAGCGGGGAAGTCCACGCTCGAGCGGGGACCCTATTTTCTAAATTTTGTAATGACGTTCTGTGTCTCGTTTTCCGTTCTCTTTCACTTCTAAGTACTCTTAGGCATGCATTGAGCATTGTAAATGAGTTAAAAGAGTAAGAAAGAAGCCTAAAGAGGAATAGGTGAATTAAGGAACGGATTAAATCGTTTGTGACCCATATGTGTTATGTGATGTGCAGGGTCAAGCTCCAGGGCAAATCAACCAACCGATCACTGTGAGTAATATTTTAATAAAGATATATGTTGTTTGTCCAATTGCTCACTTCCATGTAAGTCTTATAAGTTTGTTAATTTGAATAGTGGACAAATGCTTGACATGAAAGAATGATTGGGCCAAAGGCCAGTCTGACATGAACGAAAATATGAATGGGCCAGAGGCCAGTATGAGTTTGAATGATAGAACGAATGGGCCAGAGGCCAGTATGAGTGTAACATGGATGAATGAATGGGCCAGAGGCCAGTATGATTTGAATGATAGAATGAATGGGCCAGAGGCCAGTATGAGTTTGACATGAATGAATGAATGGACCAGAGGCCAGTATGATCTGAATGATAGAATGAATGGGCCAAAGGCCAGTTTGACATGAAAGTATGAATGGGCCAAAGGCCAGTTTGACATGAAAAGTATGAATAGGCCGAAGGCCAGTTTGACATGAACGAAAGACAAGTGGGCCAAAGGCCAGTTTGACATGAATAGATTGGGCCCGAGGCCGTCCGATGTGTTTGGAACCGCAATTATTTGACCTACGTATGAATATATGTATGTGTTAGATAGAAATATGAATTGGGCCTAAGGTCGTTCGACGTATATTGTTCCAATGTATCTCCTTTATTTAATATTATTCACTGGGCTTTCGCTCACGCTCATTCATGTGTCTGTAGGTGAGCCAAGCAACATCCAGACCCAGCCTCAATGAAGTTTGTTTGGAACAACCAAGGTTTTGAAGAGTCAGCCTTACGTCTCACGCACGAGACTCGTCTTCGCCCTTTTGCTACCTTATTTCATTTTGTCATGTTGGCGAGGACTTTGGTTTATGTTGTATATATATAGCTTTGATTGGCTGACCTAGACTTGATAGATCTTGTATGTACAGAGCTTTGTATTAGTACATGTTTTGATGTGAGTTATTAATACGTGTAAGTATGGTTTGTTATGATGTGCCATGTAAGCACAACTCTATGGACAAAGTTTTAAATTTTGCTTCCATTTGGCCCCTTTACTCTGATGAGTTATGTCTGGTTTGGTTTGAGGCCGCAGGTAATCCCTCGATTACTGGCCGGTTATGTCCTTAACCCATGGGGGCGGGTTCGGGTCATGACAGGAAGAACAAGCAAGGCTGCCCCAGGCACCGGCAACACCACCTTCACCAGAACCACAACCGCCAGCAGACGGACCTTGAGTGATCAATGTAATTCACTCAAAGGTCAATGAGAACGAGGTATGTGGGGAGACTCAGAGGGTGAAATACTTACAGCATGTGTATCTGGTCCAACAAAAAAGGCCTAGGGTAGACGAGTGCTAGGGACCAATGGTGTCCTTTACTGAAGCCAACCTAGACATGGTGTAGCATCTACACAATGATGCGCTTGTGATATCCCTCAAGATTGGAGAATGCCAGGTAAGGCACATTCTAATTGACCAAGGCAGCTCTTGTGACATCATGTATATCAGATGTTACAAGGAGCTCGGCCTTCACCAAGATGATCTGGAGCAGTCCAACAGTCCAATGGTCGGGTTCAATGGAACGCCGACATGGCCCTTGGGAGTAATAAATTTAGAGGTACAGGCAGGCACCAGGAAGGTGAGCACAGAGTTTACCACCATTGACACCCCCTCCCCTTACAATGTTATCTTGGGAAGGCCATGGTTGCACGCAATGAGGGTTGTTCCCTCAACATTGCACCAACTATTGCGGTTCTGTAGACACCCCATTTTTGACCGTCCTCAAGACTTGGAAGTCACCGTTTGAACACACGGTGATTATCCGTGTTTGTGTTCGTCTCGAGTTTCCGAAGGCCTTGGCAGCGCGCCTCGTCTCAAGACCTCCTAACTCGACTGCTTCGTGTTTGGTTTTAGCACCAAACACCTGTGTGTTTGCCTTGAAGGGCAGGGAATGGCTTGTTGGCCATCCCCACACCCCACCGGCCCTCCCATATCATCACCGGCTGCATATTTGTGCCACCGGCAGTGTTTTCTTAAAACCTTTGGCCGGTCGGCACTATATTTAGCCGATCGGCACTTTATTGTGCCGGTGACCTATTTGGTTGGCCGGCGACCTTTCTGCATCCATTGGAGCATAGTGCATACCAGTTGTGCCAGCTGGAATGCACCCACACCACTCCTCATGCACGGGGATGACCCCTTTGCACCTTTTAACCCCCAAACCTTCTAGAAGGTTGACCCCTTTGGCCAAGCTTCTAGAAGCTTGGCCAGCTGTCTTAGCTTCTCCAAGAAGCCAAGACCCCTTTGCACCCCTTGCCCCTTTTAGTTAGCTTCTTGGAGAAGCCTTGAGCCTTGTTTTTTGCCTATATAAGCACCATCTCTCTCCCTTGGTGAGGGGTTAGCCATTTTCAACAAAAAAACCAGAGCTTCTATATCTATATATCTGCCATATACTCCCTCTCTCTACATTTTCCCTCTCTCTCCTCTTGTGTGTGTGTTTTTAGGTCTAAAAGTGTGGTTTTACCTTACTTTTGCACCAATACACACACCATCACACCTTAGCTCGAGATTGGGAGACTTGGAGGGTTGTTTGTTGAACTTTTGGACTGGTTTTGATCAATAGAAGAGGGCTGGATCATCTGTTCTTGAGGTGTTCTTCAAGGGTGAGCACTTTACTTTAGTTTCCCCATTTTTGCAACTAGTTTTTACCTGTTTTGCTTGCTGTTTTTAGCTTTGTGTATAACATAAATAAGTCTTATATTTTCTTGCTTTTGAACTTTCATTAAGGTCACTTTGTGGTTTGAGTGCAAACTCACCCTCTTAGGCCTTATTTTGGCCTCTTTGGTGCCTTTATTTTGAGCCTTGTTTGCTTTGTTATTTTGGTCTTCTCACCACTGAAAACCAATGGGTTTTTAGTGGTGAGGAAGGTGGTTTGAAGTCTTGTATAGGGGAGGGACACCCCTCTCCCCTTTGTACCTCTTTTACCTTTGTTTTTGGCTTAAAAGGCAACATGCATGCTTGCTTGTTTTTTGCGCCATTTCAGAACTTTTTTGGGTGTTTTGGATCATATTTTATCTCTGTATAATGGTGTTTTGTTGGCCTCTTTCATGCTTAACATACTTGCTTTGCATTCCTCTATTTGGCATAGAAATGCATCTTGTGTTTAGGCCATGATTCTTGCATATATTAGCATAACTCCATGAAGATGTTAGCATCATTTTGCCATGTTTAAGGGCTGTGAACCACTGATTTTGTCATGTTGGACATGCTTGATGTGATTGCTTTGCATTTTGGGCTTGTAAGCCTTGAGTATTTTAGCCTCTAGCATGCTCACCTTAGACCATCCTCATGATTTGGCATCATTTAGGATCATATTTCAGTCCATAAATCATGTTTGTATGTTTGTATATGTGACCTCTTTTATGCTTTGAGGATGTGTCATTTTATGCCTTGAGATAGGCCTTGTGCATGTTTGTGTGTTTAGGGTATTTTGGGGCTACCATGTCAAGGGGTTTGGGTGTATTTTTGCACGATAGAACTCTGTTTTTGCTCGCCTAATACATGCCATGAGTGGTCATGTTAGTGGTAGTAAGATGCTCTCTTTGGTGCCTTAGGTTTAGGCTCATTAACTTGCATGCTTGTATAGCATTTTGTTCATGTTTTGGGCATTTTTTGCCACTGTTTTGGGGAGGTTTGAGGTCTGCCCCATTGTGGTTAAGTCCACCATTGTTTGCTTATCATATGCTTGTTGCTTATTTGGTTCATTACATGTTGTCCCATGCTAGCTTCATGGCATTTTGGTCCATGGTTGCATCACATTTGCCTCCCATATGATTAGCACTATATACCTAACATGATATGTTGCATAGCATTTGGCATGCCTTGCATTTTAGCATCATATTGTATTGTTGAGCCATGTTTGCATAACATGCATTGCATTGCTTGGTTTGGGGTGTCAAACCAAGTATGAGAAATGAGGGGTGTTTGTACTTCAAGTGACAAAACACATCTCAATTCTCATGTCACTAAGGCCCTTGATCTTGACATGATAGGGTCTTGGTTCTCATTTGTGTGTTGCATGCATATTTACATTGAATTGCAATCTTGGTCCCTTAGGCCATCATGCACCAAAAGGCATAATTGGCGGCCCAAGGACCATGCTTCATTGAGTCCCATACATGATAGAGGGCATTGGCCATGCTTACATATGCTCAAAATTCCACACCATGCACTGCTTGTCTGCTGTTGCTGTCAAAACTGTCTTCTGCAGGAATTGTTTGCCGACCGGCATAAAAGAGTGCCGACCGGCCATTTGTTTGTGGCCGATAACCTCTCAAGCAGCCGATGGTCATTTTGAACGGCCGGTGGTTATTTCCTCCAGCCGGTGGTGTACTGCAGTGTGCTTAGAAGGTGTCCTGGGACTTTGGCAGATTTCAGGAAGGCAGGACAGTAAAAACAGAGGCAGCAGTGGTATGGTGCGGGTTTTCCGGGCAAGTTGGATCGAGCATGCATCATTCGCGCATCCCGAGGCAAGGCTGAGACCCCTTTCTTTTTATATTGGATTTAATTTGATAATTAGAAATTTTGTAATAATTTATTTATTTATTGTTTGGACTGTAATATTTATTTGGTCCTCCGAGCGAGGGCGAATTTGTAATAAGGGTGGGTGTGTGCGTGTATGCATTCCAACCCCCACTTCTTTCTTCCCTTTTATTTACCTGCTTACGATGGTAGATTAGGGCATATTTAAATTAGCATACAGTATGATAGCATGCGTGCATCCATTCATTTGTCTTACATGCACCGGGCTCGGCGCATCATTCTAACTGCATCTGTATTTCAATTTCCAAATTGAATACGTGTTAGTTGTAGCATTTCACATGTCATCGTAGATTAGCCGAGCCTATCCTAATCACATTTTGCTTGTGTTGCATTAGTCATTTTAACATGAACTAGGACATGCATGTTTGCTAACTAGTTTATTGTTTTGGCACGGAGTACGATGTAAGTATTTTCGCTTTAGCATATCGCATGCGTGTGAATGTTGCCATGACAGTATGCTTACCATGTGGCTAAGTGCTTATATGAGATAAACTGTTTGAATGCCTGTGGGTGAAGGTTGGATTGTTTGAGTTGGAAAAAACTCGTTGAAATCCGTGTTTTAGCCTACTTGCGAGTAGCAAACTCTAAAGCGCTTTTCAAAACAAACGGATATGCAATGCTTGTTTCCAAATTAGGCAATCTAGTCTATACTTGTTTGCTGTGCGCATGACATAGTAATTCTAGGCTAATAACCGGAATAAGAACACATAAGGTTTTCAAAATCGGATATCATGGTTAGTAGAGGCCGGTCTTCGGACCGGGCGAAAGGGGGTGCTCATAGCTGACCTTCCCCGATCGTACCCAAGCTCCCGAGCCAAGACAACTTTGGTGATAACGGACACGTGGCCTTCGGCACCGAGTCAAGGTTTCCTAAATTTCCCATTTTTAAAAAATATTTAGGTGGCGACTCTGTATCTGGTAAAGCAGTCCATGTTTGGTACTTCTTTTCAAAATCTGTTTTTCTCAAAACGATTTGCCAGAGTTGGACTCTTTGGTTCAGATTAAGAACCGCAACAAACAAAAAAGGGGAGTCCGAACTGTAGCCGAGGTCCCTCGCGGGCTTGTTATAGTTTCCCAACAGAATAGGGAATTGAGGAGATTAGGTATAGGCAAAGAATTGCTCTATGGCAACAATGAAATCCACCTGCAATGTACGAGAAGTAAACACAGTCGAGATTGAGGACGAGGACATAACGGTACTGGATGACGTCGGCAAAGAACCAGCCGGGAAAACTAAGGAAGCCCTGAAGAAGATTCTAGTCCAACAAGGGGATGTAGAGCGTTTCTTCCTTCTTGGCTCAGGATTGGCTGAGGAGGAAGAAAGGGAGTTAGAAGCCTTCTTACAAGCAAACATTGAGGTGTTTGCCTGGGCGCCATACGAGATGTCTGGCATTGACCCTGAGGCCACTTGCCATAGACTGAATGTGGACAGGTCGGCTAAACCTGTCAACCAACGAGCAAGGAGGCCAACGTTGATGCATGTTAAGGCAGTAGAAGAAGAGGTGGGAAAACTGCTGGAGGCCAGAGCCATTCGAGAGGTAAACTACCCAACTTGGTTGTCAAACACAATTGTTGTGAAGAAGAAGAAGAAGAATGGGAAGTGGAGGGTCTGCGTGGACTTCACTAGCCTAAATAAAGCTTGTCCAAAGGATAGTTTCCCACTCCCCAAAATCAATCAATTGGTGGATGCCACTTCAGGGCATGAAAAGATGATCTTCCTGGACGCATACATGGAGTACCATCAGATTGCAATGTATCCTCCTGATGAAGAGAAGACTGCATTTATCACCCTAAAAGGGTTGTATTGCTACAAAGTGATGCCTTTCGGGTTGAAAAATGTAGGAGCAACGTACCAGAGCTTGGTGACCAAGATGTTCAGACATCAGATCGGCAAAACAGTAGAGGTATACATCGATGACATGGTCATGAAGACCAAGGAACCTAAGGATCATCTGGCCGACTTGAAAGAAATCTTTGACATCTTAAAAACATATCGACTCCGACTCAATGCTTCAAAATGTGCATTTGGAGTTGGGTCTGGTAAGTTCTTGGGGTACTTAGTCACTAGAAGGGGCATTGAGATAAGCCCAGATCAAATCCAGGTCATCCTGGACTTAAAGAGTCCAACATCAGCAAAACAAGTGCAGATGTTGACTGGAAGGGCCGCAGCCCTGAATAGGTTCATAAGCAGAAGTTCTAACAAATGCAAACCATTTTTTAGTTTAGTAAAGAAGGCCATAGATTTTTTGTGGACAGAGGAGTGCAAAGTCGCCTTGGCCGACTTAAAAAAATACCTGACCACAGCTCCAGTTCTCTCAAATCTAGTACCTGGAGAGGAGCTGTTCTTATACTTAGCAATTTCAGAGCATGCAGTGAGTGCAGTGGTAATCAGAGAAGAGAAGGAAGAATAGAGGGCAGTTTACTATGTGAGTAAAACCCTAGCAAGCGCAGAGACCAAGTATTTACCCCTGAAGAAATTGACATCGACCTTGATAATGGCCTCCAAAAAGTTGAACCACTATTTCCAAGCCCACAAGATTGTGGTATTCACTAAACACCCCTTGAAGTCCCTACTACAGCAAGGAGATCTGATAGGCAGGGTGACCAGATGGGCAGTGGTATTGGGCCAATACAATTTGGAGTTCAGACCCAGAACAGCAATCAAAGGCCAGGTTCTGGCCGACTTCGTAGCCGAGTTCACACTTGGAGCCATCCCACGTCGGGCTCCAATGAGCCGCGACTTAGGATGTCTAGGTGAACAAGAAGAAACCCAGCTAGGTATGAAAAACCCCACATCAACAAAGCAGAAGAAAGAAGAGAAACTCAAACCTTGCGACATTTACATCGGCGACTCCTTCCGCCTGTTCGTTGATGGGAGTTCAAACCGTCGGGAAGCGGGGGCAGGAGTAGTGCTAATGTCGCCAGATGGGCGGATGTTAGAACAATCTATTCGATTAGGCTTTCAGGCTTCAAACAATAAAACAGAATATGAAGCACTGATCGCATAACTAAAGTTGGCAGCAGCAATGGAAGCTGACGAGGTGGTAGTCTTCTGTGACTCCGAGCTTATTGTGAACCAGGCAACAAGCAAATATGCAGCCTAAGATGAAAGAATGATAGCCTATGTCAAAGAGGTTATTAGACTACTGGCCTTATTTCGAGACTGCCGACTACAGCAGGTTAGCCGAGATGACAACAGCCACGCCAATGCCTTGGCTAACCTGGCTAGTGCAATGAAGTTAAAAGAGACAAGGACAATAATAGTTGATTATTTGTCGGGCCAAAGTGTGGAACCACTGATCACAGAGTACGAAGCAATGTGTCTGGAGATGGGCCCAAGTTGGATGGACGCAATAGTAATGTTCCTTAGAGACAAAAAGCTACCAGAGGACAGAAAAGAGGCACACACGACCAGACTGAAGTCGGCGAGGTTCTTTTACTAGTGCCCTTTTGAGATGTGTGCATCCCTCACAAGTTGAAAACTTCTTGTATGAAATACATGAAAGAGTATGTGGAAGCCATGCTGGGGGCAAATCACTCGCTTATAGGGCCATTACTCAGTGATACTGGTGGCCCTACATGCAAAAGGATGCTGAAGTCTATGTTAGAAAGTGCGAGAAGTGTCAAACATTCGCACCTTTAATACATCAACCAGCTGCAGATTTGAATCCACTATCCAGCCCTTGGCCATTTGCCCAGTGGGGCATAGATCTTGTTGGACAACTACCCCAAGCAACTAGACAAAGGAAGTTTCTACTGGTAGCAACTGATTACTTCACAAAGTGGGTAGAAGTTGAACCCCTTGCAAAGATTTGAGATATTGATGTGAAGAACTTTATATGGAAGAACATCATTACTAGGTTTGGGATCCCAAGGGCAATAATAGCAGACAGTGGTACACAATTTGACAGTAAGCTAATTAAAAGCTTCTGTGCAAAGTACAAAATCAAGAACTATCATTCCACTCCAAGTTTTCCTCAAAGTAATGGTCAAGCAGAGGTGTCCAATAAAACAATCCTGGATGGGATCAAGAAGAGGCTGGAAGCAGCAAAGGAAAAGTGGGTGGATGAGTTGCCCAATGTACTCTGGGCATATCGGACTACGCCGAGAAGATCAATTGGGGAATCCCCATTTGCCATGGCTTATGGCACCGAAGCAGTCATCCCACTAGAAGTCGGCATCCCAGGGATCAGAACCTAGGGAGTAGAGAACGAGAGTAATGAGACATTCTTGGCCCAAGATCTGGACCTATTGAAAGAAAGAAGGAAGAGAGCAGCAATTCGACTAGGGGCATACCAACAACAACTTGCTAGGGCTTACAACAAGAAGGTTAACGCAAGAGAATTCAAAGTTTGGAACCTTGTGTTGAGGAAAGTGGTCGGCAACAAGAAGGATCCCAGAGAGGGCAAACTAGGCTCGAATTAGGAGAGACCTTATAGAATTATCTCGGTCGCTGACAATGGGGCATATCGACTTGGTGACAGCGAAGGAAAAGAGTTGCCAAAACCCTAGAACACTTGCAACTTAAAGTTTATCTATCATTAGACTTTTTTATTTTTTCAAAATTTATGTCATAACTTTCTTAGCCGATGTAGAAATAAAGTTCTTTTTTAGCCTAATTTTTTAAGAATTTAAAAATTTGTGTGATTGGACTGACCAGTCCTTTGGCGATGTTTCTGATTGAAACATGACGAATAACTTAGACTTATTATATGGCAGAGTTGAATTATACTTGCATATAATAGAGTTGAACTAAGTTGGCGACGTTTCTGATTGAAACATAACGAATAACTCAGACTTATTATATAGCAGAGTTGAATTATACTTGCATATAATAGAGTTGAACTAAGTTGGCAATGTTTCTGATTGAAACATGATGAATAACTCAAACATATTATATGGCAGAGTTGAATTATACTTGCATATAATAGAGTTGAACTAAGTTGGTTTAGCACAACCTTACCATGTCGGTAGAATTAAACTTAGAATGAAACTACGGGCATTTCAGTTAGATTAACAAAGAAACCAAGATTGAGAATCTCGGCTAGTCTTTGTTTGAATCTGACTTCGGCAAAAACTATACGTACTTAATGTGGACATAAATCAAACTTAAGTTCACATTAGGGGGTAAGGAACTGGAGAATGGCGAGAAAAAGTTTAAAGTACTTGGGAGAAATTTACAAGCTAGAGTTGGCTTAACACTCGTTGAAATTTTCAGAAAAATTTACAAGTTTGAAGTTAGGCTGAGGTAATATTGCAAGAAGCACATACATACTTGCCGAGATGACCGGGTTGCCAAACTTGGAAAATATAGAAGACAGAAGTCTTGACAAGTGAGAGTGAAATGACAAGTTTAAAACAACACTTGTGAAAATATTTTTACAATGTTTTCAAGTGTTAAGCCAAGGCCGAGATAAACAATTAGAAGTTATGTCCGAGGTATTTTGATCCGAGGAGATTATACAGTTAAAGGTATAAATTGAAGACATGCCAAATTATTCTAAGTATAAAAGTGATAAACACACATAAGAGAAAAGAAGACATTCAAACACTTAGAAGAAAGGAGGAAACTTGCATTCACAAAAGATTACTTGTTCAAAGTACAAAAGGCACATCGGCCAGACTGAAATTAAAAACATTGTCTAACAAAGTTACAGAAACTACAGATGAAAAAAAACAAGATGTCTGAACAGAGAGAGGATGCTAAAAAAGGCTATTCTGCGTCGGTGGGTGGCTGAGTGTCGGCCTCGGCAGAAAGCTAGGAAAGCTTCTTGGCAGTCTTCTCTGCTTCGAGCTTGGCATCAATCTCCTGAAGAGTTTTGTCAAGGCTCTTCTCAGCGAAATTTATCTCGGCCTCTGAAGCAGTTCTTTTGGGAGAGGCACTCTTGGAGCCCTCATCCTCCTTGTCCTGAGTCAAGTCCAGGACTTGCTCATTCAAAGTTGAGGACTTGGCCCCAGCAAAACCCTCAGCGCCGGCTACCACCTCGGCTTCTTCTTCTTCTTCTTCGACTTCTTCTTCTCTTTCTTCCCCCTCAGCCTTAGCCTCAAATTGGCTTGAAGCAGAGAGAAATGGCACTGCAAGTCGGCCTTCATCTCAGAAGGGAGAGTCCTCAGGGACAGCCAGCTCTTTCAGAGCAACTGTCCAACCAAGGGTGTAACCCTTGTTGCATGCCTGTCTGACTTGCTTTTTGTACTCCTGGCGGAGGTCGATTACCCCCTTAGCGTAGGCCTTCTCGTCCGCCTCTTTAATTTCGGCTGCCTTTGTAGACAATGCCGTCTGAAGCTTGGTCTGGACCTGGGCCTCTTTCTCTTTGGCCTTTTTTGCCTCGGCCTGTGCGACCTCGGTGACATTTTCTGCAGCCTCGGCGCGGTCCTCAATTGTTTTCAGGGCCAGCTTAGTAGCCTTAGCTTTATCAAGAAGACCTCGGATGCGATCCTCGGCTTTGTTAAGAGAAGTGAGAAGCTTGGCTGCCTCATTGGTCTTCTGGGTAAGCTCTTTTTTGAACGCATCGGTCTTGACTGCCAGGGAATGACCCTGCTAGATAGCCTGCAGGAGTGCAAAGGAAATTAATTAAGTATGGAAACCAGAGTTAAAGTTAGATAAAAAGTTACAAGTGTTGAAACTTACCAAGACGCAATGTTGCATCATCATCACGTAATTTTCATACTCCGATAGCTCGACCATCCGATTGATGTCGGCTGGGAGCAGAATGGCAGTAGAAATAACAGTACCAACTTCCAGGTCGTCAAGTGCGCTGTCCCCAACAAGAAGTGGTCAGTCTCAAACCATAACAGATGGATTCCAGGGAGCATCAGCACGGAAACTGGAAGGATCAAAGGAGTTACTGGTCCTCGATCTTTTTTATTGTGGTGGGTTAGACGCCTCGGCCTCAGCTGGCCTCTTGTCAGCCGAAGGAGTACTCTTCTCAGCGTCGGCCAACTTGGAAATCGGCAAAGTGTCCTTAGAATCGATCTGAGTCACTGTTGCCTTGGCTTTGGCCTTCTTGATCCTATTTGGCTTGGCCTCGGTTGGGATTGTGATGGGGAGGATTGGACTGTCACAACGCTAGGGATGTTAGTTAAGAGGTCTTCGACGATAGCCTTGTTACATCCCATTAGGGATGGCAATTTGAAACCGGCCCGACGGGGATCCCCGATCCCGACCCCGAATTAAGCGGTTTTTTCCCGAAAAATACTCCCGACGGGGAGGTAACGGTATCTGAAAAGCAATCCCCGATCTGTCACGGGCCGGGGACGGTGATCAGTGTTTGATCCCCGGCCCGGCCCGATCCCCGCCCCCATCCCCGTCCCCGGCCCCATCCCCGAATTTCCCCGAAGTGAAATTACTTTTATACCCCTTATATATATATATAAAAAATAAAAATAAAAATAAACATGTATAATATCTCTCCCTCACCCTCTCTTATTCCCTCACTCATATCATAACCGTGTCTCACATCTGAGCATCTCCCTCCCTCTCAGTCCGTGTCCCTCTCCCTCTTCCCTCTCCCTCTCCCTCTCCCTCACCGATCTCACTCACTCACTCACTCCGATTTCTCTCTCGTTATCATCATCATCATCAAGATCCACCACCGTGAAGCCACCAACGTGAAGCACCGATCTCACCGTGAAGCCACCACCGTGAAGCACCGATCTAAACCGTGAAGCCACCGATCTAACAGATCGTGGTGTTTGAACTATCAAGCCAGGCCAAGCCACCGATCTAACAACTCTCTCTATATATATATATATATATATATTTGTATGTGTATAATGAACATTTTTTTTAAAATTTATTTAGTTAAGTTGATGATTGTTGTTCTATGTATAGATCTGGGTTGTTGTTGATGTTGATGATGAGTTGTATATTCTGAAATTTATTTATTTATTTATAGATCTGGGTTGTATAAATCTGGGTTGATGAGTTGTATAGACCTGGGTTGTTATTTATTTATTTAACTCTCTCTCTCTCTTCTTCTTGTTGTTGATGATGAGTTGCATATTCTGAAATTTTTTTTTTTTTAACCGGGGAATGCTCGGGGTCGGGGAAACCCGATCCCCGTTGGGGACGGGGATGGGGACTCTGACAGGTTCCCCGTCGGGGATCGGGGCCGGGGACGGGAAAGTTTTGGCCATCGGGGATCGGGGACGGGAAGGGTGATCCCCGACCCCACCCCGCCCCGTTGCCATTCCTACATCCCATCTCATCGGCGGCAATGGGGACAGTGACTTTAGTGCCAAAGTGGATTGCTGGAAGTGCGGTAGGAGGGTTGGCTGGATCGTAAGCCGACACTTCAGTACTCTGGCATTTTCGCCTACGAGTTCTGCTTGCAGGAGCGTAGAGTGGAGCTCGGTGTCGGCATTGGTGCTGGGCTGGAGGAACCAGTTGGGGAGCAAATGTTGATGGCTGCTCCGCTGGATCAGAGGTTAAGGCTTGGTCAGGCCGTGGTGATGAAGTGGTAGGGGGAGTTATTATTGAAGGTGGAGACTTGCTTTTCTTGGGGACGTCGATCAAGGCGGATTTGTAGGTTAGAATATAATTAAGCAGCAGAGGGGCCTTGTGCTGATCAACTGGCAACCCCAGCAGCTTCTTAAAGTCCTTGCTGGGGTAGAAGGTTTTACAGAAGTCTTTTGGTGGCTGAGGAAGAGCTACAAGTACAAAAAATAGACATTAGAACATATAAAAGGAATAAAGTAATAAAGACTTAAAAGTATGTAAAGTGGCACTTGGTTCTTACCATTACCCTTTTTAAACACTATTCGGCTCAAAGGGTAGAGATGGAGGTCGTCATCAGATGAGAACTTCCAGTTGCCCGAGACGATGAAATAATCATCTCCAGCATCTTTGTTACAGTCTGGGAGGTCGGCAATAAGTTTGTACTTACTCAGTGGATCTCAGCTTGAGGTATTAGATGTAGCATTTTTCTGATTTCAGGCCACACATGGTATAACAGTATTGGATGTCGGTTAGTGTTATCCTAGTGTTTTCTCGGCTAGCTAAAGAAATGATACCATTAATGACTCTATAGGAGTTAATGGCCAATTGCATCGGGTTGAGCTTGTAGTAATGAAGGACTTGTCGGAAAAGGATGTTTAGAGGGAACCTAAGTCCACACTCTATAAAAACAACTACTAGGAAGGGCATGAAGTTGTCATTGGGCATGATGGAATCCTCATCCCCAGCCAACCTAAGATGGACATCAGTAGGGATGCAGAACTCACTCCTAAAGTACTTAAGCTTTTCTGGGGTGTCCACCCTCCCCCTAAACATGCCATGACGTCGGCTAAAGGAGAAAGGTGTAAGATTTCAGAAGAGACTGGTTTGTGTGGGTTTAAAGGACCTCGGTTAAAACCCTAAATAGGAACTGGGGCAAGGGTTTTTTCAAGATCTAGGGAAATTTGTTCCAATTTTCTTAGAGATAGTAAGTTCTAAAGCAAATCCCAAGCCTAGGTCTACAGAAACAAGAATTGAAGGCAAGAATCAGGAAAATGCAACAAGAAAACAGGAAAAAGAGCATAATTCAGACTCAAGAAAGCAACAGAAATTCAAGAACACTGAGTAAATGTGGGCAGATGTGCAAAAGCCAAAGAACAGTGACAAATTGCTAAAGTATCAAGTATGTGAGCGATATGAATGTACATATATAGACACAGAAACAAATTGAACAACACAAAGTCGTAAACAAGCATACTTGACACCCAAGATGATGAAATTCAAAGAACAAGATAGATTCAAAAACAAGGGGTAACCAAAGTATGGAGATACAAACGGAGTACAACTACGAATGCAAGATCACAAGACTAACGAATGCAGTACAAAGAGCATGGGGTAAATTCAGATACATTAAACAAACAGTACAGAACTGGGAATGAAAATAAGAAGCTGAGGACTTACCAAGTAACGTCGACGGAAAGGACGACGGAGTGAAGATCGTCGGAGTCAGACGGCGTGAGTAGTCAGAGCCAGATGACAAAATGCTCACCAGAAGAGATGATTGGAGCAAATTGTAGAAGCTTCAAAGCACGAAAATGGAGGATTTGGGAGAGAAGCGTTAGAAAGAGAAAATTTGATTGAAAATTGAATTCTCAAAAGTGAAGAGACGGAGAGAGAGGGAGATGTTTTGTTACAAACACGAAAAGGCAGCAAACCATAATGATATGCCTTGGACGACGTGTCTGTTAGGCGGCGTGCGCAGAAGTGACATGACCTAATGGCGTGTGTCAGGTACAAATCAATGAGAGAAGGACGCATGGCTAAAACGGTTAGGAAAACCGTGCATGACAACTCATGCGCAGATAGAACTCTTGGAATTCTTGATTTAATGGATCGAGAACCTCAGCTAAAGGGATGATCTTGGTTAAAGAACTTGAAAAACTTGGTTCTTGGTTCTTAGGCATTGGTAAAGCAAACTATAGTCTTGTTCATATGGAGCCGATGTGTGATGACCTCGATAATGAAGGATAAAGTAAGTCTTAGCCGATGTGCTATGTGGACAAATGATGTAGGTTCCATTACCTCAGGATGCTGAGGTAATAGAACCTAGGAGGCAATTGTGGGGACATATTTTGTGAATGACAACACGTGGCCAAGGTGGCACCGAAGTGTCGGTCAAGGTGCCACGTGTCTTGGTCATGGTGCCGAGGTGATCTCGGCTAGGCCGAGGTTATCTGCAGAGATACCGAAATCTGGGATAAGTGGATAAGGGACAAGAGTCCTAGAATGAGGGAGGACCTCAGTCTGGATAAAGATAAGGCTCATAGGGAGTTTATCTCTATCTGGGTGGAAGTCCAGGATAAGCATAGAGCCAGAGTCCATTGAAGCTAGGCTTCTATAGGGATCAGGTCAGTGCTGGTTATAAAAGTAAAGCACCCTCGTTAGTCTAAGGTATGCTTTTTATATTCTGACTAGTGAGTTAAGCATTGTTTACTATCTTTGAGAGATAACTGAGTACTGACTTGATCGTCAAAGTGCCCCCGGGTAGACGAACCACCGCTGGAGTCTTATCTTTCTGTGGTAGGTTGTTCGGGCGAGATCTATTCTGCTAGTGCTCTCCAGTTGGGTACCTGTTTGGCAGTGTGGTCAGAAATCAGCACCCACACTAATATATGTAAGATGTGTTAAATTGGTTTTGAGATTTTGGTTGAAGGTTATGAGGTCAAGGGACTTGGTGTCATATTGTGCTGAAGAAGGGGTTAGAATTCTTGGGGAAGGGAAGTTTCTGCTTTCTGATAGTTTCCCTGGAAATGAAATGAACAAATACTACCTTACTTCCAAGGTACTTTTATTTTCTTCACCTTTTCCTTTTGTTTTTGTTTTCTTCTTCTTTATGCATTTGTTTTGACTAGGCTCTTTTATTTATTTTGTTATGACATTGATTTGCATTTCGGTTAATGATATATTGGAATCTAAGAAAGGAAAATGGAGTAAAAATAGTTAAGTTTTCCAACTTTTCTGGTTGGGTTAAGAAATCAAGAAGAAAATGAATGGACTGTAGTAAAAAACAAAAAGGCAACATTTTTTTTCAAGGTTTAATCCAAGATCAAACATAGTCTTAAGAATGCTGCCTTCATTATTTTCTAGTCTCCCCTTGTTAGAAGTGAGAAAAAAATCTCATTTGATGGGTTGACTGTTGTAAATTTGGTTAATTGCTTAAAAAGAGGTTGACTCTCATATAGCGATGTGCAACAAAGACAAATGACTACACCATTAATTTAAGTTAATGGCATTACAAGATCATGTTGAAGTCGCTTATACAAATGTTCTAATATGGATATTTACCAAATAATATGGGTTTGGAAGTGCTTCTCCTAGATTTTCAAATTTGGACAATCCAAATCAAGCACAAAATGCGTGGTGCGAACTAAGTAAAAGTGTCCTTTCCAATAGTTCATTTACATCCATTGGAACAATTTAATAGCAATTGTTATTCACTCAAAAAGCCAATGAAACCATTTGACTCTGTCTGTCTGCTTAATTTGCTTAATTATTATTTGAGTCCTATAATAATCTCTAAATGGATGTTCTTATTCTTAAAAAAAATCATTTCCTAATTGTTTCAATTCAGATTCCACTTGGGGTTGTTTTAGCCATCCCACCCTTCAACTATCCTGTCAATCTTGCTGTCTCAAAAATTGCTCCTTCACTAATTGTTGGGAACTCCCTCGTCCTCAAGCCTTCGACCCAGGTATCAAATATGACAACCTTTGAAAATGCTCTTTTTATCACTCTGCCTTCACTCTGTATAAAAATGGTTGTATGTGATAACATGTTTCATATTTTTGTATAAACTTACTTTGTTTATGGTTATTATGGTTATTAAACTTACTTTTGAGTTGTTAGATTTCCTTTCTCATTTAATTGATGTTTTGTGTTGTCATTTTGTTTTTCTTTAATTAAGAGGATCACTTTGTTTGTGGTTGTTTTTTTTATCTCTTCATATATCTATGCAGAAGAATTAGTTAACTCTCTATATACATATTAATTCATATCTATTGTGATTCATCGAAATAATAATTCAAAAAACACTACAAAAATTTTGATTTTTTGCAACGGCAAAATGCCGTCACTAATACACCTAATGTCGTCTCAAAAAACTTTTAGCGACGGCAAAAGGGGAGTCACAACAGAGGGTGTTGCAAAAAAGTTTTAGCGATGGCATGCCGTCGTCGCCTTCTTTTTTACGACGGCAAATGTTGGCTTTCGTGACGGTGTTTTACTATCGCCTATAACATGTAAAAAATGAGACCTTTTTCAATGGCAATGCTTCTACCGTCGTTAAAACTTTTATTTGAGACGGCAAAAGAAGTTGTCGCGAAATTTTATTTTTATTTTTTTTTTTTGAGATGACATTACCTTTGTCGCCAAAAACTATTTTGCGACATCATTGCCTATGTCGCCAAAAAATTTACATTTTAGGTCTAATGTTTTTGCGACGGTAAGGTTTTTTTTTTTTTTTTTTTTTAAAAAAAAAAAAAACAAACAAACAAACAAACTCTTTTGAAGTAAAAAAAGCAGCATAGAAATTCTATCATGTGCTATATGACAATAAGTGCAGTAGCGTAGCACACTGGGAAAAAAAAAATTTGATTGCCATGTTATAATTCATTTAATAGAAAGGTTATTCCCAATGGGTGCTGAATGTGTAAGTAACAGGCAGAGTGGCGAATCATCCCCTTAAGTCAGTTGGAAAATATATTAATTGTCAAACACATCAAGTGCTTCAATACTTTAACACTACCAACCATTATCAAAGACATGAATTCTGGTACAACAGAAGCCGAAGTATGAATGATTTGGTCAAGAACATGCTACTGTTGAAACCACGATACCCCAGCCATCTCCTTGCTGATTATGTTGAGTAACAATATGGCTGTTTTGCATAAAGCACACGCATATAGAAGCAAGAACTTTTCAAGTTTTACCAAATTTACTCTTCAACTTGGTAAAGAAGGCCTCAAAAACCATGGTTCTTTGAAAATATTCTATGATTTGCAAGTCTTTTTCCCCTCCAAATCTCCACCATAAACCAAATGCCTAGTATCAAGGAGGGAGGAGGGGTCAAGCGGGTCCTGGCCCCTCCAAAATTAGAGAAAGCACACTTTCATATACGGACTATGAAAATAAATTGGTCTCTTATATATCTTATAATTTTTTTAATTGGACCACTTATAAAGCTTCATGAGCCAAAGGCACGTGGAGTAATATTCAAATAATTATGTGGTTTATGAGAAATGGGTAGCATGTCAAAATTGAGACAATCATTGGTCTTTATAATTTTTGATTGGTCCAACTAATCTATATTAAATAATTATTTAAATAGTTTAAACCCAACCTAACCCACCCCATACCTTCCATCTTTGGAGTGTCGGCCCTGCCCTAGTATTCTCTCCCCTGCTTGTCTTCACAAGCAAGCCACCCAACATTTGTTTGTTAACCCAAATGCTCATATTGTCATTTCATCAAACATCTTGCACACAATACTACCTCGAACACAACACTACGACAATCCCACTCCCAAAGCAGGCATTTGAACCCTATCCCTGTTCCCTACATTCTAACTAGCTACCAAGCATCCCAAAGTGTAAATCTATTGATCTCAAGTCAACACTCCTTGATTGCACACCACTTACATTCCATACAAAACATAAAGTTGTTGACATTTGATTTCTCTCCAATATTAAACATTTCTACTTGGTCTAAAAAGCACAATGACAACACAAACACAAACACAAACACAAACACACACACACACACACACACACCTATATATATATATATATATAGAGAGAGAGAGAGAGAAAGAAAGGGTTCACCTAGGGATACAGTCCATAAACGCTGCCAATTGAAACGATGGAGACGAATTTTAGAGTCCTCAGTAACCATGGCGAGTAAATCCTTTTCTGGGTTTCATTCTGCTATTTTAATCTGTCAATTCACAAATGGATTAATCGAAAAATAAACAACTGGGTGTCACAGACTATACAATATACTTGTAATCATATACTTTACACTTGCATATATATATATATATAGAGAGAGAGAGAGAGAGAGATGAGATACCTGAGAATGGAGTGGTTTGTCAAACTGAAGCTGAAATGGAAAAACCCTTTGAGCTTCATCTGTTTCCATTGTCTCTCTGCAAATGTGGAGGAACAATGGTGATAATGACACCTTGTTTGTGAAGAATTGTAAAGAAAATGGAAAAAGAGAGGACGATTGATGCAATGGAAAGGAATGAGAGAGAGAGAGAGAGAGAGAGAGCATACAGGCGTCGTCGCTCGCTGACTGAGTAAGAGAGGCGCGATTGAGACTGACTGCTGCTAGCCGTCGTCGCCGTCGTCGCTCGCTGCTCGTTGCTCGCTGTCGTCGCTGCTCATTGCTCGGAGCAAATTCCACCATCGTTGCAGTCAATACGTCTCAAAGGTAGCAAAATTCCACCATCGTTACTCACTTGGGATTTTTGCTTCAAAGGCTTTAGGGATTTTGGGGGAAAACGAGCTCGAATAGGGATTTTGGGGGAAATGAGCGCAAATGGGCTAAAGGAGCGGGATATAGAACTTTTTCATTACATTTTGCGACAGCATATTTTAACTGTCACAAATGATAAATCTAACAAATAAAACGATGCCGTTTTAATAAGAGTTTTTTTGCGATGGACAATTGTCGTCACAATTTGTCCTCTATTTGCGACAGTAAATTTTTCTCGTCTCAAAAAGGTTCGTTTTGTGACGGGGCGCAAGGCGTCACAAATACTTTCATATTTAAACACACATTTTCTTGTATGTTTATTCGTGACGGGTCACTGTCGTTGCAAAAGGTATTTATTGGCGACGGTTGAAAATGTCGTCGCAAAAGACCATTTTTTGCGACGGGATAATTGCCGTCGCAAAAAGTTCCGTATTATTTAACCCCTTTTCTTATAGTGAAATGAGATTACAAAACATTAAAATGATCTTGATGGGATTATATGTAGAGTATAATATATTTAAATTATTAATTTTAATTTTAGAATTGTTATAATTTGCGGAGTATAATATATCTAAATTATTAATTTTATAATTGTTATAATTTGAAACGTCAATTTTATTGAATAAGTGCTAATGGTTAATTTTTATTTTTATTTTCTTTTCTTACTGATTGCTTTTGTGTGGATTATTGTGGATATTTATTTTTGTGTACAAATAACATTTGTTCTGTATATGGAAGACATTTATTTTCGAACAATGCTCTGTTTTAGAAATCCAATGTTTTGTATATAATATTTAATTTAGATGGATTATACTTGGTTCGTATGGATTTATATGATATTTGGAATATGATGTTACAAGCTAAAGTTTTTAAATACTTGATAATGAAATGGGTATTATTGATAATAGATTTAGATTATAATTGATACGTGTATTATTCTGTATACGTACAGGTTACAGGTTATATTGATAATGACATGCATATAATTTAGAAATTAATGAAAAATATTCAATTTTTGCATTTAAAAAAAAATTAATAAATAAAGCTTGAGCTTTTGGCGACTAAACATTTAGTAGCCAAAAAAATAAAAAATAAAAAAGAACTTATTGACGACTAAATAGTTAGTAGCCAAAAAAAAATTTTGGCGACTAAAAAATTGGTAGCCAAAAAGGAGTGTCACGTTTTTAGCAACTAAAAAATTGAAGATGAAAAAAAAAAAAAAAATTTAAGACTAAATATTTTCTTTTGGGCGACTAAATTTTTAGTCGCCAATTGGTGACTTTTGGCGATTAAAAAAAAATTAGTTGCTAATACCTTTCCCGACAATCATCTAGCAACAAAGCTGGCGATCAAAACATTTAGTTGGCAAAAATCTTTGGCGACTAAAAAAATGACTTTTGGCGACTAAAAATTTAGTCGCCAAAAGTGTAATTTGTTTTAATGAGTACTTGGGCAACACATGGCATTGTGCAAGTAGTGTTTTTTGTTTGGTTGTGAGTTTGTGAAGGGTACCTCTGGATGAGAGGTGGTGCAAAGCCTTATCGGTTGGGGCAAACACTGTTATGTCATCTTTGGAGCTCTTGATGAGGTGGTGGTAGATTTGGTTTGCGACTTTTGTTGATTTGAGGAAGCGAATGGTGGTGTATTGGCTGCCTTTGGTGAGGATTGCAGTAATGTTGATTGGGGTGGAGGAAGAGGTAGCATGAACCAAGGGGTACCGGGCCTGGATCTGATGGGAGAGCAGGAAGAGAAGAATTAGAGAAAAAGGTGAGTGGTGTTGATGGTTGTGGTGGTGGAGGAGGAGGATTGCAAAGGGGAATTTAGGGGATGAGATGTGTAGGATTTTATTGGGATGAGTTAGCTTAATGAAAGGAGGAAAACTATGGAAATGTGATTAAACAACAGTAATAATAGAAGGATAGATTTCATAAACTGAAGGCTAAAATATATTCCTGATTTTCAGAATTTGTTTCCGTGTCAATTTAATTATTATAGTTTTAATTGCATCAATCATGTCATTTAATTTTTCACTTTGCATTAATTTGGTTGATTAAAAAGTTTAACAAAATCATTCATTCAATAAGAAATAAATTGTTTAAAATTAGATGCCAATAACTTATGGGAGCTTTTTCCATAAATCCATCTTTAATTACTTATGTTCCATCTAATCCATATTCTTTTTGACTATTCCATTAGGTCCTATTTGAGATAAGAAGACCACAATACCCTTTTCATCTACTTATGTTCTATTTAGTTCATATTATTTTCTTATGTTTCAATAAGTCCTATAGGTGACATAATTACCAAAATACCCCTAGTGTGAATGTTCACACCGTCAATGTGAATGTTCATATCGTCAATGTGTAGGGGCCCAGCTCATGTACAATGTGAATATTCACATTGATAGGAGTGTAAAATTAGCCCGCGGCCTGTGGGCGGCCCGGGGCGAGCCCGGTCCGGCCCGTGACAATGTGAATATTCACATTGACATATTAGCATTCACATTGATAGGACTGTAAAATTGGCCCGCGGCCTGTGGGCGGCCCAAAGCCCGCTCGTTGTCGGGGCGAGCCCGGCCCGTTGATAATGTGAATATTCACATTGACATGTTAACATTCACATTGATAAGAGTGTAAAATTGACTCGCGTCCCATGGGCGGCCCGGGGAGAGCCCGGGCCCGCCCGTGACAATGTGAATATTCACATTGACATATTAACATTCATATTGATAGGAGTGTAAAATTGGCCCGCGGCCCGTGGGCGGCCCAAAGCCCGCCCGTTGCCCGGGGCGGGCCTGGCCCGGCCCGTGACAATGTGAATATTCACATTGACATATTAACATTCACATTGATAGGAGTGTAAAATTGGCCCGCGGCCTGAAGACGACAGCCTCAGGTCGGGCCGGTGGGCCTAGGCCTAGGCTCGAGCTTAGGCCGGGCTTGGGCGGGTCTGGCCATTTTTTTTAATTCTTTTTAATTTTTTCTACCAAAATTTTATTATTTTCCACAAAAAAAGACATTGTGCCTCAGGCGGGCTGGGCCTCGGACCGAGCATTGAATGGGCCTTAAGCGGGCCGATGGGCCGAGCCGGGCTTCAAAGTGATGGCCTAGGCCCTAGTCTAGGGTCTCGGACATGCTCGGACCCGGACCCAAACGAGCCTGCCCCAGGCCGTGGGCGGGCTTCGAGCAGCCCACGGGCGGCGGGCCAATTCTACATTCCTATCAATGTGCATGTTAACATGTCAATGTGAATATTCACATTGTCAACAGGCCGGGCCGGGCCTACCCTAGGCCGCGAGCGAGCTTTGGGCAGCGTGCTAATTTTACACTCCTATCAATGTTAATGTTAACATGTCAATGTGAATATTCACATTATCACGGGTCGGGCCAAGCCCGCCTCGGGCTGCGGTCGGGTTTCGGGCCGCCCACGGGCTGCGGACCAATTTTACACTCTTATCAATGTGAATGTTAACATGTCAATGTGACTATTCACATTGTCAATGGGCCGGGCCGAGCCCGCCCCGGGCTGCGGGCGGGCTTTTGGCCGCCCATGGGCCGCGGGCCAATTTTATACTCTTATCAATGTGAATATTAATATCTCCATGTGAATATTCACATTGTCAACAGGCCGGGCCAGGCCCGCCCCGGCCGCCACGGGCTGTGGGCGAGTTTCGAGCAGCCACGGGCACGGGCCAATTTTATACTCTTATCAATGTGAATTTTAACATGTCAATGTGAATATTCACATTGTCAACAGGCCGGGCCGGGCTGGGCCCGCCCCGGGCTGCCTACGGGCCGTGGGCGGGTTTTGGGCAACCACGGGGCGCGGGCCAATTTTATACTCTTATCAATGTGAATATTAACATGTCAATGTGAATATTCACATTGTCAACGGGCCGGGCCCACCCCGGGCTGCCCACGGGCCGTGGGCGGGTTTCGGGCAGCCATGGGGCGCGAGCTAATCTTACACTCCTATCAATGTGAATGTTAACATGTCAATGTGAATATTCACATTGTCAACGGGTCGGGCTAGGCTCGCCCCGGGCTGCGGGCGGGCTTTTGGCCGCCAACGGGACGCTGACCAATTTTATACTCTTATCAATGTGAATGTTAACATGTCAATTTGAATATTCACATTGTCAACGGGCCGGGCCGGGCCCGCCCCGGGCCGCAGACGGGCTTTTGGCCGCCCATGGGCCGCGGACCAATTTTATACTCTTATCAATGTGAATGTTAACATGTCAACGTGAATATTCACATTGTCAACGGCCCGGACCGGGCCCGCCCCGGGCCGCCCATGGGCTGCGGGCAGGTTTCGCGCCACCACGGGACGCGGGCCAATTTTACACTCCTATTAATGTGAATGTTAACATGTTAATGTGAATATTCACATTGTCAACGGACCGGGCCCGCCCCCGCTCGTAGACGGGTTTCGAGCCGCCCACGGACCAATTTTACACTCCTACCAATGTGAATTTTAAAATATGAATGTTCACATCATAAAATTGCTAATCGTTCAAAAAATATTTATAAGGGTATCAAAATTAAATATAAGGGCATAAGTGTCCAAGAAAATAGTATAAATCAAGAAAAATGACTTTATGAAATAAAACTATACATACATGGGACTAAATGGGTTAAAAAATTCCTTCATGGACTTCTTGAGTTAAAACACTTCTAAATGGGATTTATCAATAATTTTCCCATAACGTATTCATGTTGAGAAAAATGAAAGAACTATTCAGTGTGTTTGGTTTGAGTTTTTTGAATTGAGTTTTTTGAAAATTGAGTTTTTTTATTTTTGTGTTTTTTTGTTTTTAGTGAATATTTTTAAAATTTTAAACATTTTTTCTTTTTAGATGCACCTTACTTAAATGTATCTAAAAAGTAAAAAATTTGTGAAAAAATATTTTAAAAAATTAATAAATACATAGAAATACAAAAAATGTACTGAATTCTTGTACTTTTTTTGTATTTTTGGTATTTAGTGAATTTTTAAAAGATTTTTTTTACAATTTTTTTTACTTTTTAGGTGTATTTATGGTAGGGGTGTCTAAAAAGTAAAAAAATTGCTTAAAATATTAAAAAAATTCAGTAAAAACAAAAAAAACACAAAAAATAAGAAAGTAGAATTTTCTGAAAAGTGTTTTTTGAAAAATGAATTTGTTTTTTTTTAATTTTAGTCTAAATTTTAAAGAGGGTTATCAATTAGGTTATCAATTAGAATATAAATTGGTTCAATTTGAAAATTTTAAAGATACAATCATTGCAATTAAAATTATAAAAATCAAATTAATACAAAAGACAAATTACAGTGACTCTAGTGTAATTTGTCCTAAAATAAATTAGTCTACTAAAAACCTTACAGGTTTTGTGTGTTTGTTTGTTTGTTTTTTTTTTATATATATTTATTTTACTCGATTATGTAGTTCACATTTCAAATTAAAAAAGGATTCCTTTTGATTATTATTTGCAAATAATTTTCTTCATAATCAGAGCACTCTTAAGGGAGCAGAGTTGACTAAATTTAAACAACAATCTATTGAACTGAGGTGAGATTAATTAGTAATATTTTTTTATCGGTAAAGGAAGGTAATATTTGATAAAGATATATCATCAGATGATCATGCTAAGCTAGTGCAAGTATAACTTGAGTGATGTATGTTAGTTACATTGTATAAGTTGTATAACAGAGTTTGTTAGAAGAGTGGTTAGTTTGTTAGTGTATGGTTAGTTAGTTAGTACAGTGGTTAGTTAGTTAGTACAACTGCTTATTTGTATAAATATTGATGTAATCTGTTTGTGTTTAATCAAGATGGATAGTTGATAAACTTCTTCATGGTATCAGAGCCTGATAAGCTCTAACGAGCAACAATGGCATCATCATCTACAACACCTCTGATTCCTTCAAATCTGAGTGTATTGCTCTCGAATCTCAGTTCACTAGTTACAGTGAAGTTAGATGGTACGAACTTCATTGTTTGGAAAGGACAAATGCAGAATATTCTTAGAGCAATAGATCTCTTAAAAATTGTTGATAGATCTTTTCCATGTCCTGATGAGAAAATCCAGAATTCATCTGGTGTTGAAGTTCTGAATCCTGAAGTAATTCAATGGAGGCTGTTAGATGCTCACTTGCTTAGTTGTGTTATAGCCACACTATCTCCTGCAATATTCACATCTGTGAATCATCTTCAAACCAGTGCTCGGTTTGGCAATTTCTTGACAAGAGATTTACATCATTGTCTCGTTCACATATTCATCAACTCAAAAATAGACTGAATTCAATCTCAAAGAAGAATGAATCTATGGAGACCTATCTCCATCAGATTAAAAATCTTGTTGATCAATTAAGCCTTGCATCTTCTACTGTTGATGATGAGGATGTGGTGCTCATCACATTGAATGGACTTCCGAGTGAGTATGATGCTATGAAGACAGCTATTCGCACTCGAGCAGAGAGTATTTCAATGGCAGATTTGTCTTCTCTACTATGTTCTGAACCCTTGCATATTGAAGCAAAGGCCAAACAGCCATCTGATCTAACTGTTGCATATGCTACAGTCAAAGAACCTAATTCCTCAAGAGGTTTTCAAGCCTATCATGGAAGAGGTGGTTCACGAAATGATTCTCGAGGATCTTTCAGAGGAAATCGATCAATTTGGGAGATCAAACTCTACTTCTTATCGTGGCAGATCTTCATATTTTCCAGGTCGCAGTAGGCCTAATTCTGGCTTAATCTGTCAGATTTGTGGAAAATCTAATCATTCTGCTTTGGAATGTTGGCATCGGTTGGATGCTCAATTTCAACCATTATCTCCATCATCCACCTCTCAGCCACAGCCACACAACAGTTCTTCTGCTCCTCATACATGTAGAGCTTTTGTTGCATCTGCTACTAATGAGGCCTCTCAATGTTCAAGTCCTTGGTTTCTTGATTCAGCTGCATCTGATCACATCACTCAGGATCTTCATCACCTACATTCCTATCAGCCATATTCTGGTCCATAACAAGTCACCATTGGTAATGGCTCTTCGCTTCTCATTACTCATACTGGTCAAGGTATTTTACCTTCTCTTCATCACTCTTTTCGGTTGAATAAGGTCTTGCGAGCGCCTAATATTTCTTCTAATCTCATTTATGTTCATCAACTAGCTAAAGATAATAATTGTTCTGTTATATTTGATCAATCTTCTTTCTCTATTCAAGACAATCATTCCAAGGCCATTCTACATAAAGGCTATCATGCTAATGGCCTATATCATTTTCCTGTTCTGTCATCTCATGTCTCACCATCTACTTCTCATCATGTTTTCCATAGTTCCACTGGTAATGCTACTGCATCTGCTGATACTTGGCATAAGAGATTGGGGCATCCTTCTGCTTTTAAATTTCACTTATTGCAGAAGCACTTGTTCTTCAATAATAATAATAAGACTCCCATCTCTTGTATTGATTGTGCTATGTCTAAATCTCATAGACTACCATTTAAACTGTCCAATTCTACTGTTAATCAACCTCTTGCTTTAATTCACACTGATGTATAGGGACCCTTTTCTTGTGCTACCTCTGATTACAAATATTATGTTGTGTTTGTTGATGATTTTAGTCGATTTACTTGGCTTTATCCCTTAGCTTAAAAAAGTGAGGTGTATGTCAAATTTACTGAGTTTAAAATGTTTGTTGAAAAACAATTTGGCTATCCTCTTAAGGTTTTGAGATCTGATGGAGGTGGTGAATTTCAAAATCATTTTATGCATAACTTCATGACTACACATGGTATTCTTCATCAGTCTTCTTGTCCTCATACACCATCACAAAATGGTGTAGCAGAACGTAAGCATCTTCATATTACTGAAACTGCCATTGCTTTATTACATCAATCTGTTTTACCACTTACTTACTGGTTTGATGCTGTAGCTGCTGCTACTTTTCTGATTAATAGGCTACCTAGTGTGGCTATTTCTAATTATTCTCCTTTTGAGAAATTGTTTCATAAGCCACCTGACTATTCCTTGCTTAAAGTTTTTGGTTGTTTGTGTTTTCCATGGCTTCAGCCTTATTCATCTCATAAATTGTCTCCTAAATCTATTCCTCATGTTTTTCTTGGATATCATCCTGCATTTAAAGGTTATAGGTGTTTGAATCCTCTCACTGGTCATATCATTCTTTCTAGGCATGTCAGATTTGAAGAAACTATTTTTCTCTTTGCCTCTTCTACATATATGTCTGTCCCTTCTTCTTTACCTGTATTGCAGAATTTCTTTTGGTCCACTATTTCTCTCATTCAGTCTCCCCTGCAGTCCTGTTCTTCTGCTTCAGTTCAGTCTGCTTCAGATCACTCTGCTTCAGCTCCTTCTACTTCAGGTCAACCTGTTTCAGCTACTTCAACTCAACCTAATCTGGTTTAGCCTGCTTCAGTTCAGCCTTCACTAGCTCAGTCTTCTCCTGCTCTGTATCAATTTGCTTCAGCTCAATCTGTTTCTGTTTCCCCTACTATTGTTGCAGCTTCTCCTACTGCTGCTCCAGTTCAACCTGCTACTGCTGCAACTCTCTTGCTGCTATTTCAATTCAGCCTATTTCTGTTCTGCCTCCTACATCCCTTGTTCCTGCTACACCTATGTCACGACCCAAACCCGCCCCTATGGGTTTAGCACCGTAACCGGCCAGTAATCCGATGATTACCGAAGGCCTGCTTAACAGTAAAATAGTAATACAGAGTTCAGGGGTTAGCGGAAGCCAAAACAGTAATCAAAAGATGTCCAATGAGCTGTGACAGTCTGTATGCAAAAAGACTTTTCATACACGTTCACATAAACAGTACATATACATTCACATTTAATCATCCAGGACAGGGACCTAATCCCTATTAGAACAGTACAGTACAATTATCATTCAGTCTATACAGTATCACAAAACAAAGACAAAAAGGGGGGAATCTAAAACACCCTAAACAACCTTGGCTCGATCAGGCTTGGAACCTCGCAGTGAGGCACGGTGGTTGGCTTGACAAAACGGGAGCTTAGCCTGACGCTTCTAGCAACGGTCTGGTGCCTGTACACCTACATATATATATAAGCAGTGAGCTAAAGCCCAGTGAATAACATATGCGTAAAGAGATTAAGAATGAATGTCCCTTCAGTATTTTAAACAGTCATTTGAACAGTATATCAGTTATTCGATCATAGCAGTCATAAGTGGTACATCCAATAGCAAAACAATACAGTAGGTCTTAACAGACCGAACAGTCAGTTGATGGCCATCATATCAGTAAACAGTAGTGGTTCCAAACATGGGAACCGACAGAGATCTCTGTGTCAGTAGTAGTACAGTACAGTAACAGTAAATTGCTATGGATGCCACGAATACAGTTCACAAATAGGACAAACATTCATTCAGTAAGAAATATCATTTCAGAAAGCAGTACAGTTGTTCATTCAGAAAATATTCATGATCGAACATATCTTTAGAACATTGTTACTCATAGAGTTCTGGGCTACAGATAGGCTAGTGAGCGTCCTCGGATGCCAACCCTGCACAGTTACAGGATGAACACACACTAAGCTACACAGTTGGGAAATAATAACTTAATCCCTAATTTACCTCGGTGTGGTTCTACATCAATATCCTCATTAAGATGCCTAAAACTAGGCCTAGGAATGCTCAGGATGGAATGAGGATGCAAAGATGCACCTTTAAACACTTTTCAAAATTTTCAGAAAACAGGGTCCACGCTCGAGCGTGGCTTTCCCCGCTCGAGCGGACATGCAGACAAAGGTTCCCCGCTCGAGCGTCACTTTCTTCGCTCGAGTGGACTGTAAAACATGGCAAAAGTACTGGATGCATGAAATTTACGCTCGACGGGCGCTCGACCCCCACTCGAGCGTGAGACACAAGTCCTCGCTCGAGTATGCATTCCCTCGCTCGAGCGGACTATAAAACACATGAAAGTACTGGATATACGCATTTCCCGCTCGAGCGTCACTTTCTCCGCTCAAGCGGAGTGCATGAATTCAGTGTGTACGCTCAAGCGTGGAGTTCCCCGCTCGAGTGTGAGTCCAAAATCTGAAATTTCCAGATTTGAACCTCAAGCTCAAAACTCAACTTTGATGCACCAAATTTAATCCTTTTGGGCCAATTTCTGGAAAACACTTCAAAACCCATAATATTACATGTTTCAAAGATCAATTTGTAAAATCAAAGCCCAAAGATAGTTAAATTAAACTCATTTTCAAACAAAACTTCAAGAACATAAATTAAATGTAACATGCATGTATTTAAACAACTTCAAAGATTCAAATACTTGCTCTAAAGAGCCAATTCCTTCAAAATCAAGATGAATTCATGGACTATAACAATAATATGGACATGCATGCAAGAATTTCCATGAAAACAACTTTAAACTTCAAGATGTGCACATGCATGCATGATTTAGCTCTAACTTCAACATATTAAGCTAATTCTTGACTTAAAAACTCTAATCTTCCAAGAACCATGCAAAGACTAACTTAATTCACAATTAAGAGGATAAATTCCATACCTAGGCTCCTCAATTACAAGAATGAAAGTTCAATTATGCAATCAACCTCCTATTCCTTCAAGTCTCCAAGCTAAAATTGTTGAAATCAAGTTTTCCTCTCACTCTCTCTCTCTCTAATCGGCTATGGCTCAAGAAATGGGCTGATGAAATGTAATGAAATCAAGTCTCAAGGTGTTGTAGAGATAGGCCACTAAGTGGCAAAAGGGTAGATAAGCCTAACTTATGTAATTTAACATTATTCAATCTAATTTAATCATACCAAATCAATTTTCAATTAAATATACCATAAAATCACATAAATTTTAATTAGCACAAAACACTAATCAATTTCTGATTCAGCCGCCGATAAGGCCTTCAATTTGCAGTTTCAAACACAAAACATGAACAGATAATTTAGCAGTCAAACAGATAGACACAAAATTAAACTAATACACTCAATCAATCAGTTCAGAATTTCAGTCAATCGGTCAGTTAACATGCTTAATCATAGATTAGCACTAATCAGTGGTGTTATCAGCAAACAGTAGTGAGGGTCGTCACAGCCTATTACTTCTATTTTTGTTTCTCTTCCTCTTCTTCCTCCTACCACCAATACTCATTCTATGCAAACCAAATCTAAAACTAAGCATCCTACTTTCACTGTTCAGACCACTGATGGATTCACTGAGCCTCTTTCTACTTCATCTGCTCTTGCTTCTCCCATATGGTTTCAGGCTATGATGGAGGAATATTCTGCTCTTCAACAACAAGGCACTTGGTCTTTGGTTTCCCTTCCTCCTTCTAAACAAGCTATTGGATGCAAATGGGTTTTTAAGATCAAGAAGAATTCAGATGGTACTGTGGCTCGTCACAAAGCTCGACTTATGGCTAAAGGTTTTCTTCAACAATATGGAGTTGATTTTCAGGACACGTTCAATCCTGTTGCTAAGCACCCTACAATTCGAATTTTTCTTTGCTTGGCCTTGCATCATCATTGGCCCATTAAACAATTGGACATCTCTAATGCATTCTTACATGGCAAGCTTGAAGAAGAGGTTTATATGGAACAACCCCCAGGATTTGTTGATCCCTCTCATCCTTCTTTGGTTTGTAAGCTTCATAAAGCCCTCTATGGCTTGAAACAAGCTCCTCGAGCTTGGTATTCAACTTTTTCCTCTTTTCTTCTTTCTCAAGGCTTTACAAATAGTAAGTGTGATACCTCTTTGTTTGTTCACAAAACCTCTTCATCTCTTACCTTCATTTTGATATATGTTGATGATATTCTTCTAACTGGCACCAATGTTGCCTACATCCAAACTCTTTTATCCCATATGCATCTTGTCTTTTCCATGAAGGAATTAGGTGACCTCTCTTATTTTCTTGGCATCTCTGTCCAGTCTCACTGTAATGGTTTCTTTCTTAATCAACACAAATATGCCTCTGATATGTTTCTCAAGGCTGGCATGATTGGGTGTAAACCTTGCTTTACGCCTGTTTCTTCCAAGCCTTCCTTGACTGCTTCTGATTCTTTGCCTTGTCCTCATCCCTTTTTGTATCGAAGTATTGTGGGTGGCCTACAGTATCTTACTATCACTAGACCTGAGCTGTCCTATGCAGTCAATCAAGCTTGTCAGTTCATGCATTCTCCAACAGTTGGCCATTTTTCTACTGTCAAAAGAATTCTGCGCTGTATTAAAGGATCTTTATCTCATGGTCTTCTCTTCACTCCTAGCTCTTTTCAGCTTCATGCTTATACTGATTCCAATTGGGCTGGAGATCATATTGACAGACGCTCCACCTCCGGCTATTGTATCTTTTTGGGTGACAATCTCATATCTTGGTCTTCCAAGAAACAGCCCACTGTTTCAAGATCCTCTACTGAAGCTGAATATCGTTCGCTGGCCAATACCACTGCAGAACTCACTTGGCTTCAAATGTTGCTTCAAGATTTTTCCATCCCTCAGTCTTCTCTTCCAGTTGTCTGGTGTGATAGTCAATCTGCCCTTGCTTTGGCTGCCAACCCTGTGTTTCATACTAGGTCTAAGCATATAGAAGTGGACTGCCACTTTGTTCGCGACAAGGTTCAAGCTCATAAATTGCTTCTGCGTCATGTTCCTACTGCCTCACAGCTTGCTGATATTTTTACTAAACCATTGTCTACTTCTCGGTTTTCTTTTCTCACTTCCAAACTCAATGTTGCCTCTGCTCCCTTGAGTTTGAGGGGGCCTGATAAAGATATATCATCAGATGATCATGCTAAGCTAGTGCAAGTGTAACTTGAGTGATGTATGTTAGTTACATTGTATAAGTTGTATAACAGAGTTTGTTAGAAGAGAGGTTAGTTTGTTAGTGTATGGTTAGTTAGTTAGTACAGTGGTTAGTTAGTTAGTACAACTGCTTATTTGTATAAATACTGATGTAATGTGTTTGTGTTTAATCAAGATGGATAGTTGATAAATTTCTTCAATATTCTGTTAATAAAAAGTTTGGTTTTTCTATATGTTGCTATGTGAAAATGATTTTCTGTTTACAAATGCCTATCTATTTTTTCGAATATGTACAAACTCATTAGTCTTAAGCCCAAACTAAAAACACTCACTTCTCTAATCAAAACTGCCAGGTGATAAAATACTATATGCGCATATTTATCAAACTAATTATTTTTATTATTTAGTTAAAATAGTGAATAAATCGCTACATTTTACTTCCATTAAATTAGCTATTAAGTTAGTCATTTTAGTTTTGGTAATTTTGCCTCAATAAATGTAGCTAGTAGTTTCACCTAGTCAAATATTAAAAAATATTACTTTCCATATTTTGAAATTAATTGTGTTGAGTTTATAAAAAATAATTATAAGTTAAAATGAACAAAAATAATATAGAAAAAAATAGAGAGTTTATTGGATAACTTATTTAAAAAGGTGTATAACCAAAATAGAAGAAGTAAGGCCATCTCCAACGCTGTACCAAATCCTTCATCAAATTCAAATTTGGTGAACAAGTCCCATTTTTTGTGCTCCAATGGTTTCATCAAACCTGTATCAAATTGAAAAAATAACAAATGTTTCACCAAACAGAGAATTTGGGACACCTTTCACCAATTTACTATGCAGGACCGTTGCAGATGGGATACACCGGACGGCCAGTTGTTCCCCGGTCATCCTATTACTTGAACAATTCCCAGAATAGAGCAATGGTTTGGACTATCAACGGACTTCAAAAGTTGTTTGCTTTTTGTGGCACCAAGACTAAATTCCTTACCTACATTGATGCATGTATAGCAGAGGCAAATGCATTGCATGTAGATTCAAATTTGTACGCAAATTAGTCGTTCATTTAGTAGGGTGCAACTCAAATAAGGTTACTGTTGGTTTTGCAGAGGATTTCACAAAGTTACCGTTGTTGTGATCTATAAAATAAGACTAATTTATTTTTGAATTTCACGATATCATTACAATTTCTCTCTCTCTCTCTCTCTCTCTCTCTCTCTCTCTCTCTTAATCATTGTTAACTTCAATCTTCATTTTTTATTTCATTTGTCACTTGTTTCTTTTACAATCTTCTCATTGTGTGATCTTCAGTCTGTAGTAGTTCTCCAATTTTTCACTTCTTTTTTTAATTTTTTACTTGTTTCTTTTACAACATTTTTCACTGTGTTGAATGTTGTATCCAATTGAATTTTTTTAACTTGTTTATTTGTACAAATTTTACCTTAAAACTATAGAAGATTTTGAAATGTTTGAGGAATCACAAAATTCAGAGCAGAACACTGATATTATTTTTATTTCGGAAACTTGTCGTGTTTCTCGTAGTAAAGCGTTCACCATTATAGAAGATGAAACTTTATGTAGATCTTGGTTTAATCTGTTTATATATGTTTTGAGGGAAATAATTAAGGGAGGCAATAAGAAATGGAAAATATTTAATGGAGGGAAAAATAAATAACAAAGGAATTTAGGGAAACAAAAATGGAGGGAAATTTATTTTTTTCATGTACTCTTGCCCGTCAACTGGCCGGTCGTCCCGCTGAACAACCTATGTTTTGCTGACAGTTACAAATTCACTGTTGGAGTGGCTGATATCAGATAGAGGAATTCGTCATATTTTTACTCAGATTTGATGAAATATTTTGTGAACCACTGGAGATGCCCTAACTTCTAAATAAAAATATAACAAAATTTTAACTTGTTTTGTAGCATGGTGATATTGGTAAGACTTTAATATGTAAAACATTTTCGATTTTTTAAAAATAAAAAATATTTTTTACTCAAATAGACTTGTTTTCCATTAGACCATGCATGAAAGAAAAAATATATATATATATCTATTATAACTTTTGTTTTCTATTTGTATCAAACGTCTAAAAGTACCCAAAAAAGAATTAAAAATATTTTTTCATCAAAACAAACGAAGAGTTATATAAAATTTATAGAATTTTGTTAGGGAAAATCGATGTGATTCCCCACAAGTAAATCAATCAATGGGAATAAAAACTAATGCGGAAAAATTAAATCAAAGGCAACACAAGAATTTTACGTGGTTCCCTCAGTGTGAGGTACGTCCACGGGATCGAAATCCGATTCCACTATCAACCAAATAAGTTCCAAACGATTACAAACGAGACACTAATGGTCTCACAAAACCACCCTTAGGTGAATTCCAAATAATCACAAATAAACAAGAGGAAAGACCTCACCAAATAGATGAACCAAAATCTTCAGAACCAGAGTTGTAGAAGACCCAAAATAACGAACCAAACACCAACCGAAGATGCTCCCAAACCAAGCTTCAAAAAAAACCGAAATTGACCCAATCTCTTAATCTTCGGCACTGTCACCAAAGTCCTATAGCAGCCGCCACTTTTTGTGTGTTGAACAACCAAACAATATTAAATCTTGGGTTTTGAAATCAAACCCTAATTGTACCCAAATTGAATTGGGCCTCCACAATATAATATATAACAATATTATACCTAACCAAGTCAAATTAAAACTCTTTTTCCAAAACCAATTGGGTCCCACACTCCAATAAGGAGGTATACCCAACAATTCTCCCCTACCGACTTAGGTGGAGACATCAACCATACCCGCCAAAGTTCGACACTTCAAATGTTTATCCCTTGACAAAGTCTTAGTCAACATATCTGAAATATTATCATCCGTGTGAACCTTTTCGAGTTGCAACAATTTCGAATCTAACACATCACGAATCCAATGGTATCTCACATCAATGTGTTTCGATCTCGAATGAAAAGTAGAATTTTTACTCAAGTGAATAGCACTTTGACTATCACAATAAAGCACATACTTTTCTTGCTTCAAACCCAACTCTTGCAAAAATTTCTTCAACCATAACTCTTCTTTGCAAGCTTCTGTAATGGCAATAAATTCAGCTTCGGTAGTTGAGAGAGCAACACATTTTTGTAATTTAGATTGCTATGCCACAGCTCCCCCTGCAAAAGTCATCAAATACCCGAAGTAGATTTCCTAGAATCAACATCACCAGCCATGTCAGAATCTGTGAACCCATCAAGCATCGGCTTACCATCTCCAAAACACAAACACACCTTCGAAGTCCCTCGAAGATATCTTAGAATCCATTTTACCGCTGCCCAATGTTCTTTACCCGGATTAGAGAGAAACCGACTCACCACACCAATGGCGTGAGCAATATTCGGCCTTGTACAAACCATAGCGTACATCAAAGAACCAACTGCTGAAGCATAAGGAACTTTCAACATCTCTTTTTTGTCTTTCTCACTTGTAGGACATTGATTCGAACTAAGCTTGAAGTGACCTGCAAGTGGACAACCAACCGGCTTTGCTTTATTCATGTTGAACCTCTCAAGAACTTTCTCAATGTAGCTTTCTTGAGACAACCAAATCAGTCCCTCTTTGCGATCACGAACAATTTTCATACCAAGTATTTGCTTTGCCGGTCCCAAATCTTTCATAGCAAAAGACTTGCTCAACTCCAATTTCAACCTTTTAATCATGGTAGAATCTTGACCCACAATTAACATGTCATCAACATAAAGCAAAAGAATAATAAATTTGCCATCCGGGAAATTTTTCACAAACACACAACGGTCCGAAGTGGTTTAGAAAAACCATTATTCATCATGAAAGAGTCAAATTTTTGTACCATTGCCGTGGAGCTTGCTTGAGGCCATACAAACTTTCTTCAATTTGCAAACAAATTTCTCTTTCCCTTTCTCACAAAACCTTCCGGTTGCTCCATGTAAATTTCTTCTTCAAGATCACCGTGAAGAAATGCGGTCTTCACATCAAGTTGTTCAACTTCAAGATTCATACTTGCAGCCATGCCAAGTACAACCCGAATAGAAGACATCTTCACAACCGGCGAGAAAATCTCATCAAAGTCAATACCTTTCTTTTGCCCAAAGCCTTTCACAACAAGACGTGCTTTGTACCTCAGATTCTTCCTATCATTCTTCAATTTGAAAACCCACTTTTTTTCAGAATTTTCCTTCCCTTAGGTAACTTCACTAAGTCATAGGTGTGATTTTCAAGTAAGGAGTTCATCTCCTCTTCCATGGCCTTTTTCCAATCACCTTTCTTTGATGCTCAATTGCTTCTTGGTAGCTTTCCGGCTCCCCTTGATCAGAAATCAACACAAACTCATTGGGAGGATACTTTCTTGAAGGTTGTCGGTCCCTTGTAGATTTCCTCAACTCAAGTTGTGGTGGCGGTTCTTGAGTTAGATGCTCTTCCTCAATTTCTAGCTCAACTTCATTAGGATTAGCATCATCCTTCACATCTTCATATATGTGGCTGACATCTCCCCCATTTTCATCATCAACTGAAGATGAAGGAGATGGATCCATGTCAATGAGATCACTAGTTTTTGGCTCCGGTTGATCACCTTTACCAAAGTCTTCAATTGTTTGGTCTTCAAGAAACACAACATCACGGCTTCGAATGACTTTCTTGTCGACTGGATCCCATAATCTATACCCGAATTCATCACGCCTATAGCCAAGAAAAATACATTGTCTTGACTTACTATCAAGCTTGGACCTCTCATCCTTTGGAATGTGAACAAAAGCTCGGCAACCAAACACTCTCAAGTGCTCATAAGACACATCTTTGCCAGTCCAAACTCTTTCAGGAACATCACCATTCAAAGGATAGCAAGGAGACAAATTGATCACGTCAACCGCTGTACTCATTGCCTCACCCCAAAAGGATCTTGGCAATTTAGCTTGTGAAAGCAAACACCTTGTTCTTTCTACAATGGTGCGGTTCATCCTCTCGGCAACGCCATTTTGTTGAGGAGTCTTCTTAACTGTCTTTTGGTGCCGAATACCTTGGCTGCGACAATACTCATCAAATGGCCCAATGTATTCACCACCATTGTCTGTTCGGATGCACTTCAATTTCTGCCCTGTTTCTCTTTCAACCATGGCCTGAAAATGCTTAAATACTTCTAGAACTTGATCTTTAGTTTTTAGTAGAAAAGCCCAAACTTTCCTTGAATAATCATCAATGAAAGTAACAAAATAAAGTGCACCACCATGTGTTCTAACTTTTAAAGGACCACAAACATCCGAATGAATCAACCAAAACATTTTCTTTTCTAGAAGCAACATTTTTATGAAAAGAAACTCTATGTTGTTTACCCGCCAAACAATGAACACAAGTTTTAAGATGTGTACCTTTCAAACCGGGTAGAAGCTCTTTCTTGAACAAAACTTGTAGCCCCTTTTCACTCATATGCCAAGCCGCTTGTGCCACAATTCGGTAGAAGTATCATCTTCAAGTGCATTGACAACACCTTTACAAATTTTTCCTTGCATCGAATAAAGTGTATGAGTCTTCTTGCACTTAGCCACCACCAAAGAACCTTTTGTGAGCTTCCATATTCCATCACCAAATTTGTTGTTGAAACCTTCATCATCTAGCTTCCCAGTAGAGATCAAATTGAGGCGAATGTCGGGAACATGCCTCACATCTTTAAGCAACAACTTACAACCCAAATTTGTTTCCAAACAAACATCACCCATGACGATAATCTTGGACAAACCTTCATTACCCATTCGAACAGAACCATAATCTCCTGCTGTGTAGGTAGTGAAGAAATCAACTCGAGAAGTCACATGAAAAGAAGCACCAGAATCAATCACCCAACTGCTCTCTTGGCCTACAAAATTGATACAATCATCTTCACAAACGACCATGAGATCATCAGTAGTAACTGCTGCTGTGTCTTTTGCTTCTTATCCACACTTTTGTCACGCCTTTTCTCCTTGTTCTTGAGCTTTCGGCATTCCCGCTTCATGTGTCCTTTCTCATGGCAATAATAACACTCAACGTCTTTCTTTGAAAAAGAACCATCTCTTGACTTGTCACGGCTTTGATCACGACCATGAGAAGTCTTACTCCTTCCCCTTGTTTTGCTTCGGCCTCTCACAACAAGTGCTTCCGAATGAGAGAAACCGGCTGATTTTCTTCTAGTTTCTTCATTCAACAAACTACTGGTGACTTGGCCCATTGTGACAACTCCATCGGACGCCGAATTACTAACTGTCACAACCAAAGTCTCCCAACTTTCGGGTAAGGAACTAAGTAGCATCAAAGCCTGCAACTCATCATCAAAAATAATTTTCATAGAAGCAAGTTGGTTAACAATACTTTTTATTTCATTCAGATGTTCCGGAATAGGGCTGTCCTCTTTATATTTTAAATTAACCAACTTACGAAACAGAAAGGCTTTATTTGTGGCTGATTTTCTATCATAAAGACTCTCTAATTTTTTCCATAAATCATGTGCTGAAGTTTCAGTAGCAACATGATGAAACACACTATCATCAATCCATTGACGGATAACACCAACGGCTTTTCGATTAAGCCTCTTCCACTCATCATCTTTCATATCAGCAGGTTTGCCACTATCACCCTCAATGGGTCCATACAAGTCTTTACAAAATAATAGGTCCTCCATTTTAGTTTTCCAAGTTACCCAATTACTTCCATTGAAGCTAGACATGCGACCCACATTCCCCTCCATTGATTTACACAAATAAATAGACCCAAATAAACCGTAAGCTCTGATACCAGTTGTTAGGGAAAATCGATGTGATTCCCCACAAGTAAATCAATCAATGGGAATAAAAACTAATGCGGAAAAATTAAATCAAAGGCAACACAAGAATTTTACGTGGTTCCCTCAGTGTGAGGTACGTCCACGGGATCGAAATCCGATTCCACTATCAACCAAATAAGTTCCAAACGATTACAAACGAGACACTAATGGTCTAACAAAACCACCCTTAGGTGAATTCCAAATAATCACAAATAAATAAGAGGAAAGATCTCACCAAATAGATTAACCAAAATCTTCAGAACCAGAGTTGTAGAAGACCCAAAATAACGAACCAAACACCAACCGAAGATGCTCCCAAACCAAGCTTCAAAAAAAATCGAAATTGACCCAATCTCTTAATCTTCGGCACTGTCACCAAAGTCCTATAGCAGCCGCCACTTTTTTGTGTGTTGAACAACCAAACAATATTAAATCTTGGGTTTTGAAATCAAATCCTAATTGTACCCAAATTGAATTGGGCCTCCACAAATATAATATATAATAATATTATACCTAAACCAAGTCAAATTAAAATTCTTTTCCAAAACTAATTGGGTCCCACACTCTAATAAGGAGGTATACCCAACAAATTTAAAATTATAAATGACCCAGAAACAATTTTTTTTTTTTTTTTTTTTGAGTTGACACTACATATGAACAAGGAAGGGTTAGCACTGTCAATAAAAGAATTAAATAAATAAATCAATATTCTTTAATCTAACGTGCGATTGCAGCATTGTTGATTTTCTAAATGCAAAATTTCGATCATAGATCAAAATTGAATCTTACACTTGGCCCTAATATTAGCATATGGGTTGTCTGGCAACTTGGCATCAGAGATTCAGAATATCAAGGGCATTAATAATCAGATTTCCAACTAATCCTCACGTTGAGATGCTACATTTATTTGTATTTTTTTTTTTTTTCTAGTAGTGTGGCAGTTGTAAATATCAAGAAGAAAGTGAAACATTATTGGATAATTATCCGCAAAGGATTGAGTTTCTTTCAATATTAAATTTGAATGTGAGAGAATTATCTAAGCATGTAAAACTCATCATATATTTCATTTTAAGGATTTGTATTGTTTGTTTACTTATTTATTTTAAGATAAATATGATAAAATGAACAAATTATAATTATCAAATCAAATTTGAACAATTCTCTCAAATTCAAATTCAAATTCAAATTCAAATTATAAATATGATAAAATGAACAATTATCTCAAATTCAAATTTGAATATAAGAGAAGTCTGATCCATTTGAAAAGTTTATTATGAATGACAATATTTTAATAGTTTAGCACAACAAATAATAGTTTATTATGGCTGTGCTACGCTCTCTCTATTAAAAGCAATTCTTAGTGATAATTTTTGTCAAACGTTTCCTGTGAAATCTGTTGTAAATAAAAGAAAGTAAACGAGAATTCACCGTATACATGAAAGGAAAAATCTAGAAGAGCTCACTGTAACTTGCAACAAATTAATATTGTGTTTAGATCTGAATTTATGAACAGATTTGTGAATGAAAAAATAGAAAAAAAAATTATGAAATTTACTTACGCTGTGTTTGGTTGGAGGATTTGAGGAGGGATTTGGAAAGAGAAAGGGAAAAGGTCTGTGAAACTATGTGAAATTTAGGCATATTTTATTCTCATTTCACCTACATTTTTCATTTCCCTTTTCAAATCCCTCATCAAATCCCCAACCAAACACAGCATTAGAGAAACTATAACGATTTCCCATTTGACAAAAAAAAAAACATATTTTGAGATCCAATTAGTGTTTCTATACGGCAATATATTTTGATGCATTCCAATATATAGCTATATATTTTTTTAAAAATATTTATTGTAAGAACGTGACGTCATATTACATGATGCATGCCAATAGTTATATAGCATTTTCAGTAGCACTATATTTAAAAAAACAACAGTGTCATATCTACACATCTCTCCTACAAATCTCCCAAATGTCGTGCTAAGAAAAAAGCAAATTAATGATCTACACTCCTACACTCCTTTCAAAACATTTCTGCCAATCTTACCACATCGTTCGGAGGGTTCGTGTGGAAGAAATTGTATGAATGAAGTATTTTTCTTAAAAAAATTATTCAAAATTTAAAATAAATTTTTTGTGGAACTTTTTTAGATTTCACACCTTTTTAGATTTCGTGTGGAAGAAATTGTATGAATGAAGTATTTCACATTTATTATTATAGTTGTGAGTAGATTTCATGGTAAAATTTCTCTTGTTTGCAAGTTTTGCCCCTCTCTCTTCCTCTCTCTAAAAACCTCTTTCCCGGGCCTCTCTTTGGGCTGGCCGGCCGCCGCCTTTAGCTAATTCTTCACTCGCGCGCTTCTTTGCGAGTAGGAGCTTGAGGGGTGAACTCTGGTTCAGATATTGGTGAAGTATCGATGCTTAGTTTGGGCGGAAACATGGGTGTCGGAGTTGATCCAGATCTGTCTGGTTTTCATTCGAGCGTTCCGCTTCGTGTGGGAGTTTGAGGGGTGAAAGAAGAAGCACTGCTGGTTGGTTTGGATCTGCAGTGGGTGGTTGGGCGGTTGTTGGTCGGTGTTTTGGATCTGCAGTGGGTGTGTGAAAGAAGTGGAATAGGGGTGGGTTCGGGAGCTGCGCATAGGCGTTGGTTTAGCAGCATGGTTGTGGATTTAGGAGCTGCAGCATTGGTGTGGGTTCCGGTGATGGATTGCAGCAGCCGTGGCGTGGAGTGATGATCTGTAGCAGCTGTGTCTTCGGCAGATTATGTTGGAGCTGGTGTGGGTGTTTTCCGGTGATGGATCTGCAGTGGCGTGGGTGTTTCTCGGCCGGATTAGCAGTATAGGGGTGGGTTTTGGGTGTCGTAGCAGCATAGGTGTGGCGTGTTTGAGGTGGTAGTATGGAGTCTTCAGCAGGGTATTGGGAGTTGGGAGTGGCAGCTTAGGGGTAACGTGTTGTTGCAGCAGAGGCTTTGGGAGTTGTAGCTGCAGAGGTGTGGGCATTGGCAGTGGCGTGGGTTGTTTGGGTGGTTTGGGCTGCTTGGTTTTGGTTTAGGTAGTTTAGTTTGTTTAGTTTGTTTTGACTGTTTTGGTGGGTTGATTTGTGGGAATTTATGTATTTTAATTTTCTAGTTAAGTTCTTCTTAACTTTTTTATTTAAAAATCGAGAGGTTTAGGGGTTGGTTGTATGGATGCGAGTAGCAGTAGTAGGGGTATCTTTATACTTCCGAATCTCTCTCGATGCATGTCATCTTCCTGTACTTTTAATTTCATGCTGTTAAATGAAATTTTTCTTTGCCGATAAAAAAAAAAAAAAAAATTTCTCTTGTTTGTATATTTTTTGTGGCACTTTTTTTCATGAGTAAATTACACATCTCTTTTGGGGTTTTAAAAAGTACAATTAATTTTATAGTTTTGACATAATTATACTAATCTCACTTTTAGTTTAATTAAAACAATCAAAACTAATATCAATGTTAGGTAGATGCTGAAATATATATATATATATATATATATTTGTAAGAAAGATATTATAATATCATTTTTTATATATACAACTAATGAATTACTAACAAAAAATGGCCTTAAGTGTTATGTAAATTAAAAATTTTAAAAGAAATTAATATAATTATATTAAAAGTGTAAAATTAATTATATTTTCTTTAAACATAGGAGGGGTGTTATTTATTTATTTATTTTATTTATTTATTTATTTATTTTTTTAGGTACATCGGAATAGTTTTTTTTTTTTTTTGGTTAATGTTTTAAGTCCAAGGTGCATGTGAGGTGCTTTTGGATCGAAATATCTTCTGTATCAATACAAGAGAACAAATGCCACTAAAGCAACTTGGGCATCTCTCGCGCACTGTGAAAAAGACACAAAAAGCAAAATATACAGTAAATATTATTGCATTATTTACTAACAAAAACAATCAAACAATGCAGGCATAGCCAAAAAAAAAAAAAGAAAGAAAACGAGAAGAGAATCAAAACAAAGAAATACAAACAACTTTAATGTAGCAAGGTATCAATGCTATACCTCAAACACCACTCATCATTTTCCAACAAAAAAAAAAATTCAGCTTTCCTCATCAAAATAACCCCATGCAAAACAACACAATCGAAGCAACCAAACCCACCCTCATTTGTAACCGTCCCGAGCCGCTCGCCGGAGAAGGCGGAGAGGCCGTTGATTTTGTTGAGTTTGAGCTGCTGGAAGTGATGTTGGTAGTCGGAGCCGGTGCCGGAGCCTTAGCTTCATAGAATTCCTTAGGCAACAAAACTTTATCCAACGAATAAACCGCCAATGGAAAATTAGAACGCAAAGCATTGTTGACTATAGTCTCGACAATGCCAGTGGAGACATTGACCTGGCTGCCCGCACCGGAGAAGTCAAGCCCGAAAACACCACCATCTTGGCCGGATGCTTGGGTTCGAACCGGGTTACTGACGGTTAAAAGATCGGCTAAGCTGTAGTACTTAGGCAACACGTGGTATAGGACTAGCTGGACTTGTTGTTGGGCGGAGAGGTTGTTGAGTGTACCGGAGGGGAGGTTAGAGAAGGCGTTGTCGGTGGGGGCGAAGACGGTCATGCCGTCGTTGGAGTTGTTGACTTGGTTGTTGATTTGGTTGGCGACTTGGGTTGATGTTAGGAAGCGAATTAAGATGTTGTATTGGCCGCCTTTGACGAGGATGTCGGTGATGTTGATTGGGCCGGAGGGGGAGGGGGATGGAGCTGAGGGGGATTGGGCTTGGATGTGGGGGGTGAGGAGGAGGAAGAGAAGGGAAGTGAGAGAGAGGATGATGGAGGAGAGAGGTGTAGAGGCCATGGTGGTGAGTTGCGGTGGTGTGGTGGGGTGTGGTGAGGTGAGGGGTTGGAGTGTTGTGAGGGGGTTTTATGAGTTTTGGATGTAGTAGGGGTAGGAGCATGCGACTTGTTGGAATGAGCTGGCTACAGATTTGAATCAAGACAAATTGGATTTTTCCTAGAAAGGATAGAGATTACAACGAGCCATTGATTATAGGTAAGTCTACCCAAAATCATACAATTTAAAATTATTAATTATTTAGTTGTAATGATTAATATATTAATTTCATGGGTTCAAATAGAAAAAAAAAATTTTGAACAATAGAATTACGTATATTTAATTTTTTTTAAACACTACAATAAATGAAGTATCATTTATTATAACAGTCTGTTTAATAATCAATAAAATATATTAAGTTGCTAGTGTACATATAAATAATAATAATAAATATATAATATGTTACTAATATACATTTATACACCTTTAAATATATATCCTTAATTTCTCATATGTTAAGTTGACCAAATTACATTTAAACTAGGCTTCCATGTGAGATCGTGCATCATAATTAATAAATTACTGTATGATATTATAATCCAAAACCGCAATTTGAATCGGCTGGCTTTAGTAGGTGGGATTCATAGCTACGAATCAGGGTTCTCGGCCGCCCAACCCGGCAGCCCTACCCGGCAACTCCTCAAAACGACGTCGTTTTGGGGTTTTTTTTTTTTTTTCTTTCTTCTTCTTCGTTCTTACTTTCTCTCTCTTCTCGTTCGGCCATCGCCGCCGACGCTGCGAGCTCGCCGTCGCAGCTCGCAGCTCGTCGCCTCGTCGCCTCGCCGCCTCGCCGCCGGCCGTCGCCTCGTCGCCTCGTCGCAGTACCTGCACCGCCGCCGCCGCCTCCGCCTCCGCCTCCTCCTCCTCCTCCTCCCCCCACTGGTTATGGCCCCCTCCAGTCCGGCCCTTCCCTTCCTCCTCCTCCTTCCTCCCTCTTCCTCTCCTTCCTCCCTCTTCTCCCTCTCCCCTCCCCTCTGGTTCGAAGAGAGAGAAAAAGAATGAAGAGAAGAAAGAAAAAAAAAAAAAAAAAAAACAAAAAACCCCCAAAACGACGTCGTTTTGGGGGGCTGCCGGGTAGGGCTGCCGGGTAGGGCAGCCGAGAATCCGGACTCCATAGCTACACTGTCCAAGCCTGACACAGTCCACTATTTTTTAAAAAAAATATTGTATGTATTAATTAACGTATATATTAATATATTATGAGATAATATGACATTATTTATATGATTTTAAATATTTATAATTTGTATAATAAGGGATTTTTTGGAAAGAAAATAAAAGTCAATTTTTAATTTTTTACTCATTTTAGGTCACATCATCTTTCACATTTTTTACGCACAAAAAGATAAAATAGACTAAAAAAAATTAAAAAGTCAATTTTTTACTAACTTTTCAAAACACTCTTAAATGTGATCAATAATAATATCATAATATTAGTTGATACATTAATATGTACACTAATTAATACAGGTAGTACCATCAATTTTTTAATGCAATCATACCACTCGGATAAAAATTTCAATTATGATTTTGGATAATTTATCATTCTCTTAATTAATTAAAATGACTAAATTAGCGTGGTTTTAATGATTATCTATTTGTAGGTTGAATTGGCAAATCATTAAGTAGTTGTTGTTGTTGTTGTTTTGTTTTTTTTTATCGGTAAATGTTAGTTGTTAGTTATTAAATTAGTATCTATGAGAAAAAATCTCTCTGCCCTTGGCAAATCATTTAAGTACTTGCACTTTCTTAATTTAATTTCTTTAAGAGAAATTAAACCCATGACCTCCTAAGAAAGGTATAGTAGCCAACTAAGTCAGGCCTAGTTGGTTATTAAGTTGTGTAATTCCAAATTGAATTATTATATACTAATGCAAACTGGTTTTTGAGAAAACATGGGCCTCAACTCACAATGTAAACAATGGTTCTTAGTACGACTCCTCGCCAGTAAAATTAGTGATCAAAACCTAATTCAACTCGAGTTCAATGTATTTATATGTTAATTAATTGCCATTTGATAAAACATAAATATATGTATATATATATGTTACAATATAGAAAACAAATATACATGTTTAAAATATAAATTAAAATTTTGTCACTTTAAAATGTTTAAATTATCTAACAAATCAACCAAATTTACAGTAATTAGCCCAAAAGTGATGTTAATTGGAATAAACTAAAACAATATAAAATTTTGAAAGATAAAATTAATATAATTAGAATTATAAAAATTAAGTTAATACAACGTAAATTACAAGGCCTTGAGATATAATTTTACCTTCAATTTGTTTTTATTAATTTTGCACACACATACATCTGTGCCCCACTTAATCAAGTTGGATAAAGAAAAGACATATACGCTCATTTTAGCAGCCTGGCAAAACATGGCATGTGGAATACCCACTAAAACCCATATGATTTCACCAAATACAACTAACAATTCAGCAAATACATATGGTAGCATCATTATTTGGTAGGTCTATCATTATGACTTTTATCCCTATATCGTCCTAGCTTAGCCAATGATGGGTACATTGCACTGGCCTCTTTGTTATGTGCTCAGCCACAAATGTTTACGTCACAACCAGATTAGTGTACAGCTAATGAAATTAAATGTGATGTGGGGGTTGGGATTTGTGATGAACAATTGGGTGTCAATTAAAGTCAAAATCATTTTGATAAACAAATGATGCATTGGGGTTAGTTTAACCACATTACAAGTCTTTCATCTTTTAGACACCTTGGAGTTCATGTATATATATGTGATCAGTTATGCCTCTAGCATCATTTTCATGTCCTTATCTTGAGGAGATGGACCAACCGACGGCCAGATTGATTAACCTGTAGTTCTTTATTAATCTATACAAATAATGGAATATAATCTACCTAACCAAAAACAAATGGAGAATAGTCTCCCTTACAGCTCATGTCTCTATTTTATGCCATAACTACTACTCTTAGAATGTCCAATTTTTAAGTACATATTTAGATTAGTTCAAAGGATAAAGAATAGCGTAATGCACCACAAGAGGTGGAGGAGGGAAATCGCAATGCTAATCTGTAGTGGGAGGAAAAATAAGGAGGTGTCAAAATGTTGACTTCTAAATCGAAAAATGATTGCACAACTCTACTTGGCACTAAGGTCTTGCGATTAATGTAGTTTAATAAGGACAAGATGGTGATGGTTGATTCAAAGCTTGCTGCGACGATGGTTGATTTCGGTGTGGTATATTTTTTTGTGATTTTTTTGTGGTACTGGTGTCCAATGGAATAGTAGGAAGAGAGGGTGGTTGCATGTGAGGGTGGAAAGGGAAAAATGGTGGTGCGTGGAGTGAGGTGAGTCCGGATCCTCGGCCGCACAATCCTGCAGCCTTCCCTGCCGCACTACAAAACGACGTCGTTTTGTATATATATATATTTTTTTTCTCCTTTGTTTCTTATTTTGCTTTCCCCTTTCCTTTTTTGAACCCTAGACAGATCGACAGAGGCGACGAATCTGGATGAAAGACCGATGGAGGCAACGATCTAGACGAAAGTCTGAGCCGACGAATGAAAAGGCGACGGAGACGAGGCAAGGCGAGGCGAGGCGACGAATGGAGAGGCGACAAAGGCGAGGCGAGGACAGGCGGCGTTGAGGCGACTGGAGTGGCGAGAGACTAATAGACAGAGTCGGCGAGAGATGAAGAGAAAGGGTGACGAGGTCCTTTTCTCTCCCTTTGGTCTTCATTATAATTTCTCTTCCTTTGGTCTTCATTAGAGAATAAGATCTGTACATCTGCTTTGTGAATGTGATCCCTGCGTGGTGAATTTGTGTAAAGAATAGCCATATTCTGAATGTCTGTACAAAAATGATAGAACCCTACATCTGCTTTGTGAATGTGATCCCTATGTGGTAAATTTGTGTAAAGACCAGCCACATTCTGAATGAGTAAAAAAATGATAGATCCCTACATCTGTTTTGTGAATGTGATAGAATGTGATCCTTAATCTCTTTAGTTCTCTTAAATTTAATTCTCAAATATTCTTCTAGTTGAGAATAGAATTAGCTTTGGAAAATCTTTGTGAATATTCTTCATGTGTGTATGCTGGATTGCTGTAGACATCTGTTTTGTGAATGTGAGAATAGAATTACTTGAGAATAGAATTTCCTTTGGAAAATTTGGGTGTATGCTGGATTCCTACAAATAACAGATTCCTTTGGAAAAAGCCAATAAACAAGACATTCATAAGTTGAACTAAGTTTGGAAAATCTGGGAGTATGCTAGATTCCTTTGGAAAATCTAGGTGTATGCTGGAAAATCTGGGTGTGTGTTGAAAAGAACTATCAGAGATTCTTACACACGACATTCATAATTCCAATGAACAGAACTATATAATTAGTTAGACTAATCTCAATAAAAATAATAATAAACCCACTATATGAACAGATCAGCCACTAAATAGTTGAACTAAGTTTCGTTTTACTTTGAATTGTAGATGAACTTATTGAAGAAGCATGCCCATATGTTTACTTAAATGAGCATGTAAAACAACATGTTTATAGGACTGCAATACAAGTAAAACTATTTGGACTTTGGACTTTGTATGGTGTAAGAAGGGAGAGATGATTCAAGACTTAGACCCCTGTTTTTCAAACTCAAATCTCTTTTTTTTTTTCTCTCTTAGAATGGTATGTATATATGAATCTACATGTATACATAGAAAATAATCTGTATATGTGATGTTGTGTTCACATTTAGGAAAAAACAACCTAGAGCAATAGATTTATCAGATGTTGTTGATTTCAAATCCATTGAAGACTCATTCAATCAAAAAGATGAGCTGCCTCTACAAACTTTCTTGTTTCAATGTGATTTTGATCGGCCCTTTTTTTGCTTGCAAAGTCGCTCAGGAATTGTGAACATTTATGGTTATGGTGATTTTCAAATTTGTTTTGTTTGATGTTCATTATAATCATATGCATGAAGATGAACTGTTACGAATGTAACGAAACCAATTTGTTTATAAAGCAATTTGTTTTGAGTTGGAACTATAATCAAAACAAGAAATCTACAGTCTAAACTAATTCTACAAGAGTTGAGCCAATTTCTTTCAGTTTAAGTGTGAAAAACTTTTCAGTATGTTGAGCAAAGCCCTCAAACCTAATAACATTTAGATTCTTTAATACAAGGGCATTCAGTAGCTATCATCAGGTTTCTAATTTAATGCAAGCATGATGAGTGGTGACAACCTCATGTGTCCAGAGTTAGATGAAAGGCTTATCAATCTGTCATGTGTAACATAGACCAATTTACATAGCAGTATGTAAGAATGATATGATCCAAGTTGAATGTGACTTTAGCCTAAGAGGGTGTGTGAGTTGAGGCTGTGACAAATATGACTTCAATGAAATTTATGAATTGTGTATATAATTTTGTATATAATTTTACCTATGAATTGTGTATATAATTTTGCAGATGTCAAGTTCAAGTGTTAACGGAGGTATCTCAGATCAGTTGACGTATTGCAACAGAAATTGTCCTAAATGTCATAAGAAAGCAACTATTTGAATTTCCAAGACGGAACGAAACATAAACAAATTATTTTATTGTTGTCAAAATTGTGGCGATTTTATTGGATGGTGCTTGCCTACAAATTCACAAGGTAGAGGTGAAGGAGTAGGGCAAATGGAAAATATGCCAACTGTCAATGAACAACAACTTCGACTTATGAACGAACAACTTCGATTTCAAAGCGAAGAACTTCAATTTCTGAGGGCGAAGATGCTTAAGTTGGAAACAAACATAAATCAAAATTCGTGTCGTATTTATGGGTTGTTCATCTTGCTTGTAATTGGTATCGTGTTAGTTATAAAAATGTAATAGTTTTGTAATCTTTATTTTTGTATGGTTAGCTGGACTTGGTGGTGGCACTTTGTATGGTTATATGGTTATGTTTGTAAACTTTTTTTTTATATAGTTATCTGGACTTGTTAACTTTGTATGGTTATATGGTTATGTGGTAGCACTTGGTATGGTTATGTTGTTCATTTTGTCCAGAAAAGCTGTGTAATCTGTGTAATCTGTTTGTATGGTTATGTTGTTCACTTTGTATGGTTATGGTTATGGTTATGTTGAACCTCTCCCAGTAGAGCTGTGTAATCTGTCTATTACAGGGTGTAATCAAAACAGGAAATAAGTGTAATCTGTCCATTACAGGGTGTAATCAAAATAGGAAATAAGCGTAGTCTGTTCATTACAGGGTGTAATCAAATAGAACTAAGTGTAACCTATCCATTACAGGGTGTAATCAAAACACAAAATAGCTCCTAATATTTAAACCTGTAAATCAAAACACAAAATAAGTGACATTAATCTGCCCATTACCAAGTATATATATGCATGCATTCTACTCATAATATTTAAACCTGTAAATCCCTAACTCAATCATACAGCAAACACCCAACATAATAATTTTTTAATATTCTTTTCATTCATAGCAAAAGAATCAAAAAATAACATCATAAAAAAATAACATGCATCAAACATTATTCCCATTGCAAACATTGTTCCCATTGTTCCCAAACATATCCTTTCCAAACATTGTTCCCATTGCAAAAAATAACATCAATAATGACCCAAATTTGAACAACATAAAAAAAAACACCCAAATCTGGAAAATATAATAACATCATCGTTCGCTCAAGGATGTCCATGTACATGACTGTCAGTAGGACTATGTAAGGCTTGCGACATTTGGACTGCAAAGTGTTGAACTGTAGTGCCTCGAAGCAACTCCTGAAACGATGTCTGAGTGGGATAGACTAAAGGCATCGACTGAGGCGTGTTACTTCCCTGCAATAGTGCTAAATTTATTAAAATATTGCTACAATGTATACTACTATTTGAATGTAAAGTATGTAAGCAATTATAACTCACATCATATGTAGGATACGTGACATGATGAACTCTTGTGCGACCCATGGGAGGTTAAGATTGAGATACAGGTCGAGATTGAGAACTATAGACACCATGACCATGACCATGACCCTAAAGTAAACCAACATAAAGCAAATAATATATGAAATGAAAAAAAAAAATTACTAATGCATTTTCATTTTAAAAATGAAGTCACAATATGAATTATTACCTCAACATAATTACTACCCATGATGAAAGGGGTTTGAGAATGACCTTGGGGAGTATAAACAGTAACACCCTATACAACCAATGCAGGAAAGTAAAACAACATTAATAACGTAAAACAATGGTTCCGTATGAGGTTCAATTTCCCTAAGGTCTATGCATGTCAAAGGTTAAATTTACCTGTATTGAATGATTACCAATGGCCAAAGGACGTTGAGATTGATCTTGGGGAGTATAAATAGTAACACCCTATACAACCAATGCAGAAAAGTAAAACAATATTAATAACGTAAAACAATGGTTCCGTATGAGGTTCAATTTCCCTAAGGTCTATGCATGCCAAAGGTTCAATTTACCTGTATTGAATGATTACTAATGGCCAAAGGACGTTGAGATTGACCTTGGGGAGTATAAACAGTAACACCCTATACAACCAATGCAGGAAAGTAAAACAACATTAATAAAGTAAAACAATGGTTCCGCATGAGGTTCAATCTCCCTAAGGTCTATGCATGTCAAAGGTTAAATTTACCTGTATTGAATGATTACCAATGGCCAAAGGACGTTGAGATTGACCTTGGGGAGAATAAACAGTAACACCCTATACAACCAATGCAGAAAAGTAAAACAACATTAATAAAGTAAAACAATAGTTCCGTATAAGGTTTAATTTCCCTAAGGTCTATGCATGTCAAAGGTTAAAAAAACTTGTATTGAATGATTACCAATGGCTAAAGGACATTGAGATTGACCTTGGGGAGTATAAACAGTAACACCCTATACAACCAATGCAGGAAAGTAAAACAACATTAATAAAGTAAAACAATGGTTCCGCATGAGGTTCAATTTCCCTAAGGTCTATGCATGTCAAAGGTTAAATTTACCTGTATTGAATGATTACCAATGGCCAAAGGACGTTGAGATTGACCTTGGGGAGAATAAACAATAACACCCTATACAACCAATGCAGAAAAGTAAAACAACATTAATAAAGTAAAACAATGGTTCCGTATAAGGTTCAATTTCCCTAAGGTCTATGCATGTCAAAGGTTAAAAAAACTTGTATTGAATGATTACCAATGGCTAAAGGACATTGAGATTGACCTTGGGGAGTATAAACAGTAACACCCTATACAACCAATGCAGATAAGTAAAACAACATTAATAACGTAAAACAATGGTTCCGTATGAAGTTCAATTTCCCTAAGGTCTATGCATGTCAAAGGTTCAATTTACCTGTATTGAATGATTACCAATAGCCAAAGGACGTTGAGATTGACCTTGGGGAGTATAAACAGTAACACCCTATACAACCAATGCAAGAAAGTAAAATAACATTAATAAAGTAAAACAATGGAAAAAAGAAGTCATTTGAACATGCATGATGGAATAAAGATCTAATTCAACCAGTATAGCATCCATTCATGTAGGATGGAAAAAATAACCAAAATAACAATAACAATGTAAAACTTCAAGACAGCAGTATCAGAAATAGACCAAAACAAAAGCCATTACATGAGTACGGTTCAGCATTCAGTAAGTACCAATGTGCTAGGACTCTGAATGAAACTACTACAACACTAGGTTAAATAATATGAAATTTTATAGGTTTTTTATTCTCCTTTTTTTCTAAGATATGCTCTTTTGATTTTTCAAAGTTTAACCCTTTGGAGTTCTATCATTAGTTACCACTAAATTTAACATGGGAATTTCCCTTAGACAGCCTAGTCAACAAGCATATGTGGTAGACTACAAGTGAGAAAGAACACACATGTTTTTCTTATCAGGTAATATACAAAAACTAATCTGTTTCTTGGGCATACATGAAATACATTCCAAAATGAAGTTTGCTACAACACAAAACTGAACAAACCAATGATTTCATATCATAAGAAGAATCTAAAAATCACTTCCAAATTACACAATTCTCATAATAAAAAATATGTGATAAGCAATTAACTCAAACCATGGGAAGCACAAAAAAGTTTACCAGTATTGAATGATTACCAATGGCCGAAGAAGGTTGAGATTGACCTTGGGAAGCACAAAAAGAACCATCCTACATGCATAAAAAAATACCAAAATAATAAATATCACTCTACTAGATTACAAGAACAACCAATCCAACAAGATTAATACAAGGTTGCACACAATAGTAAATATTACCTGAATACAATTATTACCCATGGTGGTATGAGGCTCAGATTGATTTTCGGGAGTACAAAAAACATCACCCTACAAATGACCAATTTTTTTAATTCATTAGTTTTCCAACACACATAACACAAAATGGGTAACACATCACATAACACATAATAAAATATCATTTAATCATATGCAACAATTTTGTGTAATTACCTGATTAGATTGCATTCTTTTCTTCTTTGCAATAGATTTTTCTATCCCGCCTTGATCCGTCTTCTTCTCTTAGTAGTTGCTTGTCTTTTCTTGAGTCCCTTGGCTTGGATTGGACAATCTACTTCTTCACTCTGTGGGCATGTGTTAGCTGAGGAATTTCTCAATTTGGTGATCTCCACTTGACCACAAGTGTGCACACTTAATTTTTCTTCAACCATGACACTCAGTTCTTCACCTTTTGCAAGTGACAAATGATAGGTTTCTTCACTTTCGGCAGCTTTACTTGCTATTGCTCTAAACATATTCATCAATGACCTATATCGGTCGCTTTGATGTAGTTTCACATCAGCCTTGACGTCATACCCACGCCTATCTTTCACACTTTCAGCCCTTGCTTTTTTAGTCCATCGTTTGAGTATGTATTGTGCAGGAAGGACCTTTGCATTGATTATCTCTCTAAGCACCTTTAAACAATGTCGACACACTATGCCCTTCACTTCAAACTTCTTGCAACTACAACTCAAAAAACCATCTCTATCCATTGTCACATTCTTATCTTTTATTCCATATATGTCCGTTTGAATTGTGAATATGGTACTCTCACCATCATGAATAGTGCCTACAATAGACGCTTCAATGGATTGCACATACTCATTTTGGAATTCCTCAAAAATTGTTTCGGTGTAAATATCTGCCATTTGCTTTAACATCACAGTTGGAATAGAAACCCTTGACAATTTTTGGGACAAATTATACTCGGCTTCCAATTCTTTATACCTCTTGTCATAGAGCACCCTCTCAAAATGCATGAAAAATTCCATCAAGTTATGATCACAATTGAGATAATCCTTCAAAAATACATTGAATGATTCACTTAGTTAAGTAGTACTCATTCCAGCTGCCCAAGAATTCATAATATGTGGCCATCCCCATTTCTCCTTCACACCAAAAGTTTGCTCCAACCAATGATTGTTGCGTGCATCATACCTATCAAGCATTTGGTCTCATTGTATTCTGAATTTTTCTTCATCATCAATTTGATGCATAAATTTTGAAAACACACCCTTCACCCCAACATCTTCAAAGAGGGAATTTACATGCTTCACAGCATTTTGCATCAAATGCCATGTACAAAGTTGGTGGTTTGTACTAGGCATGACAATTGGAATGGCCTTAGCCATCGCAGCATCTTGATCGGTGAAAATAGTTTTTGGAGCTTTGTTTGACATTGCCTCCAAAAAAATTGAAAACAACCATGTGAATGATTCGGCAGTCTCATCATACATCAATGCTGCACCGAATATAACTGTTTCTCGATGATGATTAAATCCAACAAAGGTTCCAAAAGGTCTATGCTCGTTATTTAATTTGTAAGTAGTGTCAAAGGTCACTACATCACCAAATTGAGCATAGTCCATTATTATTTGTGCATTGGCCCAAAATATATTACTTATTTGCTCTTCACAATCTAATTGGACTACATAATAAAAGGATGGATTTTTCAAAGTTTTCTTACGAAAGTATTGTAACACACTACCTGCTTCTCCATATTCCAAATCTTTTTGTCTCTTCGATCTCAAGTAATTTTTTTGGTCCAATTTGGTGAAGCCAAGTGATGCTCTTCCACTAGATTCCCTACCAAATAGCTTATAAGCAGACCTAAGAGGAATTCCAGATTCTGAAGCTAATTCTACTTCAATTGCTTGGGTGGTGGATATTTTTCTTCGGGATGACAACATATGAATGCACTCTTGAGGCACAAGATCATGATTATGATGTTCAACAAAATCAATGGCAACAAATTTTCCTAAATTTCTATCTAACTTGATACTAAATCGAGCACCACAACACACCTCACCTCTTGTCTCGGAAATTTTACTAGTGGATCTCGCTTGTCAATACCCCGAGTTCCCCCTTTGTAACATACAAAAGTCCGTAAAGTTATTTCCTTAGTATGTTTGTTCTTGTGTGCATATGCCTTCCTAATACTAAAGCCCACCTTTTCCGCCATAGGTATTATAAAAGTCATATGCAGCTTGTTCAGAGTCAAATGACATGCCCAATTTCGGCTTCCAACCACAATTAGCCAACTCATCAACAACATTATTTTCTTCGATTACCTGCAATTCGATTTATAGGTGCAATGAATCAATTTATATTACTTGGATCTATGACTTAGATTTTTTTGGACAGGTATGCCAGTGTTTAATTTTCTATCTCTATGTTTCTAATTTAATAAAGTACATTTGTGCATCCAGTTATCTAAATTATTAACATTTACCAATATCTTTTAATGTGTTCTCTCATGTATTACTTGGATCTTTTAATGAGTTCCCTTATTTATATAATTTTTATAAGACAGTTGATTAAAAGGGATGTTTTGAATTTCGTAATGAGGATAATTAAATTTGACAAAATATTGGCCCCTTATAGAATCTCCCAATTAATATAAGTGACCTTATGCATAAGTTTGAGTATGTGTAGACTGTTGTAATTGCATTGTATATACACATAACACAAACTCATCTAATACCAAATAAGCAGTGTTTGTTGAGGGAACTAGATGTTGCTTTGTATTGAAACAGAGTAACAAAGTTCTAAACAATCAAGTTACATGTTTGCTCATAATGCCATTAGATTCCTCCATTTGCTTCCACCCTCTATGATGCATGATGAGAGTTCTATCTTAAAAATCCCATTTGTTTCCAGGGAAAACATGCATATGGGACCGAGGTTTCGAATAAATTAGTATATCAGAGGACTCGGAATAGATAGGACATGGGTCCTGCATTATTTGTTTGTTTCTTGAGAAAAAAGCATACCAAAAAAAAAGAGTAAAAGCACAGATTTGCTTTCCAATTATATAATGCTTAATAACACATGATTAGCATTAACATATATAAAAAATAGGCAAGAACAAATGTTAAGCAATATATAGCCTTTGGAATATATACAGCTAGGAAGTATAAGATTTACATATGTTCAACAATGTTAAGCAGTACATATACAGCTATAAAGCAATGTTAAGCAGTGTTAAGCAGAGCTATAAAGCAATTTAAACCATATCAGCAACAATAGTAGTTGAGCATATCAGCAACTATAACCAAAAAAAATGTAAATATAGAGAAATGACATAGAGACTAAAATAGAACTCGTCATGGCTACAATGTCGCCTTCCCGCCGTCGCGTCACAGCCGGACTCGCGTCCCTCCGCCATCGTTGCGTCATAGCCGGACTTGCGTCCCTTCGCCAACCTCTTTCCATCACCGTCGCCTCCCTCCACCATCTCTCTCCGTCTTCGCAGATGGCGCCGATCGTCTCTCCGTTCGTCAATCGTCTCGTTTTGTCCAGCTGCGCCTCTCTTCTCTCTCTCTCTATCTAGCTGCGTGGTTAGGGCTAAACAAATGAGAGAGGGACGAAGATAAAAGTCAAATAAGAGTTCAAGCGGGAAACTCAAATTTTGGGAGCAAAATTTTTTTAAAAAAACAACTAAATAAAATGACGTCATTTTGCCCAAAACGACGTCGTTTTGGGGAGTGCGGTAGGGAAGGCCGCAGGAAAGAGCAGCCGACGATCCATACTCGAAGTGAGGTTGTAAGGTAGAATTGTCCAAGTATAGTGGGTTTGAGACACCTCCTCCCCTACCCCGTGATGCCTTCACCCCTTTTCTATTTATCTCCTTTCTTTCATTTTTATTATTTGTTGTTCCTCTCTCCATACTTCTCTAACACTCACAAGGAATGCGCATTTGCTTGAAAAAGTTTTCAAATAACTATTTTACATCTTTGGGCTCACATTGCTACACATTCATTTTTCCTCTCTTTGAAACCCTAATCCTAACTTCACTAACCACACAAACAATAACAGGGAGAGAGAGAGAAAAAAAAAGAAAAAGAAATAAGAAATAAGAAAAAAAGAATGGAAAGTTGTGATGAAGAAGTATGTTGGGGCAATGAAGACGATAGAAAGGGGTTAGGAGTGGCCCCAAATGGTGGAAAGGTGTTGGGTAGTGGTGTCGAAGGGTAGGAAAGAATTGGAGAGTAGCGAGAAGGATTGGCTTGAGACGGAAGAACTAGTCAAACTTCAAATTTTATCACATCTGATAATTTACTTAGGAGTAAAATGGTATTAAAAATAATTAAAAAAATAAAGTGACCAATACATTTTTTTTAAGTGTATTTTTTGGTGCCTCCATCTATAAAAAAAAATAATAATAGGGTAAATTACACTGAGATCCCTAAGATTTCTTTTTAACACAGATTCTCTTTTCACATTTGAAAAATTACACTTACCTCCCTATTAGACCGTCTCCAACCCAACACTCTTAATTAAAGGATGAAAATATTTTTTTTTATTCAAAAAGTGAATATAAAGTATCTCACTATTCACTCAAACTCCAACCATAAATCATCATTTTCTTCTTTAAAGATTTCTCTCGAAAATATTTTCGTCAAAAAGTAAATAATTTTTGTTCATTAATAAATATTTAATTCTGAAATTTTTGTAAAATATTGTGACGCCCATAACTTACTAAATAAAAATTTTAACAAGTAATTAGAAAAATTTAAATTCTCACATAGTCAAAATTTATCAACAAAACAAAATTATGAGTCCACATACAATATTACAACAACTTTACAACATTCGTAATTACTAACATAAAAGACAATAAAATTTTACTTTGCTAAATTCTTGATTTCAAGTTAGCCATGGTTCTATATTAGCAGCGGCCCCAATTTTGGTTTTAGTCCTTCCTCGTCATAATCTGGTATAAAACGTCAAGGCAACAAATATATGCCATGAGTTTTGCAACACAGTAAGAAAACATAATCAACCTATCATTCCTTTTAAGAGAAAGTAATCAGATAATAATCATGACAATTAAAAGAAAATGACGGAATTAATAGCATGATAATATAACAACAATTTAAAATAATTTCAACAATTTTATTAGTTTAGGTGACACTCAAAATCTTCCCAAAGAGATTTTCTTACCAACCACTAAGCCATGGCTACGGTTAATTTGGAAACCCCTCCTTAGTCAAATATTCAAGAACTACCAAAGATGCCCACACCCAGAGTTATATACCCAAGCCGTGGCATCCGTGATCTGCCCTAAAGGAACGGTCTGTCAGAGATATGTAACATCCATATGTGCCACCCGCACATCCACCCTTATTCCAAAATCGAATACCGAAAAAGATTCAAATAATTTCCGTGCCATCTTAGGGCTTCGCGACGCACTTATATAAAAATTATTAAAAACCAAGACTCACCCTGAACTACCTGTATTAACCCTCGATAGTTAACTTTATATATACCGTTGATCATTTCAATTAGTTTTATATTAATTACAAATAATTCAAATTTCAATCACCGATAATGTTATACCAACTCATTAAAATTCCCAACATAAAATATTACACGTGCCACACATTAATAAATCAATGTACAAAATTTAAATAAACAATTAATTTAAACCATGGTATGAAATAATAATGTAGATACAAAGAAATAAACCATAATCACACACATGCATGGATTTTTAATTTTCAAGATTAGACTAGCATAATACTAAATTTTAGTCCAAATAAAGAATTTAAGAGATTATTTTTTATTCCACCTCAATTTGCCAGAATTTTTCAGAATGTATATCTCATAATTAAAATTATAAATAAATTACTTATACAACTCTAAAAGTCAGATAAATCTATAGAATACTCAATAAACATGTTATGGTCATTTTTTAGAAAGCATTTTCCAAAAATAAATTGTAAATAATTCTAAAATATTCTAAGAAAGTTTATAACACAGATTTATCACATTTTCTTAAATTAATTCTATACTTAAATTTATAAATCAATTTCATAATCTAAAAATTTATTATGAAACTAGACTTCTCAAATTTCATTTTTTATTTAGAAATTACCAGATTTGTTTAATATAGAATTTTTAATGATTTTTCCAACATAGAGTAAAATCTATCTTATAATTCCAGATTTTGTTTAAAATTTATATAAATTCATACAAAACTCAATAATTGTTGCACAAATTCGTGGATGAACCAGATATCATACTCAACAACTTTGTAGAAGAAATAATCTCCAAATTTTGAGTATAAAATTGTCTAAAAATTCGTACAACTGTTTGGCAGATTTAAGGGTCAAATAAAATCTTCAATCCTCTCTTTAACGCTATAAACTACACATGCAAGCCTATTTTCACAATAATATCATGATTTTAAGACTACCAATATCTTCAAATATTTGATACGCAAATCACAAATTTACATACAGCTATAAAATTCTGTCTACAAGTTTAGTCATTTTATCATATGAATAGAATCTGAAAATTTCGATAATTAAAAAAAATGAGAAGATTGAGAGGATTTTCTTATTTAATAATAGGATGCTGAAATGGTAGAAAATTTTGGCTTCCTTAATCTCCTACTCTTCTTCTTTTCCTACTCAGCTTAGCTGCTTCACAGATTTCTTTTTCTTCTTTTCCTCAATTGAATGCAAGCATGCATATATATACAATGCTTGTAGAGCCTCTCTCTCTCTCTCTCTCTCTCTCTCTCTCTCTCACATCATTTGCTCAAGTCTATTCGTATTTCTCAAATCCAAGAAGCATAATGAAGTCTTCTTCCCTATATTGACATGCAAATAAACAAGTGGCATTCTCTGTCACAAAAAAACCGAAATTCTAGATTTTTTTATTTATTTATATAATTGTGTATTTGTGTAGGTTTCTTAAAATTGACACACTAAAGTTTTTGACTAAGGTATTTAGTAAGGATAATTATCATGTTGAACCCTTATTAAAATAATTTATAAACAACAAATATTGAACATTCACAAAATTATTATTCTTAATAATGTCTTTGTTAGTGATTGTATTGGGTTAATTTAAAACTAACTTATACATTAATATATATTTTAGATAGACTCTAGGTAAAGTTAATTAATTAATTAATTAATTAATTTTCTTTTAAGAATAATTAAATACGGGTTCTTACAATCTACCTCCCTAAAAAAAAAAAAAAATTCGTTCTCGAAATTAATTCGTACATTTAGACTTGAAAAGTTAAGGGTTATTGGCACGTATCATATCTTCTCGTTCCTACGTTGACTCCTCCATCCCACGATGTCTCCAGAAAACTTGAACCAATGGTATAGTTTTACCTTATAATTTTTTCTCGCGACAATCTAAAATTTTGACAGGCTTTTCTTCAAATGTTACATCTTCATCAAGATTAATTTTCTCCTAATTGATGATGTGAGAAGGGTGCGGCTCTTATTTCCGCAGCATAGAGACATGGAAAACATTATGTACTCTAGCCAATTGAGGTGGTAGAGCCAAATGGTATGCCACCTCTCCTACTTTGTCCAAAATTTCGGAAGGCCCAATGAAGCGAGGTGACAGCTTTCCCTTCTTTCCGAAACGAACAACTCCTCGACGAGGTTGTATTTTCAAAAAATACATGATCTCCAACTTGAAATGCTAAAGGTCTTCTCCTTTGATCCGCATAACTTTTTTGCCTACTCTGAGCGATCTCAAGTCTTTGTCTAATTAATTTTAACTTTTCGATAGTTTCTTGAATTAACTCTGGCCCTAAAAGATGTGCTTCTCTGACTTTGTCCAATATATTGGTGATCGACAAGGCTGTCCATACAAAGCCTCATACGGTGCCATACCAATACTTGCTTGAAAATTGTTATTGTAAGAGAATTCGACTAGTGGTAAATGTCTCTCCCAACTACCCTTGAAGTCCATCACACAAGCTCGAAGCATGTTTCTAAAGTCTGAATTGTTCTTTCTGATTGACCATCAGTTTGAGGGTGAAAAGGTGTACTAAAACACAACTCTATACCCATAGATTTTTGCAGACTTTGCCAGAATTGTGACATAAAACAAGAATCACGATTTGACACTATTGAGACTGGTACTCCTTGCAACCTAATGATTCCTCGAATAAATAATCGACTTAATGATTCTAGTGTGTCTGCTAATCCTATTGGTAGGAAATGTGCCGTCTTAGTTAACTGATCAACCACAACCCAAATGGCATCATGGCCTTGCGGTGACTGGGGTAATCCCGTTACAAAATCCATTATTATGTGTTCCCATTTCCATTCAGGTATTGGTAAGGGTTGGAGTTTCCCTACCTGCTTTTGATGTTCTGTCTTTACTTGTTGGCACATCAAGTACTTAGATACGAATTGAGCAACGTCCTTCTTTATTCCACTCCACCAATACTGTCGCTTAAGATCTTGGTATCACTACAAGAAAAAACACTTTTGGCGACCACCTATTTTGAGTTGGTCGCAAATAGTCCACTTTCTGCAACTACATTTTTTTTTGTCGCTAATGAGTATGTTTTTCCGACCCACAATTTTTTGGTGGCTAATAGCTAATTTTTGGCGACCAAATACAACTTTGGTCGTAGAAGGTCGTCTTTTGGTGACCAAAAAATAAGTTGGTCGCGAATGACTTAACTATTGGCGACCAACTACAAATTTGGTCGCGGAAGATCACCTTTTGGCGACAAAAAAATAAGTTGGTCGCGAATGACTTAACTATTGGTGACCAACTACAAATTTGGTCGCGGAAGATCACCTTTTGGCGACCAAAAAATAAGTTGGTCGTTGTAGACGTCCCCGAACGCCCCGGGAGGTGTTAAGTCCCGTTCTGTTCATATTGGGGTCACTACAGTTCAAGGACTCAAATGTCACGGTTCTTAATCTTGAACCAAAGAGTCCAAATCCGGCAAATCGTTTTTGAGAAAAACAGATTTTTAGAAAAGAAGTGCCAAACATGGACTGCTTTGCCAGATAACAGAGTCGCCACCTAAATATTTTTTAAATGGGAAATTTAGGAAACCCTGACTCGTTGCCAAAGGCCACGTGTCCGTCATCACCAAAGTTGGTTCGGGAACTTGGGTACGATTGGGGAAGGTCACATCGTGAGCACCCCCGCTCGCCCGGTCAAAGACCGGCCTCTACTAACCATGATATCTTATTTTGAAAACAATGTGAGTTCTTATTCCGGTTATTAGCCTAGGTTACTATGTGATGCTCGCAGCAAACAAGTATAGACTGAATCGCCTGAATTGGAACAAAACATTCATGTTTGTTGTTTGAAAATGGTTTGATGGTGCTACCCGCAGGTAGGCTGAGACGCGGATTGCCACCCTCAGGTGGGCTTAGAAAACATGATTTTGCCACTATCTAGTGGGCTTAAAACAAACATTTCGATGAATTGTCCAGTCCAAGTAACTCAGCCTCCACCCACAGGCATTCAAGGCAGTTATATCACATAAGCAATTAGCCTCATGGCAAGCATGCTATTCATGGCAACACTCACACGCATGCAAGGATGCTAAAGCATAAAACTTACCGAGTACTCCAAGCCAAAAACAGAAACTTATTAGAAATCAATGCATGATCCTAATTATACAGAAATGCCTAATGCAACACATGCAATAATGCAACTATAGCAGGCTCGGCTATTCTAAACATGGCATATGAAATGCTACAACTAACAGGTATTCGATTTGGAATTGAAATACAAATGCAGTTTGTATGATGCGCCGAGCCCGGTGCGTGCAAAACAGATGATTGATGCAAACATGCTATCATGCTGTATGCTAATTGAAATATGCCCTATATCTAACCATCGTAAGCGGGTAAATAAAAGGGAGAAAGACGTGGGGTTGGAAGACATACATCACACTCACGCACACTTATTACAATTATGCCCTCGCGCAGAGGGTCCGAATGAATAATAATACAGTCCGAATAAATATTACAGATTCTAATTAATTAAACTAAGAAAGCTTTAAAATTGGCTTGCAAGCCAGGGGGCTGCCCCGCTCCTGATAAATGATGTATGCTGGACTGTCTTTGCGCAGAAATCCACTGGGATGCCCAATTTAGCCTCTGTTTGCAATTTTTCTCGAAATGCATGCCCGACTCCGAAAAGCTGCTAATTCCTTATATGCTGCAACAGAGAGCAGGAAAGGGGCATAGCAATGTATTTCACAAATATATGCATGCCTCGATCCTCGTGCCACCAATCACGCATACCAATGCATGATGGCCGAGGAATCGGATTGCATAACTCAATATTGGGTGCAATGCAGATGAATGCTACAACAAAACCTAACTCCATCATGGGTAATCCGGAGTGTCGGTGACTGGGGAATTGAGACCCGTTCCGTCACTCGGAGTACGAAACGTACCTCGTTTCCCGTGCCCGGGCTAACTCCTATCCCGAACACGATGCAATACGCATGATATGCATGAAATGCAACTAAGATACAGCCTGGTATGCACAATGCTGATGAAAATGAGATGAAAATGAGATGCCTCGAAAAGCGTGCACGCGGGCACGCAAACCGAGGCGATGATGTGAAATGCAAATCGGATAAAATCGAAGTGCCTCGAAATGCGTGCACACGGGCACGCAAACCGAGACGATGATGTGAAATGCAAAATCGGATAAAACCGAAGTGCCTCGAAATGCGTGCACACGGGCACGCAAACCGAGACGATGATGTGAAATGCAAAATCGGATAAAACCGAAGTGCCTCGAAATGCGTGCACACGGGCACGCAAACCGAGGCAATGATAAAATGAGACAGAAATGCAAATTGGGCTTATACTAACATGAGTGGACCTCAGCCACACTCACATCAAATGCCGTCGGATAAAACAGAGGTGCCCCGAAGTGCGTGCCCACGGGCGCGCAAACGAGGCATGGCCCGAAGGCATGAAATGGCACGGGAAATGATATGCAAATATGCAAACCAAATTTCAGCACCTAAATGAAGGGAAAACAGCCCCGAAATGAACGAAATGACAACCAATGCATGAAATCATCCCGAAATGTGATTTTAAGTACCCGAAATGGCCTATAGCCATACTAAACATGCACAACATGATCATGACATGCAAAAAGTAGCAAGGCAGCCCCAAAATATGGCATTTTTCAGTACAAAGCAAGGCTAAATAACAACCACAAATACGGCAAAATTATCATGCAAAAATGGGGAAAAAGAGGGGAATTACAAAGCAAGTAGTATATACAATGCTCAAACTGAAAAACACAGTTCTAAAAAATTAAATAGGGGCCAAAAATATGCATATTACAGTAGATGAATCCTCCAATTCAGTATGTAGATATGCTTAAAATGGCATGCAAAAATGAGCCAACAAAGGGCTACAACATGAGGTACCATAAGAAATGACCAAACAACCTTGGACCCTTAACAAAACATGAAGAATGAGTATTCTAAGACACTTTCTAAGCCTGATGAAGGCTCAAATCAGAAGCTAAGAAAGCCTAACAAAGCATGCAATTTTACGGAAAATATGGAGGGTACAACATGAAGTACCAAAAGAAATTACCACATGGCCTAAGACCCTTAACAAAACTTGACAAGAAGGCCAAAATAAGGATATTTTCAGTACTGATGATGGCTCAAAACAGGAGCTAAGTAAGCTCAAAAAGGCATTCAAGATGGGGCCAAAGAGAGGTATAAAGAGAGGTACAACATGGAGGCCTCAAACCAATTTGATCCCTTCTAAAATGTTGTAGAGGGACCTAAAATAAACTCAACCTCAGTTAATGGCATGCTCAAAATCAGATCACAAACAGGCCAAAGAAACCATGCAATTTTACGGTAAAATGGAAGAATTTCAAAGGAAGTGCATGCTAGAGCCACCAAACATGATGGAGCCTTCTTCAATGTTGAAGAGGGGCTCAATATAGCCCACTAACAGTATATGAGGCTCGAAATCAGATCATTCAAAAGCCAAACAAAGCATGCAAATAATTGGCATAAAGGGTGATATTGAAAGAGGTGTATGATAGAGGCACCAAGTGAGGTTGAGCCCTTCTACAATGTTGTAGAGGGGCTCAAAATAAGCACAAAACCAGTAGGGGTCAAAGCCCAAAACAAGAGGGAAATAGGGTACAGAATTGATAGAAAATAATGCTAGAAAAAGGGATTTAGAGGCTTACCCTTGGAGATCCAACTTTGGTGGCTTCTTGACTGAAATTGTTGCTTGTTGGCTTCTGAAAATCACTCCCTTGCTGCTGAAATGGAGTTGTTGATGATGGTGCTTAGGGTTGATGAAGGATTGGCCTAGATGTTTGAGGGTTTTTTGAGTTTTAGAGATAGAAAATGGAGGTTTTGAGAGAGAGGTATTTGAGACCAAATTTTCTAACCCTAGCAAAGAAGGAGGCCAACCCCTTAAAAGGACCAAAGGGGGGTGTAAAAGGAGGGAAATGTATCCAAGCTTTCCCTCCCAAAATATCCCCCGGATGCCAAAGATATTTTGAAAAGTGGATGGACAGCTGGAAAGTGTTGAAAAGCAGGAAGCAGGCCGGCCAGGTGGAATTCTTGAAGATGGCCGGCCGGCCACCCCACTGGTCGGCCAGCCACTCCTCATGGCCGGCCGGCCATGGCCAAAAATGGAACAAAAAGTTAATGGCCGGCCACCATACCTTGGTGTCCTCCTAGGTGTGTAGAACAAGGCCCATGGTTGGAATTTGGCAACTGTGAAACAGGAGTCACAACAATTCACTTGAAGGAGAGGCTCAAAAATGAAACCCACAATTACTGGCCGGCCAGTACTTTTTAGGGTCCTCCCAGGTGCCCTCATCACAAATATGTAGCTTTGGTTGGAAGAAAATGGGCCTAGGGTGTTCAACATTAGCCCGGAAATGAGCAAAACGGGCGCCGGAAGAGCAGAAAAGGTTATCTGGGATAATTGTTGGCCTCCCTCCCTCCAGTGATCTTCCTGGTGCTAAAACAGAGGTACCTGCCAAATTTGAACAAAAACTAATGCAAAATGAATGCTCTGGGCCCAAACCGCGAGGTTCGGGGCCCAAAAACCGGCTATAGATACTGAAAGTGGCATTCAGCCACGAAGTGGGTATCTGAGACCCCAGTGTGCCTTGTTATGATGAAACAGAGGCACTTGCCAAAATTGAACAGAAATCGATACGAAATGAATGCTCGGGGGCCAAACCGCGAGGTTCGGGGCCCGAAAACCGGCTATAAGCACCGAAAGTGGCATTCAGCCACGAAGTGGGTATCTGAGACCCCAGTGTGCCTTGTTATGATAAAACAGAGGTACACGCCAAGAACCGGAGGAATCGGAGATGGTTGGGCGGTCCCGAACCGAGGCACACGGCCTGACGGTCCCGAAAACCGGGAACCGGGCTCTGAAATGGGCAAAATGGCCTACGGCCACGAAAAGTAGCGCACGGCCACCGAGAGATAGTCTACAAGACCACTCCCTTCCCTTAGGAAAGAAAACAGAGAAAACCGAGTCTGGTTCGCAAACCGAGGCAAGGCACAAAAAAGGATTCGGAAGCCGCGGAGGCAGGGCGCACGGCCGCGACTCTGAGACTTCTGAATGAGCACGATATGCAACACCACCGAGCGCTCAATCGGTGACGTCTGAGTCTTAAGGTCGGTCAAAAATGGGGTGTCTACAGTCGTGGAAACTATGGTGGGATAAATTTAAAAAAAAACGGGTACTATTGTAATTACATTCTATTTTTATGTATAGGCATTGAAAGTTTTATGAAATAATATATAATCCAATTTTTATGGGTTATGTATTTTCTCTGCCAAATGTGAACAACAAGTATGTTATTAGCAGAGTGGATTGGGCGCATGGAGAGTGACTGCTTGGTTAGGAGTTCAACTCCCAGGCAGCGCAAAAGAATATTTTTCTTTGGGTGAAGGCGCTGACTTTTGGTGACCAACTATAACTTTGGTTACTAAAAGTTACCTTTTAGCTAATATGGATTGGACTTTCCGCAACCAATTATTTGGTCGCCAATGGTCCCTTTTAGCGACCAACTATAACTTTGGTCGCAGAAAACTATCTATGATGAGGCTTTAGTAACCAACTCGCGACCAACACATTTTGATCGCGAAAATATTTTAGCAACCAAACATGGTACTTTTTGTGACCAAAACGTTAGTCGCAGAAAGTGTAATTTCTTTTAGTGTATATCTTGTTTCCTCCCGGATGAACCGTAAAAACTGAATGGTGAAATTCTTTGAGTACTTCTTCTCTCAATTGTTCGATATTTGGCACAAAAATTCTACATAAATACCTTAAACTACCATCTTAATAGAGCGTCCAACCCGATGAAGATTCCCCGGACACTAATTGTGCCTTGATAAAGTCGGCCTCTTGATCAAATCTTTAGGCTTCCAGCATTTTGGTAAGAAGTTAGGGTGTTGTAACTATTGCAAATAACCGAACCTTCCCATTCTGAGTCTCTGGTTGTAACTTAAACTCATTCACGGTACTTACCATTTCCCATTCTTTAATTGATATGTTAGGTATGATCTCCCTTGTCTTTCGACTTAGTGCATCTGCTATAACATTAGCCTTCCCGGGATAATAAGACAAAGTGAATTGGTAATCTTCAATGTACTCCATCCAGTGTCTCTGCCTCATGTTCAAATCTCTTTGTGTGAACAAGTACTTTAAGCTTTTGTGGTCCATAAATATCTCAAAATTTTCGCCATAAAAGTAATGTCACCAAGTCTTAAGTGCATAGACCCTAGTTGCCAACTCCAGATCATGAGTAGTATAATTTTTTTCATGATTCTTCAATTGTCTTGATCCATAAGTTACTACCTTCCCGTTTTGCATTAACACGCCACCTAACCCTTCCTTAGAGGCATCACAATAAACTGTGTACCCGATGTCACGTTCGAGTATGATTAGTATATGAGCGCTTTCCAGTCTCTTCTTGAGTTCTTGAAACGATTGCTCACAAGTTTTGTTCTATTCAAACTTTACTCCTTGTTGTGTTAGGCGTGTCATCAGCTTGGCTAATTTGGAGAAATCTTGAATGAATCTCCTATAAAATCTTGCTAATCCCAAGAAACTATGAATCTCAAATGTATTCTTAGGTTGTTTCCATCCTATTACTGCTTCTACTTTAGTAGAATCCACTGATATTCTCGATTCAAACACAATATGACCTAAGAATTTTACTTCCTTCAACCAAAATTCGCATTTGCTAGCTTTAGCATACAATTAATTCTCCCTTAGAATTTGCAAAATGGTTCTTAGATGTTGCTCGTGATTTTCGTCTGATTGTGAGTATATCAAAATATAGTTAATGAATATTACCATAAATTGGTCCAAATAAGGTGTAAAAATTTTGTTCATTAAACTCGTGAATACCCCTGGTGCATTCATCAAACCAAATGGCATTACCACGAAATCATAGTGGCCATAACGGGTTTAAAATGTAGTTTTGGATATATCTTCTTCTTTGACACGAAGTTGGTAATATCCCGACCTAAGGTCAATTTTGGAAAAACATTTTGAACCCCTTAATTGATCGAACAAGTCATCAATTCTTGGTAATGGATATCGATTTTTAATGGTGACTTGATTTAGTTGTCGATAATTGATGCACAATCTTAAGGTTCCATCCTTCTTCTTCGCGAATAATGCTGGCACTCCTCATGGAGACATACTTGGTCTGATGAACTTTTTATTCAACAATTCTTGCAACTGCTCCTTCAATTCTTGAAGTTCAGCTGGCGCCATACGATGCGGTGCTATAGAAATTGGTGAAGTCCTAGGTTGAAGCTCTATCATGAAATCTACGTCCCGTTTGGGCGGTAGTCCCGGTAATTCGTCAAGAAAAACGTCAGCGTACTTGCACACCACATGAGGCAATCCTGGATCCTTTCGATTTTCGTCTTCCAAAATTAAACTTGCCAACCATCTAGTTAGTTGATCATGCCACTGCGACTTGTAACACGTTAGAGTTAAAGAATCTTGTCTATCTCCTTTAAATTGAACTTTCGTGCCATTAAGGGAGGATGTTGTCACCGTCTTACGGTAACAATCAATAATGGCTTGATGAACTGACAACCAGTCTATTCCTAGGATGACGTCAAAATTAGACATCTCTATAAACTCTTAAATTGCATATCAAATATGAACCGAAGATTTCTAGTTCACAAGATTTACATACTAGAGTTACTCGGGTTTGACCTCCTAAGGGTGAAGCAACACTCATAGCTATCTCTAACGTTTCGGGCTCCAAACCCAAAACTTGACACACATGTAGTGGATATAAAAGAATGCGAAGCTTCGGAAGCAAACAATACTTTAACCAAAGAATTCATAAGGATTAACATACCTTGAATTACTGATGGGTTACCAACATCTTCTTCTTCTTGGAGAGCATACATTCTTCCTACTGCTTGTTAGTTAGTCCCTCTTAGTTTCTTTCCATTTCCAGTTCCTTGTGGTTGTGTTCTTGGCCAGCCCGCATTTCTAGAGGCTTGTGGCCTTGCCCCTCGTTGATCCATAAAATAATCTCCACCTTGAGGATGCTCACTTCGACGATGCCGCTGTTGACAACATCTAAACACTTTCCTTTCCACTTATTTACAAAGTTTCCACCTTGCTAGTTTCCTCGATTCTACCTTTGTTGCTACTGCAACCCTCCGGCATAAGGTGCTGGTGCAGGATGGTTTCTGGTGTTGCGGACTGGACCTCCTCCGTGTGGTTGGTTATTGTTCCTTGATCACTGATTTCGAATGCGTTCGAAATCCGCTAATTCTCATTCCACAATGAAAGCTCGATCCACCATTTGAGCATAGGTGGAAAGTTGCACTGCAATCAATCTTCCTCTAATGTCTGTGTCCAAACCCATTCAAATCGTCTAACTTTATCCTCTTCATTTGTTACTATTGCTGAAGCATACCGTGAGAGAGCCTCAAAACGGTTTGCATATTGAGTAACGAACATTTTTCCTTGTTTCAATTGGAGAAACTCTTGAATCATTTCTTGTCTTAGCGAGTTAGGAAAATACTTTTCCATGAATAAGTCTTCGAATTGTCTCCAAGTTAATGTCTCTACTTGTTGAGTACTTCTGATCATTTCTACCAATGATCTACTTCCCCTTCCATTTGAAATGCTGCCATGGTCACTCTATCTTGCTCATTTCGGATGTCCGAAGTATCTAGCAACTTCTTAATTTGTCTTAACCAAGTTTCAGCTTCATAGGGGTTTGATCCGCCAAGGAATTTGTGGAGATGTAGCTTTTCAAATTTTGCTATCATTTCAGATTTGCTTTGATCTTGGTTTCGGGGTGGTATATTGCCTACCCTATCAGCAATTGTGCATATAATTCAAGCGATAGTGTCATCAGACACTCCATCACCATTACCGTTGTTACTATTTCTTGTTCGTCCAGTCATTCTGCATGATGGGTTCTTTAGTAATTTGTGATTTATTCATTTATTTATTATCATTATTGTTATTATTATATATTTATATGCAAGGACAATAATTAAAAAAAGAAAGAAACTTCATTAGATTAGACAAGCTACAATCAACAAAATACAAATAAAACAAAAAAATAAAAAATAAAAACACTACGGGCAAAAGATAGCCCCTACAAATCCAGGTTAACTCCTATATCAACAATTCTAAACTAGGCAATTTTACATAGTAAGCATACAAAATAATTGGTTAGCCTAGTTTGTAATTCCCTTAAAACCTCTAAAACAGCCAAGGAAAGTCTCTCCTCACAAGGAACTCTGGCTCCAACGTGGCTTGGAAAAGCCCATGAATCACCACAACACCCTTACGAAACAATAGTTTCCTACACACAATGCCCTAGCACCTGCACCGGCTCCTCCTGATAAATCCTCCAGTCTTTGAAGTCCACTGATCCATCTCTCTTCACAATTCTGTTTACGTCGGGCATGCTACACTGAAGGCTCCAAATGTCAAAAAGGTTGCTCATCCTATCGGTGAAACCATCTGGGAAAGGGCCTAGCTGATATAACCAATGAGTCTTTTGCCTTAAAATTTGGACAGGTCCTATGTAGGCATCTACCCAACTCTCAGATTTCCAAGCACAACCTCCTAGGGATAAATTATAACATATACAAATGAGCCAATTTGCAGCCCATTTCGAAAATCTCAATTCTCAAACACAGCCCCTATATCTCCAGTGCTCTCATCAGTATTGCCCTTTACAGATTCCTCTTCGGTGTCAGACTCAATCACAATTATCTCTAATGGGTTATACATTGGTGCAATCTCTTCGGGTTCGGGTTCAGACTTATAGTCTTCTATTGGTGCAATTTCTTCAAGTTCAGACTTAGGCTCATAGTCTTCTACAGGCGACACCACTTCTTCACTTGGGCTAGAATCTATGTCATTGTTTCCCACTGAATCCTCCTCATTAGATTTAATATCTGATGACCTTGGCATCCTACAATTAAAAAGGTTCTAACTTAGTTAAGTCACAGAAAATTACAAGTTAACGTAAGGTTTTCTTAAACGTAAAAAGAAATATTATTGCTACCTATGGCCCAAAGGTTCGAATCTAAACTCTGATACCAAACTATGACGCCCCATTTTTTTTGTTTTTTGGAACATCATAAAATTTAAATAACAAATAACTTGCTAAATAAAAATTTTAACAACTAATTAGGGAAATTTAAATTCTCACATAGTCAAAGTTTATCAACAAAACAAAATTACGAGTCCCCATACAATATTACAATAACTTTGTAACATTCGTAATTACTAATACAAAAGATAATAAAATTTTATTTTGCTAAATTCTTGATTTCAAGTTAGCCACAGTTTTATATTAGCAGCGGCCCTAATTTCGGTTTCAATCCCTTTCTCGTCATAATTTGGCAAAAAACGCCAGGGCAACAAATATATGCCATGAGTTTTGTAACACAGTAAGAAAACATAACCAACCTATCATTCTTTTTAAGAGAAAAGCAATCAGATAGTAATTATGACAATTAAAAGAAAATGACGGAATTAATAGCATGATAATATAACGACAATTTAAAATAATTTCAACAATTTTATTAGTTTAGGTGACACTCAAAAACTCACCAAAGAGATTTTCTTACCAACCACTAAGCCATGGCCACGATTAATTTGGAAACCCCCCCTTGGTCAAATATTCAAGAACTACCAAGGATGCCTACACCCAGAGTTATATACCCAAACCGTGGCATCTGTGGTCTGCCCTAAGGAACAGTCTGCCAGGGGTATGTAACCTCCCACCTGCACCTCCACCTTTATTCCAAAACCGAATACCGAAAAGGGGTTCAAATAAGTCTTGTGCCATCTTAGAGTTTCACAGCACAATTATATAAAAATTATTAAAAATCAAAGCTCACCCTGAACTATTGGTATTAATCCTCGATCGTTAACTTTATATATACCATTAATCATTTCAATTAGTTTTTATATTAATCAAAAATAATTCAAATTCAATCACCAATAATGTTATACCAACTCATTAAAATTCCCAACATAAAATATTACACATGCCACACATTAATAAATTAATGTACAAAATTTAAATAAACAATTAATTTAAATTATGGTATGAAATAATAATGTAGATACAAAAGAAATAAACCATAATCACACACATGCATGGATTTTTAATTTTCAAGATTAGACTAGCACAATATTAAATTTTAGTCCAAATAAACAATTTAAGAGATTATTTTTGATTTCTCCTCAATTTGCCAGAATTTTTCAGAATGCATATCTCATAATTAAAATTATAAATAAATTACTTATACAACAATAAAATTAATATAAATCTATAGAATACTCAATAAACCATGTTATGGTCATTTTTCAGAAAGCATTTTCCAAAAATAAATTGTAAATAATTCTGAAATATTCCAAGAAAATTTGTGACACAAATTTATCACATTTTCTTAAATTAATTCATACTTAAATTTATAAATCAATTCCATAATCTAAAATTTTATTATGAAATTTGACTTCTCAAATGTCATTTTTTATCTAGACATTAGCAGATTTGGTTTAATATAGAATTTTTAATGATTTTTCCAACATAGAGTAAAATTTGTCTTACAGTTTCACATTTGGTTAAAAATTTATATAAATTCATAAAAAACTCAATAATTGTTGCAAAAATTCTTGGTTGAACTAGATATCATTATAAACAACTTTGTAGAAGAAATGATCTCCAAATTTTGAGTATAAAATTGTCTAAATATTCGTACAACTGTTTGGCAGATTTAAGGGCCAAATAAAATCTTCAATCCTCTCTTTAATGGTATAAACTACACATGTAAGCCTATTTCCACAATAATACCATGATTTTAAGACTACCAATATCTTTAAATATTTGATACACAAATTTACATACAACTATAAAATTTTATCTACAAGTATAGTTATTTTATCATATGAATAGAATCTGAAAATTTCGACAATTAAAAAAAAAAGAGAAGAGGATTGAGAGAGTTTTCTTACTTAATAATAGCATGATGAAATTGTAGAAAATTTTGGCTTCCTTAATCTCCTACTCTTCTTCTTCTCCTACTCAGCTTAGCTGCTTCACAAATTTCTTTTTTTTTTTCTTTTCCTCATCCGAATGCAAGCATGCATATATATATATATATATATATATGTACAATGCTTGTTGAGGCCCCATCTCTCTCTCTCTCTCTCTCTCTCTCTCTCTCTCTCTCTCTCTCTCATCATTTGCTCAAGTCTATTCATATTTCTCAAATCCAAGAAGCATAATGAAGTCTCCTTCCCTATATTGACATGCGAATAAACAAGTGGCATTCTATGCACAGAAAATCTGAAATTTTAGATTTTTTATTATATATAATTGTGTATTTGTGTGGGTTTCTTAAAATTGATACACTAAAGTTTTTAACTAAGGTATTTAGTAAGGATAATTATCATGTTGAACCCTTATTAAAATAATTTATAAACAGCAAATATTGAACATCCATAAATTATTATTGTTAATAATGTCTTTGTTAGTGATTGAATTAGGTTAACTTAAAACTAACTTATACATTAATATATATTTTAGATAGACTCTCGGTAAAGTTAATTAATTAATTAATTTATTTATTTATTTTTTAGAATAATTAAATACGGGTTCTCACAAATATATTTAATATTATACTCATTTTAAAGGTATGATTTCACCCTTTTTAATGATGCCAATTTTATAAAAAATAAATTTACATATTAAAAGTTATTTATAATATAATAAAAAAATATAGAATAAATAGTATTTTAGAAGGGGATTCTGTATATTTCATCATCTCTTCAATTATGGAGGATGATCCTCCATCCAAATAGAGATGGATTTAGATGATGAGTTGGAGGAGCAAATCCTTCAAATATGAAGTTATAGAGGGTGGGTTCGAGATGCTCTTAAATTAAAATGACATATTTACCTTTCAACCTTTATACATATAAAATAATAAAATAATGTAAATATTTTGTTCATGTTATTTCAAGGGAAATAAGAATCATCTTCATTGGTTTAACACACATAAAAAAATTGAGTTTTTTCATTTTTCATTTTTACTTAATTTTTTTTAAATATTTTAAGTATTTTATTTTTTATTTTTTTGATATATCTAATCTAGATATACTTAAGAAGGATATTATTTTGTGATTTTTTTTTAAAAAATTCACCAAATATAAAATAATAAAACAATTTGATACATTATCTTATTTTGTTGTATTCAATAGATTTTTTAATTTTGTACAAATTTTATACTTTTTAAATATATTTAGATTAAATTGATCTAATCTAGATATAATGATAAAAATAAAAATGAAAAATTATATTAATATATAAAAATTTATGCAAAAAATATCATAAAAATATTGTGATAGTGATATTATTATAAATATAAATAATGTTTATGAGTATTTTGTTTTAAAGTGAAAGGTTACTATTAAACTATATTATTGTGATTGTAAATTCTATATAAAATTCATGTTTGTATAAGAATATGTTTAAATAGAATTTAATGATGAAAAATTGTAAAATATAATCGTGATAATAAGAAGAAGAAATAGTAAGAAAAATGACAAAATGATCATTTAAAAAGTTTTAGGACATGATATGAGTAATCCAATAAGTAAATTGTATGAGATTATAAATTTCAAAACAAAAAATTTAATTTTTTAAATGTAAAAAGAATCTGTATTAAATAAAAATCTCGAAAATGTATCAGTGTAATTTATCTAAAATAATAATAATAATAAAAACAACTGAAATGGTGGAGGCTTTTCCCAAAATAAGTCTTTTTTGCATTGTATTTCCCAAACTAGGCCAACTTCTGACGGAATTCCCAAACTAAGCTAAAACGCCATTTCGATTCGCGCTTTTACTGTTTGGAGGCCAAAATTTGATGAATAGTGAAATCGCTATTTGAAATCGCGATTTTAATTAAGAAAACGCTGTTTCAAATCGCGCTTTTAACATAAAAAAATTTTCTGAAGAAAACGCTATTCAAAATAGCGCTTTCACTGTGCATATAATTTAATTTATTTTTTTTTTTTTTTTTTTAGAAAACGCGATTTGAAATCGCGTTTCTACTGTTGCCACACTCTGACACACCCGCACACACCCACACCACTCAAACATACATTGAAATAATATAATTTATACATATAATAATTTATAATAATCAATTATATTAATTTTTGTAAATATAAATCATTTTTAGGTTATAGATGGTTTGATTTATAATACATATGTAAGGGTAAAAAATTTTATAATCAAAAATAATTTTTGCAAATTTTATAATCAAAAATAATTTATAATACGTATGTATTATAAAAAATTTTATAAACAGTAAACCCATCTTCACATTTTATAATACGTATGTATTATTCAAAAATAATTTATAAAAATTTATAATTAATACGTATGTAAATAATTTAATACGTATCTTTACATTTACATTTACAGTAAACCCATCTTCATATTTACATACGTATGGTTTAAGGATAAATTTTTTGATAAATGACTTAAATGATAAATCAAACCATTCATAACCTAAAATTTTTTACCCTTACATACGTATGGTTTAAATAATTTATAAAAATTATTGCCATACGTATGTAAAAATCGATTATAAAAATTGCAAAAATTGATTATAATTTTTTTTATATATAATAATAATTTATAATAATCGATTATATAATTTTTATAATTTTCGTAAATATAAATCATTTTTAGGTTATGGATAGTTTGATTTATAATACGTATGTAAGGGTAAAAAATTTTATAATCAAAAATAATTTGTGCAATTTTTATAATAAAAAATAATTTATAAATTATCAAAAATTATTTATAAATTAAACCATCCATAACCTAAAAATGATTTATATTTACGAAAATTATAAAAATTATATAATTGATTATTATAAATTATTATTATATATATAAATTATATTGTTTCAATGTATGTTTGAGTGGTGTGGGTGTGTGCGGGTGTGTGTCAGAGTGTGGCAACAGTAGAAACGCGATTTCAAATCGCGTTTTCTAAAAAAAAAAAAAAAATATGCACAGTGAAAGCGCTATTTTGAATAGCGTTTTCTTCAGAAAATTTTTTTATGTTAAAAACGCGATTTGAAACAGCGTTTTCTTAATTAAAATCGCGATTTGAAATAGCGATTTTACTATTCATCAAATTTTGGCCTCCAAACAGTAAAAGCGCGAATCGAAATGGCGTTTTAGCTTAGTTTGGGAATTCCGTCAGAAGTTGCTTAGTTTGGGAAATACAATGCAAAAAAAGCTTATTTTGGGAAAAGCCTCAAAATGGTGCCACAGCAAAAGAGGCTTTTCCCAAAATAAGCCTTTTTTGCATTGTATTTCCCAAACTAGGCCAACTTCTGACGGAATTCCGAAACTAAGTTAAAGCGCCATTCCGATTCGCGCTTTTACTGTTAGGAGCGCGAAATTGGATGAACAGGAAAATCGCTATTACAAATAGCGATTTTGATTAAGAACTCGCTCTTACAAATAGCGCTTATAGCGTTAATTTTTTTTCAGAAGAAAACGCTGTTAAGAAGAGCGCTTTTAACAGAAATTTTTTTTCCAAGAAAACGCTATTACTAATAGCGCTTTTAACACAAATTTTTTTTCCAAGAAAACGCTATTTCTAATAGCGAGTTCACTTAAATGAAAACGCTTTTTCAATCAGCATTTTTAACAGGCCTTATATTGACGAAGCCCCCCCTTCTCATTTGCATACGTTTTTCAGACTTAGGTTTTTCGGCTCTCGCTCTCAGCTCACTCTCCATCTCTCAGCCTCTCCATCACTCACTCTCCATCTCTCACTCTTCTCCATCTCAGACTCACTCGATCTCGCTCTCAGCTCAGCTCGGTCTCGCTCTCTGCTCTCGGTCTCTGCTCTCACTCTCTGTCTGTGCTCTCTCTCTCTCCGTGGTATGACATCAACCCTAATTTTATGTATTTAGTTTTTGTGTTTGTGAAAATGTGACATTAACCCTAATTTTTGTGGTTTTATGTATTTAGTATTTAGGGTTTTACATGTGAATTATTAAATGTGTTAGGGTTATCATTGTGGTTATGAAATTAGGGTTTGGAATTTTTTGAAATGTGTTAAGGTTTTATCATTGTGGTTATGAAATTGTGAATTGAATATGGTTATGATTGTTTATGCTTTATCAGTGTGGTTGTGGTTATGAAATTAGGGTTCGATATCAGATTGTTCACATTATTAGGATTGTTCAAATTAGGATGACATTTTAGGGTTCACATTATTAACGGTTCTAATGCTTTTGAATGTTTATGCTTTTGAATCATAAATCAGGTTTGGAATTTTTTTAATTTTTTGAATTTTTTAAATAAATCATAAATATGAGAATTGAGAATTGAGAATTGAGAATTGAAATTTGGAATGATGAAATTCGTAATTCATATAATGTCATATTATGAAATTCATATAATTGAGAATTGGTCTTTTTGAGAATTGAGAATTGAGAATTGAAATTACGAAATGTTTATATTTTGAAATTTGAAATCAGAAATTGGAATTTTGAAATTATGCTTGTGAATCAAAATGTCTATATTTTGAATATTGAATAAACCAACGTACATTTGTTGAATTGGAAATTGTTTTTTTTTTGCTTGTTAAGAGGAATTAAAAGGAAATTAGGGTTTGAAATTAGGGTTTTAAAAGTAATTTTTTTAATTAAGAATTGCGATTAAAAAATCCGAAATTCATATAATTGATAATTGTTAATGTTATATTTGAAATTCATGTAATTGAAAATTGTTGAATTCAAATTATGAAATGTCTATATTTTGAAATTTGAAATCAGAAAATGGAATTTTGAAATTATGCTTGTGAGTTTTTTTTTTTTGCTTGTTAAGAGGAATTAAAAAGAAATTAGGGTTTGAAATTAGGGTTTTAAAAGTAATTTTTTTAATTAAGAATTGCGATTAAAAAATCCGAAATTCATATAATTGATAATTGTTAATGTCATATTATGAAATTCATGTAATTGAGAATTGTTATTTGAAATTATGAAATGTCTATATTTTGAAATTTGAAATCAGAAAATGGAATTTTGAAATGATGCTTGTGAGTTTTTTTTTTTTTTTTTGCTTGTTAAGAGGAATGAAAAGGAAATTAGGGTTTCAAATTATGGTTTTAAAAGTAATCTTGTTTAATTAAGAATAAAATTAGAAAAAATTGAAATTCATATAATTTGTAATTTTAATGTCATATTACGAAATTCATGTAATTGAGAATTGTTGAATTCGAATTATGAAATGTCTATATTTTGAAATTTGAAATCAAAATTGGAATTTTAAAATTATGCTTGTGAATGAAAATGTCTATATTTTTTGAATCAAATTATGGTTCAGAAATTGTTAATGTCTAAATTCATACTTGAAATCATACTTTGAAGGGTTTTTCAACAGTAGAAAAAATCAACAATTTTAAAGCCGCAAATGTTGAAAGTTTTAGAGTCAAACAAATCAAAATTCCCAAACGAAGACCCTTTTAGAAAACAGATATACATAGATTAGAACTACACACATACATATATATACAGATAAAAGGTAAAGGAGTGAGTGAGTATATCAAAAAAAATCAGAAAATTTTACTTTACAGCAAAATATCGACTTTTATAAGGAAAGAGAGAAAGTAGAGAGAGAGAGAGAGAGAGAGTCAAACATAAACAATACCTGAGAAAGGGACAAACTGAGAGTGTGAATCTGAGAAGCTCTTACTTTAAAAACCTTGGAAGCTCTGAAAAATGAAATTTGGACAAAAGCTTCCTTCTACAAAACATTCACCATTGAAGAAGTAGAAAATGAGAGCTTTAGAGAAATTGTTAATGTCTAATTTCTACAAAATATAATTATTAAACAAAAAAATATTTAATTTTGAATGTATTTGATTAAAAAAATATTTAATTTTCTCTCCATGAAAAGATCATGTTCTCTCAAATAAAAGATCATGTTCTCTGAAATATTTAATTTTGACTCTATTTTATTCAAAAGAAATATTTGTATTGGTTTCTCAAAATATTTAATTTTGACTCTATTTTATTCAAAAGAAATATTTTTATTGGTTTCTCAAAATATTTAAATTTGACTCTATTTGATTTAAATAAAAAAATTTGGTTTAATTTCGTTTGGTTTATTTCACTATATTTGGGGTCAGGCACCCAAAATATGATTAAAAAATTTAATGAGCTGAATTTGTAATACATATAATAGCATTGTAGTACAAATTAAAATTTCCTCAGAAAACTGAAGAAAATTTGAAAAAGTTTTTGAAATGGGTATTGAACGAACTGACTTATTGCCTTTTCCACTTTGTGATTGTCCACTACCATTGAAAAGGAAAATGTAAACATTATGTTTAATAATTTTTATTTATATTTGTATAATTAGAAGTCATTATTAGACTAGTTACAATATATGCATGAAAAGAGTCTTAAATTATTTTAATTAATAGTCCATAGCAATTTCGTACGTATGAAGGGAAAAAAAAAATTGGCACTTTGATGGTTAAGCCTGTGTTTTGTAATACCAAATAATTGGTACGGATGGCCCGATAGATTCACATGGATAACTATCCAAAATGTAGTCCATACATTTAACCACCAACTTCAATTTAATTATCTCTAATTTTTTGCCATTATAAATTATGTCTGTAATTATTTTTTTGTTTTTGTATGTGTAAGAAAAAAAAGGAGTAAATAAATTAAATTTTTTTCTTACTTTTCAGAACGATCCAAAATGATCCAAAATGAGCTTTTTGTTTTAATTTTATAAGAAAGCCTCTATGACCTCTACAAAATGGACGAGGGTTACTAGTTCACATAGGAAATAACTTTGTCATTAAGGTCGGTAATGACACAAGTTTGAGCAAATCAAATTAACTTATATTTTCCATAAATCTGAACAATTACATCACCAGGTTGAACAAGTTGAGACACAAATATATAGTTGACAAAATACAAATTGAATTAATGTTTCACCTCTACAGTTCCTTCAACCCTGGAAAATATAAATTGACAAAAAATTAGAGGGTTACTGTTATTTGTGACTTCTGCAAATTTTAATGTTTTTTTTAATGTTTATTTTACAAGTAGAATTCGATATATGTATATTGTTGATATTTTAATATTTATTGTTTCATTGAAGCAAGAATATGGCAACTGTTCCAATTATCTTTTACTGGGGGGGAAACATAATTCGGGATCCCGATGAAGGTGTGTCATATGATGCTGAGCCGAAAGGGATATATAGGGTGCAACTTGGCACCACACTTGGCAATTTGGAGGAGATGTTTATGTCCAAGGTCGCAAGTTACGGGGAAACAGTCCGATTGATCTTCAAATGTAGATATCCTTATCGCCAGTGGCAAGCAACCAGCAAATACAAAATATTACCGATAAATGACGATGAGGCGTTGAACACCGTTTTAAGTATCGGTGGAAATTTCGAACCACCAAATTGTTTGGAAGTGTACATTCAGAAAGAGGTTGTACAGAATCTTCCGAATATAACACAGATGGATTCGCATCCGTTCACTACATTGCTGACACATGGGATTGACACGACAGCATTTCAGTCTCCTATGTATGAATCAAATGAATGTTATGCAGCTGGCTACACACAACAGACATTTCATGGCCATGGTGAGAATCAAGTTCACGTGGTGGATACGAGACTGAATTTCACAATAACACCCAATATGTGCCCACCTATAGCCATCATACGACTCCAGTTGAAGTTGCTGGTAATATGGCTGAAACGGTTAATTCTGTGCAGTTTGCTGACAGTGACATGTACGGTCCTGATGTCGCCCTAGACAATGATGAGAATGAAATGTGTGATGAAGAAAATTTATTGGGCGGATCAGATGATGATGATGATGAAGAAGATGATGTCGACGCTCCCGTTGATATTCAGAATGCCCCCATTCCACCTAGACCTGAAATCCCTTTGTATGAAAACATTCACATGGGTGGTGATTTTGACATTACTAACCGCGATGTCGTTCCCCGTAACCGAATCTGGAATGCTGAAAATCCAGAGTTGGACAAAGGGATGGTTTTCGTTGATAAGAAGCAACTCGTACATGCTGTGAAATTGTACCATGCAACAAATAATCGAGAGTATAAAGTCGTAACCTCCAAGCGAGACGTTTGGGTGTGTGCTTGCAAGCATGACTGTAGATGGTGGTTGCGTGCATCTCTTAGTAGGAGACATGGTCTTTTTGAAATAAAGCAGTATAGGGTCCTCACCATTGTTTATACCCACGAATGAACAGGGACCACACAAATATTAGCTCCAGTTACATTGCTTCTCATCTTTTGGGACAAGTTGCGGTGAGTATACAAAATAAATTTACATTTATATACACATTGTTTGTTTAAAGTGTTCATACCAAAATTGTTTGTTTAAAGTGTTCACACCAAAATAATCTAACTCATAGGTATTGTTGTATGCAGAACGAACCTGATATGCCCATTAAGAATGTCATCGAAGATATAAAAAAGTCCATGAACTATACTATATCATACAAGAAGGCGTGGCATGCAAGGGCAAAGGCAATTAGAATGGTATTCGGGGATTGGGATGAATCATATATGATGTTGCCTAAATTCATGTATGCATTACAAACATCTAATCCTGGCACCATCGTGCAATGGAAGCATAGATATACCGGAAATACAACCATTATGCCCGTCTTCCACTTTGTTTTTTGGTCTTTCAAACCCGTCATCGATGGATTCAGACATTGTAGGCCTGTTATAACCATAGATGGTACATTCTTATACGGGAAATACACTGGTGTGTTGCTTGTAGCAACGATTGTCACTGCCAATGGCAAAGTACTACCGCTTGCATTTGCTGTTGTCGACAGGGAGAGTTTGGAGTCTTGGTCGTTCTTCATTTCAAATATCAAGGAACATATTGTCATGGACCGACAGGGAGTGACTTTGATATCCGATCGAGCTGAGAGTATTTTAGCTGCTGTGAGGCGGCATTGGTTGAATCCCTCGCTCCAATTTGTTGGATATCATCGGCACTGCCTTCGACATGTTTGTAGTAACTTTAACACTACGTTCAAAAATAAGGAGCTGAAACAACTTCTATGGAAAGCAGGAAGTGCTCATCAACGACGAAAGTGTAATGGTTACTTACAACAAATACAGGCTATTGACCAAGAAGCCATCACTTGGGTTTACAAGATGAATCCTGAGGAGTGGGCTCTTTCGTATGACGGTGGACATCGGTGGGGGGTATTGACTAGCAATGATGCAGAGTGCTTCAATAGCGTCTTGAAAGGTGCAAGGAACTTACCTATCTCAGCTATGGTTGAATTTACATTTCGGCGGCTTGTAAAATATTTTGACGAAATGGGAGCCCAAGCTGAACTAGATGTACGAAATGAGTTCCAATACCCTAGAGAGATGCAAAAAACTATTGAGGATGGCATCGCAAGGGCAAATACTTTCAAGTTGATATCATATGACAGGTTAGTTTGTAATATAAATTAAATTATTGTTATTATGTTGTCAATTTAACTACACCTAAAAACATGAACTTCATTAGTTTCTATTACAATTTTTTTATAGGCCACGCCGCGTGTTTGAGGTGCAAACATCTTTTCGCCATGGACGAGGTCGCAATACACAAATTGTGCGGATGAATCAACCCACGTGCAGTTGTGGGAAATATGAGATACGACACTATCCATGTTCTCATATGCTCGCTGTAATGTCTGAATGCGGTGACAATCCATTCGAGTACGTTGATTTAGTATATAGGCTTCCTGTATACATGAGGGTTTGGGAAACTAAATTCAATCCAATACCGCATCAAGATTATTGGGCTGATCCGCAGTGGACTTTAATGCCTAATGTACTGCGTCTGCGACAAGTGAAACGGGGTCGTACATCTATGTCTCGTATTCCGAATGAGATGGACATATCAGATAGGCGTTTGACCGCTCGTTGTAGTGAGTGCTAGCAGACAGGTCATGACAAGCGAACATGTCCGGCGCGACTTGGTCGATGAAGACTATGTAATACTTACATATTGTAATAGATCTTTTTGTGATTCTTTATTTGTAATAGATCATTTTCTTTTCTTTTGTAATTCATTATTTGTAAACGGGGTCGTACATTTAATAGAACATTTTTTATTTGTAATAGATCATTTCTATTGTTTAATTCTTTATATATTGTAATTGTTTGATTTCCTTGACAAAATTTACAACTAACATAGTAAACAAATAAATTAAACTAAATGACAATGCAAAAACATTTAACTATACCACATAGCCCTATAGTTTTTATTCTCTATTTCATTGAAAATGTTTATTACAGAATTTTATTTAAAATCACATTGTTCTTCTATCATTTTAAGATTTTATTACAGAATTTTATTTAAAATCACATACCTTCTATCATTTTAAGTAGGTAGGAGGTATGTGACTTTGTGCAGCGATGCAGGGATGCATCTGACTTTGTACAGTGCTACAGTGATGCATGTGACTTTGTGCATCACTGCATCACTGCATGTGACTTTGTGCATTGATGCAATGATGCATGTCACTTTATGCAGTGATGCAGTAATGCATGTGACTTTCTGACTTTGCCATGCTTGTATACGTTGTGACTTTTTCCCTCACATTACGTGATGCATGTGACTTCTGCATTGCAACTTACATGCTTTGTTTTTTCCTTACATTTCAGAATTCATCTGAGTCACATTATTACGACTGTGAAAAGAAGCAGAAAATGCTATTATGTTGGTAAAAAAACATAATGGACGGTTGTGTAATGACAATGAAAATCGGATGACTGTGAAGTTCATTAACTGAAAATCAGGAAAAATATAGGCACCAAAGTTCCAATCGTGTTTACGTAGCAAGTGACCATTTTATTATGTTGGTGAGAAAAACAATGATAATTTATGAACAATATTACTTTAATACAAAGAAAATTAAAGCCGTTATTTCATTTTTCGATTTCATTTATAATTTCTCGAAAACACCTATATGTACTGAAATCGTCAATTCCAAGTGACTACTTATTGTATTACAAAAGTAAGCATGACAAAATAGTTTCATGTGGCGATGTGACAACTCACTGCATTTTGTTTTATTTGACAATGCACTGCTCGAATATGAAGGGATTGCATTGTGATTCTGTGGCCTGCAATTATGATTTTATCTGACAACCACGTCCGTGACTATATCACAGGTACACAAAGTCACGGGTAATCAAAATTACATGAAATGAATAACATCAAATAATATCACGTGTATCACTTATTCCATACTGCCCTAGCACCACTATGATGTCTATAAATACCCCAGTATGATGTTTGTTGAAGTCATAACAAAAGTAATATATATACAATTACTATTATTATTTTTTTTTTTTGTGTTATTAACAATGTCTTCAAGAGGTGCAGGAAGTTCACGCCGGCAAAGAAATCCGAAAGTGTGGCTGCTACCTCCATTTACGTATGACTACAAGAGCGAAAAGTACTCGAGTCCGAAGGATTATTATGCTGGTATCCGAGCAGAATGGGCGTTCAGGGTAACGGAGCAAGAAGGATTGTATAATGATCTACGTAACCTTGCGGCACCGGTACCTCATCGTCGTTCATTGACCATGCCTAGACGAAATGTGAGTGACTATGAAAAAGCAGTTAGCAGAATTAAGAAGGAGAACAACAGAATGTTGATGCGGAGATGTCGACATTTCATGCTTCAGCTAGCCACTGAAATGGCAGAAGCAAGCAACAGAGATTTGACAATGGTTGAGCGAAATAATGTCTTAAACAATGAAAAATATCTCTCTGACTACTACATGTCAGATGAGGAATAAGAAATCAAACACCGTTTGTAGACACCCCATTTTGACCAGCCCTAAGACTTGGGCGCTTTCTGTTGATTACCCGATGATGATAATTAGAATGTGTTTCTCACAGAATCCTCAACAAGAAAAATGGAATTTGAGCTTTAATCCCAACCTTTACCCATTTTTTGGCCAAACTATTTTAGACCTTAAAACCCTCTTTTCAAAATATGTTTTTTTTTTTTAAATGTTTCTACAATGTCCCGAAGCTCCTATTTCGATTAAAATGTTGCACTTTTTAGTAAACCGAGTAAGGACAAAGTGGAAATAAATGGAAGGGAGGTGAACTTTTTTTGAAAAATATTTAAAAACATCTTCTTTATAGGTTTGGAGTTAAAGGAAATAGGAGGGGATGAAAGAAAACTAGTTTAGGAAAATAATGAGCATCAAATCATTAAGAAGGAAATGAGCAGCCTTTACTAAATTAGGCATATCTCTTTGTACACTTGGAATTTAAATGTGAGGCCACCACCATTGGAAAGTAGACTTCTGGGGCTTCAATTTAGACCCAAGAACCACCTCAGACCAAGTCCAAATAAGGGAGATATGCCCATTTGAAGTTGGGCTTAAGAGCAGATTTTGTTGACCCAGCCCGAGCCAGCCTTTACTAAATTAGGCATATCTCTTTGTACACTTGGAATTTAAATGTGAGGCCACCACCATTGGAAAGTAGACTTCTGGGGCTTCAATTTGGACCCAAGAACCGCCTAAAACCAAGTCCATTTGGGGGAGATATGCCCATTTGAAGTTGGACTTAAAAGCAAATTTTGTTGACTCGGCCCAAAACAACAATAGCCCATTTTTTTTTGGTTTTGGTTCGGTTGGGACAACCCATTTACCCATTTTCTGAGCCATTCAAGTGCATCCACTCATCATCCATTATACCTAATCATCTCCCATTGTCAAAAAGAGGTTTTGTTTGCATTCATAAAGGAGTATCCCATGCAACCACCTTGAAAATTTGCCCTCCTATCACATTCTTGTCTCCCACCTTGTCTCCCACCCTCTTTTTGACCTTTACTCTCCCTCATTGCCTATATAGAATGATCATATTGTAAGAGAGAGGAGCACCACGAAATTGAAGAGAAAGGAGTGAGAAAAGAGTGAAAAAAGAGAGAAAAAATGAGTTTTTGAGCCAAAAATATTTCTATCTTCCATATACACCCCATACCTTCCATAGCTACTGAAATTCCTCATTTCCATACACCAAAACCACTCTAAAAATTCTGATGTAGCCAAAGATCAATTGCCTTGATCATAAGGAAGAGTGTTTAGTGATTGAAAGTGAAAAAAACTAGAGAGTTAGCCACTTTTCATACCATCAACTCCATAATTTCGAATTGAGGATTTGAGAACACACTTCACTTGAGGGTGATCAAGAGGAAGTTTGGAAATCAAGAAGTTCAATCTTTCTTTGGAAGGTGAATTTTTGGTCTTTCATTTTCTTATATTTTATATCTCATATTTATTTTCTTACTTCTTATTTCATAGTGTTTTGTTATAATCCAAGTAGTTTGTTTATCTCGTATTTATTTTCTTACTTTATATTTCATAGTGTGTTGTTATAATCCTAGTGGTTTGTTTAGCTTATAATTATTTATTTATTTATTTTTATTCGCATGTTTTAATTTCATATTAGTTTTGTTGTAATCTTGCATGTCCTACCTCATATTTATTTTTATTTCTTGTATTAGTCTCAAATTAGTTTTGTTGTAATCTTGCATGTTCTACCTCATATTTATTCTTTTTCTTGTATTAGTCTCACATTAGTTTTATTGTAATCTTGTATGTTCTATCTTATATTTGTTTTATTGTTTTAGGTTTATGTTGTAAGTTTACACTTTTTATTTTATTTTATATTTGTTTTCGTGTTTTTAATCTAACCGGTAGTGGTTAGTTGAGCCACCTACATATTTTTGTTTGTGCCTTTTCTTGGTTTCGCAACAAGACAGGTTTTGCTTGGCCTAGTTGGCCGGCCGGCCTATTTGGCCGGTCGGTTAGCTTCTTCCAGACAAGATGGCGTAATCTCCCAATGTTGACCAATTTCCGGTGGCGGTTCCAAAGAACATGAAGTTTTTATTTTATTTTATTTTATTTTTTTTTTAATTTTGAGTGTATTGTGAGGTTTTTATTTTGTTGTAATATTCCCTTCTCTCTCTCTTATCTGGTTTGTAATAATTTATTCAAAGCGTTGTAATAATTCCCCGCCCCACTTCTTTCTATCCCATTCTTTTACTTGCTTTCCTTATTTGTACATAAACATCATATTTATTTTTCATCATATTCATGCTTTGCATCCATGTTTCATGCATCTTGATTCGGCGAAGTTTGCATTTGTGGATTTAATCAATTCCTATGTGATTATGTGCGCTACCTCATGTTCTTGAGATGATTCACATGTCATATCTTAGAAGCCGAATCTTTAGTTGCATCTCATGAGTGAATTGCATTAGGATTTTGTATATAAGATCATGCATGTTTTACTAACTTTTGTTTTGTAGTTGTTCGAGGGACGTCGGTCAATCTGTGAGTTTTTATGCTTTAGCATCTCATTTGTGTGTGATTTTCTTATTATGTTTAGCATCCTACCATGTGGCTATTTGCTTAAGTGATATAACTGTATGAATGCCTGTGGATGAAGGCTTGTTGCCTGAATTAGAATGATTCAACGACTGTGCGTTTTAAGCCCACTTTGTAGTGGCAAATTCACAAACTTTAAGCCCACTTTGTCAAGTGGCAAATTCAAACCCCTTTTGAAAAACAAACATGAAGTTGAATTGTTCCAATTTGGGCAAACTAGTCTATACTTGTATGCTTCACATAGTAAATTTTAGGATTTACAAAAATAATCAGAACATGAACATATAAAGAAAATAAAAGTCATATCATGGTTTAGTAGAGGCCGATATTTTGATCGGGTGAGCGGGGGTGCTCATTATTGACCTTCCCCTCTCATACCTAAGGTTCCGAGCCAAGCATCCTTGGTTACGACGAACAGTGGCCTTTGGCACCGAGTCATGGGTTTCCTAATTTCCCAAAATATTAGGTGGCGACTCTGAGTTCTGATGACGCAGTCCATTTTTGACAAAATTGCAATAAAATGGATTTTCAATAAAATTTGCCAAATCTGGACTCTCATCTACGTTTCACATTGCACTCGTGAAACTTGAGATCAAAGAGATCTTGGGAGTCCGAACTGTTTAACGCGCGCGGGTACCCCCGGGCATGTCACAGTTTCTGGCGACTCTGCTGGGGATTTATGAAACCTTGACTCGAACTCCATGATATGACTTTTATTTTCAATTATATGTTTATTGCATTGCATGCATTAGTGCACTTAAAGTCCCTGTGTTGCCCAAATGCTGGTGGGAGCACAGGCACACTTTTTGTAACACTACACCTATTTTTACGATACTTTAGAGGCCTTGTGTTGTAACCTTTTGAGATCTGTCAAAAGGGTAGCTTAGCTATGTAGCCCTGCTATCTAGCTTTGCTATCTAAGGTTCTCAGACTTCGAAGAGAGGCTATTTGACTCTTCTGATTTCCTGGGATCTTTATTGGTTATGACTCAAAGGACTCTTTGGTAACGTCACCTTGACTTCAACCCTTAGAACAGAGCTAACCTTGTACATATAGTGAGCCATAGTACCTTCCAAATTAGGACAGGATGCTTTCCCATTGCTAGGATGTATGATACCGCTTGTCTGAATAGCGAAACCCTAGATCATTTCAAGCTAGGACAGGATAACCCTACCCTCCATAGGGGTGTTTGTCCTCTTTCCTGCTATGTGTTATGTGCAATGTATTGGATCTATACAGGGATTTCTCAAATTCGAATGAGTGGTTCAGGTTGTTCAGTTTAGCACCATTACTTCAAAAAAAAAAAAATAATAACAAAAATATAAAATCGAAAAAAAAAAAATGCCAATATCCCATAAAGTCGACCATCTCTGTGATTGGGGAGTGACCACCTGTTGATTGCACGAGCTTTATTTTGAATGTTGTGGCTGGCGCACACTTTGACTAGCAAAATTGAGAATGGTTTTATTCTGAGTTCTGAATTGAGTATTGAGTCTAAGTTTGACTCCACCAAGTTTGTAGAGTTGGGATCAGACTCGAGTCATTCTAGTGAGTCAGAGTCTGTTGATTTTGAGAGTGCTAACCTAGACATTTCTGTCCTGTCTGGGTCTTCTTTGTCATTTTCTTTCGAGTCTGTTGTCATTGTTGAGTCATAGTCTCTTTTCAATAAACAGAGAAAAACAAAAAAAAAAAAAAAAAAAATGCCATAGAGTCTGCTTACTTCTCTATGCCTTAATTCATCGCATTGACCAAAGTTTTTCAAAACTTTTTCCAAAACTCTGATAAAAACGAAGAGGAAGAATTTCTCGGGATTTGCAAATTTTGATCAACTGAGAGGAAGAGAGGTGTGCTAAGCCTTTGATGAATAAAATCATTTTTGTTAATGTGGGTACTGAGAAGGATCCTGGCTTGGTCCAAATTGGTTCTATCTTGTCTTCATAAGAGTACGAGTGATTAGTCACTTTGTGAAAAGATTTCAAAAACTGTTTTTGCATGGTCCTACGAAAACATGCGTGGAATTGATTATACAGCATAGGGTCCCTCTTGACTCAAGGTCCGACCTCCTTAGCTCCTTAGCTTTCAAATCATGATTCGAAGTATTCAATGATCAACCAAAGTGTAAGGCTTGCATAGCCAAATTGGAAACAGCCCTTGAACTAGGGGCAATGATGTGATTCAAATGGAGACAGCCCTTCCACTAGGGGCAATAAGAGAGAATGTGATTTCGATTTGAAACAGCCATTGAACTAGGGGCAAAAGTGTGAGGCTTGCATAGCTGAAATGGAGGCAGCCCTTGAACTAGGGGCAATAAGGTACCACCCTTGAGAGGCTCGTTGGGCCGAAAACCCGGAAGGGCGACCCAGGCAAAAGTTAGAGCACAAAAAAAATAAAAAATAATAAAAAAAAATAATAATAATAAAAAAGAAGGAAAAATAAAAGAAAAATGAAAAGCTCGCAAGGTTGAAAACCCGAAAGGGCGGCTTTGGCAAAAGTTAGAGCGTAAAAGGAGAGTGTCAATACCCGAGTGAACCTTAGCCAGAACTATGTAGAGCCTGTGATTCAGATAAACAACCCTTGAACTAGGGGCAAGAAGGTCAGATGTGAGTTAGATTTGAAGGAGCCCTTGAACCAGGGGCAAAAGGTTGGATGTGATCAAAGAGTTAAAACTGAATCGTCTCCCAATGAAGACCGCCTAGAAAGGAAAAACCCAGAATTTGAGAGAATGAATTTTATTATTGAAGGACAGTCGAGTTCCTATCCACTACACTAGGGGCAACACTAGGGGCAAATTCATACCCAATTCAACCTAGTCCCTACATCATCATATCTACCGGTCAAGTGTAGCAGTTGTTCTTATAGTTGGCTTAGAGATTCCCCAATCAACATGGACTAGTTAAAATAAAAGTAACCCTTGAGAGGCTCGCTGGGCCGAAAACCCGGAAGGGCGACCCAGGCAAAAGTTAGAGCAGAAAAACAAAAAAATAAAAAAAAAAATGATGAAAAAATGAAAATGAAACAAAAAAAAAATGAAAAAATGAAAAAATGAAAAGCTCGCAAGGTTGAAAACCCGAAAGGGTGGCTTTGGCAAAAGTTAGGGCACAAAAGGAGAGTGTCAATACCCGAGTGAACCTTTGCCCGAACTACGATGGCCTGATTCCTATCTTTGGGATACGTAGGTAGCTTCATCTCGAGGTTCGGCCCTAATAATTTTTCAACTCATTCATCTTGTCCATGTTTGCTTGGTGTGTCTTTAGTCGACTTGGTTGTCCTATCCGTGTTTGATTGGTGTATCTGCGTTCTGCTCAGTTCAATTGGTTGGATTTAACTTGGTTTAGTTCGGTTCGACGGTTCGGTTCGGTTCGGTCTGGTCCGGTTCTGCTCGGCTTCATTCGGTTCGGATAGCTTGGTTCAAATCGGCTCGGTTCGGTTATCCCCTTTGATTATCTGGTTTGGGACTATGCACCTCAATGATTGATTCCATGTTAGTTGAGTAGTGACCAATTGCAAAAATAGGGTTTGATTAATTTGAATGAAGCTGACTAATTTTTCTCGAAAATTGTTCCATGTTTTGCAAAACTTGGACCATTCTTTGGATTTGAAAAGGGAAAATTTTCAGTGCTCACAGTTTAGCTTACATGATTTGAAACAGAAAATGGAATAAGTATGCTAATTTAACTCTCACGTTGATCAAAACATTTTTACAAAAAAACAAATCAAGAGAAAAAATCAAGGCAATGAATTAGGGGCATAGTTGAGTTAGTGATTCTGTCTTCTCCACCACTCGAGTCAACTCTTCAGTATATATAAGTGTGTATTCATACCAATCAGTGTATATCACTGTGTCTTCATACCAGTCAGTGTATTTATACCAGTCAGGGTATTCATATTAATCAGTGTATATAAGTGTGTTCCTTTCATACCAGTCAGTATATTTATACCAGTCGGTGTATTTATACCAGTCCGTGTATAGAAGTGTGTTTGGATTATTTTGGCTTCGTTTTTCTTACGTTGAGTCAGTTTTATTTTTATTCAGGTCAGTATGGACCAATGTCCAATTCAGAGTTCAAAATTCAATCATTCTCAAATTCGATCAAACAAAAGTATTTTCAAAATCAGAGTGATGTGCCAGTCACGCCATTGATGTACAAAACTGAAAATTTTTATTACAGTCAGGGGAGGACATCCCTGATTACAGAGACTCAAAAAACAGAAAATACAGAAAAAAAAAAAAAGAAGAAAACCAAAAATAAAAAAAAAATACAGAAAATACAGAAAAAAAAGAAGAAAACCAGAAAAAAAAAAAAAAAACAAAAAAAAAAAAAACAAAAATACAAAGTCAAAAAAAGAAAAAAAAAGAAAAAAAAAGAGGGGTCTTGTTCTTCTTCTTCGCCGGTGCCGGCCACATGCCAGCTTCAGTTACTCGGCTCTTCCGTCGCCGAGCTCTTCCTATTTTTGTCATCGGCCTTCGAAGGCCCTGCCTCCATGTTTCCGGCAAAAGAGTTGACTTTTCGCCGACCATCAAAGGAAAAGTACGCCGGCGCTCTGAACTGGTCCAGACAAATGGTCTGTCGTTTTGCCTCTCTACTCTCCATGGAGGTAGTCTTCCGTTTCAGTTCTTTGTTCTCTGCCTTCAGCACACAAATCTCCGCTCGTGCATCCTTATACATCTGCTGAAGCAGATTGAGTTGGGCATTAACCCGATGTAGCTCACTCGTCCTGTTTTGCAGACGGTGAGACAAATTAGTGACCGCGGCCACTGTTTCCATACACGACTTCAGCGTGAGGTGGTTAGCATCAATATCAGTTTGAGCAGCCATCACTTGCTCAACTGTTAGGGTGGGAAGACTGTGATAAGTAAGAGCAGGGGCACTTGGCCTGGAGGAGCTTGATGGATCATTAAGATCCGGAAACAGAGAGAAGAGGCGAGACGAAGCCATGTATAAGAGAAGAGAAGGCAGAAATGGCAGAAAAGAAGAAAGTCACAGAGAAACGATGAGGAAAAGAAGAGGAAAGGAAGAAGGCGGAGGAAGATGGAAGAGTAATGGAGAAGGAGAAGAAGAAGAGAATGGTTAAGAAGAAGAAGGCCGATACTGAAGAGAAGAGAAGACGAGAGAGAAAGACAAAGGAGGGAGAGAGTCGAGGCAGGCTTGCAAACCGAGGGGGCTGCTTTTGTCGGCCAATCGACACAAAAGCAGAGCCTGCGTGCCAAACGCGGCAAGAGACGCGAGAGAGTTATGTCTGCATATATGTATATATATTGTATAGCTATGTAATATAGGTATTGTTTTGAACATTTTGGTCATATGAGTGGCTTGGGTTCAGTGGTGTGGCTCAATGGTTGAAGGCTGAAAGGCTGAGTCCGAGGTCCGGGGTTCTAACCCCACATCGAGTTTTTTTTTTTCTTTGTTTTGGTTTTGCTATATATATGTTTTGTCCACCTATATATAGATATATATATTTGTTTGAGTTATTTCTGTCACCCGAGTGGCTTGGGTTCAGTGGTGTGGCTCAATGGTTGAAGGCTGAAGGCTGAGCCCGAGGTCGGGGGTTCGAACCCCACATCGAGTGTTTCTTTGTTTTATTTTTGATTTTTGTGTATATGTCTCGTATAAGTCTATGTATATATATTTGTTTGTATATTTTGTCACAAGAGTGACGTGGCTCAGTGGTTAAGGACTTGGAGGCCGAGCTTGAGGTCAGGGGTTCGAAACCCCGCATTTCATGTCCATCCATTTGTGATTTTGCTTTCTATTTTTTGCGTGCGTGTGCTGACGTCAGCAAACAGAATATGCCTTCTCAGTAACGGCATCTTTCTACTGACGGCAGCCAAACAGAATATTCCCCACCTGTGTATATCTTCGTATAGATGTCTATGTATTTGTGTCGTATGTACTGTATATATCTGTGTATATGTCTGTATTTTGTCCGTATATATTTGTGTATATATCCGTATATGTTTGTGTATATGTCTGTATATGTCTGTGTCATATATACCTGTATATATACTGTATATGTCTGTGTCTGTGTATAGGTCTGTTATTTGTCTGTGTATATTGCCGTATTCGTATGTATTTTGTTTGTACATGGTATATGTATACGGTATTTGGTTCGAACATACAATTCCTTCTTTCATTCTGTGCATCTATCGCACAATAATCTCACTTCGTGCACCTACCACTCAAATTTCAATTTCAATTCCATCGCATTATCTTGTGCATATCAAATTCAATCGCCCTGCTTTGGGCACCGCCCTGCTTTGGGCATCAAATTCAATCGCCCTGCTTTGGGCATCAAATTCAATCGCCCTGCTTTGGGCACCGCCCTGCTTTGGGCATCAAATTCAACCGCCCTGCTTTGGGCATCAAATTCAATCGCCCTGCTTTGGGCACCGCCCTGCTTTGGGCATCAAATTCAATCGCCCTGCTTTGGGCATCAAATTCAACCGCCCTGCTTTGGGCATCAAATTCAATCGCCCTGCTTTGGGCACCGCCCTGCTTTGGGCATCAAATTCAATCGCCCTGCTTTGGGCATCAAATTCAATCGCCCTGCTTTGGGCACCGCCCTGCTTTGGGCATCAAATTCAACCGCCCTGCTTTGGGCACCGCCCTGCTTTGGGCATCAAATTCAACCGCCCTGCTTTGGGCATCAAATTCAATCGCCCTGCTTTGGGCACCGCACTGCTTTGTGCATCAAATTCAATCGCCCTGCTTTGGGCACCGCACTGCTTTGTGCATCAATTTCCATCGCCCTACTTTGGGCACCGTACTGCTTTGTGCATCAATTTCAATCGCGCTATCTTGTGCATCGCACCATCTTGTACACTCTCCCCGGTCTAGGAGACCTTAAATCCTCTAAAGGTGCAATTCCTTTGGTGTTTGTCGTGCCCGAACGACTTCAATCGGTCTGGAATAGTCACTTGACTGTGTTTGTAATGAGTTCCTAGGAGATCAACTGAGACGGTGAAAACTAGAGTTCGAATGGCGATGCCTAGAACGCAAAAGGTTCGGGATTTCCGAGACTAAAGTCTGGTTTAAATACCCAGGGGTGTATCCCCGGCTTGAAATCTGTATGGCAGCCCCATAGGTTGAGATAGCTTGTATGCGCCTCAACTCTGGAAACTGAACCAACCTAGTCTGTCACCCTGTTGGAGAATAGGGAAAGTTGCAAACATAGCCAGCATTCCATGACATTGTATTGCATTGCACAAATCATGAATCGTTAACCCGGCTTCGCGTAAGCGTATAAGTCCACTCGTTAAACCGGCTTCGCGTAAGCGTATAAGTCCACTCGTTAAATCAGCTTCGCGTAAGCGTATAAGTCCACTCGTTAAATCGGCTTCGCGTAAGCGTATAAGTCCACTCGTTAAATTGGCTTCGCGTAGCGTATAAGTCCACTCGTTAAATCGGCTTCGCATAAGCGTATAAGTCCACTCGTTAAATTGGCTTCGCGTAAGCGTATAAGTCCACTCGTTAAATTGGCTTCACGTAGCGTATAAGTCCACTCGTTAAATCGGCTTCGCGTAAGCGTATAAGTCCAATCGTTAAATCGGCTTCGCGGAAGCGTATAAGTCCACTCATTAAATCGGCTTCGCGTAAGCGTATAAGTCCATTCGTTAAATCGGCTTCGCGGAAGCGTATAAGTCCACTCGTTAAATCGGCTTCGCGTAAGCGTATAAGTCCACTCGTTAAATCGGCTTCGCGTAAGCGTATAAGTCCACTCGTTAAATCGGCTTCGCGTAAGCGTATAAGTCCACTCGTTAAACTGGCTTCGCGTAAGCGTATAAGTCCACTCGTTAAACCGGCTTCGAGTAGCGTATAAGTCCAATCTTCAAAATCGGTTAAAAACAGCAGGTTCGCCTGTTTGTTTACACCACCCTTCCTCCTTGCACGTGAAACGCGTTTGGATTGCAACTCGGTTAAAAATAGCAGGTGCGCCTGTCTGTTTATACCACCCATTCTCCTCTCGCGTGAGACGCGTTAGGATGTTGATTCACTCAGTTAAAAACAACAGGTGCACCTGTCTGTTTACACCACCCATTCTCCTCTCGCGTGAGACGCGTTAAGATGTTGATTTCTCTTGGTTGAGGTCTTCCCTCTTTTGCATAATCATGAATTTTCAAACAAACCGGCTTCGCGAAGCGTGTAAGTCCAACTTTCAAACTGCATTTTGTGTATATCATTTGCATTCTGCCCCTGAACTACGCTGGTTTGATTCCTTGCAAAGGGATACGTAGGCAACCTTCGGGTTCAACCACATGCATTGCATTTTGTGTGATTGCCCAAGTCTTACGGCCTTGTCAAAAGGGTCGTCTTCTGGCTTTGACATTCACTCACGTCATTTCATGACTTCGAGCTCTGTCAAAGAGGGGCAACTGTAGACACCCCATTTTGACCAGCCCTAAGACTTGGGCGCTTTCTGTTGATTACCCGATGATGATAATTAGAATGTGTTTCTCACAGAATCCTCAACAAGAAAAATGGAATTTGAGCTTTAATCCCAACCTTTACCCATTTTTTGGCCAAACTATTTTAGACCTTAAAACCCTCTTTTCAAAATATGTTTTTTTTTTAAAATGTTTCTACAATGTCCCGAAGCTCCTATTTCGATTAAAATGTTGCACTTTTTAGTAAACCGAGTAAGGACAAAGTGGAAATAAATGGAAGGGAGGTGAACTTTTTTTGAAAAATATTTAAAAACATCTTCTTTATAGGTTTGGAGTTAAAGGAAATAGGAGGGGATGAAAGAAAACTAGTTTAGGAAATAATGAGCATCAAATCATTAAGAAGGAAATGAGCAGCCTTTACTAAATTAGGCATATCTCTTTGTACACTTGGAATTTAAATGTGAGGCCACCACCATTGGAAAGTAGACTTCTGGGGCTTCAATTTAGACCCAAGAACCACCTCAGACCAAGTCCAAATAAGGGAGATATGCCCATTTGAAGTTGGGCTTAAGAGCAGATTTTGTTGACCCAGCCCGAGACAGCCTTTACTAAATTAGGCATATCTCTTTGTACACTTGGAATTTAAATGTGAGGCCACCACCATTGGAAAGTAGACTTCTGGGGCTTCAATTTGGACCCAAGAACCGCCTAAAACCAAGTCCATTTGGGGGAGATATGCCCATTTGAAGTTGGACTTAAAAGCAGATTTTGTTGACTCGGCCCAAAACAACAATAGCCCATTTTTTTTTGGTTTTGGTTCGGTTGGGACAACCCATTTACCCATTTTCTGAGCCATTCAAGTGCATCCACTCATCATCCATTATACCTAATCATCTCCCATTGTCAAAAAGAGGTTTTGTTTGCATTCATAAAGGAGTATCCCATGCAACCACCTTGAAAATTTGCCCTCCTATCACATTCTTGTCTCCCACCTTGTCTCCCACCCTCTTTTTGACCTTTACTCTCCCTCATTGCCTATATAGAATGATCATATTGTAAGAGAGAGGAGCACCACGAAATTGAAGAGAAAGGAGTGAGAAAAGAGTGAAAAAAGAGAGAAAAAATGAGTTTTTGAGCCAAAAATATTTCTATCTTCCATATACACCCCATACCTTCCATAGCTACTGAAATTCCTCATTTCCATACACCAAAACCACTCTAAAAATTCTGATATAGCCAAAGATCAATTGCCTTGATCATAAGGAAGAGTGTTTAGTGATTGAAAGTGAGAAAAACTAGAGAGGTAGCCACTTTTCATACCATCAACTCCATAATTTCGAATTGAGGATTTGAGAACACACTTCACTTGAGGGTGATCAAGAGGAAGTTTGGAAATCAAGAAGTTCAATCTTTCTTTGGAAGGTGAATTTTTGGTCTTTCATTTTCTTATATTTTATATCTCATATTTATTTTCTTACTTCTTATTTCATAGTGTTTTGTTATAATCCAAGTAGTTTGTTTATCTCGTATTTATTTTCTTACTTTATATTTCATAGTGTGTTGTTATAATCCTAGTGGTTTGTTTAGCTTATAATTATTTATTTATTTATTTTTATTCGCATGTTTTAATTTCATATTAGTTTTGTTGTAATCTTGCATGTCCTACCTCATATTTATTTTTATTTCTTGTATTAGTCTCAAATTAGTTTTGTTGTAATCTTGCATGTTCTACCTCATATTTATTCTTTTTCTTGTATTAGTCTCACATTAGTTTTATTGTAATCTTGTATGTTCTATCTTATATTTGTTTTATTGTTTTAGGTTTATGTTGTAAGTTTACACTTTTTTATTTTATTTTATATTTGTTTTCGTGTTTTTAATCTAACCGGTAGTGGTTAGTTGAGCCACCTACATATTTTTGTTTGTGCCTTTTCTTGGTTTCGCAACAAGACAGGTTTTGCTTGGCCTAGTTGGCCGGCCGGCCTATTTGGCCGGTCGGTTAGCTTCTTCCAGACAAGATGGCGTAATCTCCCAATGTTGACCAATTTCCGGTGGCGGTTCCAAAGAACATGAAGTTTTTATTTTATTTTATTTTATTTTTTTTTAATTTTGAGTGTATTGTGAGGTTTTTATTTTGTTGTAATATTCCCTTCTCTCTCTCTTATCTGGTTTGTAATAATTTATTCAAAGCGTTGTAATAATTCCCCGCCCCACTTCTTTCTATCCCATTCTTTTACTTGCTTTCCTTATTTGTACATAAACATCATATTTATTTTTCATCATATTCATGCTTTGCATCCATGTTTCATGCATCTTGATTCGGCGAAGTTTGCATTTGTGGATTTAATCAATTCCTATGTGATTATGTGCGCTACCTCATGTTCTTGAGATGATTCACATGTCATATCTTAGAAGCCGAATCTTTAGTTGCATCTCATGAGTGAATTGCATTAGGATTTTGTATATAAGATCATGCATGTTTTACTAACTTTTGTTTTGTAGTTGTTCGAGGGACGTCGGTCAATCTGTGAGTTTTTATGCTTTAGCATCTCATTTGTGTGTGATTTTCTTATTATGTTTAGCATCCTACCATGTGGCTATTTGCTTAAGTGATATAACTGTATGAATGCCTGTGGATGAAGGCTTGTTGCCTGAATTGGAATGATTCAACGACTGTGCGTTTTAAGCCCACTTTGTAGTGGCAAATTCACAAACTTTAAGCCCACTTTGTCAAGTGGCAAATTCAAACCCCTTTTGAAAAACAAACATGAAGTTGAATTGTTCCAATTTGGGCAAACTAGTCTATACTTGTATGCTTCACATAGTAAATTTTAGGATTTACAAAAATAATCAGAACATGAACATATAAAGAAAATAAAAGTCATATCATGGTTTAGTAGAGGCCGATATTTTGATCGGGTGAGCGGGGGTGCTCATTATTGACCTTCCCCTCTCATACCTAAGGTTCCGAGCCAAGCATCCTTGGTTACGACGAACAGTGGCCTTTGGCACCGAGTCATGGGTTTCCTAATTTCCCAAAATATTAGGTGGCGACTCTGAGTTCTGATGACGCAGTCCATTTTTGACAAAATTGCAATAAAATGGATTTTCAATAAAAGTTGCCAAATCTGGACTCTCATCTACGTTTCACAATGCACTCGTGAAACTTGAGATCAAAGAGATCTTGGGAGTCCGAACTGTTTAACGCGCGCGGGTACCCCCCGGGCATGTCACACCGTTATCTTTCATATGTTCGTTACTGGGAGTGTAAGACAATGTTGTTGTTGGTCTAACGTACGGATGTATTTCAAGTATTTCTTTTATGAACCTGAAGTTTATGAAATAACTACATTTATAACTACACATTTATGAGTTCATGACTTTCTTTATTGAATTGCAATTAGTTAATGAATGTTCTGGATTAATGAATGGATTAATGTATGTTCAATTATGTGAATACTTAAAACACATAAAATAGATCAAGCAACTCGGAGAAAATGTTCCCTTAACTGGGGCTGCTGAAATAGGGATGAATTTACAACGAATTTCAATCTCCATTGGAAAAGAAGAAAGAGTCACCTTCCAATTCTTGAAAGTTCAGTAAAAATGATGACTCTGGTAATGAATGAGGGGTTAACAGAAAAGTAAACTCGGTGAAACGAACTACCGGCTTCAATAGCACATAAAACATAATAGGTAGGTCGGTGAATAGCTTCCCAAATGACAACAACAATTCAAATAGTCATACTTTTCAATGAAATACAATAGTAGGTCGTAACATTGCGTAGCTAAGTGAAACACAACATTGGCTACATAAGCTTCATTTTTTCACACATTGAGTAGTCAAATCGTGGAGAGATTTGTCAGTATATGCAGATGGATTGTGAATTCATGTGACCTGGTGCACAGGCTTTGGTTTTCTCGATTTGTTGCTCGATTTTTTTATTACAGTGACAACTTATCTCTTATTGACATAGGTGGGATTCCTAACTCAGAAAGTCACATGGCAACAGTGAATTCACTGATTTACCTTACTAGCAGCATACCTTTATTTTGTCCTTATATGCAGATGGATTGTCAAGTCATGTGACTTGGTGCACATGCTTTGGTTTTCTCAATTTTTTGCTCGTATTTTTTATTGTAGTGACAACTCATCTGTTATTGATATATGTGGGATTCTCAACTCAGAAAGTCACATGGCAACAGTGAATTCACTGATTTACCTTACAGTCAACATTGTTTTTATTTTGTCTGTATATGCAGATGGATTGTCAAGCCATGTGACTTGGTGCAGAGGCTTTGGTTTTCTCAATTTTTTGCTCGTATTTTTTTTGTAGTGACAACTCATCTGTTATTGATATATGTGGGATTCTCAACTCAGAAAGTCACATGGCAACAGTGAATTCACTGATTTACCTTACAGTCAGCATTGTTTTATTTTGTCTGTATTTAAGATGGATTGTCAAGTCATGTGACTTGTGCAGAGGCTTTGGTTTTCTCAATTTTTTGCTCGTATTTTTTATTGTAGTGACAACTCATCTGTTATTGATATATGTGGGATTGTCAACTCAGAAAGTCACATGGCAACAGTGAATTCACTGATTTACCTTACAGTCAGCATACCTTTATTTTGTCCTTATATGCAGATGGATTGTCAAGTCATGTGACTTGGTGCACATGCTTTGGTTTTCTCAATTTTTTGCTCGACTTTTTTATTACAGTGACAACTCATCTCGTATTGATATATGTGGGATTCTCAATTCATAAAGTCACATGGCAACAGTGAATTCACTGATTTACCTTACAGTCAGCATGCATTTATTTTGTCCGTATATACAGATGGATTGTCAAGTCACGTGACTTCGACCACAGTATTTTCTTTTCTCTGTTTTTTCAATCTATTGACAACTCATACCTTGTTCATACATGTGGGATTGTCATACAGAGGCATCTTTCTAAAGTCGTTCATAACCAACTATATAAACGAGTAAAGGTGAAGACACAACTTTACAACTCATTTCGCCCTACGAAATTATCATTTATTTGCTTTAAAAAATTAGCATGGCTACATGGTTCATGGGAGGGAGTGGGAATCGCAGAGGTGGTGGGAACTTGCAAAGGGGTGAAAGTTCACGACGAGGAGGGGGAAGGGGAAGTGGCGATGCTGAAGATGAAACACCATTTCCTTTGTTAGATGCCTCTTGTGCTTATCATGATAGGTTTGGGAAGCGACATTTTGTCATGCCCAAGTACTATCGAGATCCATGTGGTTTGGTGGAGGATCCATCAGAGAATCAAACAGGATATGGTTATGCAAATGCTAGACTTCTGAAGTGGCCCGCACTATTTATAGAGCGAGTGCAAAATGAAAGATTATGTCGGGAAAGACGACTGAAGGTGCCAAAAGCACGTTCTGTTGAGATCCAAAAGGAAGATCCTGAAAATGTTGATCGACTATGTCAAAGACTACAACGTGAGATTTCTCAAATGGGCCGTAGGTTGGCCCGCGATATGCAGCTACTCATAGTTAAGAAGGATGCCTAGAAGAACAGAACAGAACCAGATGTTGCGGCTATCAAGGGTATCATGGAGGATCCTGAAACTTGTCTCTGACACTGAGCTTTCGGATTGTTCAGACTCTGAGCCACCTGCCGATTTAAGCGCGAATTAGGTGTTATGTTATGTTTATGCTTAAGTCTATGTTTATGTATTGTGTCTGTCAAATGTTACGGCTATTAATATGCAATATTAGGTCATGAATCAAGTGTTTGACTGTGTAACTGTTATGTTTATGTATTGTGTGTTCAGTTCAGGGTGTCCAGGATGTATGTAATGTGTGTTCAGTTCATGGTGTCCAGAATGAATTTTTGTAGGAGAATTATGTCTGTACTACCTATGTAACTGAAAACTATTACATTTGCAACTTCAGTTATGTTGTTTTCATGCCTATATGAGTATTTAGTAAAGTACTGACTTCGGCAATATTATGTATTAAGTATTATTACAAAAATGTTGACAAAATTTATTTTAGGAGCTCTCGCTGTGGCCTTCGTCTTCTTGGCCTACTCCGCGGTGGTCTTCGCGTCTCACCCTTCGTCGTTGCTCGTCGAGCTGCACAGTGTGTGGGTGTGCTTCGGACTGTAGAGCATGCATATCACATTCTAACCCATAACAAAGACGAAACAAAAAATAAATTTTCTAAATGAAAACGGGTACAAAACGGTTTTACGAAACTGGTTTACTAAACTGGTTTTCTGAATTACATTCTCACCTTCTAACCCAAAACAAAGACAAAAGAATAAATATATATGTATATTTAAATGAAAACGGCTTTCGTAAAGCCAAAATAAATTTCTAAATAAAACCTTCTAACCCAAAATAAAGACAAAAGAATAAATATATATGTATGTTAATGAAAACGGCTTTCGTAAAGCCAAAATAATTTTCTAAATAACACCTTCTAACCCAAAACAAAGACAAAAGAAAAAAAAAATTACATGAAAACGATTTTAGTAAAGCCAAAAAAAAATTATTAATTACATTATCACCTTTTAACCCAAAACAAACACAAAACAATAAACAAAAAAAAATTTACATGAAAACAACTTCAGTAAAGACGAAAAAAAAATTTGAATTACATTTTCTAAATCAAAACAAAGACAAAAGAAAAAATAAAAAATTTAACATGACAACGCTTCAGTAAAGCCAAATAAATGAACATGATTGACTTAATAATATCTAAATGAATATGATTTTAAAATTATATATATGAAAAATAGTATGTAAAATTAATATATGAAAAGAGGTTTTTTTCATATTATGTAAAATTTATGAATTACACATTCTAAATCAAAACAAAAACAAAAGAAAAAATATATATTTTAACATGACAATGGCTTTAGTAAAGCCAATTTCAATTTTATAGAGTGTAAACATGTAGCCCATTTATGTTTTTTTCTTTTGTTTTATATTGTAAATAGCGTTTATTTCCAAAAAATTTTCTGTTAAAAGCGCTATTAGAAATAGCGTTTTCTTGGAAAAATTTGTGTTAAAAGCGCTATTAGTAATAGCGTTTTCTTGGAAAAAAAATTTTCTGTTAAAAGCGCTCTTCTTAACAGCGTTTTCTTCTGAAAAAAAATTAACGCTATAAGCGCTATTTGTAAGAGCGAGTTCTTAATCAAAAGCGCTATTTGTAAGAGCGAGTTCTTAATCAAAAGCGCTATTTGTAATAGCGATTTTCCTGTTCATCTAATTTCGCGCTCCTAACAGTAAAAGCGCGAATCGAAATGACGCTTTAACTTAGTTTCGGAATTCTGTCAGAAATTGGCCTAATTTAAAAAATACAACGTAAAAAAAACTTATTTTGGGAAAAACCCCACAGCAACAGCCGACCCGAAAAGAAATGGTCCCACCCAATTTAGGCAATGATCCAACGGGGAGAGAAGACTTTCCAAAAGTGCTTGGGATGTGGCCGTCGGACCAATAGTACAGACACGGTACCCCAGAGAGAGTCCCAGAACGCGAATTGTTTCACCTCAGATCCAAACTTCACCTCCAAACAACCCCTCTCTCTCTCCTCCGTTCGCGGCGGTGGTGGTGTATCCGGTGGATGGCAAGCAGAGCCAACAAATACGCCTCCCTCAATTTCAACGACATCTACGAGAAGAAGATCATCAATCCCACCAACAACAAACAACACCCTTCCTCTTCTTCCCAATCATCTCCTCTCACCACTTCTACCAAAACCATCCTCTCCAATTCTCGCATCCATGGCAACATGCTCGTCCTGACCCGCCCTTCCCCCAAACCCATTCCTCAACCCCAACCCCAACCCCAATCCCCACCCCACCCCCCTGCAATTCCGGATCAACCCCGATCCCTCCCGGACTCCATCTCTCTCCGCCCTCTGGGTCGAACCGGGTCTGGCCCATCTTTGTCTCCCCTTCCTCTGACGTTGCCCAAGCCAAACAAGGACTTCTCTCCATCTTCATCTCTATCTCCATCGCCTTCGCCGAAGCCGAACCGGTTCGTTCCGCCTCATCTTCGGCCGGGATTCGTCGGCAGGGAGGAGAAGCCCGGGCCGGAGCTCCAGAAGCAGCAGGGAGTCCGGTCCAGGGAGTTCGGGGGTCACTTCGGGTCGCCGAATAAGCACGGGGAAGAAGGGCGACCCAAGTCTGGAGGTGGGTATGAGAGGATGCGCCGAGTTGGCGATTCAGGCCCGGTGGAGATGAATCGGCCTCGTTCAAGTGGGACTCGCCCGAGTTCAAGTGGATGATTGGTACGATTCTCAGTTTTTAGCTTCTATGGAATCAATTTTGCTCATATTGTTGCTCACATTATGCATCTACATCTCTTTATATATATATATATAGAAATTATATAATTGCAACTCTATACATTTTTATTTTTCATTTGGTATGGATCAATCAGTTAGTTGTTTTTGTTCATGCCTTGTTAAAAAGTGTGGATCAATAAATTTACAAAGTCACATTACCCTATATAATGATGATATTTTTGTTATTTAGCTATTAGTTGGAAGCTAGTTCTCTTGTAAACTTTTGTGTAGGTTATCATGTTTTTGGACTAGAGAAGTTGTATTTTTATGTGCATTATTAACTTTGGGTTATGATATACCTTAAGACCACGTTTGATGTACAGATATGATTGTGGAGGATAAGTTATGTTGAGATTACCTTTTTCAGCATAACATATTCAAGAGCATTTAAGTCATTCGTGACAAAAGTTCTATCCTGGCACAAGTTGTCCCACCCACTCAACAAGTTGGTGCTTTTGGAGCATTCCCAGTCAGTGATGCCTCAATACCAATGTGATTATGTGTCTAATATTTTGTGTAGGTGTTTAGCACAAGGAGGGTGCAGCACATTCTTATTGCCCCAATAAATTTGCCGTCCCCTTGCGACAAAATAATCTTGCACATGAGAGATAAAAGGGTCTTGGTTAAACATGGGGTGGGATAATTTTATCCTGGATTATTTAATCTTACCCCATCCCCTTATCAGCAAATCAAACATGCAATATAAATTTTTTTTTTCCCAATAGGTGTATTATTGTAGTTTTTCTTGACTTCTTTATAAGGTGACTTCTTTATCCTGTAGTTTTTCAAACCACCTGACATAACGGTGATTATATTTACATGTAAACTACCTGTTATTGAGGTGGTTGGTCCTAATCAGCGTATGCCTTTATTGTAATCAGGTTGGCTACAATAAGCTATTTGTTGCATACTTTTATATTTTTTCCCAATTATTCATCTATATTTAAGAAATATGAACACTCCCAAGAAGATGCCACATTTGTGTTTGACATTCGTTGCCATATTTTTATATGATCACATATCAACTATAAGACAATTTTTCACCTATGAACTAGTTTGATAATATGTTATAGCTCTTATGTTTGGTGGATTTTATTTTTTCCTTTCTGAATTGAGACTTTTCTATCCTCTCTAAACTACTTTATTAATTTGGGTGATTGTAATTTGGACATTGTGCAACTTGCTTTTCGTTAGTGAGTGCAAATCATATTATTGTTATTTTCCTTAAGTGTAAAGATGAAAATCAACCAAGTTTTAAAATTTGAGAATGAATGCCTTTTAACTAACGGTGCTTCTAAAAAGATTTTGTGTCCAATCAAAGATAGGCACTCCTTAGACACTTCCAAACACATGTCATACACATTATTATTATTTTTAAAAAAAATTAGACCAAACACACTTGAGACATTATGGGGACATGTGTCCATCAGTTAGAGACACATGAAACACATTACAAGTTTGGAGAAATTAACTTGGGATCCAATGATAAAAAAACAATGTAGATCTATACTCCTATTAATTTCTCCTCCTTTAGATTTTAGGAATTAATATTATTTTGCATTTTTATTATCTTTGAACAAAATATTCATATATAACATATAATAAATATATAAAATTATAAAACTATATACTCGAGCACCCCCCACATCTCTTGTCCATTTTTTGAAAATTTCCATGTTAGCATTTTCGTGTCATGTTGTCGCTTGTTGCGTGTCTTTATCTTTGCTTCTTAGTTTAAAAAAAGCAAGGCAGTGATGGATTAACGTTAAGTAGATTGCATCTTGAGCTTTGCCTGGACTAAAAGCATTGAACTGTTGAAAGGTGGTAAAGAAGAAGGTGCTGGAAAATTAATTTGACATTATGAGGATTAATGTTTTTGGAGGAAACTCAGTAAAGAAGGGTTCATTTTTCAAGGTAAATATCCTTATGAAAAGATGTTTATTTAATGATGATTATTATTTTAAGAGTAAACATAGAGATTGGAGCTGCAACGGGAACTACCTTAGACAGAAATGGAGAAAGTGAATTGGTGCTTGGAATCTTGAGAGGCTTTCTGAGGACCTCACCTAAGAAGAAAAATTGGTAATTTGATGATACTTTTACATCTAGAGTAGAGGATACTTTTAGATCTAGAAGATATCATGAAAGTTGGATGTTCTATGGATTACGGTTTGTATCGTTTATTTCTTTTTTTATAATTTTCTAGCCCCCTTGTTTTTTTACCTGGAGAATGATGCTTAAAGAATATTTCTCTTGTGACAGCTGAGGAAGAGATTGTTTGGTGATAGAGAACTCTATGGCTTTGTTTGGTTTGTGTTTTGAGATATTATTTAAAAAAAAAATAAAAAAATAAAAAAATTGGAGGGAGTTTAGAAAATTTGAAAATATTTTTTTGTTGTATATTTTAAAAATAGTTTTGGAGTTTGGGATGATTTAATATTTTTTTGTAGTTGAATAGATGGGTGTAAGAGAAAAGTGATTGAGAATGAGAGAGGAGGGAGAAAAATGATTGATTGATGTGTAGTAGAGAGAAAAGTGATTTTGGAATTTTTTAAAATTTTTTTCAAGCAAACATGTTTTCGGAATTTTTTCTCTAAAAACATATTTTCAGAGACAAACCAAACATACCCTATGTGCCTTGTCTTGTCTCTAAAAAGGGGATAAGACTGCAGAATCCTTGAATTGTGTCCCTAGTTTTTTGGATGCAAGCTATATATGTGAGTTTGTGATTGATGCCAACTGAATGACTCCTTCAAGGACGTTAAGGTTGTCAGAGTTGTTCTATATCATGCAATTGAGGAAGTTGTCTTTTTTTAACTTTAGGTTTTCCAGGTGAATAATTATATTAGTTTTGGCTTGATGGTGTTTAGTTTTGAAACACTGTGATCCAAATTTTGGTTAGAAAGTGCATTTCTTAGAAGAAGGCTTTAAGCAATGGCAATTGCATAGCTATGATTTCCTTTTGAGGATTATGGTGCTTTATGGTGGATTGGGTGCATGAGACTTGGAAGAGTACCATAGGTTGCCAGGTTGGGGTTGGTTGAGAAGAACCAAAATTTGTTTTTCATCTTCATTCCTAAATAGGAGAGAGGAAGGGGGTGGTTTTTGAGAATAACCATAGCTTTTTGTTCCTTTTTTCTTTTTTTTACTTCTAACTTTTTTTGATAGCCAAAATTATAAATTTTCTTCTTCAAAGTTTCAGTAATTCATATAGGTTATTTTCTTGCGGATCTTTGTTGGAGAAAAATTGAAGCTGTACTGACTTTTGGGGGAGCAAAGCAACTTGAGAATGCATCAGAGAGGGATGGAGCAGGTAGAGACCCTGTTTCTTACAAAGGAAATCTTAACCCAAAAATTGTAGAGAATGATGCACTGGGACACTTAGATACCAGTGAAGTCATTGAGATTGAATTTAGATTTTGCAGAATAGGTCACTAATGAAATGTTTTGTGGGAGCAATTAAGCCATGGTATATCTTGAATCAAGCAACAAGTGAACACTACCCCATTAGTAATACATTACACTTCATCTTAGATAGTCTAAAATGGCTGGTTTTATGCTTGGTTAGGTTCCTTTGAGATACATAACACCATAGTGAACCTCGATTGAATGTTCTACACCAAAAAATTTGAGTCAAACGACGAACCCACTAATGCTGCATCTTTCTGAGTCATGCCCCTAATTCACTAAAGCATTTGAGGCCATGGTGCTTTGCCATGTATTCAGCATGTTTGCTCGATTATGACATGTAGGCTTAATTATTAGATGGTTAGATTAGATAAACACATTTCTGTTTTCATCACAACATTTGCTTTCCAAGGTTACTCCCAGTTGTACAAAGTAGGACTATGACAAGGATGTGTATTAACACAAGTGTGCTGTGGCTGCCAAAGGTCAGTAGTTCTGTTATGGAGTCCCTGTGCCTAGGGCTGCTTCTTCAGATTGGTTGCATAAGGGCAGGTGCAATATTTTGTTCTTTATATGTTTGTACAATGTGGATTATGGGCATTGTTGATAGGATAGTTGTTTCTCTTTCAGATATTTGGTATGTTGTCAGTGTGGTAACAGGTACTGTGTTCATTCTAGTCTGGTAACTGGGTCATCCTTCATCACATCATAGAGTTCGGTGGTTTATTTAACAGGAGCATTTGATAGGAGCAGTAGAATGAATAAGAATTCGACATGGGTTCTAGAGTTTCATTATGAACCGCGTCTTTATTCTTCCAGGTGGTTCAGTTTTTAACTCCCCAAGTTTTGAGGAGCTCTTGGAGCTCTGATATTACTAATTCGATATCATTCTGCACGTTCTAATCCTTATAAATAGTGGAAGATTTCTGTTAGTATCCCCATCCTGATTTTTCACTTACTCTATAATGGTTGTACATGCAAATTCTTTCTCAGGTTGTGTTTGGATCTTGGATCAGAGTTCATGTTCTCCACAAATCCAAGATTCAAACATAGCATTAGAGTCCATGTTGTCTGCTTACTAATGTGTTCTATATTTGTCTTGATGTTCCATTTCCACAAAAGACTTATATGTATGCAACTCTTGGTCATCAGCTTCTTGTTTCCTTCCAATGACCCCCAGATGTCCTATTGGAGCCAATAATCAGACTAGAGAATGTTTAACCTTTTTTTAAAATAAAAATTAGTGTTTTCCTGTTAAAGTAACTATTTGAAATTACTTACCCAAAAAAAGAAACAAAAAAAAAGAAAAGAAAAGAAAACTATTCAAAATAATCATGTTATAGCTTCATTGTGTGAAGTTTGGTTTTTGAATCAGGGGCTTGTAATTGTGGAAAAACTGCTCTGTATCGGGGCATGTCATTATCAAATTAAGATTTGGAACATGAGAGTACATCCTTATGGCTTTGGAAGGATGAAACACAATGACACTCGATTGTAATTCATGGCTCATTTCAGCACTACCAGATCTAGCCCAAATGAGGTTGGCTTCAACACATTTGAGGCCTGGCCTGTTTGCAGTCTAATGGGCCTAATCACAAAATGGACTCTCAAAACAATGAATCTTGGCCCTCTCTAGGGCCCTTGCAATTAGCATATGGATGATGGACCTTTGCCAGAGTGAACAGTTGGAAGATATTTTGAATTATTGGTTTGGTTTGTCTAAGGTAGGATATGTGCAGTCCATACTGTAGACCAGATCAAAGAATTGAATGGCTCAAGATTTCGATCCTTTTGAGCAGTTAAAGTGTCATGCTCAGGAGGCATGTGAGAGGACAACAGGCGACAGACGAACTAAGTTGTTTTTGAGCAGCTCGTGTTCAACAAGTTTGGACTCATTCGAGCTTGGCCTGTAAAATGTTTCAAGCTTAGCCCATGTAAAACTCGTGAGATTGTTTAGCCAACTTTGATTTTGATTATGATAAAACATGGTTTAGGGCATCATTGAGCATGGCTGTTCTGTAAATGGGGATTTCGCCTTGAAATTGTTGGATCATGTTAACTCATTAAAAGATGCAGTGACCTAATACTCGGAGGTCATCAACCAATAGAATCGTTTCATTGTAATATGGTTAGGCACCTAGGCAGCTTTGTATACTTTGTAGTTGAAACAGAAAAATGCTGTTGGATGTCAGATTGATGGAGACAAATGAGGTTTTAAATGTCAAAACAAGTCTACTACATAAGGGCCCTACGAAATCTTCAAACAATCCTACTTGAATTTCTTTTTACTGTCCAAACAAGTCAAATATGTGTACTTAAATTTCTGAACTTTGATTGCTGAGTATTGCTGGCGTCGTTATTGAATTCTCTCTTTTATTCCTACCATTCTCTTCCCTACCAGTCTCTCTGATTCCCTTCCCCTTGTGAATTCTTGGTTTTTTTTCCATTTTTTAACCTTGGATTATAGTTAATAATTGTTGTTTGTCTTTCTCTGGAGCTAATATACATGTGGGTACAACTGAGGCTGCATTAGACCTTGTAGGTCGTCAAGTTATCTCTGGACCTCCATTTTTGGGTGGACTTTGCATCATATTAGATTCATCGTGCTTGTTTATTATGTAATTTGTCACTGTCATTAGTGGAAAAATGTAATGAAGTGCTTGTCGTGTACAAAGTGAAAGATGGGAAGGCAAGAGTAAAAGAACAGGAGTAAGCTGCATGATTTCAAATTAGTCAGTAATTTATTTGTTTATTTAGGGGTGGGGTTGTAGTTATCTCCTAAAAGACCTTTGTCTCTTATGTGTTCTTTTTTAACTCATACTGTTGTTATCTTGTGCTTTTATTTATTTATTTTATACATATATTTCGATTGGAATAGTTCTTACTGAAATCTGAACTTGTTTGTCACTTGTGACCAAATGCCTCTGAATAGATTTCTTATGAAGTGGAGCTTCTCACAATGGACAGCTACAATTTTTTGTCCTGGAATCAGAGCATTAATTTCATAGACTTTCGTAGATCTTCAACTCACGCAAATCAAGAATCTGACCAAATGGTGCCTTTAGGGTTTCTAATAACGGACGGTTGATGAAATATTTGTTCAAACATTCTTTTTGAAGAGGAAGCTTGTGGATTGAAGGCCTTCCTTCCATCATTTGGTGGTTAGGGTTGTTTTAGTTAAAAGAGTAGGGAGGTACCAATGGCATGTTTTATCTACTGTATTATTCTTTTCTGTTTGTCTAATACATCATTTTATAGAAGGGGAGTATTGCATTCAATTGCAAGCCCCTTTTTACTACTATTTTCCTTCCATGTACTTACTATCCTTGTGTTGATTCTGTTGGATATGAATCAATGTGTTTCTTCCCTCATTTTCTTTAATTATAGGCATGCTTTTCATTACTGAGTTATGAGGTCCATAATATGTTCTGTATTAGGAGAGAGATGAATGAGATAATTTAACCACTTCATTGATGATTTAGAGTTGATGGATTTACCCTTGTTGGGAAGAAAATTTCAATAACAAGCAAAGGAGATTAGCTAGAAGTTTATTAGCTAGCTAGTTATACAGAAAGACAAATTGCATATTAGCTAGCTAGTTATGCATAAATTTATTGAAAATAATTATTCAAAAGGTTTATCACAGGACTTCGATACCACTGCAGACACGAACATGCTCGCACAACTTGAGCATGCTCCAATTCTTCTATTTGCACAAATTAATCATAGAATCAGACACAGCCCTATCACATGGGTATGGATATGAGAGGACCGTATACAGGTCCATGATTGATTTATGCATTCCTATACTTCTTTGTACATAGACACAATTCCAGTTGCTTTATAGTACACAGTACAACCCTGCATTGACGACCTCTATCAAGGATAAGCCTCAATGAGAGACCTTAAACCCAACATTGGAGTGATTTTATAGTGACTGAATCCAGCATCAGAGAAGAGTTTGTCCCATTCTTTACGGTCTCTTTCTTTACCTGTAACTAGAACCATCATCAACAAGTCGGAGAAGAGCTGTGCTTTGAACGACTCGTCATCTCCTTTCTGGTTCTCTACACTCATGTCTATGATGATCACCTTCCCACCCTCCTCCTTTCTCGGAATTGCTTCTTTACATTTCTTCAATATCTTCACACATTCTTCATCATTCCAGTTGTGCAAAATCCACTGCATTTCAATTCTCTATCTTAGTTAAAAATAGTCAAAATCTTCTCTTTCAAAATCTTTCTATTCTCCAGTTCTAATTCACTCGGTCATCAGAGCAAATAACAATTCTGAGAAACGAAAATCTTGAGATATATCATCAAACGGTTGAAAATAAAGAATTTTTTAGAATAAGGATTTTTCCGATAAATGATCCTCTATCATTAGATATATTACATAGTTTCAACTTTCAAAGGGAAAAAAAAAAATCTATATATATTTCTGTTAATCGTCATCTAATTTCAATAATATTGAAAATAAGCTACAATCCTAAAAGAAAAAAAGAAAAAGAAAAAGAAAAAAAAAAGTAAATAACTTATTTGGAAAAAAAATTTAGAATTTTTTTTTTTAAAAAATATCCTATTTTCTAAAAAACAGTTAAAATTGTTTTATGAATTATAAAAATAAAAATAAAAACTATTCTCACATAAAAATAAAAATGATATGAAAATAATAAGTGTTTTCGAAAATTTTATTATCTTTCTTTTTGAAAACACAAAAAAGCAAAAAATAAAAAACAAAAACATAAAAAAAAAAAAAAAATTTTAAAAAATTAAAAAATTAAAAAAAAAAAAATCAAACAAACTCTTAGGGCATGTTTGGTTGTGTATTTCACTTTAGCAAAAACCATTCCATTCTTTTAGGAATGAGGCTTAGGAGGACAGCCTGGTTAGCAAGAGCTACTTAATTCGATTCCATTACTTTACTAGAGAAGCAAAAACAAGACCAGAAGGATCAATAAGGGGTTCACACTCCTAGTACTTCACATCTGAGTCCCGAACACCACTTAGACGTGGATGTATTTAATTTTTTGTTTTTTTTTTTTTAAATGTTTTTTCAAAAGCTTAATTTACTATACCTTAAGTAAGATTGCATTTGCATGAGGAATTGCCTCAAACATGTCCCCTCCAACAAACTCCAAATTCTCAGTCCCTTGCAAGTTAGCAATCACATGTGGCAGATCAAACACAGTACACTTCAAGTCTGGAAATGTTTCAGCAATGGCCCTGGACACAGTCCCCGTGCCACCCCCAACATCAACAAGCGATGTCAATCCCTCAAACACCGCCTTGCAGTCTTTTATCAGCACGCTTGTGATCAGTCGCGAGTCACTAGCCATGGCTTCATTGAAAAAATGTCCAAGCCTATGTTCTTCAGCATTGTATTCCCAGAAACTCCTTCCATGAGCTGTAGTGAATGGTGTAGCATCGTCAGTTTGGAACCAATCACTCAGGAAGTGCCATGGTTTTGTTATAATAGGATCTAGTACGTTCAGCAAGAACAACCTTGCATTCAATGGCTCGTCTTTGAGAAGGAGACTAGAAGCCGGTGTGAGGAAATACCCTTCTTCTTGTTCGTCTTCCTTGTTAATCTAGCAAAGTAATAAATAGAATATTAAACACAAATGTCATGATATAAAAAAAAAAAAAAAAAAAACATTTAAATTGGAGTTTAAAATAGCGTGTGAAAGTTTAAGAATCATGTTCTCATTGTTCTAAAGCTATTTTTTCTCTTTAGTGAAGATGTTAGTTGATTGAAGATATTTCATGATAAATTTGCTCATATTATCAGTCATCCAATGTTCACGATCATTAGGAAACTTAAACCGAGTGATGAACCAAAGTCGCCTAAAACAAAAATAATACCTATTCTATTATATGATGTGAGCACCTAAGTTGGTACGAACAGTATCTTTATATAACTACATTAGATTTTGATTTGAAATTTCAAATTTTGATAATTTCTTTAGTTTTCTTTTTTCTCCATCTACGTAAGATTGGTTGGTTTTTGTAACACACCTATAAAGTGTGCACGCTGTCTAATATATATAAATATGTATGGAGATCTTTGAAATCACTTTTAAATTTGTCTCAAATTATTAACAAAAAGCTTGTATCTATAAATTATAATATCCCCTTCGTACATAACCGACATGACAGTCACATTTTAATTCTATTCTTGTAATGAACATTGAATAATAAAAATGGTGCAGTTATTTCTGTAATAAAGCTACCTAACAAACAGTTGAACATTTGTATTGATTTTAAAATAATTCTTGTAAATGATATATTAAAAGTACTAACTATAATTTTATTTTTATTAAAATCCTCCAACACACCTTTTGTTGAACAAAGAAGCCAGAGTGAACTAGGACTCGCATGAGGCGATAAATGTAGCAAGCTTTAGCTTGCTTGATTGGGAGTGCAGTGACAAGCTCGGTGAGAGTCATGGGTTTTCCATGGCTTTGAATCACATCTGGTATGCCCAGTTGAACTGCGCATTTTAGTGAAGCAGAGTTTATGAAGTTGAATGTTTGGTTCCATAGATGAGCTTGAGCTTGAAGTAGCTCTGCAGAACTCCCATCAACAGCTTTGTCCATCTTTGTTGGTGTGTTTTAAGCTGTACTTTAAAACTTTCTTTTACCTAAACCTTCATGACATGGATTTCTATATATAGTTATGGAATGGACTGTTTTATGCCAAAATGAGAAAAATGAGGGTACAGCAGTGATTGTGGGACAACCCAAGTCTTGTAAACAAGCTCTAGGATAATCCTCCCTGCTGTCACCTGAAATGGTAATAAAATCCCGGACGGTGGCATCGGAATTAGCACTCTGACCGACAAGTTAGTCTTTGTTGAAAGGTTGGTTTGTTTTTTTTAGTTTTTTGAGGTTCAAGGTTCCTTTTCTACCGAACTCTTTCTCCAGCTTCTCTCATTTTTTTTTATAAAATCACTCTACTCGATCTTTACTCTATGCAGCTTAGTCTTTCATTCTGTCAAGGCCCATCCCCCTATTATACTTCCTTGAAAGGGACATCCTAATCTCACCTAATGGGTCCGTGCCGACTCGCCCGACATACTTTGCTCTTATATTTGACACAGGTATCCGTTATTCGATGCCCCCAATATTTTTTTGCTTAATCGGACATTTATTCGGCAATGACGTAGTCCAGTAGGTTCTGATCTTATTCGGCCCATTTTGAACGGGCTTTGATGCTTTGTTTGCCGTTTTCTAGTATATCAATTCTTCGGCTCTCACAAAGGTTTATCAAGACTAAGTGGTTGAGTTTGACTCAATGGTCTCGTAAAGTGCGATAACAAGAAAGTCAGAAGTTCAAGCTGATGAAACAACGACGATCCTTTTAATAGTAATATAATTTTATTAGCAAACTAACATCTTACAATCTTGACAAAAAAAGAAAAAGGTTTATTAAGACTGTCTCAAAAACTCTTTATTGCTAAAGACTCTAATTTTTCAATAACCTAATAAAATAAGGTACATTTTGATTTTTAACTTAAAATAGCGTCAAAAAATATTAGACAGCTATTCGTAAGAATTATATTGGATCGTAATTTTGAGTTGCAACTCAACAAGTCACTGAAATAGCGACAAAAAATGATTCAATCGTAAATATGAAACATTATTGTGTCATTACTTAGAGCACATCGCATTGTAACCAAATGAGCTGTACACTATGGAAATTGAGAGTATGTGGTGTCATTACTTAGAGCACATTGTATTGTAACCAAATGAGGTGTACATCATGCACATTTATCCAAATGAGCTGTACACTATGGAAATTGAGAGTATGTGGTGTCATTACTTCGAGCACATTGTACTGTAACCAAATGAGGTGTACATTATGCACATTGAGAAATGTGAAGAGAGTTAGACTCTAGGTATGTAATGAATCAAAAGTTAATATTTACCATATTATATCTCAATGGATCAAATTGTGAGAATTTTTTGAAAATCTCTAACATTTTTCATCTCACATTTTCCTTTTTGCTTATGATGATATTGTTTATCTACTTTTTTTTCCTAAGGCAAATTATGACAGTTGTCCCTATACTTAGGGTTTCGTGTCATTTTAGTTCCTGTAATTTCAATTGGCTTAATTTTGACTATGAAATTATTACTTTGTTTCAATTTGATTCAATTGATTACAGTTCGTAGTTTTTGTAATAGAAAAAATGCACATAAGTGTCATATTTTTAAAGGCAAAATTATAAATTTATTTAACTTAATGAGTTAACCTCAATTAATTTAATGATAATTTTCTTTAAAAAATACTAACGATATTAATACTTGGATTAAATTGATACAAAATTTAAAATTAAAGATCAAAATTTAATCAAATGAAAATATAAGAACTAAAATAATATAAAGGGTAAATTACATTGATGATTTAGAGTTGATCGATTTGTCCTTGTTGGGAAGAAAATTTTGATAACAAGCAAAGGAGATTAGCTAGAAGTTTATTAGCTAGCTAGTTATACAGTAAGACAAATTGCATATTAGCTAGCTAGTTATGCATAAATTTATTGAAAATAATTACTCAAAAGGTTTATCACATGACTTCGATACCACTGCAGACACGAACATGCTCGCACAACTTGAGCATGCTCCAATTCTTCTATTTGCACAAATTAATCATAGAATAAGAGACAGTCCTATCACATGGGTATGGATATGAGAGGACTTTATACAGAGCAACGATTCTCTCATTTTGATCTCTATTTAACTCCCTCCTTCCAACGGTTAAGATTCATTTAAAGATAATCTAACAGTTCAAATCACTTTATTAAAAAATATTAAAAATTAAAAAATAATTTTTTTAGAATGATCTGAACCATTGAATTTTTTTAAGATGAATCTTAAACATTGCAAGGAGGGAGTAAAGTAGAGAAAGGAGGGATCCTTGCTCCTGTATACAGGTCCATGATTGATTTATGCATTCCTATACTTCTTTGTACATACGCACACAATTCCAGTTGCTTGATAGTACACAGTACAAGCCTGTATTGACGACCTCTATCAAGGATAAGCCTCAATGAGAGACCTTAAACCCAACATTGGAGTGATTTTATAGTGACTGAATCCAGCATCAGAGAAGAGTTTGTCCCATTCTTTACGGTCTCTTTCTTTACCTGTAAGTAGAACCATCATCAACAAGTCGAAGAAGAGCTGTGCTTTGAACGACTCGTCATCTCCTTTCTGGTTCTCTACACTCATGTCTATGATGATCACCTTCCCACCCTCCTCCTTTCTCGGAATTGCTTCTTTACATTTCTTCAATATCTTCACACATTCTTCATCATTCCAGTCGTGCAAAATCCACTGCATTTCAATTCTCAATCTTAGTTAAAAATAGTCAAAATCTTCTCTTTCAAATCTTTCTATTCTCCAGTTCTAATTCACTCGGTCATCAGAGCAAATAAAAATTTTGAGAAACGAAAATCTTGAGATATATCATCAAACGGTTGAAAATAAAGAATTTTTTAGAATAAGGATTTTTCCGATAAATGATCCTCTATCATTAGATATATTACATAGTTTCAACTTTCAAAGGGAAAAAAAAAATCTATATATATTTCTGTTAATCATCATCTAATTTCAATAATATTGAAAATAAGCTACAATCCTAAAAGAAAAAAAGAAAAAAAGAAAAAAAATTTGGAATTTTTTTTTTTAAAAATATCCTATTTTCTAAAAAACAGATAAAATTGTTTTATGAATTATAAAAATAAAAATAAAAACTATTCTCACATAAAAATAAAAATGATATGAAAATAATAGTGTTTTCGAAAATTTTATTATCTTTCTTTTTGAAAACACAAAAAGCAAAAATAAAAAACAAAAACATAAAAAAATTAAAAAATAAAAAAATAAAATAAACTCTTAGGGCATGTTTGGTTGTGTATTTCACTTTAGCAGAAACCATTCCATTCTTTTAGGAATGAGGCTTAGGAGGACAGCCTGGTTAGCAAGAGCTACTTAATTCGATTCCATTACTTCACTAGAGAAGCAAAAACAAGACCAGAAGGATCAATAAGGGGTTCACAATCCTAGTACTTCACATCTGAGTCCCGAACGCTACTTAGACGTGGATGTATTTAATTTTTTGTTTTTTTTTTTTTAAATGTTTTTTCAAAAGCTTAATTTACTATACCTTAAGTAAGATTGCATTTGCATGAGGAATTGCCTCAAACATGTCCCCTCCAACAAACTCCAAATTCTCAGTCCCTTGCAAGTTAGCAATCACATGTGGCAGATCAAACACAGTACACTTCAAGTCTGGAAATGTTTCAGCAATGGCCCTGGACACAGTCCCCGTGCCACCCCCAACATCAACAAGCGATGTCAATCCCTCAAACACCGCCTTGCAGTCTTTTATCAGCACGCTTGTGATCAGTCGCGAGTCACTAGCCATGGCTTCGTTGAAAAAATTGCCAAGCCTCGGTTCTTCAGCATTGTATTCCCAGAAACTCCTTCCATGAGCTGTAGTGAATGGTGTAGCATCGTCAGTTTGGAACCAATCACTCAGGAAGTGCCATGGTTTTGTTATAATAGGATCTAGTACGATCAGCAAGAACAACCTTGCACTCAATGGCTCGTCTTTGAGAAGGAGCCGAGAGGCCGGTGTGAGGAAATACCCTTCTTGTTCGTCTTCCTTGTTAATCTAGCAAAGTAATAAATAGAATATTAAACACAAATGTTATGATATAAAAAAAAATACATTTAAATTGGAGTTTAAAATAGCCTGTGAAAGTTTAAGAGTCATGTTCTCATTGTTCTAAAACTATAGTGTGTTTACTTTGAATTTTTTGGATTAAATTTTTTAAAAATTGAATTTTTTTGTTTTCGTATTTTTTTTTGTTTTTGTTTTTAGTGAATATTTTTAAAATTTTAAATATTTTTTTTACTTTTTTAGATGCACCTTACTTAGATGTATCTAAAAAGTAAAAAATTTGTGAAAAAATATTTTAAAAAATTAATAAATACATAAAAATATAAAAAATGTACTGAATTCTCGTTTTTTTTCACAAATTTTTTAACTTTTTAGGTATATTTATATTAGATATGTCTAAAAAGTAAAAAAAATTACTTAAAATATTAAAAAAATTCAGTAAAAAAAAAAACGAAAAACAAGAAAATATAATTTTTTGAAAAATGTTTTTAGAAAAATGGAACCAAACAACATCGAGATGTTGGTTGATTGAAGATATTTCATGATAAATTTGCTCATAGTATCGTCATCCAATGTTCATCACCATTAGGAAACTTAAACTGAGTGATGAACCAAAGTCGCCTAAAACAAAAATAATAACTATTCTATTATATGATGTGAGAACCTAAGTTGGCATGGACACTATCTTTATATAACCACATCAGATTTTGATTTGAAATTTCAAATTTTGATAATTTTTTCAGTTTTCTTTTTTCTCCTTCTACATAAGATTGGTTGATTTTTATAACACACCTATAAAGTGTGCACGCTGTCTAATATATATATGTATGGTATGGAGATCTTTGAAATCACTTTTAAGTTTGTCTCAAATTATTGGCAAAAAGCTTGTACCTGTAAATTATAATATCCCGTACATAACCGACATAACAGTCGCATTTTAATTTTATTCTTGTAATGAACATTGAATAATAAAAATGGTGCAGTTATTTCTGTAATAAAGCTACCGAACAAACCGTTTAACATTTGTATTGATTTTAAAATAATTCTTGTAAATGATATATTAAAAGTACTAATTTGTATGGATGCGAGTAGCAGTAGTAGGGGTTAATTTGTACTTTCCGAATCTCTCGATGCATGTCATCTTCCTGCACTTTTAATTTTATACTATTAATGAAATTTTTCTCGCTGATCAAAAAAAAAAAAAAAAAAGTACTAACTATAATTTTATTTTTATTAAAATCCTAACACACCTTTTGTTGAACAAAGAAGCCAGAGTGAACTAGGACTCGCATGAGGCGATATATGCAGCGAGCTTTAGCTTGGTTGATTGGGAGTGCAGTGACAAGCTCGGTGAGAGTCATGGGTTTTCCATGGCTTTGAATCACATCTGGTATGCCCAATTGAACTGCGCATTTTAGTGAAGCAGAGTTTATAAAGTTGAATGTTTGGTTCCATAGATGAGCTTGAGCTTGAAGTAGCTCTGCAGAACTCCCATCAACAGCTTTGTCCATCTTAAGCTATACTTTAAAACTTTCTTTTACCTAAACCTTCATGACATGGATTTCTATATATAGTGGATGTTTGGGAAGTGGGTTTTTATGTAGGTTTTTTTAGTTGTAGGATATTATTGGAGAAATTTTTTTTGGTGTTTGGGAAGATAGTTGGGTTTTTTTTGTAGTTGGATGTGATGTTTGTGAGAAAAAAAACAAAATAATTATGGGGTTGGATGTGATATTTTGTTTGGATTTGTTTTTTTTAATTTTGCAAAAAGTTTGTCTTTTAGTGGAAAAAAATCAAAAAAAAAACCGACACACAAACTTCCCAAACACCACCTAATGGACTGTTTTATGCCAAAATGAGAAAAATGTGGGTACAACAGAGAATGTGGGACAACACAAGTCTTGTAAACAAGCTCTTGGATAATCCTCCCTGCTGTCACCTGAAATGGAAATAAAATTCCGAACGGTGACACCGGAATTAGCATTCTGACAGACAAGTTAGTTTCTGTTGAAAGGTTGGTATGTTTTTTTTAGTTTCTTGAGGTTTAAGGTTCTTTTTCTACATAACTGTTTCTCCAGCTTCTCTCCTTTTTTTTTATAGAGTCACGCTCCTCGATCTTTACTGTATGCAGCTTAGTCTTTCATCATCATTATATCAGGGCCCATCCCCCTATTATACTTCCTTGAAAGGGACATCCTAATCCCATCTAATGGGTCCGTGCCGACTCGCCCGACATACTTTGCTCTTATATTCGACACAGGCATCCACTATTCGGTGCCCCCAATATTTTTATGCTTAATCGGACATTTGTTCGGCAATGACGTACTCCGGTGGGTTCTGACCTTATTCGGCCCATTTTGAACGGGCTTTGATGCTCTGTTGGCCGTTTTCTAGTATATCAATTCTTCGGTTCCCACAAAGTTTTATCAAGACTGAGTCGTTGACTTTGACCCAATAGTCTTGTAAAGTGCAACAACAAGAAGGTCAGGAGTTTGAGCTGATGAAACAACGACGATCCTTTTAGTAGTAATATAATTTTATTAACAAACTAACATCTTACAATCTTGACAAAAAAAAGAAAAAATTTATTAAGACTGTCTCAAAACTGTTTATTGCTAAAGACTCTAATTTTTCAATAATCTAATAAAATAAGGCACATTTTGATTTTTAACTTAAAATAGCCTCAAAAAAATATTACACAGCTATTCGTAAGAATTATATTATTGGATCGTAATTTTGAGTTGCAACTCAACAAGTCACTGAAATAGCGAAAATATGATTCAATCGTAAATGTGAATACATTATTGTGTCATTACTTAGAGCACATCGCATTGTAACCAAATGAGCTGTACACTATGGAAATTGAGAGTATGTGGTGTCATTACTTAGAGCACATTGTATTGTAACCAAATGAGGTGTACATTATGCACATTGAGAAATGTGAAGAGAGTTAGACTCTATATTAGGTAGGTAATAAATTAAAAGTTAATATTTATCATATTGGCCCTGTTTGGGAATGGTGGGTTAAGGCTATTATAGCCTAAAATGCAAAATAAGCCCAAAAGTCAATACTGTTCACAGTTTTTCAAAAAAAAAAAAAAAAAAAATAGGCTGCAGCCCGGACAGTGTAGGCTGTGCCTACACTGTCACAGCCGGAAATTGTTACATCAAGGGCTAAATTACCATTTTGCCCCTTTACATTAATTTAAAAAATTATAATTTATGGACAAATTTGTCATTTTAAATTCAAACATTATTTCAACACGCTTTTCAATACAACAACTCAACTAAAAATTCATCTCATCTTCCCAAACACAAAAACTAAAATAGCCTACTAAAATAGCTAAAAAGTCAAAAAACCTCTAAAATAGTCACTTCCCAAACGAGGCCATTATATCATAATGGATCAAATTGTGAGAATTTTTTAAGAATTTCTGACATTTTTCATCTCACATTTTCCTTTTTGCTTATGATAATATTGTTTATCTACTTTTTTTTCCTATGGCAAATTATGATAGTAGTCCCTATACTTAGGGTTTCGTGTTATTTTACTTCCTGTAATTTCAATTGGCTTGATTTTGACCATGAAATTATTACTTCGCCTCAATTTGATTCAATTGATTACAGCTTGTAGTTTTTTGTTATAGAAAAAATGCACATAAGTGTCATATTTTTGAAGGTAAAATTATAAATTTATTTAACTTAATGAGTTAACCTCAATTAATTTAATGATAATTTTCTTTAAAAAATACTAACGATATTAATACTTAGATTAAATTAACACAAAATTAAAATTAAATATCAAAATTTAATCAAATAAAAATATAAGAATTAAAATAATATAAAAAATAAAATATAAAGACTACCTATATAATTTTTCATCTTTCCTATTTCAGATAACGTTTTGTTATGCTAGCACACCCTTATTGGGTGGCTCCTTTTTCCTATTTATTGTCTAATAATTAATGTGATTCACAAAGAAAAATTCCTGGTAGCTCGAATCTGTGGCTCGATTTTTAGCTCGAGACCCAAAACGACGTCGTTTTGGGTCTCGAATTTTTTTTTTTTTTTTTTTTTTCTTTCTCTTGCTTTTCTTTATCTCTTCTTCTTCTTCTTCTTCGTTGAACCAGGCAGCACGCCGCCGCCGATCGCCGAGAGAGAGAGAGGAGAGGAGAGGAGAGAAGGGCCGCAGCTCGTTGTTGAACCAGAATCGCCGATCGTCGTTGAACCAGAAGCTCCGATCACCGATCGTCGTTGAACCAGAAGCCCCGCCTCCTCCAGCCCCGACTCCTCCTCCAGCCATTTTTATGGCCCCCTCCCTCCTCCTCCTTCCTCCTCCCTCCTCCCTCCTCCTCCTCCTTCTTCTCTTCTTCCTCTGCGCCGAATTCGAGCCTCCGAATTCGAGCTACGAATCGGAGCTCATTCACAAAATCTGATGGCCTTATTAAAGGGTTGTGGGAACTATACATTTTATACTAATTAAATAGAATAATGTTCGGCCAATCTTATTAAATTTTGGGCGAATTATACTAACGATTCTTATAGTTTGAATTTTATATTATTTTAATTTCTCACTTTTTAATTATGATATATTTGATTATGAATTTTAAATCTTATTCAAAATAAGGATAATTGAAGATACCATTACTCAATTTTAATAGTAAAATCATCAATTTGATAAAATATAAACTAATTTGACAAAAATAAATATGAAAAAGCATATTTTTGAATTTTTAAAAATTATTTATATCCACTAAAGATAAACTTATGTAAAACTGATAATTTTTTTGGACATTTAGTTTTTTTTTTTATCAAATTATTTTTTATTATGTGTTTAAATGATGATGATGTAATGAGTGATTATTTTTATTTTCATTAAATTAGTTTCTATTTTTCTAAAAGTTAAATATGGCAAAAACTTTGATATCATTATTAAACCAATCCATTAAATAAAAAAAAAATCCAAAAACTAAAAATATTTTATATATTTAATATAACGTTTACACATTAAAACCTAACAACCACTCTTTACATAATCATCATCCAAACACATAATAAAAATTAATTTAGTAAAATAAATAAATAAATAAATGTCTAAAAGATTTATTAATTTAACATAATTTTATCTTTGGTTGGTTGAAATTATTTTTAAAAATTCAAAAATATTTTTTTAACATTTATTTTTGTCAAATTAGTTTATATTTTATCAAATTGAAGACTTTGCTTTTAAAATTGAGCAATGATATCTTTAATTGTTCATATTTGGAACAAGATTTAAAATTCAGGATCAAATATATCACAATTGAAAAATTAAGAATAAAAAAAATACGAACGCCAAACTATAGGGATTATTAGTATAATTTACACTTAAATCTTTGTATATCTCACATGATACATATTGTAATACTATTCATGGTGATATTGTTTATTATCTTGGTATTAATTAACATGTCTAATTATTGTGATTCACTAAATCTAGTGACCCATCATAGTAAAATTAATTAATGCACATTATGCATACTCAAGGGAGGTACTCACTACAAATTTTGCCTCCTTTGAGTAATAATTTGTTCTGACAACTTTGTCAAATCTTTCTATATATATATATATATATATATTTATAAAAAAAAAATATTTGTATATATTTGATATGATACATATTGTGTTCATATTTATGGTTCTATTATTAATTTTTTTTCTCTTCTCCTTTATTTAATCATTCAGATTGTTAATTAATATAACTAATTAAAGTGATTCACTAAATCTAGTGACCTCATTTATTGATTATTTTTAATGTTGAATGAGATTGGTGATTTAGACTTTTTTGTGCTCATTTTGTGTGTGAGACATTTCAACCGTCTTGAATAGAATCCTAAAGCTAAATGAGATACATCCGTGTCTAATTTTTTTTTTTAAAACCCATTTCTCAAATTTAACAAAATTACAATTAAGATTGTCCACAGAATATAGGAGGCTCTTGCAAATGCTACTACGTTGCACCTAGCTTATTTCATGAGTATGCATTAAGTGAATTGTTACTTAATTAGTTCATGGAATGGAACTTCATTAATTCATCAACTTTAATTTACTTATGAAACAATTATTAGGAACACACAAAAAAATCTTTCAATTTTAAGATTTTTAAAAACATAATATACGTGTCACAATCTTCTTATTGCCATTTAATCATTACTGAGTCCCAAAAAAAAAATATTTCTTTCAAAATATATTTTTTTTGTTCTTTTATTTATTTATTTTTTTATGTGTGTGGGTGTGCGTGTGTGTGGAGGTTTTCTGTTGATATGGTGTTTAACGAGGCTTCATCCACAAATTCCTGGAGATTATGTATTTATGAAATTTAATTGCTAAATATGTGCTAGACTCAGTTTTTATATTTGTACAGCCCTCATACGACTTAAATTATTCTATTCATGGTTAAGTGGACAGTTAAACATTCAATAGTGAAATTTACTTAATTGAAATTTTATGGCACGGAACACATTATCACCATTCACTACGTAAGAAGGTGTGATGATACCCACCCATGATCCCATCTTCCTTTCTGTTTTGCATATTGGCCTGTTTGGTGGAGAGTTTTTTAAGGTAAAAATTGATAATTAGAAAATAAAAATTAAAAGTATTCCTATTCTAATTTTCAAATAATTAATTTTTTTTTTAATTTATTTAAGTTATTTTTATCTAATAAATTATAAATAAAATTGCACCAAATAATCTGATACAGATTCTTAAATTAAAATAAGTTATAATTACTCCCAAAATTATAACCAACCATCCCATTGCCTTTTTTCTTTGGGAAATTTAGCTATAAACCCCCTTTACCTTCCTTTCATTGTTAAAAAGACTAAGAAAAAAATTATATTTTCTAAACCCCCTCATAATTATAAAATTTTGCATAAAGGATAAAATTTATTATTTAAATATTTTATTAGACTATTATACCATCAACTAAATTTCCTCACCTTCTCCACCCACTCTCTCCCCACCTTCTCTGCTGTTTTATGAGCTCTCTATTATGATTCTCAACATTCTTCGATCTCCTCCTACGCCGATTCAGTTTTCCGATCACTCTCTGGCGGTTCATACGCCGCCGCCGGTGTCTTCCTCAAGGCGGTGGAACATGATCGAAGCCTCAACCAAGCAAACGCGCAAACAAATTCTCTCTTTTCCTTCTCTCTTCCATTCCTAGGGTTTGGATTGGATTCGTTCGAAGCTCTCGTGATTTCAACCAAAACTGTGAATATACCTAAATCACTCTCAGTTGCAGAGAATTTTCTTTGAATGGCGCATAGGTTTCGCAGTGGAAGAGATCGTCGGAGATGATCGGAGAAAGCTTTGACGACGTCGACGTATCGCCTTCCAATTCTCATGAAGTTCATGTTCTTGCCGTTGATGATAGCCTCGTCGATCAAAAATTCGAATTGTGAAAGAGTATAGAGACGAATCGCGCGACTGTTCAAAATTTTCATATTTGAACACAGTTCTTCAAATTTTTCATATATATGTGTGTGTGTGTGTGTGTGTGTGTGTGTGTGTGTGTGTAAGGGAGAGATTTTTCATTTGGATAGTGTTGTTAAGTTCTTAAATTGATCTATTGATGAGTTGTTACTATGTTCTCTCAATTTTTTGTTGTAAAATTATTTTTGATTTTGATAAATTTTTGTGTCGTGAGTGAGCAATATGGATTGTGTATATGTAATAGATAACAGAGAAGCCAAAGAGGTGATACGAAAGAGGCAAGTAACTGTGAAGAAACAGAAGAACAGTGATTGTGAATGATCTAATTTCATTTGATAGAACCAGAGTAAAATTTTACTCTGGTTCTATTGCTCTGTTTTTTCATGTGACAGAACCAGAGTAAAATTTTACTTTTATACAGAGTAAAATTTTACTTTTAGTTTCAGAGTCTCACAGTTTACTTGTTTTTCAGAGTAAAATTTTATTTTTATACAGAGTCAAATTTTACTTTTAGTTTCAGAATGTAAAGTTTTACTCTTATTCAGAGTAAAATTTTACTTTCATACAGAGTAAAATTTTACTTTTATATAGAGTAAAATTTTACTCTGAAATACATAGTGAAAATGGCTTAATAGGAGAGCTGATAGATATGAGGGTAATATAGTAAAAGAAACAAGTTTTAAAATATCAGGGGGTTTTGAAAGTACTTATATAATTTTTGTCCTTTTGAAAGATAAATTAGATAGTGAGGGGGTTATCACCAAATCCCCCTTTTTCTTTTCCCCACTAATATTCACAGAATCCTATGAGCATGGTAGATGAGAGAAAAAAGGGAAGGTGGCCGGCTAGGTTATGGGGTGGTAGCCGTTGGGGGTTGGGAATTGGTGGTGGTTGTGGTGGTGGTGGATTGGGGTGAAAGAGGAAAAGGATGGTGGGCGTGAACCCCTTCCTTCTGAAATTGCTATTATTTTATTATTATTTTCAATTTTTCATGAGGATATTTTTCTCTTTTTGTATCTAGTTGTGAGAGTATTTCATGTTTTTTTAATTTTCTGTTGACATAATTAACTTTTGTGGCTCATCGGATAATGTCCATCAAGAAAGGCTTATGTTATTTTTTTTGGAGAAATTTCATGTCAATATAAAATTTAAAAGGCAATTACAATTAAATGGTAAAGTTTATAAATATTAATAATTATAATTATAATTTCTTTTTACAAATATATAATAATTTTCTCAAATTACGACTGTTTAGTAATTTTCCATGTATCTTGTGCAATATGAAGTTCAGTGTGGTTTTTCCCCCTTAAAAAAATAATTGTAAATCATTTATGTTCTCAATAGATTTTGCAAACCATTCCATGCATGCATTTTAAATGGAGAAGTGCTATTTTAAAATTTTATGTTGGCTATGATTGACTCAAGAGGAATGCTAAAAGTAAAAATCATTTTAATGATCACCTCTCTTGGTATAATATTTTTGTTGTGGCTTTGTGGAAAATATGGAAAAACAGAAACGGATTTGTCTTTGAAGGAAAAACTGTTAGTAATCAAGAGAGTGCAAAATTCATTTTTGATTACTCTACAGAAATCCATCAAGCTTTTCTCCAGCTTGTACCACAACCCAAACCTTCTTTTTGACTAATTAATTGGTGCTTACCACCTGCAAGAAGGCTGAAACTTAATACCAATGACAGTAGGAAAACTTGGGGAGATGGATGCTTTGGTGGGCTAATTCGGGAGGAGAGAGGTGCTTGGGTGTGTGGCTACTATGGACGATTGCAACCAGGAACAAGCCTTGAAGCTGAATTATGGACTCTATAGAAGGGACTCACAACTATACTCCAAAAAGGCATGAACAATGTAATTATTGAAACAAATATGATGCAGGTGGTGAAATTGATAGACAAAGAAATAGGAGATAATTGCCCCTTCAAGAATCTGGTGGAGGACTCCAAGATCCTACTTAGAGGATGTCAATGCACTGTCCAACATGTTTGGAAGGAAGAAAATCTCTGTGCCGACACCTTGGCAATGTTTGGAGCTTAACAACCTGAAGATATGTTGGTGGTGAATGACCCATCAGCAGAAATTAGAAGTCTTCTTATCACAGACATGATAAGTTTGTTTAGGAAACGGACTTAGTCTCTTGTTCTTTGTTTCAGTTTTCGATGTAACAAAAATAAAGAAAAGAAAAAAGAAATTATGTTGGCTATATACCTAACTAATAATGTCACACTCATTTGATTGTTTCATAGAAGTTTTGTTGGAGATCTGGGTTAATTTTTTAGTTTTTTAATTTTTTGATTATTTTAATCTAAGATTAAAAAGTTTCATTTGAAATGAATTTTTAAATTTTTATAAAAAAAAAAAAATTATAATTTAAATGTGACAACTTTTAATCTAAGATTTAAAAATTTATTTTACCTTTTTATAACTATTTTAATCCCAATTCATCGCAACCCAGATGTCAAACCAAGACTTTAAGTACACTTCTCTGCCCCTATAATCATCATGCCTGATGCCTATTTTTTTCTTCCATTTTTTTTCTGTATCCTGCTTTCAAGAACCACTCGGTAATATTATATAAATAAAAATATTAAAAAATTTACAAAAAATTCATACAAAATGGGACAACCTTTTATGATTCTTTCGTATCTAACTAAAATATTTATTATTATATCTCATAATTACAAACATATCACAGTCACATTATTTTAGATATTTATATGTATAAAAATTATGTTTTTGTAAATATTAATGAGATAAGGGTAAATTAAACTCTCACCCTTGAAATTTGATTCAATTAAATCCCATCCCCTAATGTTTTAAAAATTACATTCTCACTATTGTGTTAATAGTCTCATTTTATAAATTTTCTACTTATATAAAAAGTAACAACTCTTGATAAAAAAAATTAGAGAAATTATATTTAAAAAAAAAGTAAAGCAAAGTAAAAGAAAAAACAGAGAAAGTAAAACAAAGTAAAAAGAGAGAGTGTGTGAGTTTAATATTTTAATTACAATGACAGGAGATTAATATAATTTCTCAAACATCAGAAAATGATATGTATTAAAGTCAAATTTCAAGAGGTATAAATGTGATTTACCATTTATTCTATATTTTTAAACAAAAATGATTCGTAGATCGAGAAACTGTTGGCTCGAATGGCCCGACTGCCCAAAACGACGTCGTTTTGGACAGTTTTTTTTTTTATATCTCTGAAAACAGAGGAAGAGAAAGAGAGAGGAAGATAAGAGAAGAAAGAGAGACCAGAGAATGGGAAAGAAAGAGAGACCAGAGACTCTTGTGTATGTGTGTGTTGATGATGATGGAGGGGGAAGAACCCTCTTGTATCTGTGTGTGTATCTCTTGGGAAGATCGATCTCTCTCTCTTTGTGGGTGGGTTTGATTTTTGTGTTTGATTGAGTTTGATTTTTGTGTTTGATCGGTGGGTGGGTGGGTTTGATTTTGGGTTTGATTTTGATTTTAGTTTTGTGATGAGTTTCATAGTTTTTAGAGAGAGAAAGTGGGTTTGATGATGATGATGATGATGATGTGTTTGATGATGATGATGCTCATGAAGATGTTTTTGTTGATGATGAAAAAAATTAGCTTTTGCAGAAAACGATTAGCCCAAAACGATTAGCTTGTTTGAAGATCTTCAAAGGGATGATGATGAAAGGGATGATGATGATCTTCTGACTATTAGCCCAAAACGATTAGCTTGTTTGAAGATCTTCTGACAAAAACATCTTTAACCATCTTCAATTGTTAATTTTCTTTGCCCAAAACGATTAGCTTTTGTTGATGATGAAAAAAAAAAAAAAAATTACAAAGAAATGACCTGTGTACAAAGGGATGACCTGTGTACAAAGAAAATGGTGGGTGTACAAAGAAATTCGGGCCTTTCAATCCACGCAATTTCGAGCTACCAAATGGAGTTGATTTTTATTTAAAAGGAAAATGTTTGGTAGCTCAAAATTTTGTGGCTCAAATGGCTCAAATCTGTCAAAACGACGTCGTTTTATACTTATTTACATTCAAAACGATACCGTTTTAAATGATTTGAGTCATTTAAACGACAAAATTTTAAGTTACCTAGCATTGTTATATTTAAAATGTATCCTTATGTTATGTTCTGGCCCATCTTTGTCTCCCCTGCTGCCTCCAAACATCACTTTCCGAGGCATTTATTATCTTATCTCATGGGTAGGTTACTGATACCTTTGGTCTAATTATATTTTATTTTTTAATATTTTGAAAGTTATATTTTTATTCTTGTAATTAATAGTCTAATTTTTACAAATTATCTACTTATATAAAAGACAACAGTTCTTAATAAAAAAATATAAGAAATTACATTGAAAAAAAAGAAAAAAAAAAGAAAAAAAAAGAGAAATAAAACAAAGTAAGAAAAAAAGAGAGTATATAAGTTTAATATTTTCATTCCGTCTAAATAATTATAATGACAAGAAAATTAATATAATTTCCTAAATTTCAGTGAGTTATATGATATATGTGTTAAGTCCAAAACTCACATGTGTAAGTGTAATTTAATTTTTTTTTTAAATATTATTCCATTTAAGTGGTGTGATCGTTTCAATTGATTTACAAGGCAATAATGCTGTGGTGAGACCGATTCATAACACTGTTTTTTGTCATTTTGCAATAATACGTACTTGTTTAACTTTGAGCACTTATTAAAAAAAAAAAAAAAAAACTGTGGTGAGACCGATTCATATCACTGTTTTTTGTCATTTTGCAATAATTCGTACTTGTTTAACTTTGAGCACTTATTCACAAAAAAAAAAAAAAAAAAAAAAAAAAAAAAAAAAAAAAAAAACAACTTTGAGCACTATACATATCTATTGGCAATTTTGTTAAAATCGTTAAAAAAGATTTGTGAATCAGATCATAAAATTGAATTAAAAATTATAAAAAAGTATTTTTAATATAAAAAAATGATAAATTATTTATAATGATAATAGATGTTAAATAATTATAAAATTATTAAAAAAATAATTAATTTGATATAATGTATCTTTTATATTATTATAAAGAGAGTTTTTTTGGTAAATTAAAAGAGATATTTGTAGAAAGAATTTATAGTTAAATTTCTTGTATAGATATACACACATACACACATATATAATAAATAAATAATAAGAATTTTTTTTAGTAAGATCAGAATCGTAATGTGATTCTATACAATTTTATAACTAGAATCGTAATAACTTTAAAATCTTACTAAATTTAATGTTTTAGTACCACCAAGATCATTTAGTCTAACCAAAATCGTAAAATTTTAAAATCCTATGATTCTAATGGAGATTTTGATGACCATGTGTATGAGCCATCAGTTTGTTGTATTTGCCTTGGTTGTAACTGAAAATGACCTTGTTTTGTTCATTTTCAGCAAATCTTGTGACAAAATTATAGATTACACTGTCAGAAAATTATACTATTTTAATGAATGACACAATATATATTTGTTATTTTCTTCTTGAAAAAATTATTTATAAATTCTATTTGAGAGACTTATGCTACATGTGGTCTTATAAAAAAAATTTATGTTCTCATAAGTTCTATGAAAAGCTTGTTGACACATTTATCTTCAATATTATTTGTTAACATAATAAATAGTGACAAGAGTATATATAAGAAATTGAATGTTACTATAAATTATGATCCTATCTATATGGATGCGAATTTGAATTTCAAAATTCACGTTATGTTTGGTGATTACAGCTTTGAATAAGCTATTTTTTAGGAAACAAAATATATGAGATATGTTTTGTCTCATTAGGCTAATGAAAAGGGAAGCTTCATTACCCAAAATTTGGAAGGCTACCATCGAGAGAAAAATGGCAGTCCGATTCTGCGGCGATGTGAGATGGAACGGTGAGCTCTGCATTGCGTCTCTGGTGAAACAACGTCGACTGATGGCCCTGAAACGTCAGTGTGACTTTTTCCCTGTTTTGCAATGTTGATTAATTTGATTTTGGTTAGCAACCCATAGCTAGGGGTTATGTAAATATGGGATTATTGACATTTACGAGTTCTATTGGTCAAAAGTTATAACGTAAGATGTATATTTTGTGTGTTTTATAACTATTCTAGGTTTTGATAGTTTTGGGTTTGAAGTTGTCAGTATTTATGTGTGGGTCGTCGATTTGGTGTGTGCTGTGAGTTATTTGTTGGTGATTTTGGATGGTGGTTACGTGGGTTGTCGATTTCTTTAGTCTTGTGTGTGATTTGTTGATGTGGTCTCGAATATGGGGTTTATTTTGTGATGTTTACGTTTGAATGGAGCTCTGTAACATCGTAGGTATGACGTCATTATTTCTTACCTACGCAAACGATGGTCTTTGATTGTATGTTTTTTGGGGGTCCACGTTGTGCTACGATGTTGTTTCATTGTTTGCATTTAGTAACAAAAGTAAGTTGTTGAACGTGGCTAGTGTCACGTCCCTGTTTTATGTACTTTAAGATTTTTGAAGTTGAATGTGAATTTTTGGAAGACTATTTGTTCATTGTCATAGTGAGTCAAATAATGCAACTAACACGATTTGGGGTTGTGGTTGTGGTTTTATGTCACCATTTTATGTTGTCACACTCGTGTTCGTAGTAGGTTGTTCATCAATATTCACGTAGCACATTCTCGTTTATATTTTCACATTATTCAATGAATCGGCATGTGTGACATGTTAGAACAATCTTCGGTGTAAAATAAATAACTTGAAACCAAATCAAACAAATAAAAATAAATTACTTACAGAATTTATTTGTCGAAATAAATAAGTACAAAAAAGATCAAGTCGAGTGTGTGACACTCTGTCCTTAAGACAGATTTGCCCCGCTTCGATACTTACGGATAAATGGCGTCTATCTCCCAAGATACAATGATTGTTTCACAGATTGTAGTAGCACTCCAAAACAATCTGTACGGCGAACCAAAACCTGTGTTTTATACTCTCAGAATTATTCCTAAAAACTAATATGAAGAATAATAATGCAAGAGAGCAAAAAATTCAAAGTAACAAGTGAATTTTTTGAGTGCACAAACTGTTGGAATATTGTAGTATTTATTGGCAGATTGGTGACCTTTAAATCTGTCCGAATAGGTACAAAATGAAGTGAACAGGTGCAGAATTCAAACTGAACAGGTATGAATTTGAATTGAACTTGTTGAACCAGGTTTGAATCTGTCCGAACTACTGGGCAGTTTAGAGCAGTTGGAAATTGGATCAAAGGAGGCTTGTCTGGACAAAATTTTGAATTCAAATTTGGAATTAATTTCGTTCAGAAAAAATAATTTTCCCACAAGAATTTTTGGAAAAAAAATCAAATAAATTTTGTCCAAAAAATTAATGTAAGGACCCAACCCACAACCTGCACCCGGCTCGGCCAGTGGCAGCGACGTGAGTGCGTATGTGGTAGTTTGAGCCAAGGCTCACTTTGTTCATAACTCTTCCATTCTACAAACTTGGGGTGTCCTTTGGGGCCCAACCCAAGTATTTCCACCTAGAGCTTATAAACACATACAAGCTCTCTTCAAGTTTCAATGTGGGACAATCCATTTTAAGGAAACCCATATTTTACTTCTTTAATTGTTCATTCCATGAACCCGAAAACGATGTCAACTTCCTATTCACTCATAAATGGTTTTGACGAACCGTCTTACTATGTCACTTGCCATGAGGCAAGGAACATGTCACCTTTTTGGACCCACCCCAAAAATCGTGTGGGCCCTACTTAAATTTGGGCTCAAAGTTGATCCAAAATAAGCTTATAGAAACCATAATTCCAACAATCCCCCATATGAATGGAATTTGACGGAGAGAAAATGCAACAATATGATCTTATTACAGAGAGTGTAGAAATTGGAAATATTATGCAAATGGCAGGTAGCTTTTGGCTTTGAACCTTCCCTTGTAAAACATTATCAGATTTACTAGCTAACCAGTGAACATGATGTCTTAAACTATTCAGCCATTTGTGTAAACCAAGACAATAGAACTCACACAGTATATTACTAAACACAGTTTAGTTCTCACTACTGTATTCATTTTGGCCCTGAACAACCAGATCTTTCATGAGTGCTCTAGAGAATTATAGCCCTTCACAAATCTCATAGAATCGGCCTAGTTCACATTTATATAGGTGATTCCTATGTAGAGTATCCTGCCATACTCCACTAGGTATTCCTAGATAAAAGAATCATTAAAAGTATTACTTAACCTAAAACGCTGCAGACATCACTATTTCATCAAAGAAATAAGGAGGAGTTTGACTCCCTAGTGATCTTTATGAGTCATACACAACTCGGTTGTCCCTTTGAACCTAGATCTTGGGATCTCCAGTCAACTAGGTTAGGTTGCTATTGTGGTAACTCTTATTTAATAGGCTTAAGTCCATTCCCCTCGATGAATTCTCAACTAACTCTCTTGCTAATCCTTTGGTTAGTGGATCCGCTATGTTGTCTTTAGACTTCACATATTCAATGGAAATAATTCCATTAGAGAGTAGTTGTCTCACAGTGTTACGTCAACGATGAATGTGTCGTGACTTACCGTTATACATATAACTTTGTGCTCTACCTATTGCTGATTGACTATCACAATGTATGCATATAACAAGCGCCGATTTTGGTCACATTGGAATATCTTCAAGGAAGTGGCGAAGCCATTCTGCTTCTTCCCAAGCTTTATCTAAAGCAATAAATTCTGATTCTATAGTAGACATAGCAATACAAGTTTGTTTGGAAGATTTCCAAGATACAGCCGCATCACCAAGAGTAAAGACATACCCACTGGTGGATTTTCAGTTTCTAATATTCGATAGCCAGTTTGCATTATAGTATCCTTCAAGTATTGCTGTAGCTCGACTTTTCGTGCTCCTTTCGGAAGACGAATAGCCCTACAATTCGGACTCCCGTGGTTCTGAATCTGATTTCATAAGTGCAATGTGAAATAGTGAAAACACAAAAAGAGTCCAAATCCGGCAATTCTTTTGAAAAATTGATGTTTGAATCAAATGTCAAAAATGGATTGCTTTGCCAAATTTCAGAGTCGCCATCTAAATATTTTTGAAAAATTTAGGAAATCCAAGACTCGAGCCAAAGGCCATTAGTCCGTCATCTCTAAAGTGTCTCGGCTCGGGAACTTAGGTACGAGAGGGGAAGGTCATGAATTGAGCACCCCACTCGCCCGATCAAAGATCGGCCTCTACTAATCATGATGTGATTTTTATTTACATTATATGCTCTTGTTCCGATTATTAGCTATTTTTTGTTATGTGACGCACACACAAATATAGATTAATTTGCAAGATTTGGAACATTTGATTTTGTGTTTTATTTGAAATCGTTTTGTGAATTTGTCACTTGAAGAAGTGGGCTTAAAATGGACTTTAATCAAACTATCCAAATCCAAGCAACTAGCCTTCATCCACAAGCATTCAACGAGTTATATCATTTAAGCAATTAGCCTCATAGAAATATGCTTTGACATGGTAACACAAACATTCGATGCAACATGCTAAAACATAAAATTACTCACATAATACTCTGAGCCAAAACAAAGCAAATTATTAGAAAAATATGCATGTTCCTAATTAATGCAATATGACTAAATGCAACACATGCATTATGTAATTTTATAGGCTCGGCTATAAGTATGACATATGATTTCATTCAAGACATACGATAAAGCACATATTCAAGTAATGAATTTGAACATTGATATTGGGTTAGTATGATGAGCCGAACTTTGGATGCATGCAAGACAATGGATGCAAAGCATAAGAATGCTAATTTGAAAAATGATGTCCTATGCTAACCATCGTAAGTGAGTAAGTAAAAAGGAGAAAAACATGGGGTTGAAAGACATACAACTTATTACATAATTTCCCTCGTGCAAGAGGGTACGAATCAAAGTCCGAAAGTCCAAATTAAACTAATTATTACAAAATCGAATGAATAAATTAAAGAATTAACTAGTTAACTACTCTATTACAATAAGAATAATCATGATAAGTAAACTAACTATTTAGCTAACTAGCTATAACAATTACAAATAAACAATAATGATAATTACAACACTAATAATTAACAAGACTAATTATAACAACAATAATAAATTAATTAATCATAATGCTAATAATCGAAGCATTAATCTACAGCATTGAGGTAAGCAAGGATGCACAAGGGTTGCATGAATAGTGTCCAAGAATTGCTCTGTCTGCCCAGGTCTGATCTGTTTCGTCTTCAACCACTGCCCTTTGTTTTCTGCAAAATACATTGCTGACCAAGCATTGATGACCGGCCAGTCCTCAATGAAGCCCGGCCGGGCCTAAAGAAGGCCGGCCGTGCCTAAATTTCATGCAAAATTCTGTTTGGTGCTTTGAAGTGAAAATAGTGCAGACAGAGTTGTTCTAGACTTTGTTTGTCCCTCTCACACTTCTCTGTCATGGGCAAGCCTCGAGAGAAGGTTGGAATTGTTTCCAAAACCATCAATGGCAAGTTGATTGCTTGATGATTTCGGGTACAATTTGGACAAAAGTCGATAAATGAAAGGAACTATAACCACCCCTCCCTCCTATCATGGAGTGAACTCAAAGAGGGAGGTAGAGACGCTTCAAGGTTCATCAAAATATCATGAATTGATATAAGACAACCCTTGACACAATAGATTCGGCATAACGTCCGGCCGAATCCCAAGCAATATAACTCATTTTCTTTATGTGGGTTGGTTCATTTTAAGCGAAATTCATTAGTCTTTACCATCCTTTAATCCATTAAGTCCAAGATGATAGTTACGTCCACTAATAGATTACGTCCACTAAGTCAGAAACATGTCAAACGGGAGGTGATTCTCAACATAAAAAAAAGGCTAGGCCGTTGACAATGAACCTCCGTAGAGATTAAGCCATTAAGCATAGATCTCTAGTTCATGTTTTGAATAACGGTCAACCGATTGAAATAAATCTCAAATGAAAGAAATGAATGGCAAGTTGATTATTAAAATGAGGTTCTTAAACGTGGAAATTAGACAAGAAAAGCTTATAACAATATTCAACAAGCTATGTATGCAAACTTATGAGACAACAACCAAACTAATCAAAGCATGAACTATTTAAAAAACTTAGAATAGCCCCAAAACAGCCCTTAAGAGATGAAAAATAGTGGCTCAAAGTACATGAAAATAGCCTAAAAAGCTAATCAACAAAGAGAGAAAACAAGGCTAGTAAACAAGAACAAGGAAGGGTGGCTAACACCTTCACTTTTGAGACTTCAAAGCATGATTTTTAGCTTCTTTTTAACTTTGGAAATCAATATAGAAAGCAAAGAAAAAGAGTGTAAAAGTAAGGGTTTGAGCTGTAGGAAAAGGTGTAAGAAAGAGTGTAAACTCTCTCTACTCTTTTGGTAGCTCTCCAAACCCAAATTCAAACACTTGAAAGAGAGTCAAAACAACACAAAACTACAAGAACTAGATAGCAATAGATAGAACAAGAAGTAAAAGAGATGATGACAAGCTTATACCTCTCAAAGAAGTGAGCTTTTGCTTATGAATCAAACTAAGTCTCAACACACTCTCAAGCTTGAATTATGGTGTTCAAGGCTCAACCAAGGTTCCTAAGCTAAGGTGTGAGGGCGTATATGGTGTATGGATATTGTAATAACCCCAACCTTTGGTTAACGTTAATTCATGATTAATTATGCCTAATAAGTAATCACGAAGAAATCCTGAATTAATTGCATGTGTTATGTGCTATATGAGTTTCTATCTGTCTATCGTAGGAATATCTGTATCTGGTTTTGTTCTATTCTGCAAATTAAAGGCCTTATCGGCATCTGATCAGAAAATTGACTTGGTATATGTATTAGTTGGAATTTTTAGAATATTGTGGTAGGTTTAATTGAAATTCGATTCGGAACGATTAAATTAGAGTAATTAATGCTTAATTGAGCCTATATAAGGCCACCTCAATACCTCTTATACATTTTTGCACTCCCATTTCCTCTTGCTTGAGCACCAAAACGTGAGAGAGAGAGAGAGAGAGAGAGAAGAGAAGTTTGAGCTCAATTGAGAGGATTGCTAGAAAACTTGAGAATTTGGCTTGGAATCTCCATCAATTGATCATTTAGAGCATCATTGACAAGCCTAGATAAGAATTCAACCCTTGGATTATACAATTGTAATGTGTAGGACATGAACTCTAAAGAATTAAGTAGGTTGATGCAAGATTTGAGTCAGAATTAAAGAGAATTGAACCATATCATGCATGCATGCTCATTTCATCATAATTTGAGGTTGTTTTCAAAGAATTTCCTCTTACATGTCCTTATTTTGGCCTTGGTCAAAGGATTCAATGTGTTTTTGAGTTAGACACCTCATTTGATCATGTTTTGAAAGCTTTGAACTTGCACCTTTACATGCATGATATGTAATGATATGTTTTCACAATTTCAAGTTTGAATTTTGAATAATTAACAAAGCTTTTAGACTTAATTTTGTGACATGATTTTGAATTCACCATGTTTTATCAGTTTACTAGTGTTTTCTCAAGTTTTGGGAGCCAAAAATTGTATTTTGAGACTTTGAATTTGAGTTTTGCAGTCTCGAGGTGAATCTGGAAATCCCAGAATTCGCCCTCTCCGCTCAAGCGACAAATCCTGCACTCGAGCGACAGATCCCGTGCTCGAGCGGCCACCTTTGTTTTGCATATCCGCTCGAGCAATTAGAAGTCCTCTCGAGTTTGAAATGTAACCTCCTAGAAGTTTCATGTTTTTGTAGACCGCTCGAACGACAAGAGTTGCGCTCGAGCGAGGACCTAAATCTCATGCTTAAGTGACCATTGACTGTGAAAATCAGACAACCAGTACTTTTTTAAAGTTTGCAGACCGCTCGAGCGAAGGAGTTGCACTCGAGCGGCCCCTCTCATGCTTGCATGTCCGCTCGAGCGAGACCCCTGTTTTCAGCATGTTTTATTAAGGGTTCCAAAGTGCATTTTGGCATCCACATTGCATCCTAGGCATTCCTAGGCCATGATTAAGACTCAATAAGAGGTTAAGACTTAGAAACACACTAAGAATGAAACTAAAAGAAGTTAAGTACCAACCGATTGTGTGTTTCATTATGTATTTCTGCTGTCTATGTAGGTTACGCGTCACAAGTTATCTGATTTGTCTGTTCTGCAAGTAGAGCCATCAGTTAGTAATAACTTTGTAAAGATACGTTTACATCTAAGTAATTTCTTATATGATATGATATGACAAGAAATGCTCTGTTTTATGAAATGTTTTATTCTGTCCAATTAATGATTGTTCAATTTCTGACAAGTATTCGTGGCATCCTTAGCACAAGGCCCTCACCCAGGGTAACAATAGCGTGGTTTATAAGTAAGGCCCTTGCCTATGGGTAATAATATCGTGGTCCCATGGCCTTTGCCCAGGGGTAACAATATCGTGGCTCAAGTATATTACAAGTTCCCGGTACCAAAGTTCCCTATAGAATTGACAAGCAAGCTAATGATAATGGATGTACCATGAACTCTGATTTCTGTATGTAGTTTGAACAAAAACATGAATACAAATCTGTTTGTAATGTAGATTTTGATTTCTGTACCTAATATGGACATCATTCATTTAAACCTTTTACTCTGTTATTATTCACTGGGATTCCGCTCACTCTATTATATTATGTATGTAGGTGAGCAGGCGCGTGACCAGGCCTAAGCTACTGCCTAAGTATTTTGAGTCAGCCAACCACTATGCCTCCCAGGGAGGTTCTTTTTTGAGAAGTCAAGTTTTGTGAACCTCTTGAAGATGTTTTGTTGGCTGTTTTGCTATCTGTACGCTGGGCTAAGTCCCTCATGGCATTATTTGTAAAATGATGCAAGTCTTGTGGATGTTTGACATTATATAAGTTTAAAAGTTTTCTGTCTCATGTATGTCAGCACAGCTCAATGGACATTGTATGTTTTCTATAATTGCTTCCGCAACCCTTTAATATATGTCATTCTATTAAGAGGCCTTTTGTAATCCAAGGATTACTGGCCGGTTACGACACTAAACCTATAGGGACGGGTTTGGGCTGTGACAGATATAGAGTCAAGGTGATAGGCTTGCTCAAAGGGTTGCTTGCATAAGAAGAAGGAGAATAAGGAGCTCTCAAGAAGGTGTAGAGGTTTTTTAGAAATTCTTTAACCCTCAAAATAGAGATATATGGCCGTTTTTATAGAATTTGAGTAAGAGGGGTCATAAATATCTTCAAAAATTGATAGCTGGTAGGCTCCCACCCAGAACAATGTTTCTCGCTACTAAGGCACGGCCGGCCTTCAATATCCACGGTCAGTCCTCAATGAGGCATGGCCGACCCTCAATGTGTTCCCCTATTTTTTTGCTTCAGACTCAGCATAGGGTGGCACAATGTGTAAAAATGGATTTCTTAGGTATAATAAGTGGGAATATGAGAGGTTTGGTATTGTTTCGGAGCTTAAACATGGCCCCTTCATTGAGACCTTGAACCACACACAACACCACTTTCATCATTGAGTGTACCGGGCAAAGCGCTCAAGCCTTGCGGGTGGTCAAAAATGGGGTGTCCACAGTTGCGCCTCTTTGACAGAGCTCGAAGTCATAAAGTGACATGAGTGAATGTCAAAGCCCAGAGACGACCCATTTGACGAGGTCGCAAAGCTTGGGCAAGAAATCAAGACATAAATACAAAGATTGAACTCGAGGGCAAAACGCAAACAAAATGCAACAAATAACTTATGATCATGCAATGAAACAATGTAAATAAAACAACGCTACAATCCTGACAAGAATGCAACGTTTGAATGAAAATGCAAATCAAAACAAAATAAACCCCACCGTGTCTCACACAGAAAGAAGTGAATAAACAGGCACGTCTCACGTGGGAAGGACAAAGAAAGCACAAACTAAACTACGTCTCACGTAGAAAAGATGTAAGAAAACGTAGGAAGGGTGAAGGGCAACGTAACCATCGAGCGCACCCGAGGTCTCAACCGAGATCCTAACGCGTCTCATGCACTAGGAGGAAGGGTGGTGTGAACAAACAGGCGCACCTGATGTTTTTAACCAAGGTAAACAATTCTCATGCGTCACACGCAATAGGAGGAAAGGTGGTGTGAACGAATAGGTGCACCTGTTGTTTTTAATCGAAGGTACAATTCTAAAGCGTCGAACGCGAGAGGAGGAAAAGATGGTGTGAACAACGGGCGCACCCGCTGTTTTTAACCATGGGTACAATCCTGACGCGTCAGATACAAGAGGAGGAAAGGTGGTGTGAACAAATAGGCGCACCTACCGTTTTTAACCGAAGATACAATCCTAACGTGTCACATGCAAGAGGTGGAAAGGTTGGTGTGAACACCGGGACACGCCTAATGTTTTTAACCAAAGTAAACAATCATCACGCATCGCACACAAGAGGAGGAAAGGTTGGTGTGAACACTAGGACACGCCCAATGTTTTTAACCGAAGGTACAATCCTCACGCGTCGCGCGCGAGAGGAGGAAAGGTGGTATGAACACCGGGACACGCCCAATGTTTTTAACCGAAGGTACAATCCTCATGCGTCACACGTGAGAAAAGGAAAGGTTGGTGTGAACACCGGGACACGCCCAATATTTTTAACCGAAGGTACAATCCTCATGCGTCGCACGCGAGAGGAGGAAATGTTGGTATGAACACCGAGACATGCCCAATGTTTTTAACCGAAGGTACAATCCTCACATGTCGCATGCGAGAGGAAGAAAGGTTAGATGGATAAAAGAACAAGCAAATTGCATAAGCGTGAATTAGAAACTTGGATTCTACACAAAGATACATAAAATCAAAACAATCAAAGCAATGTAGTAAAGTGAAAGTCAATTTACCAATGTGTTAAAACAATGGGCTTTAATCTGAGCACAACACACCGCCTTCCAATTTGATGGTAAAAAGGATGATGATTTTATTGTGGCACGAATGATTTTATCTGGAACTCTTCTGAATAAACCGTACATACAATATCGTTTGTTTACAAAATAACGAAATGAACTACGATTCAGGCAAAACCATTTATAACCTAACAGAACAGTTTAAAAGAAATTAAAAGTTTTGAAACAAATCAAATCAGCTTATGAGTTTAAACTTTGAGTTAAACAAATGTGACCAAGTAAATCAAACCAAGTAAATCAAATTATGCATCTACACAATAAAACAAAATAGAATTCCTCTCTTTATATTTTACCCACCCATATTTTTCTTCTCTTATCTTCTTTTGTTCCTTTGTTTGTTTGTTTGTTTTTTTTTATATTTATTGTTTTTCTTTTTGTTTGTTTCTCTTTCTTTTCTCTCTCTCTCTCTCTCTCTCTCTCTCCTCTCTCTCTCTCTTTTTAACTCTTTTTTGTTTTTCTTTTTTCTTGTTTTTTTAAAACTCCATAATATAAGAAATAAAATAAAGGAAAGAAACTAAATTGAGTTTACACTGAGATTCGGCCAGGCCTCAATGAAGCACGGCCGAGCATTGAGACAGCCGGCTGGGCTTCGATAACAACAGAGGGAGTTTCAGGCATTCCGCGCGATATGCTTGTTTAAAACAAACTCAAACCCTTATTTTCTCGCACCCTCTCATCTGAAACTCCCTCCCCTCTTTCTCTAACCTCTCTCTCTCTAGATTTCCCCTTTCCTTGAAGTACCCAACAACCCTCGCCACTTTTCCTTTGAAACCTTCTCCTCCTCTATACTTTGAACCAAACAAAACTTGATTTGGTGGAGTTTGAGCTTTTCCTTGGTATTTCTCACATTTGGCCACACTTTCCTTCTATTCCCCTTTGATTTTCCAAAACTTTCTTCACCTTCTCTCTCTAAGGGTTTAAAATTTGGGATTTTCACCTATTTTCACTTATCCCCTTACTTTTTCTTCACTTCCTCCACTTTTCTCCATGGCTAGTGACGAAGTTCCCATCTCGACCCCGCCATTGATATTAGGGTCGTCTTAGGCACAGATATGGAGGCCAAGAACGCTCCCGCATTGCTTCTCCTCATTGATGGGGCCATTGATGTGGCCACCTACCAGCCATGTACACATGTTCTGCCCCTAGGCGATATCTTGAGATTTGAGGGCCTCATCCCAGGGATAGATGAGGAGTTCCTGTTGCGAGAGCCCGCGGATCACTTGTCCGCCGATGCCTCCATGGTAAGCAACTATTCCCCATTTACAGGTGATAGCTAGGAGGATTGGTGGCTACGGATCGATATCTGATCCCCAGCGTTGGTATGAGAGACTGTCCTCAGAGGTCCGTGCACTGGTTGATGACACCGACTTTGGGCCCTTCTGCTTAGGGCTCATATAGATGAGGGCCAAGTCGCTGCTGTACGGGGCTTTAGTAGAGAGATGGTGGGACATTACGGACTCGTTCCACTTCTCATTGATTGGGGAGCTGACTCTGACTCTGTACGATTTTTCGATGGTCACTGGTCTGTGGGTCGGGGTTGGCGACCCGATCCCATATGATCCTAACATGACGCAGTGGAAAGCCACACAACATCAGCTTCTCGGGGCGATCCCCGGACATCACCAGTCATGGGATGGTGAAGTATAGTTGGTTCTATGATCACTTCTCTGAGTCCCAGTCCGCTACTATAGATGAGGTCGCCCAGTACACTCGCGGCTTCCTCATGTATCTCCTCGGTACTACCCTATTTGCGAACAGGGAAAATACCGTGGGTTACATCTTCTGGGGGCACTAGTGCACCTACCACAGGTGACAGAGTACGATTAGGGTGGCGCTGGCTTGGCCATCTTATACTGCTATATGAGCTCTGTATCCTATCGCAAGACGAATTCACTCGGCGGCTACTGGAGGGTTTAGGAGGTACACCTCATATTTACTTCTTCTGTTCAGTTTTACATTCTGTTCAATTTTACGTTTCCTGCTCATTTTTGCTTTGTATTTCTTATTTATCTCCTCATTTACTTCATCCATCTTTTTCTGCTTGCAGTTCTGGGTTTACACATATTTCACCTCTCAGGCTCCGATCCCGGTGAGACTGATTGAGTTGTCAGTATCCGCTCCTGGTACTACAACTCCCGATTTGAGCGCCGCCGCCGCGTAGACAGAGACTTCCTCTACTTTCACTGTTTCTTTGACACGATCACTGTGGATCAAGTAACAAAATATCAACCTTTAACTTTTATAGACTGTAAGCATACTAAACTGTTTCCCATAATACACAATCATTTTCATATTGTTGCTTCTATATTACGCTGTCATTCTCATACTGTATTGTCATTTTCATACTGCACTAATTTCTAACATCTAATGTCTGTTTCCACAGCTTGACTGGCATCCTTGGGCAGGCATTCCCCAGGCATCGAGGTCGACCTATGTCGTTGCATGGCATGCCTCCACCATGCAGATTCTGTTCGAGGGCCCCTTTGGCCAGGCTTACTACCTGGGGAAGAGGTTCATTCGCCAAACATAAGGCGTTGCTAACCCGACATTCCACATCCTCCTCTTCCAATCATGAGAGTAGTCGATAAGCTTCAGGACGGTCCTCAGATCGACCTCTTGATGTTGAGAGAGGATAGTGATCATCATCATGAGCCCAACGACTTCACCACATTCTTACATACTCGGGCGATGGCGCTTCTTACCCTGGGCGTGGTTCACGCTGTTTCGACGGTTACTACTGTTGCGGCTGGCGATGCCCCTGCTAGAGGTGTCCTTGCTGTTGCTCCTATTCCTGGGTTTCTCGTCATTCCCACTGAGATCATTTACATGCGTCCAGATGGAGTGATCGAGCAGATCCCCCTTGAGAATATTGAGGAGAGGGATTGCAGGCTAGCATTCGCCCCTAGCATCGAGCAGGTACACATTTCTTTATACTTCTACTCACTGCACTTTATCTTGCTTTGTTTTCTACTATTTCTGTTCATTGTTCTCTATTACTTCTGTCTACCCTTCTCAAATTCTATTCCTTTTGCAGATACCCCGAGCATATTCTGATGACCTTCTCCAGACGATCGACCAACTGCTCCTTATCGTACAGAGGAGACAAACCACCTTAGTCACTCATGGGATTGAGGTATACTCTGTCTGCAGTTCACTGTTGTTGCCATACTATTTATATTCCTGTTAGTCCATACTGATACCTATACTCTTTTCAGCTTGAGTCGGCGCCAACAGTGCCCACAGGACCTCTTCGGTGGGAGAAGAAGGAGACGGGGCCTAGTGAGGGGTTGAGGGGGAGCCGATCGAGAGAGAGGCCAAGCGAGGCAGCGCTCACCTTTTGAGGAGTCTTTTGACGGGTCTACGACCCTCGATGACAAGGGAGAGGAGGTTGACTTGCAGTCCAATAGCCCCAGTGATGACAGTGATGCACCTCCTTCGCAGCCGAGAAGGAAGAGGGCGAGGATAGGTTACTGATGAGGATGACGATTTTGTTTTTGTTTATTTATTTTATTTTATTTTTTGTTTTGCTTTGTAGTTAAAGACTAACTTCAGATAGACCCTTTTGTTTTTGAAGGATTTTCTTTTATTTTGTTTCTTTGTAAAACAATGATCGGGGTTGGACCTGCTAGTTATAAAAGACAAGTTTTTTGAATGATCTCCTTGCACAATGTGATGAATGGCATATGACGAATGGCGTAACCTTTGCATGGTAACTTCGCACAAGACTTAAACAACAAATATATGTTCTTGCATTCATTCTTGAGTCGGATAACAACCCATAACCGGACAAAATGTAAAATACAACTCGATAACAGGAAAACAAAATAACAACAACTTGAAAAAAGAAAAAAGAAAAAAAAAAGAAAGCCTTGTTACAAACAAAACAAGACGTAAAACACAGCCACGATACATCAAAACACAGGTCAGCTCTTCTGCAACTGCACTGATCTGAGCCATCATTTAGACCCGGCCGGGCCTAAATAGGCCGAGATTCACTGAGGCAAGGTCGGGCCTAAGTGTGAGGTCGGTCAGTGCTACCCAGCTGTCATGCACTGCTCCTTCTCATCCTCTATAAATGGTGCTCCCATGCTGTTTTTCTGGTAAAATAGCAAGTCTTTGATATTTTGCTCTCAAGATGGAGACATTGTGCAACAATAGGCTCCGAGATTGGATAGCCACTTTGGACGGCTCGAAAAAGGTGAACTTTCGCGGTTTTTGCCTAAATGCCCTTTTTCCTCTGAGCCGCACTTCTCTTTGCTTTCCGTTTCTCCATGCCGCTATTCGATGTTGGAACCCGATCACTCATGTAGTTCAATTCGGATCACAAGAGGTGTGTCTGACACTCGAGGAATTTCGAGCTTTAATGGAGTCTCGGTGCGATGAAAAAATCATACTGCAGCCCCGTTTTATCCATGCCCAAGCTTTGGGACGAATGTGTGGGTTAACATTACACGAGGCTCGGTCTTTGGCACATGATGGGGAGCTAGACATCCCCGTCTTAGTTCATCGATTTTCCGCCATTGAAGATAGGAGTGACCTTCTTTGGCGAGGCCGCCTGCAACATGCTCTCTGTTTATGCCTTCTTGCACAATTCCTCCTTGCCCTTAGTTTTGGCGGAGCTAGCATTCGGTTGATCGAAGTGGCCTAATGTCAAGAAGAGGGTAAGAATTGCATGGGTTTGGCACTAGCCAAAACCTTAATTGGGTTTGGCGAGGCCGCCTGCAACATGCTTTCCGTCGAGGAGAGACTACCTGATTGGTAGGGAGCTAGCTACTTCTCCAGGTATTATTTTCCACCCTTCTAATTTATGATTCTCACATCACTCAACACTCATTCTCTGTTTTTCTCTCATAACCTTTCTTACTTTTCTCTCATAGTATACCTCTCTATTCTTTAATCTCTCTTATTTTTCATCCTTCCCCAGGTATGGTTGATGGATAAACTACAAGTAGTGGACCCTTGCCTGAGTACTCAGCCTGAGCTTACTTCTTTTACCGACAACTGATGGATTTCCCCTTAGAGGGTTTATGGTGTAATTGGATGTACAGCAGGTCTGCAGCTGACATAACTTGGCGTTGCCCCTGGCTTAATTTAGCTGAGATAAGCTATAGTATGTCTCGACAGTCAGGTGTAGAGTTGATTGGTCTCACACATTGCGTATTCTATTTTCCTCTCGGTTCAGACGTCAGTTCGGGCATAATCAGATACGTCCAGATGAGGAGTGAAATACACAACTTCATTTTCGGTTCATGCCTCGCACCTGCCCCGGTATCTCGTGGCCTGGAGGACGAGAGAGATTTTGGCCCTTTCCATTAATTTCAGTTACACCCTGTCTGAGGATTGTTTAGCTTGGCTTGAAGAGGAGGCAGAGGTTGGGCCATCTTTGGCATAAAGCCACCTGACATAGCTGTGCCCCTAGTTTTACTGCTTTGATCTTTTCTTTTCAAGTTTAAGATGTAAAAGCAACTTTGATCTAAATCAAAGAGGAGATTGTACTTGTGTTGAAATCAATAAAATTAAAGTTGCAAGTATTAAAAATTTTCCTTTCGGTCCTAAAAATGGTCCAAGTTGTAAAAAGGTAAAATTTTGAACAAAATCAACTTTTATTAAAACTTTTCAAAACAATTTTCGGAAACGATCACCACCTGACATGCACAGAGTCGATTCTCAAGATGCACAATCCTAAATCAAAAGAAATCAAAACTGCCCCTAATTGCATATTATTGTTGCTCTGTACTGTAATTAGCTTTCCTTTCCGAAATAAAGACCACAACTGAACTAAATAGATGATGAACAAAGATGACCTGATCAAGAAAATGGATAGGACAGTTGAATTGGAAATGGTTATGGCCGAACTTCAGGGTGAAGTTGCCTATGTATCCCAAAAATTGGAATCAGGCCTTACGTAGTTCGATTCAGGTTCACTCGAGTATTAACTCTCTCCTTTTGCACTCGAACTTTTGCCAAAGTCGCCTTTTAGGGTTTTCAACCTTGCGAGCTCAGTTTTTCTTTATTTCTAATTTTTCATGCTCGAACTTTTGCCTAGGTCGCCCTTTCGGGTTTTCGGCCTAACGAGCCTCTCAGGGGTAATATTTCTTCCACTTGTCCATATTGATCGGTTGCGAGAACTCCAGGCCATCCAAGTCCATAAGAATAACTGCCCCTTCTAACCAAATTGACTTGATGATGTAAGGACCAGTCCAGTTGGGTTTGAACTTGCCCCTACGGTCATAGATGGGAGCTCGGTTGTCTTTCAACACCATGTTCCCTTCCCTGAGATTTCTAGACTTAACTTTCTTGTTAAAAGCCCTAGCAATTCGACTTTGGTAGCCCTAGACATGATGCAATGTTCTTAGTCTTCTCTCGTCAACCAACATTAATTCCTCAAACCTACTTTGCTGCCAATCTCCCTCTGCTATCTGACCCTCAGCCATAACTCGTAGCAAGGGCACTTCAATTTTGATAAGCAAAATAGCCTCCATCCCATAGACGAAAGAATAAGGGGTTGCCCCTATAGATGTTCGGATTGAGGTCCTGTAGCCCCATAGCGTGAATGGCAATTTATCTAGCCAATCCCTATAGGTTTCCACCATCTTCTGCAGAATTCTCTTGATGTTTTTGTTCGCAGTCTCGACGGCTCCATTGGTTTATGGCCTGTAGGTCGATGACTTATAGAAGGCCACGTTATATTTCTCAACCAAATCTATCACTTCTTTCTTGAAGTGCGACCCATTATCAGAGATAATCTCATTTGGAACCCCGTACCGGCAAATGATGTTATTTTTGGTGAACTAAGCCACATGCGTCGCTTTTAATACAGAGTAAGACTGGGCCTTCACCCATTTCGTGAAGTAGTAGATTACTACCAGAATGAATTCATGCCCGTTTGACCCCTTTGGCGTAACTGCGTTGATAACATCTATTCCCCAAACAGAGAATGGCCATGGTAAAGTCATGTTGTAGAGCTTCAACGACAAAATATTCATGCGATTGGCATGAATTTGGCATTTGTGACAGCGTCGAACAAAACCAATACAATCCTCTTCCATGGTTGACCAGTAATAGCCTTGTCTAAGGATTTTTTGGGCGAGCATCACACCATTCATGTGGGCTCCGCACTCTCCTCCGTGAATGACCTCCATAAGGCGCTTTGATTCCTCTTCCTCAACACATAGCTTGTGCATTCCCAAATGGCCTCTTTTGTACAACTTCCCCCGCAGATGATAAATTGAACGGCCAGACGTCGTATTTCCCTTTTGTCCTTAGCATTTGCTGCTGGCGGATACACCTCCTTTTCTAGGAAATTCCAAATATTGTAATACCTGGGATTTTGATTGAAGCCTCATCTATCGCGGCAATGGTTTCATAGGCCAGCGTGTACTTCTTTTCAATATTGATTGAACGTATCCTGACTCCCAATGGAATGTCTACCATAGAAGATAGAGTTGCTAGTGCATCAGCGAATCGGTTGTTCTCTCCTAGTAAATTGGTAAACGTTAACTTTTCAAACCTCGGAACTAGCATATCCAAGTCCTGATGGTAAACCTTCATTTTCTCCTCTTTAACCCACTAATCTCCGTTGGTTTAAGACACAACCAAGTTCGAATCCCCGATGACATCCAATCTTTTTGCCCGTAGTTCTAGGGCGACTTCTAAACCAGCAATACACGCCTCATATTTTGCTTCGTTGTTGGATACTTTGAACCGGAGTTTGAAAGCTAAGGGTATATGGGAGTCATCAGGTGCTATCAGCAACACACCGATCTCATAACCGTATTGATTGGCTGCTCCGTCAAAGTACATCGTCCACGTTTTCTCCTCTATTTGTAGAATATTTTCATCTGGGAAAAAGTACTCCACCACTTCATCCCCCTCTGTTGAGTGATCTGCCAGGAATTTCGCTACAGCTCTCCCTTTAATCGACTTGCGTTTAACAAATGTAAGATCAAATTCGGAGAGAAGACGCAACCAACGGGCTAGCCTACCCGTAAGCTTGGTGTCTCAAAGAGATATTTGATAGGATCTAATCTTGAAACCAGGATTATAGAGTGAGCTAACAGGTAGTGCCTCAACTTCCAGGTGGCCCATACCAAGGCTAGGCAAGATTTCTTGAGGGGAGTGTAACGAGTTTCGTAATCTAGTATTTTCTTGCTTAAGTAGCAAACAGCCTTTTTCACTTTGGCCTCAGACTCCTGAGCTAACATATAGCCCATGGTTGAATTCGTCACTGACAGGTACAAAATCAGCAGCTTTCCCCGTTCTGGTGATGATAACACAGGCGGATTCCGCAGGTACTGCTTAACCTGTTCAAAAGCGAACTGATAGCGATCATCCCATTGAAATTTTTTTCCTTTCTTCGGGAGACCAAATAGTGATTCACAAGTCAAGGTTAGTTTTGAAATAAACCGTCTTATGAATTGCATTTTACCTAGAAAGTCGCGCACCTCCTTTTTAGTCCTTGGTGGTGGCATTTCTAAATGGCATTGATTTTGGAAAGATCTACCTCAATTCCTCTTTGTGTGATAAAAAATCCCAATATTTTTTCTGTTGTTACGCTGAAGGTGCATTTTTGCGGGTTCAACCTCAATCTATACTCTCTGATCTGCTGAAAGAATTTTTCCAAGGCAATGCAGTGGCCCTCTTGATCTTTGGACTTGACAATCATATCGTCCACATACACCTCAACCTCTTTGTGGATCATGTCGTGCAGAATGGTGGTTGTAGCCCTTTGATAAGTAGCTCCAGCATTCTTCAACCCAAACGGCATGACTCGGTAGCAATAGGTGCCCCACGGAGTAGTGAAAGCAGGCTTCTTCCTATCCTCGGGTGCCACTAGAATCTGGTTATACCCAAAAAACCTATCCATGAACGAGAGCAATGCATGGCCTGCAGTGAAGTCTACCAACTCATCAATATGCAGCAGTGGAAAATCATCCTTCGGACTAGCCTTATTCAGATCCCTGAAGTCGACACAGACTCTAATTCCGCCATCCTTCTTTGGGATTGGAACAATATTGGCCAACCACGTTGGATACTCAGATACAAGCAAGAACGTTACCTCAATCTGTTTGGTAACTTCCTTGATTTTCAAAGCCCAATCTGGGTGAACTTTGCGCAGCTTTTGCTTAACTGGCTGGGCCTCAAGGTCAAGAGGGATCCGATGCTGTATAATCTCAGGACCGATTACAGGCATGTCTTCATAGGACCACGCAAAAACATCTTTGAAATTTTTTAATAAAGCGATTAAACACTCGCGTTCCTCTGAAGACAGTGTGGACCCGATCTGGACCAAGCAACGATCTTCCTTAGTACCCACGTTAATTGATACGATTTCATCTGTACAGGGCTTAACACGCCTCTCCTCCTCATGATCAACCAAAGTTTTCAAAACTAGAGGAATTTCTTCCTCTTCATTTATGTCAAAATTTTGAAAATTAAGATCAGTATAAAAACCAAAGGCACAGAAAAGTAGGCAAAGTCCACAACATTCCCATTCAAAAAGTCTGGATCTTCGGTTACAGTGAAAACAAAAAAAAAGCTAAAAGATGACCTGGACAGGACTTTGGTATCCAGGTTACCACTCCCAGAAGTACCAGACTCAGAGGAACTCGAATCTGACTCCGACGCTACAGACTTAGTGGAATCAGATCCGGACTCATTATTCGATTCAAAATTGTTGATGACGCCTTACTCAAACTTCCAGACCAGGGGTGGAGCCTCAGATGCATCCACGATAAGATTGGAGAAATCCGCTACTAGGTTATCCCCGATCATTGAGATAGTAAAACTATCTCCCAAGTTGGTGGTCTCAGCTTCAATAGTGGAACTTGTCAGTAGGTCAGCCAGTGCTTTTCCCAACAACTTTTCCTCTTCAATTTCCAGGCTTGCAGTCCCACCTTGATCTATGCTAGTGCTCAGGTTTGCTTGTTCATCCTCCTCTTTTGGTGATTGGTGTCTGCAGAAGATCTCGAACCCCGGATTCCTTGTTTTTGTTTCCTTGTCAAACCAAGGCTCTGGGAATCCACAAAAGGGGAAGTCTTCCCCTTGGCGAACAAAACATCCGTTCAAGGTCCCCTGTATCGGTTTGTGGACTAACTTGTACTGCCTCCCAGTCCTCTTTGCTTTCAGCATTTCCCTCAGCTCCTCCCATTTCCTTTGCCAATCTGCAACTCTAGGTTTGTATCCCAGCCCAAAGGCATGGGGTTTGTGACTGATCTCCTTAGCAACAATACCTCTCCGTCTACCACTTCGGCCTAGTCCCAATTCGGGCATATGCCCCTATTTGTTCTTCATGTAAATGGACTGCGCACTCACATAGTCCCCATCGCCCTTTGCCATGATGGTTTGGACCAACCGGGCTTTTGCTAGAGAGAAGCCAGAAAGGAACACGTCTTCTTCCCTATGTATGATTTCCAATAAAGGCGCAATGGTTCCCTGGGGAGGATGGATTGCAGAGTTACCGTACACAGTGGCAATCCCACATTTGAAGGGGTACTTTACTAACTAATGGACTGTTAATGACACAGCCCCCATCTGATGTAGCCAGGGCCTTTCCAGCAGTAGATTAAAAGTGGCCAGAACATCCATGACATGGAATTCCACCTCATGTTCGGATGGGCCGATTAGGAGCCATAACGTTCCCATAACATCCCGGCTTCTATTGTCATAAGCTCGGACAGCTTGGGTCGTGGGTGTAAAGTCAATCAACCTCAAACCAATGGCATAGGTGATTTTCACTAGACACACATTGATCGCCGATCCGGTATCCACTAACACCCCCGGAAACCACTTTCTTCGACTTTCTAGAGTTACATATAAGGGACAGTTGTGGTTGACACCCTCAGGTGGTAACTCCTTATCTGTAAAAGATATTAGCAGCGTAACGTCCCCAGATGTTACCAACAATACCAATTGGTCGGCAGTGGTATCAATAGACAGTTTAGTCCGGTTCATTGCTTCTAACAGTGCTTGCCTATGCTCCCGAGAAGCCGTGATCAGCCCCCAAATTGATATGTCAGCCTGAATCTTCTTGAGCTGTTTCAAGACCAGGTTTTCTTTAACATCCTTCTCTTTTGATCTCTCAGCCTCTTTCCAGAGGTCTCTGGCTGGTCTAATACTGCGGATTTGAAGTACCAACCACTCCGGGTCATATGATTAATCTCGTCAATATACCAAGTGTCATCCAGGGTATTAATTTTCCAACCTTCGTCAGTGTATGCATGACTTAGGTCATTGTCTTCCCACCACTCTCCTGCAGTCATGGTCGAGCTAGCATCAGGTTCTATCTGGAGCACGTTGACATTACGCGCCCCATCATCATACCATTCTTCCTCCACTACAATCTTGGTTTCTGAATCCCAATGTTTTTGGAGTTTCCGTCACATCATTTTTCAATCTCTAGGCTTCCATTCGACCTTTTTAGTAGTTTAAGCATCACCCATCGTTGTCTCAGGTTCTTCTTACCTTTTTCCTTTGCCCTGTTCCAGAGCTATCTTGACCTGGATCTTTTCTATCCTTTTCCTTTGAAATTGTTCCAGTGCTTGTTCTTTCTTAGTCAGAGGTGCATCCTTAGCCTTGCCCCTAACAACAATTTCCTCTTCCTTCCCAGTCTCTCTTATCTGTTCTTCCACATCGGACTCTTCCTCACTCAACCATCCATTGCTTGTTTCTGGTTGGCTCGGGTCCCACCATCCCACATGAACACTGCTTGTATCCTCCTCTTTGAAGAAGTATAAATCCTCTACATCCTCCTCCAGATCAGCCAAATCCTCTTCTAAGTCAGCCAAGTCATTTAGGCCTTGTTCGGGCCGATCATTCTGATGTTGCCCTAACTGGCCTTCTTCGATAGCATTGATGTTGAGAAAGTCCAGCAGTATGACTACTGGCTTCGGCTGATCGATGGCCATAATGTATAAACTGGGATCGTACTCCTCTGCGAGCAAGACCCCTTTCTCCATGACATGGGTATCAGGTGACCCTGTCTTCAGCGTATCCTTTTCTTTCTCCTTTTTTACTGCCACGGGCCTAGATTGGGTTTGTGGTGTTAGATCCATCATGCACATGTTTGTGCCTTCTGGAATGACCACCTTCGATTTTGGTAAGAGGGATGAGGTAATATATGTGCTAGGGTTAAAGGTGGGCGATAGTGTATGGATGTGGTTAATGTTTCTAGGCGGGAGGACTTAGTTGTGTGCAGGAAGTGGGTTGGTTGTTATGTTTGGTTTGGAAGGTGGAGCGATGGCTTTGTTGTCAATGAGATCCTAGATCTCATGACGTAAACGGTAACACATGTCTGTGGAATGGCCATGTTATTGGTGGAAGATACAGTACTAGGTAAGGTCATGTTTGAGTGGCACTGGGTCTAGAAGTGGACGAGGATCGAGAGGTTTGAGATACCCCTTTTGCATTAATAGCTTGAGGGCGTGGGTTGGGCTCATATGGAGGGGAGTAAAAACTCTTCGATTCCAGGGTGGACCGATATTTTGTAAAGGTTGTGAGGTTGTGGCAGTAGCAAAGGGATCAGCCATCTTGGCTGTTGAAACAACAGTATTGATATCCGCAGGCCATGGAATAGTGCTATTGCTAGCATTGGTACTCCGAGAGAACGGCCTTCTTGTGGGTTCGCTTGTTCTATGAATAATACCATTTTTGAATGTACTCTCAATTTAAACCCCCAGCTCATGTAAGGATGCAAATGTGGACAATGGTGCCACTATCATTCTTTGCAACATGTCTGGCTCAAGGTTCTAGACCACTAGTCGGACTTGTTCTCTTTTGGCAGGCCTATTTGTCATTCGGGCTGTCTTGGCTCTCCACCAGAAGACAAAATCGATAAATGATTCTTTGGGGTTTTGGGTAGTAGCCTCCAGCTCATTAATGGTTACCTCTATCTGGGTGTTATATGAATACTGATTAACAAACGCCTCAGATAGCTTCTCCCAATTCCGCTTTGTTGAGTCCTCTAATTTAGCGTACCAGATGGCCGCCACATCAGACAGGATTCTCCTAAACAAGGAAAGCTTCTGTGCCTTAGACAAACCCATGTGCCTCAATATATCTAAAAACAACTAGACGTGCACAATCGGATCCCCACTCCCATCGAATTTGTCAATGTGGGGCATCTTAAATTTCTCCGGTAATCTGACCGAAGCCTCAGTGTACCCATCTTCGATATCTGGAATGGAGTTGAAGCCCTGGGATTTCTTCAATGTTTTCTCCAATCTAGCAATCTTGACTAAGGCCAGATCAATTTCATTGATATCAAAAGGAAAGATTCCTACGGGGGGTTAAACCGGAGGCCGATAAGCTAGAGCCAGGGAAAACATTTCCTGAAGATCTGGGACTAGCAGATTTTCAACCGGTAGGGGTGGATTAGGATTTGGCTGAGTAGCTGGGATTGGATGGACGGTTAATGCTGATGCCCTAGATGTAGGATGCAGATTGGCAATAATTTCATCTTGTGAAGCCATCCTTTGGTTTACAGTGTCCATGGTTCTTCGGAAAGCTGTCATCATGGCAGCGAATTCCTCCGTGTTCTGTGTTGTGTTCTGTGCCATTGTCGGTCTGGGTGAACTAGATGTTGGTGAACTGATTGAGTGAGAACAGATAGGTGTCTACAGAGTGCTTTGTACTGGTGCTACCGACTATCTATTCCTTCTTCATCGAGTAACTGGCAGAAGCGAGACTAACACGGGCTGACCACTAACAAGGTCTTAAGTTTTACAAAGCCTACCGAAATGAGTCCACACAACTTGGGGAATATCGGGTCTTTCTGAAGCTATGATGGTAAACTACCTAGCAAAAAAAAAGAAAAACACATTCAAAATCGGACAGCACTTCGGCCCCAATTCACAACAGTCATAACACATAGCTGAACTGTAATCTGTACTGAACTCTGTTCTCAAACTCATACTGATATGAACCATGTTATACAGTCTCACTGTAAAAGCACATACCAAGGAAAAGAACCAAAACACCCTTACGAAGGGGGTAGGGTTACCCTGTCCTAGATTTTTTGCATGATCTAGGCTGCACTATTTCAAACAACGAGTTTCACAATATCCTGCAAATGGGTGGCATCCTGTCCTAAGTTGGAATAGTCACTATAGCTTCACTATATGCAACTAGGTCAAATGGTCGAAAGGGTATCTCAGCAAGAATACCTAAAGTACCTCGCTTACCTAACACCGAGAAGTGAAAGGTGGATCAAGTGGTACAGCGGTAATCCAGATCCAATGGTTGTGTTTCCAACATAGCAGAGCCCATGACCGGTCAGCCTTTTGGCAAGCCTCCGGCAAACCGTCCAGGAATAACAGATGAAAAACATAGTGACTTAAAGTAACCATGCAAATGCAATGCAAAGAACATATAAGTGTAGATAAAATTTCACATCATGAAGTTCGAGTCAAGTTCTCTAAAGTCCCCAGCAGAGTCGCCAGAAACTGTAGCTCCACTTTTCATGCTCCTTTCGGAAGACGAATAGCCCTACAGTTCGGACTCCCGTGGTTCTGAATTTGATTTCACAAGTGCAATGTGAAACAGTGAAAACACAAAAAGAGTCCAAATCCGGCAATTCTTTTGGAAAATCGATTTTTGAATCAAATGCCAAAAATGGACTGTTTTGCTAGATTTCAGAGTCGCCACTTAAATATTTTTGAGAAATTTAGGAAACCCATGACTCGTGCCAAAGGCCATTAGTCCGTCATCGCCAAAGTGTCTTAGCTCGGGAACTTAGATACGAGAGGGGAAGGTCATGAATGAGCACTTCACTCGCCCGATCAAAGATCGGCCTCTACTAATCATGATGTGATTTTTATTTACATTATATGCTCTTGTTCCGATTATTAGCTATTTTTTACTATGTGACGCACACACAAATATAGACTAATTTGCAAGATTTGAAAATTTTGATTTCGTGTTTTATTTGAAATCGTTTGTGAATTTGCCACTTAAAGAAATGGACTTAAAATAGATTTTAATCAAACTATCCCAATACAAGCAACTAGCCTTCATCTACAGGCATTCAAAGAGTTATATCATTTAAGCAATTAGCCTCATGGAAGTATGCTTTGACATGGTAACACAAGCATTCGATGCAAGATGGTAAAACATAAAATTACTCACCTAGTACTCCGAGCCAAAACAAAGCAAATTATTAGAAAAACATACACGTTCCTAATTAATGCAATATGACTAAATGCAACGCATGCATTATGTAATTTTATAGGCTCGGCTATAAGCATGGTATATGATTGCATTCAAGACATGCGATAAAACACATATTCAAGTAATGAATTTGAACATTGATATTGGGTTAGTATGATGAGCCGAACCTTCGATGCATGCAAGACAATGGATGCAAAGCATAAGAATGCTAATTTGGAAAATGATGTCCTATGCTAACCATCGTAAGCGAGTAAGCAAAAGGTAGAAAAACGTGGGGTTGGAAGACATACAATTTATTACATAACTGCCCTCGTGCAAGAGGGTACAAATCAAAGTCTGAAAATCGAAATTAAACTAATTATTACAAAATCAAATGAATAAATTAAAAAATTAACTAGCTAACTACTCTATTACAACAAGAATAATCATGATAAGTAAACTAACTATTTAAGCTAACTAGCTATAACAATTACAAATAAACAATAATGATAATTACAACACTAATAATTAACAAGACTAATTATAACAACAATAATAAATAAATTAATCATAACGCTAATAATTGAAACATTAATCTAAAACATTGAGGTAAGCAAGGATGCACAAGGGTTGCATGCATAGTGTCTAAGAACAGCTCTGTCTGCCCAGGTCAACTTTGTTTCACCTTCAGCCAGTGCCCTCTGTTTTCTGCAAAATACACTGCTGACCAAGCATTGATGACCGGCCGGCCCTCAATGAAGCCCAACCGAGCCTAAAGAAGGCTGGCCGTGCCTCAATTTCATGCAAAATTCTATTTTGTGTTCTGAAGTGAAAACAGTGCCGACAGAGTTGTTCTAGACTCTATTTGTCCCTCTTACACTTCTCTGTCATGGGTAAGCCTCGAGAGAAGATTGGAATTGTTTCCAAAACCATCAATGAGCAAGTTGATTGCTTGATGATTTCGGGTACAATTTGGACAAAAATCAATAAATGAAAGGAACTATAACCACCCCTCCCTCCTATCATGGAGTGAACTCAAAGAGGGAGGTAGAGACGCTTCAAGGTTCATCAAAACATCATGAATTGATATAAGAAAACCCTTGACACAATAGATTCGGCATAATGTCCGGCCGAACCCCAAACAATATAACTCATTTTCTTTATGTGGGTTGGTTCATTTTAAGCCAAATTCATTAGTCTTTGCCATCTTTTAATCCATTAAGTCCAAGGTGATAGTTCCGTCCACTAATAGATTACGTCCACTAAGTGAGAAACATGTCAAACGAGAGATGATTTCAACATGAAAAAGAGACTACGTTGTTGACAATGAACCTCCGTAGAGATTAAGCCATTAAGCATAGATCTCTAGTTCATGTTTTGAATAACCGTCAACCAATTGAAATAAATCTCAAATAAAAGAAATGAATGGCAAGTTGATTATTAAAATGAAGTTCTTAAACGTAGAAATTAGACAAGAAAAGCTTATAACAATATTCAACAAGCTATGTAGGCAAACTTATGAGACAACGACCAAACTAATCAAAGCATGAACTATTAAACAACTTAGAACAGCCCCAAAACATCCCTTAAGAGATGAAAAACAGTGGCTCAAACTGCATGAAAAGAGCCTAAAAAGCTAATCAACAAAGAAGAAAACAAGGCTAGTAAACAAGAACAAGGAGAGGTGGCTAACCCCTCCACTTTTGAGACTTCAAAGCATGATTTTTAGCCTCTTTTTAACTCTGAAAATCAATTTAGAAAGCAAAGAAAAATAGTGTAAAAGTAAGGGTTTGAGCTATAGGTAAAGGTGTAAGAAAGAGTGTAAACTCTCTCTACCTTTTTGGTAGCTCTCCAAACCCAAACTCAAACACTTGGAAGAGAATCAAAACAACACAAAACTACAAGAACTAGATAGCAAGAGATAGAACAAGAAGTAAAAGAGAGGATGGCAAGCTTATACCTCTCAAAGAAGTGAGCTTTTGCTTATGAATCAAACTAAGTCTCGACACACTCTCAAGCTTGAATTATTGTGTTCAAGGCTCAACCAAGGTTCCTAAGCTAAGGTGTGAGGGTGTATATGGTGTATGGATATAGAGTCAAGGTGATAGGCTTGCTCAAAGGGTTGCTTACACAAGAAGAAGGAACTCTCAAGAAGATGTAGAGGCTTTTTAGAAATTCTTCAACCTTCAAAATAGAGATATATGGTCGTTTTTATAAAATTTGAGCAAGAGGGGTCATAAATATCTTCAAAAATGAACAGATAGCGGGCTCCCTTCCAAAACAGTGTTTCTCGCTACTAAGGCACGGTCGACTTCAATATCCACGGCTGGCCTTCAATGAGGCACGACCGACCCTCAATGTTTTCCCCTGTTTTTCTGCTTCAGACTTAGCATAGGGTGGCACAATGTCTAAAAACGGATTTCTTGGGTATAATCAATGGGAATATGGGACGTTTGGTATTGTTTCGGAGCTTAAACATGGCCCCTTCGTTGAGACCTCGAACCACGCACAACACCACTTTCATCATCGAGTGTACCGGGCAAAGTGCTCGAGCCTTGCGGGCGGTCAAAAATGGGGTGTCCACAATTGCTCCTCTTTGACAAAGCTCGAAGTCATAAAGTGACATGAGTGAATGTCAAATCCCAGAGATGACCCATTTGACGAGGCCACAAGGCTTGGGCAAGAAATCAAGACATAAATGCAAAGATTGAACTTGAGGGCAAAGTGCAAACGAAATGCAGCAAATAACTTATGATCATGCAATGAAACAATGTAAATGAAGCAATGAAACAATGCTACAATGCAAATCAAAGCAAAATAAACCCCATCGTGTCTCACACGGAAAGAAGTGAATAAACAGGCACGTCTCACGTGGGAAAGACAAAGAAAGCACAAACCAAACTACGTCTCACATAGAAAAGATGTAAGAAAATGTAGGAAGGGTGAAGGGCGACGTAACCATTGAGCGCACCCAAGGTCTCAACCAAGATCCTAACGCGTCTCACGTGATAGAAGGAAGGGTGGCGTGAACAAATAGGCATACCTAATGTTTTTGACAAGGTTAGCAATCCTCATGCGTCACACGCGAGAGGAGAAAAGTTGGTCTAAATGAATAGACGCACCTATCATTTTTAACAAAGGTACAATCCTCACGCATCACACATGAGAGGAGGAAAGATGGTGTGAACAACAGGCGCACCTGCTGTTTTTAACCATGGGTAGAATCCTAATGCGTCACATGCGCGAGGAGGAAAGATGGTGTGAACAACCAGGTGCACCTGTCATTTTTAACTGAAGGTACAATCCTAACACGTCACACGCGAGATGAGGAAAGGTTGGTGTGAACAATGGACCCACCCGCTGTTTTTACCCGTGGGTACAATCTGTAGACACCCCATTTTTGACCGACCTTAAGACTTGGGCGTTACTGATGGTTTACTTGGTGATGAAAGGTGTGCAGTGCAAAGGTTCGATTTCTCAGGCAAGGAGAAAGTCAAATCCAAACCTCACACCCCATTTTTGGACCAAAAAGATTTTAGATCTTAGACTCCTTTCTTTCAAAATATTTTGATAAAGTTCCTACGATGTTCCGAGGCTCGCATTTTGTCAAATGTTACGCTTTTTGGTAAACCGAGCAAGGACAAAGTGGAAATGAATGAAAGAGAGGTGAAATCTCTGAAAAATCTTTCAAAAAACCTTGCTTAGGGGTTTGGAGTTGAAGAAAATTGGAGAAGAGGGAAGAAACCAAGTTGGGGGAAAAGTCGGGCATGGATCGTTAAGAGAGAGACGAGCAGTCCTCGCTAAATCAGCCTATCCTTTTGAATACTTGGATTTCAGCTATGAAACCACCACCGTTGGAAACCTTACTTCCGGGGCTTCATTTTTTACTCAAGAATCTCCTAAAGCCGAGTCCGGATGGGGGAGATATGATTGGTTAAAGTTGGGCATCATTCCGGTTGGACCGAAACTGAGCAACCTTCACTAAAAGAGGGATATCTCTTAGCACACATGGAATTTTGAGGTGAGGCTGCCAAATTTGGAAAGAATACTTCCGGGGCTACAGTTTAGGCTCAAGAATGACCTGAAAAGGAGTCCAGATAAAGGAATTAGGCTTGCTTCAAGTCAGGAACCAGCATTGATTTTTTCCATCGGCCTCTATGGCACTGCATCGGCCACAATTGGAGCTCAGCAGCTATATGTCGGCCAAAAGTGAACCTTATCGGCCATAAATGTTGGCCGATCGGCCAAAAATGTCCAGAAAGCCCAGAATTGGTAGATATTTCTCCTCCAGCTGTTTCTAGCTGGTGCCACATGTCCTAGCTCAGATATTTCGACCAAATATGATATTTTTCTATATAATGAAGCCTTGTATCTCATTTTCAAGCGTTAGAACATGAGAGGATAGATTAGAACAATTTTGGCAAAAAGCTTTGGGAGCCTCTCTCTCTCAATCCACTCTCTAGATTCCTCTCTCTCTAAGAGTTTTGTGCTAGAAGCTTGCATACATCCATCTTCAATCTATCAACCCTTAACAAGAGTTGTTGATCATTGGGCTGAGGTTGCTAGAAGGTCTTCTTGGAGCTCATTAAGGAGGTTTTGACTTGGTTTTGTGCCTCAAAGTGTGCTTCCCTCCAAAAGGTAAAACTTTCACCCTTTAAGCTTGTCTTTCACACTTGCTTCACCATCCTTTTCCATTGTTTTGGACTATTTTGGGGCTGGTTTTGAATCATAAAAAACTCTGATTTTTGAGGTTCTAAATGATGGTTTAAGCCTTGTTTGGCTAGGGGGTTGTCTCTCCCTTTTGCTCCTTGGCTTGTGAGACCTTTTGAGCCATCTTTCACCACTTTCAAACCAACTTTTTTTGGCCTTTAAACCACTGAATTTGAGAGGAATTTCAGTGGTAAAAAGGGGGTTTTGAGGTCCCCAAATGGGTGGGGGTTGTCCCCCTTTCTCTTTTCTTGTTTACATATGCTGATGGCTAACCAAATGAGCATGTGTTTTTACTTCTTTGTGACTTTGTTTAGGCTCATTTTTGTGACTTTTAGGACCTTCCATAACTCTGTTTTAGGCTGGTTTGGTCACCTCTTGCATGCTTTATACACTTGTAGTGTAAACTTGCACACTAGCCCAATATGCATCATGCTTTAGACCATCATTCTAGTGTGATTTTCGCTTAACTCCAAGAAGCTTTTGGCCATGTTTTAGCATTCTTAAGGTCTGATTTATGTTGTTTTGGTCATGCATGCCATGCTTTGTATAGCCATAGTGCATTCTAGCTCACTAGCTTTGAGTTTCCAAGCATCTAGCATGCATTACTTGGACCATTTGCACGATTTGGCATCATTTTTTTTTGTGATTTCAGAGCATGTTTCATTGCCATGCACTCACATATTTCACTCCTCCAATGCTTTGAAGGGTTCATGCTTTATGCCTTAAAAAGAGCCCAAGTGTATGCCATCTTGCCTAGGCTTTTGGACCACCATTTCAGTGTGTTTTGGGTCTTATTTTGCCATCATATAACTCTGTTTTTGGTTGGTTAGGGCATCCCTCATTTGCTTCTTACACTTGTAGTATAAGTCCTCTTTACTAGTCTTGCATGCCTAATGAGTGAGCTTGTTATTCTAGCATGTGTTGACTTGGTATTAGCCCATTTTTGGTGTTAGTTTGACATGCCATAACTCTAATTTTTGTTGGTTAAGTCATCTCATGTTTGGCTTTGGTAGGTGTAGTGTAAACCTCTTTATTGGCCTTACATACTCCATGTTTTGACCCTTCATGCTAACTTGTTTTGGCTTTGCTCCATGCATGTTTTGTCATTGTTTTGGCATGCTCTAGGACTATTTTGGGTTTTATTGGCCATATGCTTCATGCATTGCATAGCTGTGGTGTAAGTCCCTTTTGCTAGCTTCAAGCTTTAAGCCTCTTGCATGCCATACTTGTATGGTTTAGTTGATTTGGCATCATTCCATGCATGATTTCAGAGCTTATAGTGTGGTCATACACTTGCATTTGTCACTCCTTGCTCATGTTTGAGAGTTGTGATCTTATACCTTAATTCTTGAGCCATTAGGCATGCATGCTTGTTTTGCATTTCATGCCTTCATTTCATCATTTTGGCCACTGATTTGGGCATGGCTGAGGTCTGCCCATTTCAGTTTAAGTCCATCTTTGCATGTTGTTGCATACTTGTTAGATTGCATGTTGTCGCATGCTTGTTTAGGTTGCATTGCATTTTGCATGCTTGGTACATTGCATGTTTGCATGATTAGGTTTCATTGCATTTTGCATGATTGTTACATTGCATTTGGCATGCTTATGTTGCATTGCATAAACATCTCCATGTTGCATGCATTGCATTGTGTTTGGTTTGGGGTGTTAAACCAAACACAAGGAAAGAGGGACGTTTCATACTTGAAGTGATGAAACGTGCCTCAATCCTCGGTCGCCGACCCTCTTGATCATGCATGATAGAGGTTAAGGCATTATGTGTTTTTGTGCATTTCATTCACATTGAATTGGGCGACTCGGCCTCTTTGGCCATCATGCATCGAAATACGTGATTGATGGCTCGAGAGTCGAGCACTACACTCCTTTGAGTTTCAAACATGATAAGGGGTGTAGTTGCACAACATTTTCTTGCAAATGTTTTGCCATGCCCTTGTTTGTACTCTGCTGCAGCAAAAGAAGCAGTTTGTAGGAAGAGATGGCCGATCGGCTATCTGGTGTGCCGATCGGCTAACAGTGTTTGGCCGATAGCCTAATAAATGGTCGATGACTCTTATCCTTTGGCCGATGGCAATACCATTTGGCCGATGGCCTCTCAGCATGTCCATGAAGTGGTTCAGAAGCATCACAGAGATTTGTACAGTTTTCAGAGGTGCAGAACAGTGCAAACAGAGGCAACATGAGGCATGGCAACAGATTCCAAGCGAAGCCGACCGAGCATGCATGCATCCCTCGTCATGAGGCCATTTCAGTGCTTTTGATAATTTGTTTCAACTTGATTTGTAATAATTAATTAGCTAGAATAGTTAGTTAATTAGTTGGTTTATATTATTTATTCGGACCCTCCGTCGAGAGGCGAATTTTGTAATAAGTGTGCGTGAGTGTGTGAATGTCTTCCAACCCCACGTCTTTCTCCCTTTTACTTAACCGCTTATGATGGTTAGTTCTAGGTCCTATTTTGATTAGCATCCTTATGCTATGCATGTTTGCATTCATTCATCTGTCTTGCATGCACCGGGCTCGGCGCATCATACAAACCGCATTGTATTTCAATACATTTACTTGAATACGTGTTCAACAGCATGTTATCAAGTTGCATTTCACATGACATCTTAGAATAGCTGAGCCTATTTTTAGTTGCATTTTGCATGTGTTGCATTAGCCATCTTAATATAAACTAGGATCATGCATGATTTCTAACTAGTTGTTGTTTTGGCTCGGAGTACACTGTAAGTATTTACGCTTTAGCATCTTGCATGTGTGTTAGTGATTGCCATGATAACATGCTTGCATGAGGCTATTTGCTTAAGTGTTTAACTGCATGAATGCCTGTGGGTGAAGGTTGGATTGCTTGAATTGGAACAATTCATCAAAAGCGAGTTTTAAAGCCAACTTGAGAGTGGCAAAATCATGTTTTTCTAAGCCCACTTGAGGGTGACAAATCCACGTCTTAGCCTACTTGCGAGTAGCACTTTCAAACCATTTTCAAACAAACATGAAGGTCATGTTTGATTCACAAGATTAATAGTGAATTATTAATAATCCTATTAAATTAGTGTGGTATTCACTATCCAATTAGATTAATATCTATTGGATTAATAATCTCACCCCTACCCCATTACTAATAATCCTACAAATTTATTGGATTAATTATCCATTGGATTAATAATCCTAAACCAAAATGTTAAAACAAACATAGAATAATTGGGCCCACGGATTAATAATCCCAATCCCATGCTCTAATCCACCCAATCAAACATGCCAGAAATGTTTTGTTCCAACTTAGGCGATCTAGTCTATACTTGTGTGTTGTGCGCATCACATAGTAATTCTAGCTAATAAACTAAAATAAGAACGCATGTATTTTCAAAAACAAAATATCATGTTAGTAAAGGCCGATCTTTGATCGGGCAAGCGGGGGTGCTCATTGCATGACATTCCCCTCTCGTACCCAAGTTCCCGAGCCGAGGCAACTTTGGTGATGACGGACATGTGGCCTTAGGCACGAGTCAGGGTTTCCTAAATTCTCCCAAAACAAAATATTTAGGTGGCGACTCTGTATCTGGCAAAGCAGTCCATGTTTGGCACTTCTTTATAAAAATCAATTTTCCAAAACGATTTGCTGGATTTGGACTCTTTGGTGATTTATTGGTCTTGCATTGCACTTTGCAAGATTAGATTTAGAACCGTGACATTGAGTCCGAACTGTACTAGTCCAATGAACAAAACGGATTTCGCACCAATCTCGCACGCGAAGTTGGGACGTTCGGGCATGTCTACACAATCCTAATGCGTCACATTCGAGAGGAGGAAAGGTGGTGTGAACGAACAGGCGCCCCAGCCATTTTTAACCGAAGGTACAATCCTAACACGTCGCACATGAGAGGAGGAAAGGTTGGTGTGAACACCGGGACACGCCCAATGTTTTTAACCAAAGGTACAATCCTCACGCGTCGCACGCGAGAGGATGAAAGGTGGAGTGAACACCAGGACACGCCCAATGTTTTTAACCAAAGGTACAATCCTCACGCATTGCACGCGAGAGGAGGAAAAGTTAGTGTGAACACCGGGACATGCCCAATGTTTTTAACCGAAGGTACAATCCTCACGCGTCACACGCGAGAGAAGGAAATGTTGGTGTGAACACTGGGATATGCCCAATGTTTTTAACCAAAGGTACAATCCTCATGCGTCGCACGCGAGAGGAAAAAAGGTTGGATGAATAAAAGAACAAGCAAATCGCATAAGCGTGAATTAGAAACTTGGATTCTACACAGAGATACTTAAAATCAAAACAATCAAAGCGATGTAGTAAAGTGAAAGCCAATTTGCCAATGTGTTAAAACAATGGGCTTTAATCTGACCACAACACATCGCCTTCCAATTTGATGGTAAAAAGGATGATGATTTTACTATTGCACAAATGATTTTTTCTGGAACTCGTTTGTTTACGAAATAACGGAATGAACTACGATTTAGGCAAAACCATTTATAACCTAACAAAACAATTTAAAACAAATTAAAAGTTCTGAAACAAAACAAATCAACTTATGAGTTTAAACTTTGAATTAAACAAATGAGACCAAGTAAATCAAACCAAGTAGATTAAATTATGCATCTACACAATAAAACAAAATAGAATTCCTCTCTTTATATTTTACCCGCTTATTTTTTTCTTCTCTTATCTTCTTTTGTTCCTTTGTTTTTTTTTTTTATTTATTGTTTTTCTTTTTGTTTGCTTCTCTTTCTTTTCTCTCTTTTTTTAACTCTTTTTTGCTCTTCTTTTTTCTCCTTTTTTTAAAACTCCATAATACAAGAAATAAAATAAAGGAAAGAAACTAAATTGAGTTTACACTGTGAGTTGGCCGGGCCTCAATGAAGCACGGTTGGGCATCGAGACAGCCAACTGGGCTTCGATAGTGGCAGGGGTAGTTTTAGGCATTTCGCGCGATATGTTTGTTTAAAACAAACTCAAGTCCTTATTTTCTCACACCCTCTCATCCGAAACTCCCTCCCCTCTCTCTCTAACCACTTTGTCTCTCTAGATTTCCCATTTTCTTGAAGTACCAACAACCCTCGCCACTTTTCCTTTGAAACCCTTCCCCTCCTCTATAATTTGAACCGAACAAAACTTGATTTGGTGGAGTTTGAGCTTTTCCCTTGGTTTTTCTCACATTTGCCCACACTTTCCTTCTATTCCCCTTTGATTTTCCAAAACTTTCTTCACTTTCTCTCTCCTAAGTTTTAAATTTGGGATTTTCACCTATTTTCACTCAGCCCCTCACTTTTTCTTCACTTCCTCCACTTTTCTCCATGGCTAGTGACGAAGTTTCCATCCCAGACCCCGCCATTGATATTGGGGCCATCTTAGGCACAGATATGAAGGCCGAGGACGCTCCTGCATTGCTTTCCCTTATTAACAGGCCATTCGATGTGACCATCTACCGGCTACGTACAATGTTCCGCCCCCAGGCAGTATCTTGAGATTTGAGGGTCTTATCCCAGGGATAGATAAGGAGATCCTGCTGCGAGAGCTCGCGGGGCACTTATCCGCCGATGCCTCCACGTTAAGCAACTTTCCTTTGTTTTGATCCATTATTGAATCTCACAAGTAGACCCCTAGTTAATGTCATATACATTCCCCATTTACAGGTGATAGCTAGGAGGATTGGAGCTATGGATCCATATCCAGCCCCCGATGCTGGTATGAGAGACTGCTCGCAGAGGTCCGTGCAATGGTTGATGTCGTCGGCTTTGGGCCCTTCTGCTCCGGGCTCATATAGATGAGGGCCGAGTCGCTGCTGTGCAGGGCTCTAGTAGAGAGATGGTGGGACACTATGGACTCGTTCCACTTCTCATCGATCGGGGAGCTGACCCTGACCCCGTACGATTTTTCGATGCTCACTGGCTTGCGGGTCAGGGTTGGTGGCCTGATCCTCCTGACATGATGCAGTTGAGAGCCGCACAGCGTCAGCTTCTCGGGGCGATCCTGGACATCACTAGTCACGAGATGGTGAGCTATAGTTGGTTCTATGATCACTTCTCTGAGTCTCAGCCCGCTACTTAGGGATGGCAATTTAAACCCGGCCCGACGAGGACCCGATCTCCAGACCCCGATTTGAGCAGGTTTTTCCTGAAAATTACCTCCATAGGGCCGGGGATGGTATTAAAAATTGAATCCCAGATCAGTTTCGGGCCGGGGACGGTGATCAGTATTCAAGCTCTGGCCTCAGCCTCGGTCTCGTCCCTGAATTTCTCTGAAATAAAATTACCATTTTACCCCTATATATATATATATATAAACCAACCCTTTCACTCACACAGTAGCACCTTACACTCATCTCTTCATCACCGCCCCTCATCTCTCTCTCTCTTTCTCTCAAACCATCCGCCGATCTCCATCCTCCTATCACCGTCGAGATCTGAGTTCACTTTCCCCGACCTCCATCACTATCTCCGATCGCCGATTGAGCCACCACAACTCCACCGTCTCTTTTTCTTCTCCAACGGTGGTGAGGCCAAGCTTGTTGAATCACTGCCACCATCACCACTATTTGCGGCAGTTGCAGTGAAACCATCCGACCAAGCTTTACCGATCCGGTAGTGACACCATCCAGCGGTGAGGCCAAGCTTCGCCGATCTCTGCCGCGACCCTCACCCTAGATCTGGAATTTTCTCTCTCTCTCTCTCTCTCTCTCTCTCGCTCTCTCTGTTTGTTATATATATATACATTAGATCTCTCTCTCTCTATGTTGTTGTTGTTGTTGATGATGATGATGAATAGATCTGTTAGATCTGATTTTTTTTTTTTTTGTACATTTGAGCTCATCAGATCTGTTAATAGTGATGATGATGATGAACAGATCTGTATGATAATGATGAACATATCTCTTTCTCTACGTTATTGTTGTTGTTGATGATGAACAGATCTGTTGGATCTATTTTTTTTTTTTTTTGGCAGGAGAATTTACGAGGTCGGGAAAACCCGATCCCCGTTAGAGGGCGGGGGCGGAGGCGAGGGCGGATATAGGTTCCCCTTTGGGGATCGGGACCAGGGACTGGAAAATTTCTATCGTCGGGGATCGGGGACGGGGAGTGTGATCCCCGACCCCACCTCACCCCGTTGCCATTCCTACCGCTACTACAGATGATGACGCCCAGTACACCTGTGACTTCCTCATGTATCTCCTCGGTACTACCCTATTTGCGAACAGGGAAAATATCGTAGGGTTATATTTTCTGGGGGCACTGGTTCACCTACCACAGGTGACAGAGTACGATTGGGGTGGTGCCAGCCTAGCCACCTTATACTGCTATATGAGCTCCGTATCCCGCCGCAAGGAAGATTCACTCGGCAGCTACTGGAGGGTTTGGGAGGTACACCTTATATTTACTTCTTCTGTCCAGCTTTACATTTTGTTCAATTTTGCATTTTCTGCTCATGTTTGCTTTGTATTTCTTGTTTATCTGCTCATTTACTTTATCCATCTTTTTCTACTTGCAGCTCTGGGTTTACACATATTTCACCTTTCTAGCTCCGGTCCCGGTGAGGCCGATTGAGTTGTCAGTACCCCACTCCCGATACTACAACTACCGATTTGAGTGCGCACCATCGTGTAGACCAAGACTTCCCCTACTTTCGCCGCTTCTTTGATACGATCATTGCGGATTAGGTAACAAAATATCAACCTTTAACTTTAATATACTGTAAGCATACTGCACTATTTCCCATAATACACTGTCATTTTCATACTGTTGCTTCTATACTGCGCTGTCATTCTCATACTCCACTATCATTTTCATACTACACTGATTTCTAACATCTGACGTTTGTTTCCACAGGTTGACTGGCATCTTTGGGCAGGCATTCCCCAGGCGTCGAGGACGACCTATATCATTGCATGGCATGCCTCCACCATGTAGATTCTATTCGAGGGCCCCTTTGGCCGGGCTTATTACTTGGAGGAGAGGTTCATTTGCCAAACGCGAGGCGTCGCTGACCTCGACATTCCACATCCTTCTCTTCTAGTCATGAGGGTTGTCGATGAGCTTTAGAACGGTCCTCAGATCGACCTCCTGATGGTGGGAGAGGATGGTGATCATCATCATGAGCCCGGCGACTTCACCACCTTCTTACGTACTCGAGTGATGACACCTCTTACCCTAGGCGTGGTTCGCACTATTCCAAAGGTTGCTGCTGTTGCTGCTGCGGCTAGCGATGCCCCTGTCGTTGCTCCCATTCCTGGGCTTCCCGTGATTTCCACTGAGATCATATATATGCGTCTAGATGGAGTGATCGAGTAGATCCCCCTTGAGCATATTGAGGAGAGGGACCGCAGGCTGGCGTTCACCCTTGGCATCGAGCAGGTACATATTTCTTTATGCTTCTACTCATTGCCCTTTATCTTGCTTTGTTTTCTACTATTTCTGTTCATTGTTCTCTATTACTTCTGTCTATCCTTCTCAAATTATACTCATTGCACTTTTGCAGATTGTCGGCCACCAATAGGGGGTTGCCATCCAACACTAATGGCCTATAGGCCAGAAACAGTGGCCGGTCGGCCACTGATGATGTACCATTTCTTACTGCAACAGAGAGCAAACAGAACAAAGAGAGGGTATTATCACAGGCTGTTTGTATTGTGTATCCCTCCTTATCATCAAAATAAGCTCAAATGAATGATACACTTGGTTTAAAAACCATCAATCAAGAAATTTCATCACATGATGGCTAAAGAACCAAGGTGTACAAGTTAATAAATGTGCAAACAAGACTCACAACCTTCACCCTATCATGTATGATCAAGGGTAATAGAGACCTAGGAAACTTGGCACATTTCATCACTTTGAGTATGAAATGCCCCAATTTTTCTTGTGTTCAATTAACGTCCGATTGAACACAATCAAATTTTTATCTTTGCACAATTTTAGTTTCAACTTTTAGTTACTCATTTTAATTACCCATCCATTCTTTAACCAATTAAGTCCATTGGTGAGTTAAGTCCTCTAAACTAGAAGGAAGTGTCAAACAAGGGGTAGTCTAAGGCAAGAGAGAGGTGTCATGCAGTTGGTAATGAACCCCTCAAAGAGGATTAAACCATTAAGCATGGACCTCAATCTCAAGCTTAAACAATCCTAAGGTTGACACAACCCTCAAAGCAAATAAAAAGCCAAGAAATGAGAGAGGTTGCAGAGATTAAGCTTGCTAAAATTAAGTAAGAAAAGCAATAAAACATGCAATCAACTCAAACAAGTGGTGTCTAAAGGCCTAAAACACAAAGCTTGTGAGGACACTTACACTAGAAGCATGCAGAACAACACTCAAATGACTTAAACAGCCCAAAATAGAGACAAAATAGTCTAAAATACAGCCTAAAACATGCTAAAATTAAGCTACAAAAGGCTAGAAAAATATGCTAACACATAGAGCTATCTAGGCTAGAAAACAAAATACAAGGAGGGGAGGCTAACCCCTCCAAATTTAGACTTCAAAACATGATTTTCATCACTGAAAATACTCGGAAATTTAGTGTTTAAAAGCCCAAGAAAAAGATGGTTTGAAAGTGGGAAACAAAGGTGGAAAGGCCTTACAAACAAGGAAGAAAGAAGGGTGGATCACCCCCCAACTTTAAATGGCCTAAAACCACCAATTTCAACCCATAAAAACAGAGTTTTTTTATAGCCCCAAAACAACCCAAATCAGTGGGAAAAGATAAGAAAAACAAGTATGCAAAGCAAGTTAAAAAGGCAAGTGTTATACCTCTTGAAGGGAAGACCAACTCTAGGCAACAATTCAAGCCAAAACCACCATCTAGAGCTCCAAGAAGGCCTCAAAGAACCTCAGCTCAAAGATGAACCACTTTGGTTAAGGAGATGTAGGCAAAAGTGTGGTGTATCTAAGCTACTATGCACAAACTTGCAAGAGAGAGATAGAGAAATGTAGAGAGAGAGAAAAAGAGAGAGATAATTTTTGCTCCAAAAATTATAACCCTCAAAATGGGGGAGTAGACCCCCTATATATAGAAATATATGAGCTTCAGTTCAAAATATCTATATAGAGACATGTGGAGCTTTGTGGAAACAACTGGAGGAAAATATTTGTAAACAATTTGCTTTTTGACACCAGTGGCCGGCCGGCCATCACTGGTGGCCGGTAAAACACTCAATATGGCCAAAACTTGCACCAGTGGCCGGCAAGCCACTTCCACTGGCCGGTAGGCCACATCAATGGCCGGCCATAAAAATCTATTTTTAAGCCTGACTTCAAATGGGCATAACTCCTTCATCCGGACTTGGTTTTAGGTCATTCTTGAGTCTAAATTGAAGACCAGAAGTCTATGTTCCAATGGTGGTAGCCTCACATCTAAATCTTAAGTGTCCAAAGAGATATACCTATTTTAGTGAAGGTTGCTCAATTTTGTCTTAATCGGATTGATGCCTAACTTCTCCCCAACTAGTTTTCTTCCCTCTTCTCCAATTTTTCTTCAACTCCAAACCTCTAAATAAGATGTTTTTAAATATTTTTCAAAGAGTTCACCTTCCTTTCATTTATTTCCACTTTTTCCTTGCTTGGTTTACCGAAAAGTGCAATTTTTAACGAAATGCAAGCCTTGGAATATCGTAGAAACATTTTCAAAAATATTTTGAAAGAGAGGGTTTTAAGGTCTAAAATAATTTTGGTCAAAAATAGTTTTGGTCCAAAATGGGGTGTAAGGTTGGGATTTAGAAACTCTTCTTGCTGAAGAAATTGAACATTTGCATAGCACAACTTTCATCATTGAGTGATCAATCAGTGGCGCCCAAGTCTCAAGGGCGGTAAAAAATGGGGTGTCTACACAAGACTTTGATATTTTTCTCTCAAGATGGAGACATTGTGCAACAATAGGCTTCGAGACTGGATAGCCACTTTGGACGGCTCAGAAAAGGTGAACTTTTGCGGTTTTGGCCTAAATGCCCTTTTCCTCTGAGTCGCACTTCTCTTTGCTTTCCATTCCTCTATGCCACTATTCAATGTTAAAACCCGATCACTCATTTATTTCAATTCGGATCACAAGAGGTGTGTTTGACACTAGAGGAATTTCGAGCTTTAATGGAGTCTCGGCGCGATGAAGAAATCATACCGCAGCCCCGTTTTAGCCATGCCCAAGCTTTGGGACGGATTTGTGGGTTAACATTACACGAGCCTCAGTCTTTGGCACATGATGGGGAGCTAGACATCCCAGCTTAGTTCATCGGTTTTCCACCAATGGAGATAGGAGTGACCTTCTTTGGCGAGGCCGCCGGCAACATGCTCTCTATTTATGCCTTCTTGCACAATTCCTCGTTGCCCCTAGTTTCGGCGGAGCTAGCATCCGGTTGATTGAAGTGGCCTAATGTCTGAAAGAGGGTAAGAGTTGCATGGGTTTGGCACTAGCCGAAACCTTAATGGGTTTAGATACTTTCTGTCGAGGAGAGACTACCCGATTGGCAGGGAGCCCACTACTTCTCCAGGAATTATTTTTCATCCTTCTAATTTATGATTCTCACATCACTCAATACTCATTCTCTGTTTTTCTCTCATAACCTTTCTTATTTTTCTCTCATCATACACCTCTTTATTCTTTAATCTCTTTTATTTTTCATCCCTCCCCAGGTATGGTTGATGGAGAAACTGCAATTAGTGGACCCTTGCCCTAAGTACTCAGCTCGAGCTTGCTTCTTTCACCAACGGCTGATGGATTTCCCCTCAGAGGGTTTATGGTGTAATTGGATCTACAGCAGATCCGCAGCTGACATAACTTGGTGTTACCCTTGGCTTAATTTGGCTGAGATGAGCTACAGCATGTCCCGACAATCGGGTGTAGAGTTAATTGGTCTCACACATTGCGTATTTTATTTTCTTCTCCGATTCAGACGCTAGTTCGGGCATGATCAGATACGTCCAGATGAGGGAGTGGAATACCCAGCTTCATTTCTGGTTCATGCCTCGCACCTACCTCGGTATCTCGTGGCCTGGAGAACGAGAGAGATTCTGGCCCCTGCCATTAGTTTGAGTTATACCCTGTTTGAGGAGTGTTTAGCTTGGCTTGAAAAGGAGGCAGAGGTTGGGCCATCTTTGGCATAGAGTCGCTTGACTTAGCTGTGCCCCTAGTTTTATTGATTTGATCTTTTCTTTTTCAAGTTTAAGATGTAAAAGCAACTTTGATCTAAATCAAAGAGGGAGAATGTACTTGTGTTGAAATCAATAAAAATGAAGTTGCGAGTACTGAAAATTTTCCTTTTGGTCCCAAAAATGGTCCAAGTTGTAGAAGCGTAAAATTTTGAACAAAATCAACTTTTATTAAAACTTTTCAAAACAATTTTCGGAAACGATCACCACTTAACACGCACAAGGTCGATTCTCAAGATGCACAATCCCGAATCAAAAGAAATCAAAATTGCCCCTAATTGCATATTACTACTACTCTGTACTGTAATTAGCTTTCCTTCCCGAAATAAAGACCACAACCAAACTAAATAGATGATGAACAAAGATGACCTGATCAAGAAAATGGATAGGACTGTTGAATTGGAGATAGTTATGGCCGAACTTCAGGGTGAAGTTGCCTACGTATCCCAAAAATGGAAATCAGGCCTTACGTAGTTCGGTTCAGGTTCACTAGAGTATTAATTCTCTCCTTTTGCACCTTAACTTTTGCCAAAGTCGTTCTTTAGGGTTTTCAACCTTGCGAGTTTAGTTTTTCTTTATTTCTAATTTTTCATGCTCTAACTTTTGCCTAGGTTGCCCTTTCGAGTTTTCGGCCTAACGAGCCTCGCAGAGGTAATATTTCTTCAACTTGTCCATATTGATCGGCTGCGAGAACTCCAGGTGTAACAACCCCGACCTCTGATTAACATGCAATCCATGATTAAGAATGCTTAATAAGTAATTAAGGAGAAATTTTTCCTTCATTACGTGTGTTATGTGTTATATGAGTTTCTATATGTTCTGTGTAGAAATATTTGTCTCTGATTCTGTTCTAGTCTGTAAATTGAAGACCTTATCCGCACCCGATCATGGAATTGACTTGGTTTTTGTGATAATTGGAATTTTTAGAATTTTATGGTAAGTTTAATTAAAATTTGGTTCAGAACAAATAAATTAGAAAAATTAATGCTCAATTAAGCCTAATTAATGAATGTCTTAATCAAGACTATTTAAGGCCACCTCAATACCTCTTATACACTTTTGCACTCCCATTTCTTCTTACTGGAGCACCAAAATATGAGAGACAGAGAGAGGAGAAGTTTGAGCTCAATTGAGAGGATTGCTAGAGAACTTGAGAATTTGGCTTGGAAACTCCATCAATTGATCATCTAGAGCATCATTGACAAGCCTAGGTAAGAATTCAACCCTTAAATTGTACAATTGTAATATGTAAGACATGAACTCTAAAGAATTAAGTAGGTTGATACAAGAATTGAGTTAGAATTGAAGAGAAATGAACCATATCATGCATGCATGCTCATTTCATCATAATTTGAAGTTGTTTTCAAAGAATTCCCTCTTGCATGTCCTCATTTTGGCCTTGGTCTAAGAACTCAACATGTTTTTGAGTTAGACACCTCATTAGATCATGTTTTGAAAGCTTAGAACTTGCACCTTTACATGCAAGATATATATTGTTATGTTTTCAAAGATTTGGGTTTTGTCTTGAACAATTGGCAAGCTTCTAGGCCTTGATCTTGTGAAATGATTTTGAATTCACCATGGTTTCACCATATACAATTGTTTCCTATAGTTTCCTCAAGTTTTTGGCCCAAAAGACCTTGTTTTACAACTTCAAATTTGAGTTTTGAGTTGAGAAGAGCAATCTGGAAATTCCAAAATTTTGCTCTCCGCTCGAGTGGCAAAATCTACGCTCGAGCAACCACTCTGTGATCTTACATTTCCGCTTGAGCGACCAGAAGTCCACTCGAGCGTTAAATGCGAGCTCCCAGAAGTTTCATGTTTTTGAAGACCGCTCAAGCGACAAGAGTTGCGCTCGAGCGAGGACCTAAGTCTCACGCTCGAGCGATCGTCGAGCGTCGGTCGAGAGTGAAAATCACACAACTAGTACTTTTCTAAGTTTGCAGACCACTCGAGCTAAAGAATCTGCACTCGAGCATCCCATCACTTGTTTGCATGTCAGCTCAAGTGAAGAAGGTTGCATTCGAGCGGGACCCCTGTTTTCAGCAAGTCTTGTTAAGGGTTCCAAAGTGTATTTTAGCGTCCACATTGCGTCCTATGCATTCCTAGGCCATGATTAAGACTCAATAAGAGATTAAGACTTAGAAACACACTAAGAATGAAACGAAAAGAGTTAAGTACTAACCATGTGTGTGTGTTTCATTATGCCTTTCTGCTATATGTGCAGGTCACGCGCCACAAGTTATCTGATTGGTCTATTCAGCAAGTGGAGCCATATGTGAGTAATAACTCTGTAAAGTTATGTTTAACTTTAATTATTTTCCGATGCTATGAAATGATCAATTTTTTGAAACACGATGTTTTGTATAAATGAATGATTGTTCAAATTTCTGAAATGTATTCGTGGCAACCTTAGCACAAGGCCCTTGCCCGGGGGTAATAATACTGTGGTTCTCATGGCCCTTTCCCGGGGGTAATAATACCGTGGTTTTCAAGGCCTTTGTCCGAGGGTAATAATACCATGGTTCAAGCAAGTTACAAGTTCCCGGTATTGGAGGTTCCTTAAAGGAACTAACAAACATGTTAACGCTAATGGATGTACCATGTATGATTAAGCATGAACTCTAATTTCTGTATGTAGTTTGAACAAGAACATGATTATAAATCTATATCTGATATGAACTCTGATTTCTGAATCTGTCATGGACATCGTTCATTAAAACCCTTTACTCTGTTATTATTCATTAGGCTCTCGCTCACTATTTATTTTATGTATGTAGGTGAGCAAGCGCGTGACCAGGCCTAAGCTGCTGCCTGGAGTGTTGAGTCAGCTAATCATTGTGCCTCCCGGGGAGGTTCCCTCTTTGAAGAAGTCAAGTTTTGTGAACCTGACAAAGATGTTTTGTTGTTTGTTTTTGCTTATCTGTATATAGGGACAAGTTTCCTTTTTTATTACATCTGTGCATATGGGTGACGTAAGACTAATGTATTTACGACGTCACATATATATATATAAGTTTGTTTTGAAAATATCTGTCTCATATACGTTATCACAGCTCTATGGACAATGTGTATTTTTATAATTGTTTCCGCAGCCCCTTATCATGTGTCATTCTGTTAAGAGGCCTTTGGTAATCCAAGGATTCTTGGCCGGTTACGACACTAAACCTATAGGGGCAAGTTTGGGTCGTGACACTAGGCCATCCAAGTCCATAAGAATAACCGCCCCTCCTGACCAGATTGACTTGATAATGTCAGGACTAGTCCAGTTGGGTTTGAACTTGCCCCTAGGGTCATGGATGGGAGCTCGGTTGTCTTTCAACACTATGTCTCATTCCCTGAGATTTCTGGACTTAACTTTCTTGTTAAAAGCCCTGGCAATTCGACGTTGGTAGCCTTGGACATAATACAATGCTCTTAGTCTTCTCTCGTCAAACAACATTAATTCCTCAAACCTACTTTGCTGCCAATCTACCTCTGCTATCTGACACTCAGCCATAACTCGTAGCGAGGGCACTTTAATTTTGATCGGCAAAACAGCCTCCATCGCATAAATGAGAGAATAAAGGGTTGCCCCTGTAGATGTTCGGATTGAGGTCCTGTAGCCCCAGAGCGCGAATGGAAATTTATCTGGCCAATCCCTGTAGGTTTCCACCATCTTCTACAGAATTCTCTTGATGTTTTTGTTCGCAGCCTCAACGGCTCCATTGGTTTATGGCCTGTAGGTCGATGACTTATGGAAGGCCACGTTATATTTCTCAAGAAAATCTATCACTTCTTTCTTGAAGTGCAACCCATTATCGGAGAAACCTCGTACTAGCAGATGATGTTGCTTTTAATGAACTAAGCCACATGCGTCGCTTTCAATACAGAGTAAGGCTGGGCCTCCACCCATTTCGTGAAGTAGTCGATTGCTACCAGGATGAATTCATGCCCATTTGACCCCTTTGGCATCTATTCCCCAAACAGAGAATAGCCAGTGAAGTCATGTTGTAGAGCTGCGACGGTGGAATGTTCATGCGATTGGCATGAATCTGGTATTTGTGAGAGCGCCGAACAAAACCAATACAATCCTTTTCCATGGTTGACCAATAGTAGCCTTGTCTAAGCATTTTCCGAGCGAGTATCACACCATTCATGTGGGCTCCGCACTCTCCTCCGTGAATGGCCTCCATAAGGCGCTTTGATTCCTTTTCTTCAACACATAGCTTGTGCATTCCCAAATGGCCTCTTTTGTACAACTTGCCCCCGCAGATGATAAATTGAATGGCTAGATGCCGTATTCCCCTTTTGTCCTTGACATTTGCTCCTGGTGGATACACCTCCTTTTCCAAGAAATTCTAAATATCGTAATACCAAGGATTCTTGTCTGATGCCTCATCTATCGTGTCAATGGTTTCATAGGCCAACGTGTACTTCTATTCCATAATGATTGGACGCATCCTGACTCCCAATGAAATGTCCACCATAGAAGATAAAGTTGCTAGTGCATCAACGAATCGGTTGTTCTCTCTTAGCAAATGGGTAAACGTTAACTTTTCAAACCTCGAAATTAACATATCCAAGACCTGATGGTAAACCTTCATTTTCTCTTCTTTAAACCGCCAATCTCCATTGGCTTGAGAAACAACCAAGTTCGAATCCTCGATGATGTCCAACCTTTTTGCCCCTAGTTCCAGGGCGGCTTCTAAACCAGCAGTACACGCCTCATATTCTGTTTCGTTATTGGATACTTTGAACCGGAGTTTGAAAGCTAAAGGTATATGGGAGTCATCAGGTGCTATCAACAACACATTGATCCCATAACTGTATTGATTGGCTGCTTCATCAAAGTACATCATCCACGTTTTCTCCTCTATTTGCAGAATATCTTCATCTGGGAAAAAGTACTCCACCACTTCATCCCCCTCTACTGGGTGATCTGCCAGGAATTCCGCTACACTTCTCCCTTTAACCGACTTGCGTGTAACATATGTAAGATCAAATTCAGAGAGAAGAAGCAATCAACGGGCTAGCCTACTCGTAAGCGCTGGTTTCTCAAAGAGATATTTGATAGGATCTAATCTCGAAACCAGGATTACAGAGTAAGCTAACAGGTAGTGCCTCAACTTTCGGATAGCCCATACCAAGGCTAGGCAAGATTTCTTGAGGGAAGTGTAATGGGTCTCTTAATCCAGCATTTTCTTGCTCAAGTAGGAAACGGCTTTCTCCACCTTGGCCTCAGACTCTTGAGCTAACATACACCCTATGGTTGAATTCGTCACTGACAGGTACAAAATCAGCGGTTTTCCCGGTTCTGGCAGTGATAACATAGGCGAATTTTGCAGGTACTGCTCAACCTATTCAAAAGCGAGCTGACAGCGATCATCTCATTGAAATTTCTTTCCTTTCTTCAAGAGACCAAATAGTGGTTCACAAGTCAAGGTTAGTTTTGAAATAAATCGTCTTATAAATTGCACTTTACCCAGAAAGTCGCGCACCTCCTTTTTAGTCCTTGGTGGTAGCATTTCTAAGATGACCTTAATTTTGGAAGGATCTACCTCAATTCCTCTTTGTGTGATCAAGAAACCCAGCATTTTTTCTGTTGTTACGCCGAAGGTGCATTTTTGCGGGTTCAACCCAATTTATACTCTCTGATCTGCTGAAAGAATTTCTCTAAGGTGGTGTAGTGGCCCTTTCAATCTTTGGACTTGGCAATCATATCATCCACATACACCTCAACCTCTTTATGGATCATGTTATGCAGAATGGTGGTTGCAGCCCTTTGATAAGTAGCTCCAACATTCTTCAACCTAAACGGCATGACTCGGTAGCAATAAGTGCCCCACGGAGTAGTGAAAGTAGTCTTCTCCCTATCCTCGGGTGCCATCAGAATCTAGTTATACCCGGAAAACCCATCCATGAACAAGAGCAATGCATGGCATGCAGTGAAGTCTACCAACTCATCAATATGCGGCAATGGAAAATCATCCTTCAGACTAGCCTTATTCAGATCCCTGAAGTCGACACAAACTTTGATTCTGCCATCTTTCTTTAGGACTGGAACAATATTGGCCAACCACGTCGGATACTCAGATACAAGCAAGAACCCTTCCTCAATCTGTTTGGTAACTTCTTCCTTGATTTTCAAAGCCCAATCTGGGTGAACTCTACGCAGCTTTTGCTTAACTGGTCGGGCCTCAGGGTCAAGAGGGATATGGTGCTATACAATCTCAAGATCGATTCCAGGCATGTCTTTGTAGGACCACACGAAAATATCTTTGAAATTTTTTAATAAAGCGATTAAACACTCGCGTTCCTCTGAAGATAGCGTAGACCTGATCTGGACTAAGCAAGGATCTTCCTTAGTACCCATGTTAATTGATACGATTTTATCTGTACAGGGCTTAACACGCCTCTCCTCCTCATGATCAACCAAATTTTTCAAAACCCAAGGAATTTCTTCCTCTTTGTTTATGTTAAAATTTTGAAAATTAAGATCAGTACAATAAACCAAAGGCACAAAAAAGTAGGCAAAGTCCACAGGATTCCCATTCAAAAAGTCTGGATCTTCAGTTATAGTGGACTCAAAAGAAAAGCTAAAAGACGACCTGGACAGGACTTTGGTATCTGGGTTACCACTCCCAGAAGTACCAAACTCAGAGGAACTCAAATCTGACTCTGACTCCACAGACTCGGTGGATCTAGATCTGGACTCACTATTCGATTCAGAACTGTAGATGATGCCTTGCTCAAACTTCCAGACCAGGCGTGGAGTCTCAAATGCATCCACGATAAGATTGGAGAAATCCGCTGCTAGGTTATCCCCAATCATTGAGATAGTAAAACTATCCCCCAAGTTGGCGGTCTTAACTTCAGCAGTGGAACTTGTCAATAGGTCAGCCAGTGCTTTTCCCAACAGCTCTTCGTCTTTAATATCTAGGCTTGCTGTCCCACCTTGATCTATGCTAGGGCTCAAGTCTAATTATTCATCCTCCTCTTCTGGTAACTGGTGTCCGAAAAAGATCTCGAACCTCGGATACCTTGTTTTTGTTTCCTTGTCAAACCAAGGCTCTGGGAATCTACAAAAAAGGAAGTCTTCCCCTTGGCAGAAAAAACGTCCATTCAAGGTCCCCTGTATCGGTTTGTGGACTAACTCGTACTGCCTCTTAGTCCTCTTTGCTTTCAACCTTTCCCTCAGCTCTTTCGCATTCCTTTGCCGATCTGCAGCGGTAGGTTTGTATCCCAGCCCGAAGGCATGGGGTTGTGACTGATCTCCTTAGCAACAGTACCTCCCTATCTACCACTTCGGCCTAGTCCCGATTCGGGCATCTGCCCCTGTTTGTTTATCATATAAATGGACTACGTACTAACGTAGTCCCCATCACCCTCTACCATGATAGTTTGGACCAACCGGGCTTTTGCTAGAGAGAAGCCATAAAGGAATACGTCTTCTTCCCCATGTATGATTTCCAAAAAAGGCATAGTGGTTCCTTGGGGAGGATGGATCGCAGAGTTACCGTACACAATGGTAATACCACCTTTGAAGGGGTACTTTACTAACTGATGGACTATTAATGACACAACCCTCATCTAATGTAGCCAGGGCCTTTCCAGCAGTAGATTAAAAGTGGCCAGAACGTTCATGACATGGAATTCCACCTCATGTTCGGATGGGCTGATTAGGATATGGCTCTTGAATGTTCCTATAACATCCCGGCTTCTATTGTCATAAGCCCGTACAGCTTGGGTCGTGGGTGTAAAGTCAATCGACCTCAAACCAATGGCATAGGCGGTTCTCACTGGACACACATTGATCGCCGATTCGGTATCCACTAACACCACCGGAATCCACTTTTTTCAACTTTCCAGAGTTACATATAAGGGAAGATTATAGTTGGCACCCTCAGGTGGTAACTCCTTATCTGTAAAAGATATCACCAGCGTAACGTCCCCAGATGTTACCAACAATACCAATTGGTCAGCAGTGGAATCAATAGATAGTTTAGTCCGGTTTATTGCTTCTAACAGTGCTTGCTTATGCTCTCGAGAAGCCATTATCAGCCCCCAGATTGATATGTCAGCCTAAATCTTCTTGAGCTGTTTCAAGACCAGGCTTTCTTCAACATCCTTCTCTTTTGATCTCTCAGCCTCCTTTCCAGAGGTCTCTGGCTGGTCTAATGCTGCGAGTTTGAAGTACCTACCACTCCAGGTCATATGATTGATCTCATCAGTATACCAAGTGTCATCCGGGGTATCAACTTTCCAACCTTCGTCAGTGTATGCATGACTTAGGTCGCTATCTTCCTACCACTCTCCCGCAGTCATGGCCAGGCTGGCATTAGGTTTTATCTAGAGCATGTTGACATCACGCGCCCCATCATCATACCATTCTTTCTTCACCGCAATCTTGGTTTCTGAATCCCGATGTTTTCGGAGTTTCTGTAACATCATTTTCCGATCACTGGGCTCCTATTCAACCTTTTTAGTAGTTTAGGCATCACCCATCGTTGTCTCAGGTTTTTCTTTCCATTTTCCTTTGCCCTGTTCCAGAGCTATCTTTACTTGGATCTCTTCTATCCTTTCCCTTTGAAATTGTTTCAGTGCCTGTTCTTTCTCAGTCAAAGGAGCACCCTTAGCCTTGCCCCTAACAGCAATTTCTTCTTCATTCCTAGTCTTTCCCATCTGTTCTTCCACATCGGACTCTTCCTCACTCAACCATCTATTGCTTGTTTCTGGCTGGCTCAGGTCCAACCATCCTACCTGAACACTGCTTGTATCCTCCTCTTTAAAGAAACATAAATCCTCCAAATCCTCCTCCAGATCAGCCAAATCCTCTTCTAAGTCAACCAAGTCATTTAGGCCTTATTCGGGCCGATCATTTTGATGTTGCCCTAACTGGCCTTCTCTGATAGCATTGATGCTGAGAAAGTCCGGCAGTATGACTACTGGCTTCGGCTGATCAATGGCCACGATGTATAAAGTGGGATTGCACTCCTCTGCGAGCGAGTCCCCCTTCTCTATGACACGGGTATCAGGTGACCCTGTCTTCAGTGCATTCTTTTCTTTTTCCATTTCTACTGCCACGGGCCTAGATTGGGTTTATGGTGTTAGATCCATCATGCACATGTCTGTGTCTTCTGGAATGACCACCTCCGATTTTGGTAGGTAGGATGAGGTAATGTATGTGCTAGGGTTAAAGGTGGACAATAGTGTACGGATGTGGTCAATGTTTCTGGGCAGGGGGACTTGGTTGTGTACAGGAAGTGGGTTAGTTGTTACGCTTGGTTTGGAAGGTGGGGCAATGACTTTGTTGTTAATGAGATCTTGGATCTCATGACGTAAATGGTAGCACATGTCCGTGGGATGGCCATGTTGTTGGTAGAAGATACAATACTTGGTAGGGTCATGTTTGGGTGGCAATGGGTCTGGAAGTGGACAAGGATCGAGAGGCTTGAGATAACCCTTTTGAATTAATAGCTTGAGGGCGTAGGTTGGGCTTATATGGAGGGGAGTAAAAACTCTTCGATTCCGGGGTGGACCGGTATTTTGTGAAGGTTGTGAGGTTGTGGCAGTAGCAAAGGGATCAGCCATCTTGGCTGTTAAAACAACAGTACTGACATCCGCAGGCCGTGGAATAGTGTTATTGCTAGCATTGGTACTCCGGGAGAACGGCCTTCTTGCGGGTTTGTTTGTTCTATGAATAACACCCTTTTTGAATGCACTCTCAATCTGGACCCCCAACTCATGTAAGGAAGCAAACATGGACAATGGTGCCATATCATTCTCTACAACATGTCTGGCTCAAGATTCTGGACCACTAGTCGGACTTGTTGTCTTTCAGCAGGCCTATTTGTCATTTGGGCTGTCTTGGCTCTCACTAGGCAACAAAATCGATGAATGATTCTTTGGGGTTCTAGGTAGTAGCCTCCATCTCACTAATGGTTACCTCTATTTGGGTGTTATATGAATACTGATTGACAAATGCCTCAGATAGCTTCTCCCAATTCCGTTTTGTTGAGTCCTCTAATTTAGCGTACCAAATAGTCGCCACATCAGACAGGGTTCTCCCAAACAAGGAAAGCTTCTATGCTCTAGACAAACCCATAGACCTCAATACATCTAAAATCAACCGGACATGCACAATCGGACCCCTACTCCCAATGAATCTGTCGATGTAGGGCATCTTAAATTTCTCTAGTAATCTGATCGAAGCCTCAGTGTACTCATCTTCAATATCTGGAATGGAGTTGAAGCCTTGGGATTTCTTCAATGCTTTCTCCAATCTAGTAATCTTGACTAAGGCCAAATCAATTTCATTAATATCAAAAGAAAAGATTCCTACGGGAGGTTGAACCGAAGGCTGATAAGCTGGAGCCGGGGGAAACATTTCCTAAAGATCTGGGACTGGCAGATTTTCAACTGATGGGGGTGGATTAGGATTTGGCTGAGCAGCGAGGATCGGATGCGTGGTTGATGCTGATGCCCCAGATGTACGTCGTAGATTGGTAATAATTTCATCTTGTGCAGCCATCTTTTGGTTTACAGTGTCCATGGTTCTTTGGAAAGCCGTCATCAAGGCAGCAAATTCCTCTGCTTTATGTGTTGTGTTTTGTGCTATTGCCGGTCTGGGTGAACTAGATGCTGGTGAACTGATTAAATGAGAACGAATAGGTGTTTGCAGAGTGCTTTGTACCGATGCTACCGACTGTCTGTTCCTTCTGCATCGAGTGACTGGCGGAAGTGAGACTAACACGGGCTGACCACCAACAAGGTCTTGAGCTTTACAACGCCTACTTGAAACTAGTCCACACAACTTGGAGAATATCGGGTCTTTCTGAAACTATAATGGTAAACTACCTAGGAAAAAGAAAGAAAAACACAATCAAAATCGGACAGCACTTTGGCCCCAATTCACAACAGTTATAACACATAGCTGAACTGTAATCCCTATTGAACTCTGTTCTCAAACTCATACTGATATGAACCATCCTGTACAGTCTCACTGTAAAAGCACATACCAAGGAAAAGAACCAAGACAACCTTACAAGAGGGGTAGGGTTACCCCGTTCTAGATTTTTGGCATGATCTAGGCTGTACTATTTCAAACAACGAGTTTCACAACATCCTACAAATGGGTGGTATCTTGTCTTAAGTTGGAATAGTCACTATGGCTTCACTATATGGAACTAGGTCAAATGGTCGAAAGGGTACCTCAACAAGAATACCTAATATACTTTTCACACCTAACACCGAGAAGTGAAAGATGGATCAAGTGGTACAGCGGTCAGCCAGATCCAAGGGTTGTGTTTCCAACATGGCAGAGCCCATGACTGGTCAGCCTTTTGGCAAACCTTTTGGGCAAGCCTCCAGCAAACCGTCCAGGAATAGCAGATGGAAAACATAGTGACTTAAAGTAATCATGCAAATGCAATACAAAGAGCATATAAGTGTGAATAAAATTTCACATCATGAAGTTTGAGTCAAGTTCTCTAAAGTCCCCAGCAGAGTCTCCAAAAACTGTAACTCGACTTTTCATGCTCCTTTCGGAAAACGAATAGCCCTACAGTTCGGACTCCTATGGTTCTGAATCTGATTTCACAAGTACAATGTGAAACAATGAAAACACAAAAAGAGTCCATATCCGGCAATTCTTTTGGAAAATCAATGTTTGAATCAAATGCCAAAAATGGACTGCTTTTCCAAATTCCAAAGTCGCCACCTAAATATTTTTGGGAAATTTAGGAAACCCAAGACTCGTGCCAAAGGCCATTAGTCCATTATCACCAAAGTGTCTCGGCTCAGGAACTTAGGTATGAGAGAGGAAGGTCAAGAATTGAGCACCCCACTCGCCTGATCAAAGATCTACCTCTACTAATCAGGATGTGATTTTTATTTACATTATATGCTCTTATTTCGATTATTAGCTACTTTTTACTATATGACGCACACACAAATATAGACTAATTTGCAAGATTTGGAATATATGATTTCGTGTTTTATTTGAAATCGTTTTGTGAATTTGCCACTTGAAGAAGTGGGCTTAAAATGGACTTTAATCAAACTATCCCAATTCAAGCAACTAGCCTTCATCAACAGGCATTCAAAGAGTCATATCATTTAAGCAATTAGCCTCATGGAAGTATGCTTTGACATGGTAACACAAACATTCGATGCAAGATGTTAAAACATAAAATTACTCACCTAGTACTCCGAGCCAAAACAAAGGAAATTATTAGAAAAACATGCATGTTCCTCATTAATGCAATATGACTAAATGCAATGCATGCATTATGTAATTTTAGAAGCTCGGCTATGAGCATGGCATATGATTTCCTTCAAGACATGCGATAAAGCACATATTCAAGTAATGAATTTGAACATTGATATTGGGTTAGTATGATGAGCCAAACCTTGGATGCATGCAAGACAATGGATGCAAAGCATAAGAATGCTAATTTGAAAAATGATGTCCTATGCTAACCATCGTAAGTGAGTAAGTAAAAGGTAGAAAAACCTGGGGTTGGAAGACATACAATTTATTGCATAATTTCCCTCGTGCAAAAGGGTACGAATCAAAGTCCGAAAGTCCAAATTAAACTAATTTTTACAAAATCGAATGAATAAATTAAAGAATTAACTAGCTAACTACTCTGTTATAATAAGAATAATCATGATAAGTAAACTAACTGTTTAAGCTAACTAGCTATAACAATTACAAATAAACAATAATGATAATTACAACACAAATAATTAACAAGACTAATTATAACAACAATAATAAATTAATTAATCATAACGCTAATAATCGAAGCATTAATCTACAATATTGAGGTAAGCAAGGATGCACAAGGGTTGCATGCATAGTGTCCAATAATAGCTCTGTCTGCCCAGGTCTGCTCTGTTTCACCTTCAGCCAGTACCCTCTGTTTTCTACAAAATACACTGCTGACCAAGCATTGATGACTGGTCGGGCCTCAATGAAGCCCAACCGGGCCTAAAAAAGGCCGGCCGTGCCTCAATTTCATGTAAAATTCTGTTTTGTGCTCTGAAGTGAAAACAGCGCAGACAGTGTTGTTCTAGACTCTGTTTGTCCCTCTCACACTTCTCTGTCATAGGCAAGCCTCGAGAGAATGTTGGAATTGTTTCCAAAACCATCAATAAGCAAGTTGATTGCTTGATGATTTCGGGTACAATTTAGACAAAAATCAATAAATGAAAGGAACTATAACCACCCATTCCTCCTATCGTGGAGTGAACTCAAAGAGGGAGGTAGAGACACTTCAAGGTTCATCAAAACATCATGAATTGATATAAGACAACCCTTGACACAATAGATTCGGCATAACATCCGGCCGAACCCCAAGCAATATAACTCATTTTCTTTATGTAGGTTGGTTCATTTTAAGCCAAATTCATTAGTCTTTGTCATCCTTTAATCCATTAAGTCCAAGATGATAGTTACGTCCACTAATAGATTACGTCCACTAAGTGAGAAACATGTCAAACGGGAGGTGATTCTCAACATGAAAAAGAAACTACACCGTTGACAATGAACCTCCGTAGAGATTAAGCCATTAAGCATAGATCTCTAGTTCATGTTTTGAATAACCGTCAACTGATTGAAATAAATCTCAAATGAAAGAAATGAATGGCAAATTGATTATTAAAATGAGGTTCTTAAACGTGGAAATTAGACAAGAAAAGCTTATAACAATATTCAACAAGCTATGTAGGCAAACTTACGAGACAATAACCAAATTAATCAAAGCATGAACTATTTAAACAACTTAGAATAGCCCCAAAACATCCCTTAAGAGATGAAAAACAGTGGCTCAAAGTGCATGAAAAGAGCCTAAAAAGCTAATCAACAAAGAGAGAAAAAAAGGTTAGTAAACAAGAACAAGGAGGGGTAGCTAACCCCTCCACTTTTGAGACTTCAAAGCATAATTTTTAGCCTCTTTTTAACTCTGAAAATCAATTTAGAAAGCAAATAAAAAGAGTGTAAAAGTAAGGGTTTGAGCTGTAGGTAAACGTGTAAGAAAGAGTGTAAACTCTGTCTATCCTTTTGGTAGCTCTCCAAACCCAAACTCAAACACTTAGAAGAGAATCAAAACAACACAAAACTACAAGAACTAGATAGAAATAGATAAAACAAGAAGTAAAAGAGAGGATGACAAGCTTATACTTCTCAAAGAAGTGAGCTTTTGCTTATGAATCAAACTAAGTCTCAACACACTCTCAAGCTTGAATTATGGGTTCAAGGCTCGACCAAGGTTCCTAAGCTAAGGTGTGAGGGTGTATATGGTGTATGGATATAGAGTCAAGGTGATAGGCTTGCTCAAAGGGTTGCTTGCACAAGAAGAAGGAACTCTCATGAAGGTGTAGAGGCTTTTTAGAAATTCTTCAACCCTCAAAACAGAGATATATGGTCGTTTTTATAGAATATGAGCAAGAGGGGGTCATAAATATCTTCAAAAATGGACAGCTGGCGAGCTCTCTCCCAGAATAGTGTTTCTCGTTACTAAGGCGCGGCTGGCCTTCAATATCCATGGCCAGCCCTCAATGAGGCATGGCTGACCCTCAATGTGTTCTCCTGTTTTTCTGCTTCAGACTCAGCATAGGGTGGCATAATGTGTAAAAATGGATTTCTTGGGTATAATCAGTGGAATATGGGAGGTTTGGTATTGTTTCGGAGCTTAAACATGGCCTCCTCGTTGAGATCTCGAACCACGCACAATACCACTTTCATCATCGAGTGTACCGGGCAAAGCGCTCGAGCCTTGCGGACGGTCAAAAATGGGGTGTCCACAACTACTGGATATCTAATATAATTTTGTTCAATGTTACAAGTAAATCGGAGATATCTTAGAACCCTTATAATTGATTTCCAGTGTTCTACTCTTGGATTACTCGTATATCTACTTACTTTACTTACTGCATAAGCTATATCTGGACGAGTGCAGTTCATTAGGTACATTGAGCTTCCAATAATTTGGGCATACTCTAATTTAGAAATACTTTACTATACATTTTTAGAAAGGAATAAATTAACCTCCACAGGTGGTCTAGCAAGATGATCATCATCTTTGCTAAATTTGTCAAATATTTTCTCAATGTAATGAGATTGTGACAAAGCATATCATTTTGATATTTTGGTAATTTTCATACCAAGTATTACATCAGCAATCCTCATGTCCTTCATATCAAAATGTTTATTTAACATTTTCTTGGTAGTTTTAATCATGTCATTATTACTACTTATGATGAGCATATCATCCACATAAAGACATACTATTACATAACCTTTGTCTATGTTTTTCATATAAACACATTTGTTACATTTATTAATTTTAAATCCATTTGACATCATTGCCTTGTCAAATTTCTATTGTCATTGCTTTGGTGCTTGTTTTAAACCATATAATGATTTAACCAATTTACACACTTTCTTTTCTTTTCCTGGAATAAAAAATCCTTCTAGTTGTTCCATGTAAATTTCTTCATTTAACTCACCATTTAAGAAAGCGGTTTTCACGTCTATTTGATGAATTTCTAGATTGTTCAAAGATGCAATGGCAATTAATATTCTAATGGATATTATTCTAGTAACCAGTGAGTATGTGTCAAAGAAATCAAGACCTTCTTTTTGTCTATATCTTTTGACCACAAGTCTTGCCTTGTATTTGTCAATTGATCCATTCACTTTTATTTTTCTCTTAAAAATCTACATGTACCCAAGAGGTTTACAACCTAGTGGCAGATCCATCAATTCCCAAGTGTGATTTTGCAAGATGGATTCAACTTCACTATTTGTAGCCTCTTTCCATAAAGGAGCCTCAAGACTGGGCTTAGCTTCTTTGAAAGTTAAAGGCTTATTTCTAACAAAAAAGTTAGAAAATCTAGACCAAAAGATTTTGAGGTTCTAGCACGTTTACTACACCTAAGTTCCTCTTTCTCATTTTGATCTAACTTTTTCTCTTGTTCTTGATCATGACTAATAATAGCATCATAAGATCTTTAGTTAGTACTAGTCTCTTATCCAGTTTTATTAGGAAATACATGTTCAAAAAATGATGCATTCTGAGATTCAACAATAGTATTTACATGCATTTCGAAATGTTCTGACTTATGAATTAAAAACTGATATGCGCTACTATTCATGGCATAACCAATGAATATGCAATCAATAGTTTTAGGACCTATCTTAGTCTTTTTAGGACTAGGAATAGCCACTTTAGCCAAACACTCCCACAGTTTTAAGTATTTGTAGGATGGTACTCTTCCATGCTACATTTCATAAGGTATTTGATTCACTTTCTTTCAGGATACTTTATTAAGAATATAATTAGTAGAAAGTATTGATTCCCCCCACAAGTTCTGAGATAATCCAGAACTTATTAACATGGCATTCATCATTTCTTTTAAAATCCTATTTTTTTCTTTCGGTAATTCCATTTTGCTGAGGTGAGTAAGGAGCAGTGATTTGATGAATTATTCCATATTCTTTACAAAATTCACCAAAAGGTTATTTATATTCACCACCTCTATCACTTCTTAGTTTTTTAATTTTTCTTACCAAATTGATTTTCAACTTCATTCTTAAATTGAATGAACGTTTCCAAAGCTTCATCTTTGGTTCGAATTAAATAAACATAACTATATCTAGTATAGTCATCTATGAAAGTGATAAAATATTTTTTCTCACCTCTAGTTTGAATTGATTTAAAATCACAAATGTCACTATGAATTAATTCAAGTGGTTCCGTACTTCTTTCAATTGAATGAAAAGGAGTTTTGGTTAAATTCGCCTCAACACAAATTTCATATTTATGATTTGGATCAATTTCAAATTTAGGCAAATATTCCATATTAATTAATCTACGTAAAGATCTATAATTAACATGTCTTAGTCTACCATGCTACAAATTTGAAGACTCAAGCAAGTAAGAAGAAGATTTATTTTTATTAATAACAAAGGGTACAATAGTCATTATATTTATTTTGAAAAGGCCATCAGACATGTAACCTTTCCCTACATACATCCTGTTTTTTGGTAAGTACAAACTTGTCACTTTCAAAAACTAGCCTAAATCCATTTTCACTCAACAAAGATCCAGAGACTAGATTCTTGCGAATGTCCGGTACAAGCAGCACATTGTTGAGAGTGAGTTCCTTTCCAGATGTCATCTTCAGAATAATCTTTCCTTGTTCTTCAACTTTAGAAGTCGAGGAGTTGCCCATGAAAAGTTGTTCGCCGTTGTCCACCATAGAATAAGATGTGAACATCTTTTTGTCAGCACAGACGTGGCGAGTAGCACCAGTGTCCATCTACCATTTTTTAGGATTTCTGACAAGGTTTGCCTCAGAAACAACTGTAGAACATCTATACCATTGGAAATTTTGTCCACTTCGGTCATATTGGCTTGAGCAGGCTTCTTACTTGCTCTTCCTTTGCCTTTGTGCTTACTACAGCAATCTTTGGCCCAATGTCCCTCTTTGTCAAAGATGTAACATTTTCCATTAAACTTGTACTTCTTAGTTTCCCCTCCTTTAGAGCCTTGTGCGGAACTTTCTCCAGAATACTTTTGTTTCTTTGCTTTTGGAGCATGTTCCACCACATTTGCCTTAGACTCCATTGGATGCTTACTAGCCCATTTCTCTGAATTGTTGTTGTCTTCCTCAATCCTCAAATGCACAATCAATTCCTCTAAAGTCATTTATTTGCGCTTGTGTTTGAGGTAATTCTTGAATTCCTTCCAACCTTGTAGTAATTTTTCAATTAAGGCAGTAATTTGGAACACTAAGAGACATGCCTTCTACATGGATGTCATGCAGAATAAGTTGGATATTTTGAACTTGGCCGATCACAATCTTAGAATCAACCATCACAAATTCTAGAAATTTGCCTACTACGAATTTCTTCAAACCAACCTCTTCTGTTTTGTACTTTTTCTCCAAAGACTCCCAAAATTCCTTTGTCATCTTGATAGGGTTGTAGACATTGTACAATGTGTTATCAAGTTCGTTCAAAATGTAGTTTCGGCAAAGGAAATTAGCATGTTTCCAGGCATTGACCGCAGCAACCACTTGTTGATCGGTTTTATCCTCGTTCAGAGTAGGAGTATTGTCACTGAGGAAACGCGCCAGGTTTAGAGTAGTAAGATAGAACAACATTTTTTGCTACTATCTTTTAAAATCAGTTCCTAAGAACTTCTCTGGCTTCTTACCGTGATTGACTGACACAGTCACAATAGGAGGAGAGATTGGAGCAATTGCAGCCACCATACCAATACTTATTTGAACTTTAGTTTCAGTAGCCATGAATTTTAAATTATAAAACAAAATTATAATTAGAATTTTATACTACACAGAAAATTAAACCATAAATACAGAATTTAATTCTGTAAAAATAAAAAAACAAGAATTGTAACTTTTATTTCCAATTAATTTGAAAATAAAATTTTATTTAAACAAATTAATTTCACACAGAAAAATCATTCTGTAACACTTAAAAAATTAAAATACTGAAAATAGAATTTTAATTAATGAAAACTCAGAAATTATTTCTAAAACTCAAAATTAATTTCTGACCAACTTCACGAATGAATATTCTGAAATTGTTAATGACTACCAGTATATTACTGCTAGTTGTCAAACAAAATAAACAGTTTATTACTTACTATTTGTATTTTCCAACCAGAATATTATTTTGTAAAACCACAGAAAATAATTTCTATAAGAAGAAGAAAAGAAGAAAAGGAAATAAACAAAAAATTTTGTATAAACAGAATAATTCGAGTCTGTCTTAAGATTGTTAGAACAATCTTCTGTGTAAAATAAATAACTTGAAACCAAATTAAACAAATAAAAATAAATTACTTATAGAATTTATTTGCCGAAATGAATAAGTACAAAAAAGATTAAATCGAGTGTGTAACACTCTGTCTTTAAGACAGATTCACCCCGCTTCGGTGCTTACGGATAAATGACGTCTATCTCCCAGGATACAATGATCGTTTCATAGACTGTAGTAGCACTCTAAAATAATCTATACGGCGAACCAAAACCTGTGTTATATACTCTCAGAATTTTTCCTAAAAACTAATATAAAGAATAATAATACAAGAGAGCAAAAAATTCAAAGCAACAAGTGAATTTTTCGAGTGCACAAACGGCTGGAATATTGTAGTATTTATAGGCAGATTGGTGACCTTCAGATCTGTCCGAACAGTACAAAATGAAGTGAACAGGTACAGAATTCAAACTGAACAGGTATGAATTTGAATTGAACATGTTGAACAAGGTTTGAATCTGTCCGAACTGTTGGGCAATTTAGAGCAATTTAAACAATTGGAAATTGGACTGGAGAAAGCTTGTCTGGACAGAAATTTTGAATTCCAATGTGGCGCAAATTTGAATTAATTTCATTCAGAAAAAATAATTTTCCCACAAAAAGTTTTGGAAAAAATTCAAATAAATTTTGTCCAAAAAATTAATGTAAGGACCAAACCCACAACCCGCACCTGGCCCGGCCCGGCTCGGCCGGCTGCAGCGACGACGCGCGTGCGTGTGGTGGTTTGAGCCAAGGTTCACTTTGTCCATAACTCCTCTCTTCTACAGACTTGAGGTGCCCCAAGTATTCCCACCTAGAGCTTATAAACACATACAAGCTCTTTTAAAGTTTCAATGTGGGACAATCCATTTCAAGGAAACCCACATTTTACTTCTTTAATTGTCCATTCCACGAACCTGAAAATGACGTCAATTTCTCATTCACTCATAAATGGTTTTGATGAACTGTCTTCACCATGTGATTTGCCATGCGGCGAGGAACGCGTCATCTCTTTGGACTATGTTGAGTACTTTAGTGTCACATTTGTAAGCATGTGTGGGTATGTGGGCACATACTTACGTGTTAATTTGTGAAATATGCAGTGATGTAATTTTCCTTGTAACATCAATTGTATTATGCGTGATGAATAATACATGTAAGAAATCTGAATGTGAATGTGAATTTTTAGGAGACTGCTTGTTGATTGTCACAATGAGTCGAATAATGCAACTAACACGACCTCGGGTTGTGGTTGTGATTTCACGTGCCTATTTTATGTTATCACATTCATGTTCATAGTGTGTTGTACATCAATATTCACGTAGCACATTCTTGTTTATATTTTCACATTATTCAATGAATCGGTATATCTCCCATTATTTACGTTTAGGTTGAGTAATTTAGTGTCACATTTGTAAACGTGTGTGGGTAACTATGTACCCACATACCCACACACGCATACAAATTACCCACACACGTTTACAAATGTGACACTAAAGTACTCAACATAAACATGAATAATGTCACACATGCCGATTCATTAAATAATGTGAAAATGTAAACGAGAATGTGTCACGTGAATATTGATGAATAACCCATTATGAACACAAATGTGACAACATAAAATGATGACATGAAACCACAACCACAATCCCAAATCGTGTTAGTTGCATTATTCGATTCACTGTGACAATGAACAAACAATCTCCCAAAAATTCACATTCAAATTCAGAAATCTTAAAGTACATAAAACAAAGACGTGGCACCAGGCACGTTCGACAACTTTCCTAAAACCCTCCAACAACGTGATATGTTGAATGATACAATAACTTACATATGGAGACAAATTAGGAGTATAATAGTAAACAAATACCATTCATTCACAATTCATAGGACCTTTGGGAACATATTTTTATCTAAATAGGACTTGAAACTCTATAAAAAATTTCATAGAATTTTACATTAAATAAGTTCTCATAATAGGACTTATAAATAATTTTTCCTTTTTTGTTTTACGAAAAATAGACAATGGTATTCTAATTATTTTACATTTTTAAATGGGAAAATGTTTGAAATATCAATTTGCTCCATTGATGTAAACTGTTACTAGCGAACGGGTTAAATAAAAAATAATTTTCAAATTAAACAATAATATAAAATTTATTTAAAAAGTATAGAAAAATAACTTAGAATAAATTAAATTTTAACCAATGTATTAGAATATATATTGCAGCTGTTATGTCATTAATTGTATATTTTAAGTTTATAATAAGAAATAGATGTCATAATTTAATTAGTAAATATGAAAAAAATAGAATAAATTTAAAAAATTATATTTATGATAAAATAAAAATAATTTCATTTTATAATTTTTTTAGTTTTATTTTATTCTAGGTTAAAGTTTGTCATAAAACTTAAATATACCTTTTAGAAATAAAACAATATATATTGATAAAATTACTAAAATCAGTTAAAAGACTAACCAACTTATACAGGAATTTATCCACCCAAAAACTTATACAGGAATTAATTAATTAAAATTTTTAAAATTTATTTTATTTTAAAATTTAAACTGTTTTTAACTGAAATATGCACAACATTACAATATTAAATAGAAGCGTATATTTATTTTATATAACTAAAACAACTCACTTTTTCTTTCTCTTCGCGATATAGGATTGTGTAAAATAAAAATTAACAATTGTTCAGGTGAAAAGTTTATTTCGAATCAAACAATATCAGTCATTTAATTTTTAATTAGGCCAATCTTTAGTTTTTTTCGAATCAAACAAATCTAACCAATATATTTTGATAAAAGCGCTAAGATCGTGGTTAAATCAGCAAATTAGTCAAAACAAAAAACAATTCAACCTAAACGGTTAGGTCAAAAAATCAATCAACTTATACAAAAATTAATTAATTAAAACTTTAAAATTTTATTTTAATTTTAAAATTTAAACCGTCTTGAATTAAAGCATGTATAATATTACAATATTAAATAGAAGCATAAAGTTTATTTTATATAAGTGAAATAATTCATTTTTTTTCTTCTTTCCTGATGTGAGATTGTAAAATAAAGATTAACAATTGTTTGGACGAGAAGTTTATTTCTAATCAAGTAATTAGTCGTCCAATCTTTAATTAGGTCAATTTTTAGTCTATTTCAAATCAAACAAATCTAACCAATATATTTTGATAAAATTGCTAAAATCGCGATTAAACCAGTGAATCAATCAAATCGAAAATGATTCAGCCTAATCGGCTAGATCAAAAGACCAACCAACATACACAAAGATTAATTAATTAAAACTTTCAAATTTTATTTTAAAATTTAAACAGTCTTGAACTGAAATATGGACAACACCCCAATAATAAATGGGAGTAGAAGATTCATTTTATGTAAGTGAAACAACTCACTTTTTCTTTATTCTCCCGATGTGAGATTATAAAATAAATTATATCATAGACTAATTATAATTTTTATTTTAAAATTTAAATTGTCTTGAACTGAACTATGCACAACATTACAATATTAAATAGGAATATAAGATTTACTTTATATAAATCAAATAATTCACTTTTTCTTTCCTCTCTCGATGTGAGATTATAAAATGAATCATAAACTAATTATATTTTTATTTTTATATGGTTAAATGAAAACTAACCAATGAATGTTTTTTAATTTTTTTAAAATTAAAAAACTAGTATAAGAATTTACGGTTAAACCGGCGAATCAGTTAAATCAAAAACGATTCAGCATAATCGGTTAAATCAAATGACAACCAACTTATACAAAAACTAATTAATTAAAATTCTTTAATATTATTTTAATTTTTTTAAAATTTAAACTGTCTTGAATTGAAGAATACAAAACACTACAATATTAAAGTTCACTTTATATAAGTGAAACTACTCATTTTTTTCCCTTCTTTTTTCGATGTGGGATTATAAAATAAAAGGTAACAATTATTTAGGCAAAAGTTTATTTCTAATCAGGCAATTTTAGTTGTTCAATCTTTAATCAAATCAATTTTTAGTTTATTTCGAATCAAACAAATCCAATCAATATATTTTGAAAAAATCACTAAAATCCCAATTAAACCAACGAATCATCCAAATCAAAAAATGATTCAGCTTAATCAGCTAGGTCAAAAAACTAACCAACTTACATAAAAATTAATTAATTAAAATTTTTAAATTTAAATTATATTGAATTAAGACATACACAACACTACAACATTAAATGGAAGTATAAGATTAACTTTATATAGTAAAACATCTCACTTTTTTCTTCTTCTCCCGATGTGGGATTATTGAATAAATCATAAACTAATTAGAATTTTATTTTTATATGGTTAAATGAAAGCTAATCAATGGAAATTTTTTTTAATTATTTAAAATTAAAAAAATCAAAAAAAATAATATGAGATATTCAAACTCTTGCCAGGCCCCTTATTAAAAAAAAATGTTAATTGTTAATTTATTTAAAAATTAATTAATTATAATCAAATCCCATGCCGCGTCAATAAATTTAGATGGGATATTTTAACCATATCTGGCATTACTTTTTCTAGATATTATCTATATTCAAGATGTTTTTAAAGGAAATAACTATTCGGTGAAAAATAGGTCACATATAACAACAAATCAGTGGGAATGTTGCCAGTGCAAGTCTGAAGTTGCGAAAAAAATAAAAAAATAATAATAATCGTCTCACTTTTTATTTGATTTAATTTTAGAATTATGATTTAAGTATAAAATTATATTTTAAAAGATGAATTTTTGAAATGAATTTCGAAAAAAGAAAACTTATTTGATTATGAATTTTGAAAAGAACTTTAAGTTGTATTTTGAAATTATTTTGGATTTATTTTTTAAAAATATTTAAAAATTTTCTTAATTTTATTTTTTTAGGATAAATATTTTAATTGTAAATATTTATTTATTTTTTTAATGTGCAATGTATTTTTTTAAGAAAAAATTAGTAAAATATCCCTCTCCAACTTTGTGTAGTAGAAGAAGTCTAAGATATTTTTTATTAGCGAAAACCCCTCGATGAAATTTCTCTGGATCATACTAGAGAAATTTTGAAAATTCTCTGTAAAAATTAAAATTTCTCTATGTCGGGGCTAAAATTTCTTTGAGTTGAGCGAAATTTCTTTGAGTCAAATTTTTCCTGTAAAAATGTTAAGGGGACCTTGACTACTATGAAAATATTGTATGTCATTTATCTTATAAAATATTAATATCATGGACCTTAAAAAAATTCTCTTTTTTAAAATATTTTAAATATTTAGAAATTTAAAAAAATAATTTTTTATTTTAATTATATAATTTTTATAACAAATTTTTTCTTATTTTTTTAATTTCAAGTATTTTATTTTTCAAATATTTTTTAATTTTTCAAGTTTAAAAAAATTGTAAGTCGTCCATATATATTTAATTCATAACAAATTATTTAGCCAATACTTTAAAAAGTAAGACAATATTTTTTTAAAAAAAATTGAAAAAGAAAAAAAATATTTTTCTCCAAAAACATATTTTCTGAAAAAATATTTTTTTTCAAAAAAATTAAAAAAATAAAAAATAAATTTAATGAACAAAATAAATTTTTTTTTTTGGTTTTTAAAATAGAGTTTTGAATTTTAAAAAAAGAACTTTGAATTAAGTATTTAATTATGAATTTTGAAATTTTTTTTATTGCAATCATAATTCTAAAATTAAACTAAACGCTACCATGATTTTTTATTTTATTTTTATAATTTGGTAATACAATCCGAGCACTGGGAGAAATTAACATAAATATGTAATACTATAAATCTTTAAAAAATTAGATTCATTTTATACCTGTTGAATCACACACTTTTATTTTAAATCAACCACACTTTATTATTCTGGATAAAATTACAAGAAATTGTTTAAGCGTCCACACATTTTCAATCCTAGGAGCAACCAAACTTTCCAAATTATCATCCAAGCAAGCCATGTAATTTCTTGTTGAAGTCATCAATATAAGAGGACTCCAAATCTTTGTTCAACAAGAACTCTCTCATCTTCCCATGGTTCTCCCTCACCTCCTTCCCAATCTCACTCTCTTCATCCATTACAACCCTCACTGCTCTACACACACTCTCTCTAGTAAACAACCCATCTTCTCCTTTCTCAACCTCCACTCCGACCTTCAAATTCCTACTCATCATCCTAGCATTAATAATCTGATCCCCAACATTTGGCAGCAGCACCAACTGACACGTGTTCACCAACGCTTCAGATAATGAACCCGACCCGCAATGGGTAATAAAGCAACCCACGGAAGAATGTTCTAGAATCAACTGTTGTTGTACCCAACCCCCATGTACTATCCCTCTTTGTTCGACTCGATTCTCAAACTTTTCGGGTAATGCAGCTTGCACCGAATCTGACCCAATTGGCGTTTTCAAAGCAGCCAAAAAGGGCAAACCCGAAAGCTCCAAACCCAAAACCAATTCCTGGAACTGGTTTATTTTTAAAATGCACTGACTTCCAAATGCACAATAAATAACAGAACCGGGCTTGAATTGGGCCAACCACTTAGCCCATTTTTCTTCCAAAGGTGAAGTGGGTGGCTCTGGAATAACCGGTCCAGAAAGCAAAACAGGCTTTCCGAACTGAGATTCGAGGTAATCACAATAAGGGCCTTCGATTTCCCGACAAGTCCTGAAAGCTAATACGTCGCATTGGCTTAAACTGAGAAACTGTCGCTCGCAGAACCGTGTGTTGTTACCAAACTGCATAGCATCGATCGCAGCAAAGGCCCGAGCCTCGTGCGGATTGAGCTTGATCGAATGGAGCGGGTACCCAGCAGGGGGTTGCATTAGGTCTTCTTGGGTTAATTCTCTGCCTAGAAGTTGCCTTTCTGGGGTCAATGTGTAGCCAATTGTAGCAGGACTGATAATGCAGTAGTGAACCGATTTGATCCCTAACCGGCGAGCCAAACCGGGCATCCAGTGAGTGAAATCGAAGAAAACAACGTCGACTTTGAGGGTTCGGAGGAGGTTTTCAATGTCGTGCTGGGTGTTGTCCATGGCAGTCATGAGGAGGGACTGATGGTATGGGACGTCTGAAGTGGTTTCGGAGTCGGGAGGGAGGTTGGGGACGTGAGGGACGGTGATGGGGATGAAGGTGATGCGGTTTGGGTGGAGATTGAATGGTTGGAGCTTTGATTGTGTTTTGTTTGGGACTAAGAATGAGATTTTGTGACCTTTCTTGGCTAGTTTGTTGGAAAGGTGGAGGAAAGGTGTAAGGTGGCCAAGGGCAAACCAAGGGTACATTGCTATGTGGAAAGTTGGTGAGCCCATATTTGCACCCTGTTGACTTTCACCACAAGCTGGAAAAAACAAGGGAATTGCACATCAATGGTTGTGGGAAAAAATATTTTACAAAAAAAAAATAATTATTAATAATTAAAATTATATTTTTTTCATTAATGTGTAATAATTTTTGAAACTCCTTAATGGTAATTTCTCCAAAAAAGAAAGGTGTTATATTTGTATTTGCAAAACTCATACTACAATCAGTTTAGGAACAAAAAATCTAAACACAAAAATGATTGTAAAAAAAAAAAGTAAAATGCTTATAGTTTGGATATGACATTTTGTCTTATTAACTATTTTAATCTATTTTATCTTTATTGACTACTTTAACCAAAAAAACACCCATCCAACTTCCAAATACTATCAAGATTGGTAAAAATGTAATGCCAAAGCCACTATTAACATACATTGGAAGCACGAAACAATAGGAACACAAAATTAAACACAGTCCAATACAAGAAATATTTTTGTAAAATTTATTAGTAGGACTCACTTCTCAAAAAATTTATCCAATTTATTTGGTTTATGTGATCCTACACTTATTGAGAATTAAAAGCAATGACATAATTGTATAAAAATTAGGAACAGTAAGAAACAAATTCAATTGATCTTAAATGATGAGCATTCTATCCATTCACTTACTCTTTCAAGTGGTTCTTTAAATTGAGCTTCTAGCAATGCATGGAGCTTCAGACAAGTCTAAGTCTATATATGGAAAGTTGCTGAGCTGAAAAGAATTGTTGGCATTTAAATAAATAAAGAAGAGAGTGGAAGATGAGTAGAAAGAGAGATTGAGCAATTATTGCTACGAGACGTGGTTGTTGAAGTAGGATATGTTTTCTACCCTCACTTTCCAGCAGGTTGGAGAATGGTAGGTACCAAAAAAAAATTTGTTTTTATTTTTTTTATTGAAATAACAGAAATTTGAAAATAGGAAAATGATTTGTAAATATAAATTATATATATATAAATTAAAAAAAAATCATTACCAAAATGAGAGTGGTATTTTTTAAATAATAAATCATTTTGGTGAGTTTCTTGTTTTAAAATAAATGAATAAAAAGAATTTATTTACAAATTTTAAGTTTATGTAACCATTACTCTTTGAAAAATATTTACTACTTGAAAGAAAAACGAAATGCAAAGTGATGTAAAGCATCAATGCTAATGCTATGGATCCATAGAAAAATGCAAATAAAAGTAGTAAATGAAATGCAGGAAGCATGTTTGTTTTGAGGGATAAGGGGGTGGGATTGGATTATTAGTCCCACCGGACTAATAGTCCATTGTTTGTTTGAAAAATTTTGCTCCGGACTAATAGTCCCCCGGGACTATTAGTCTCACAAATGTGGGACTATCCTATCCATGGGGGGCACTACTAGAAAACAGGGCTTTTGAGTCGGCAGAGTGCCGTCGCAAATAGAACATTTGCCGACTCAAAAACGTTTTTGCGACGGCGTTTCGACGGCAACTCAAGGGTCGAAAATGGTGGAGTCGCAAATGTTTTTGAGTCGGCAATCTGCCGACGCAAAAAGTTTTATTTTTTTGAGACGGCAGCTTGCCGACTCAAAAAGTGGTTCAATGTTTTAAGAAATTTAACCCATAATTTTCTTATTGAGGCGCCTCCCAAGTTTCGAACCCACTCCATTTGGAAGCTTTGACCGGACCCAAACTCACCGCACTAAATCCACTTCACCACTCTACCTCTTTCAGATATTAATTGAGATATTTATTATTTATAGTATATACACTCAATATTAATATAAAAGTATATCTATAAATATATATACATATAATTATAATTTCATTATTATGATATTCGAACAAATTATCTTGATATACAAATAAATAAAGCAGAATGTGCTTAATTACATGTATCGCACAAATTAAATTTATTTTTTTATTTTTATTTTTATTTTTTATCGATCTGATTGATGTCTTAATATTAATTTATATTTAATTTTTTATTTAACATTAAATTATTTATTATCAAAATATTCATATTTAATTTAAATTTTTTATGCCTATATACACTATTTATGAATAATTAAAAATAATAATATTAAAGAAATACTAATACTCTACATAATTAATTTATGTATTTTCTTCTTAATCCAATCACAACATATTTATATTTAATCTTTTAAATAAATTTTGTATAATTCTATTTCTTCATATTTTTATTATCCAAATAAAAATAAAATAAAATAATTAGAATCACTTTTAGTTTTATATTACTAATTCTCTTTTAATTTAACTATTATTTTTAATATCGAAATGAGTATTAAATATAATATATTTATTAAATATAATCAAGTAAATATATATATCTTGGTTATAAAATATTTTTTTTTGCTACGGCATCTGTTGCCGACACAAAAAGATATAATTTTTTGCGTCGGCACAAATTTGCCGACTCAAAAGGTATATGCCGACGCAAAAAGTCTATCTTTTGAGTCGGTAAATTCAACCGACTCAAATAATGCTATCAAATATTAATTTTTTGTGTCGGCCAACGGTGCCGACTCTAAAGGTTTGGTATTTGCGTCGGTAACTCTGTGCCGTCTCAAAAAGACTACTTTTTGCGACGGTAAAATTTGCCGACTCAAAAAAACTGACTCAAAAGGCCCTGTTTTTAGTAGTGGGGGTGTGGGATAGAAACCATGGGATTGGTATCCCATGGGATTATTTTGTGAAATGTCTATTTTACCCTCCATGCTATTACTTAGTAAACAATTAGAAAAGGGTAAAATAGTCTTTTGAACATTTATAAATTATTTTTTTAGTGTTGTTAATTTAAAACTATATATTAAATAAAAAATTTAAATTATAAATTAAATTTAATTAAAAATAATAAATTATAAATTATGGCCTTATAAATTAAATTTTTTTAGTGTTGTTAAAAAATTAAATTTACATATTAAATAAATTTTTTTTAGTATTGTTAATTTGACATTATATATTAAATAAAAAATATAAATTATAAATTAAATTTATTTAAAAATAATAAATTATAAATTATGGCCTTATAAATTAAATTTTTTTAGTGTTGCTGAAAATTTAATTTATATATTAAATAAAATTATTTTTTTATTGTCGTTATTTAAAATTATATATTAAATAAAAATAAGAATTATAAATTATTAATTTAATTTAATTGAAAATAATAAATTAAAAATTGTGGCCTTATAAATTAAACTTTTTTAGTGTTGTTAAATTATAAATTATAGATTATAAGGGTAAAATAGTCTTTTGAACATTTATCTTTATCCAGTCTGTCTAACCAAACATTGGATTTACTAAAAATAGTCCAATCCAGACATCTAATCCCATGACTAAACAAACATAGGATACAAATCCAATCTAACCAAATAGTCCTGGGACAATGTATCCCGGGACTAACAGTCCAATGGATTACAATCCCTCATTATCCAGTCCGTCCAAACAAACACACCCTAAGTTTATGGAGAATTATTCAGGGTCAGACCTCATGTTATTTTTTAGGAGAAATTTCATGTCAATATAAAATTTGAAAGGCAGTTACAATTAAATGGTAAAGTTTATAAATATTAATAATTATAATTATAATTTCTTTTTACAAAGATATAATAATTTTTTCAAATTACGACTGTTTAGTAATTTTCCATGTATCTTGTGCAACACTCAATGAAGTTCAGTGTGTCCCCCCCCCCCCCCCCAAAATAATAATAATAATAATAATAAGGGAAAATTATTTAGAAGTCCTATTAGGGAGACTTATGCTACATATGGTCCTACTAAAAAACTTATGTTCCCATAAGTCCTGTGGGAAGTTTGTTGACACATTTACCCTCAATATTAGTTGTTAATATCATAAATAAGTAATAAAACCATATATAAGAAATTGATATAAACGTAACGTAACGTGACACTTACATAAACGTAACGTGACACCTATATAAACGTAACGTGACATATCTACATAAACGTAACGTAACGTGACACCTATATAAACGTAATGTGACACCTACATAAACGTAACGTAACGTGACACCTATATAAACGTAATGTGACATTTACATAAACGTAACGTAATGTGTCACGTTACGTTTCGCAAACTTAATAAGTTTTTATTTTTTTAATCCGTTTGTTTTGAAATAGATATATAATCTTAATATATTTTTATTTTGTATTATTAATTGTAAAATTTAAAAAATTATTTATTTTTTGAATTTTTTTATTTTTTTTATATAGAAAAATCAAAGAAAACATAGGCATTTAAAGAAAAAAAAAAATCATTACAACAAAAACGAAATCAAATATCTTCTGCAATCAGTATTCAAATAGATTTTTGCTTCTGGAAAGTTGCAGTTATCATACATGTCTAGTTGTCTTCGTTCTACAGGTTATTCTATCCCCTGTTGACTCTGTGGCTGATACATATCGGACACTGCTACCTGAAGGAACAACTTTGGAGTTTCAACGGATTCTGGAGCTTAAGGTCACAGTCAAAATCACTACCTTGCTACTCTTTTTTTTTTTTTTTTCTTTCTTTTTTACCCCTTTCTAACACCTATCAGAGGTCTTAATCATGTTCAAGGCTAACATGTCCCTACAACTCTCCTGAAATCACGGTCACAGCTTAGTGACGTGATTCAATGGAGTTGTTCTTATGAGTCTTGTCTTCGCGAAGAAGCACAAGATTGATATCAATTCGGTGGTTGGGAGTGAGAGAGAGAGTGAGAGAGGGAAGGTGTGAAAATAGGGGTAAAAAGATTAGGATCTTGTGGAATACATTCTTATGAAAATAGGACTTGAGACTCTATAAGAAATTACACAGGACTTAACCTAGCATAAGGTTCTGAAAAAGGACTTATAAATAAGTCTCCCTAATAATAATAATTGTAAATAATTTATGTTCTCGATAGATTTTGCAAACCATTCCAGGCATGCATTCTAAATGGAGAAATGCTATTTTAAAACTTTATGTTGGCTATGTACCTAACTAATAATGTCACAAACCCATTTGATTGTTTCATATAAATTAACTTTATCTAGACTTCTCTGCCCCTATAATCATCATGCCCGATGCCTATTATTTTCATTGTTAGTTTAGAAATTGGATTAGTTTTTTGACTTTTTAATTTTTTTAGTTATTTAGTTTGGGGATTAAAAAGTTTAATTTGGGAAGAATTTTTGATTTTTTTAGTTTTTTTAATTTTTTTGTGAGAGAAAGAATGTTATGATTATAGGTTAGATGTGACGTTTTGTCTTATTGGACTAAAAATCTTATTTTATTTTATTTTTTAGTTATTTTAGTCCAAAAATCCTCAAAACTAACTTCCCAAACGGAGGCTCAGTATCCTGCTTTAAGAATCACTCGGTAATATTATATAAATAATAAATAAATAATATTACAAAAAATTCATACAAAATGAGATAACCTTCTATGATTCTTTCATATCTAACGAAAATATTTATTATTATATCTCATAATGACAAACATATCACAGTTATATTATTTTAGATACACTTTATATGTATATAAATTATATTTTATAAATATTAATGAGATAAGGGTAAATTATATTGTCACCTCTTGAGATTTGATCTAATTGCATCCTACCCCCTAACGTTTTACAAATTTTACTTTTATCCCTGTAGTTAATAGTCTCATTTCACAATCTCTATTTATATAAAAGGTAACAACTCCTACTAAAATAATAAAGGAAATTATATTTTTTTGACAAAAAGTAAAGGAAAAGGGAAAAAATAAATAAATAAAATAAGGCAAGAAAAGATAGAGTGTATGAATTTAATATTTTTATTCTATTTAAATAATTACAATAATAGAAGGTTAGTATAATTTTTCAAATATCAAAAAATAGCCTTCGTTTGGGAAGCCTAAATTTGGGCTTTTTTTTGGCTATTTTAACCACAAAAAACAAAATAGGTTTTTTAGTCCAATAAACATCACATCCAATCCATAATCATTATATTCTTTCTCTCACAAAAAAATCAAAAAATAAAAAATAAAAAGCCAAAAGCCCTTTCCAAATCAGGTTTTTTAGTCCCAAGCTAAAATAGCCAAAAAAAGTCAAAAAATTAAAAAGCTAACCCACTTCCCAAACGAAGGCATAATATATATTAAACTCAAACCTTAAGGGATGTAAGGCCACGTTTATTTGACGGATTAGGTTGGATGGAATTGTTAGTGAAAAAATTGTTAGTGAAGAAATTGTTAATGTGGGGATTGTTAGTGAGAGGATTAAGTAAAAGTGTGTTTGTTTTGATGATAGTATGAGAGATGATTAGTGATAGGATTGTTAAATTATTTTTATATAAAATAAATAAATAAATTATTTCTATATTAAAAAAAAGTAGAACAAATATTAAAACAAACAGGTGCACTTCGTAAAAAAAATAAAATTTTTATATAAAATAGACTCAATTCTCTCACTATTTTTTTAATCCCACTCAAAATCTAGCCAAGCTAATCCCTCTATATAAAGATATTCATAGTCTCATGTGACTACTAATCCCTTTTTATTTTTATCAATCATATCAAACATGAGCTATATAAAATCTACAAGATTAATAGTCCAAACCCCACCTATAAATTACGGCAATGCTACGTAGCTCAAATTTTGTGGCTCAAAAGTAGCTCAAATGGCCAAAACGACGTCGTTTTGAGTACAGAACAACATAAAAATGGCCAAAACGACGTCGTTTTAGCCATTTGAGCCACTTTTGAGCCACAAAATTTGAGCTACGAGACATTTTCCTATAAATTAATAGTCCAACCCCCACTGTAAAGCCAAACAAACATGACTTCAGTGTAGTACCTTCATTTATATTTTTGAAATGTGTCCTCATGTTCTGGCCCATCTTTGTCTCGGCCCCGTTTGGAGACTTACCTTTTTAGTTAATTAGTCAAAAAGTTACTAAATTAGCCAAAAAACTAACAACTCATATCAAAAAGTCAAAGATTCTCTTTTCTCTCTACTTTTTACACATCTTTTCATAATTAGCCAAAAAGTCATCCCAAACATACAAGTTTTTTTTACCTACCTTTTTAGCCAAATAGCCAAAAAATTACTAAATTAGCCTGTTCCCAAACGAGGCTCACAATGAAGATTCTCTCCTTGACTCTCCTATTTAATTTCTTATTTGATGAGTCATTCAGTCGAATTTTGATAATTCAAACTATTCATATTTTAAAATTTGTCATGTATATCATACCTATAAAAAATTAAGTCGATCAAATATCAAAAATCACGTAAATTAAAAGTTTTATTAAACAATAAAACTATTTATTAAATTTTTTTTAATAAACGGTTTTTAGTTCTTTCGATATTCGATCAATTTGATTTTTTATAGGTATGGTGTACATGATAAATTCTAAAATATAAATGATTTAAATCATCAAAATTGAACCTAAAAATAAACCCAATAACCTATCAAATGGAAAATCAAGTAGAAAAATCAAGAAATGGATCCTTGCTCACAGGGTACTGCCCCCTTTGAACATCACTTTCTGAGGCATTTATTTTCTTAAAAAATGTTTAAGAACACTAATTTAACAACATTATGAGAGCACTAAATGAGGCCTACTTCTTGATGTAATGCTTAACTCCGATAAATTTTTTTTTTTTTTCATTCACTGCCAGCACATTAGAACTGGCATTAATGGTGTTTTTTTATTTTTTTGTCTAAATCACTGCTGTATTATCTTATCTTATGGCTAAATTACGCTGACACCTTCAAATTTTGATCTAATTATATTTTATTTTTAATATTTTAAAAATTATATTTTCACCTCTGTAATTAATTTAAAATTCTTATATTTACAAAATTCTTATTTATATAAATGTGACGCCCCAAATTTTTGGAACATCAAGGGAAATTAAATAAACAAAATGACTTAATAAACTAAAAAGTTGACATCTTAATAGAACATTCCAACTCTCGTACATAACCAAAGGTTCAAATAATATTAAATAAAAACTTAAAATTATCCAAACACAACATCAAATGAAATTATAAGATCGTTAATAGCTAATATATAAGATAATAAAGTTATTCGACTTTAGTCATGATTTCAAGTCAGCTAAGGCTCTACGTTAGCGTCAACTCTATTTCAGTTTCAATTATTTCCTCGCCAAAACCTGGCATAAAACGCCAGGGCAACAAAAATATATGCCATGAATTTTGCAACACAGTAAGAAAACATAACCAACCTACCATTCTTTTTAAAAGAAAATAATGAGATTATAAATATGAGATAATAATATAATTGTAAACATAAATTACAACCATTAAAATAATTTCAATAATTTTAATAAATTAGGTGACACTCGAAATCTCACCAAAAAGATTTAGCTTACCAACCACTAAGCATAACAACGGTTAATTTGAAACCCTCTCTTGGTCAAATATTTAAGTGTTACCAACCGTAACCACCAGGGATGCCTACGTCCGGAGTTATATACCCAAGCAGTGGCATCCGTGGTCTGCCCCAAGGAAACGGTCTGCCAGGGGTACGTAACCACCCTGTGTGCCACCAGCACATCTACCCTTATTCCAAAACCGAATACCGAAAATGGTTCAAATAAGTCTCGTGCCATCTTAGAGTTTCGCAACACAATTTACGTGAGAATTCTCAAAACCAGGGCTCACCCTGAACAACCGGTATTGACCGTCAATTGTTAACTTTGTGTATGCCGTTAATCATTTTAGTTAATTTTGATATTAATCACAAATAAATTCTAATTTTTAATCACAAATAATGTTATACCAACTCATCAAAATTCGAACATGAAATATTACACATGTCACACAATAATAAACAATTGTACAAAATTTAAATAAACAGTTCATTTAAAATCATGTTCCAATTGCCCAAATTTAGTTTTAATTCATCTTAGTAATATCAACCCACAATTCTAAAATATAAATTAGACTTCCCAACCTCTTGAAATTCTATGATGTATATAATACAAATAGATCCAATCTTACTATTAATAACAAAATCAACTTAACTAAATTCTTAACCAAATACTTGATTTATAATCATGGGTGTTCTAAAATGTATCTAAATTGAATAAAATTCTTAAATTACATCACATGCATGAATTAAATAAAAATCTAATTATAAAATCAAAACTTTAGGATTAATTCCAAATTTCCATAAACTTGACTTTCTTTAAACATTTCCTTCATCTATTCAAAAAGAACTTGAATGACTCAATTTCATATAAGACAAATAAATTCAAACCCAAAAGGGTTATTTTCAAATTAACTTCTATAATTTTGAATCTAATTCAATTCTACACCATTTTACTAATTCCTTTTAATGTACATGAAATTGAAGTTATATGACCCTTAGGAAAATATTTGCATGTATGACATTAAGATTAAAACTAATTAATTCTTCTATATTCAAAATTAAACCAATGTTTAATTTTCCATAAACTTGATTTTTTGGCAAATTACAAACACACCCCTCGAGGTTTGGTGAAAATACAGATTCCCCCTGAGATTTGAGAAATTACATCCCGCCCCCTGAGGTTTATATTTTCATAACAAATTGCCCCATGAGGTTTTTATTTTCATACAGATTCTCCCCTAATTTCCCCTAATTTGTTATGAAAATTTGACACTCAGGGGGCAATTTGTAATTTCTCAAACCTCAGGGGGAAATTTGTATTTTTACCAAACCTCGAGGGGGGTGTTTGTAATTTGCCCCTTTTTTTTTAATAAAATTTTTTCCTTCTTTTCTTCAAAACATGAAATCGTGTACCTTAAATTCCTCAAAATCCATAATGCATGTATAAAATACTTATCAAATCCAACCAAATTTTACATCATCAAGTTCAATTTATAATTTGACTTCTTAATTTATATCACAATTTAATCTCAAGCTCATAAACTTTAAAATATGAATTAAATTATAAAATCTTGAAAACTTACCACGCATGCAATGATAAACTTCAAATATGTGAAGGATGAAGAAATTCAAACTTAAATATTTAATCTCAACATCAATTTCTTAATAATTAATTTCTACTTTATTTTCCATGATCATCCACATGCATGTAACCCATTTCATGTTTAGAACCCAATTTCCTTCATATCTAACCCAAATTTAAACTTATCAATCTTTTACACATGAATTAAATCTAAAACCTTGAAAGTCCAACATGCATGCAAGGATGAATTTCAAGTTTGTGAAGAATAATAGAAATCAAACTCTAATTACTTAATTTCCAAATATATTTCCATGATCTTAACACATAATTCAAAATTTCTTCGTCTCCTTGCTAATTCCTATTAATTACCTGATTTTGAGTCCAATTCCATCCTTAATTCTAAGTGTGATACAAAGATTCTACAACAATCAAGATTAAAATCCTCACCTTTAATCTCCCATGGCTGAATTTCTTTTTGATTCCTTCAGTCCTCTCCTTTATCTTCCTGTAGATCTCATAAACTCATTTCTCCAAAGTTTCTTCCAGCGTTGGACCTCTCTCTCTTACTCTCTCTCTCTCTCTCTCTCTCTCCCGTGCACTCTCTCTAATTTGACTCCAGCAAAAACAAAGCTTTATGACTCCATTCTTCATCTTTTATTTTATTATTTTATTTATCAATTTAGTGGGACACTTGTCCACATAATATGAATCCATGTTTCGTTAGCTTAACACACTAATCACACTTGATTTTCAGCACATCACATACACATACACGTGCACTCATCTAAGGCTCCCAACACAACACTCTCACATGCACACACTAACAGATGTCTTTGTACACACACTTTATTTTCAGTACACCCACACCCACATGCACTCTCAAATTTTTAAGCCATTATACTAATTAATTTAATTGAGCAATACTTAGTCTTAATGAATCTTGATTGACACAAAATTAGTTAATTATAACTAATATTAAATCTCACCTAATTTAATTAGTCTAATTGACTTCCATTAGAGTCTGATTAAATATATTATTATTATTTTTATTTTTAATATATAAAAATACGGGGTTTTTCAGTTTAAAAATATACAAACTGTTAAATTCAAAATATTGTGAATAATTACTTAAGAAAATTGAATATATATTATTTTTATTATATAAAAATACGGGGTTTCACAATAAAAGACAATAATTTCTAACAAAAAAACAAAGAAAATTACATTTAAAAAAAAAAGTAAAGTAAAAAAAAGGAAGGAAAAAAAACAAAAGAAGTAAAGTAAAATAAAAAAAAGAGAGTGCATAATTTCAATATTTTTATTTTGTCTAAATAAATACAATGATAGGATGATTAGTGTAATTTTTCAAACGTCAGCGAGTGATATATATTAAATCCAAACTTCAAAGGTATAAGTGTAATTTATCCTTTCTTTAATTGGTCTGGCTTCTTCCAGTCCATGATTGGACTAGAGAGTGTTGTTGGTCCCCTGAGAGCTCACCATGGGTTTCGTTTCAATAATTCGAATCATTCAATGTGTAAAACTCGTCGAGTATTGTATGCTTGTAAATAATTACGTTGATCGGATATCAATAGCTATATCATCGGATCAGATTTCTATCAATAGGTTATTTTTTCACCGTACATTTTTTTTTTTTTTTATACAAAACTGATATAATCACGTAACTATCGATATCCAATCAACGTGATTTTTTATAAAAATATATTACTTGACGAGTTCTACACATAGAACAATTTAAATTATCGAAATGGAACTTATAATAAATCTCAACGGGCTCAATAATACCTTCCAATTTAATCATAGATTGAAAGAAAACCGGACTCTTTTTTATTATTATTCCATTTAAGTAGTGTGATCGTTTTGATTGATTTACAAGGCAATAATGCTATGGCGAGACCAATTCATAACACTGTTTTTGTCATTTTGCAATAATTTGTACTTGCTTAACTTTGAGCACTTATTCACCCAAAAATTTAAATAATAAAAATAAAAAAAAAACTTTGAGCACTAAAACATATATATGAACAATTATGTTAAAATCAGGATTCTAAATAAAAATGTTAGAAAAGATTTAAGAAAATTATAGAATTGGATCGAAAATTATAAAATTTTATTTTTAGTATAAAATAAAATGATAAATTGTCTAATGATAATATATATTACATAATTGTAAAATTATTTAAAAAATGATTAATTTGATATTATCATAAAGAGTTTTTTTTAGTAAATTAAAAGAGATTTGTAGAAAGAATTTATAGTTAAATTTCTTGTATAGATATACACATATATATATACATATATAAGAAATAAATAATAAATTTTTTTTTGGTAAAATCAAAATCGTAATTTGATTCTACACAATTTTATAACTAGAATCATAATTATTTTAAAATCGTACTAAATTTAAGATTCTAATACGATTTAGATCATTTAGTCCAACTAAAATGTAAAATCTTAAAATCTTATGATTCAGATGGAGATTTTGATAACCATGTGTATGAGCCATCAGTTTATTGTATTTGCCTTGGTTGTAACTGAAAATGACCTTGTTTTATTCATTTTCAGCAAATCTTGTGACAAAATTATAGATTACTCTGTCAGAAAATTATACTATTTTAACGAATGATACATATATATTCATTATTTTCTTCTTTTACGAAAAAGAGACAATGGTATTCTAATTATTTTACATTTTTAAATAGGAAAATGCTTAAATTTTTAAAATATCATCTCTTAATAAATTTGATTTATTTAAAAATTAATTAATTATAATCCAATCCCATGCCACGTCCATAAATTTAAATGTGATATTTTAACAATATCTAGCATTACTTTTTATAGAGGAAACAACTACAAATCAGTGGGAATATTGCCAGTGCAAGTCTGAAGTTGCACACACAAATATATATATATATAATCTCACCTTCCTTTTGGTTTAATTTTAGAATTATGATTTGAGTATAAATTATATTTTAAAACATGAATTTTTGAGATGAGTTTTAAAAAGAGAAAATTTATTTGGTTATGAGTTTTGAAAAGAGTTTTAAATTGTATTTTATAATTATTTTGGGTTTATTTTTTTGAAAATATTTAAAAATTTTCTTAATTTTATTTTTTTAGGGTAAATATTTTTATTGCAAATATTTATTTATTTTTTTAATGTGCCCTGTATTTTTTTAAGGAAAAATTAGTGAAATATCCCTCTCCAACTTTGTGTAGTAGGAGAGGTCACGATATTTTTTTTATTAGCTAAGGTCCCTCGATGAAATTTCTCTGTGATCATACCAGAGAAATTTTAAAATTTCTCTGTGAAAATTAAAATTTCTTTGTGTAAAGGCTAAAATTTCTCTGAGTCGAGAGAAATTTCTTTGAGTCGAATTTTCCATAAGAAAATATTGTATGTCATTTATTTTATAAAATATTAATATCAGAGACCTTAAAAAAAAATATCATTTTTTAAAATATTTTATATATTTAGAAATTTAAAACAAATATGTATTTTTTATTTTAAATATATAATTTTTATAATAAATATTTTCTTATTTTTTTAATTTTAAATATTTTATTTCATTTTTTAAATATTTTATTTTTTATAATTTTAAATCGTGCATATATATCTAAATCATAATAAATTATTTGGCCAATACTTAAAAAAGTAAGAAATTATTTTTTTAAAAATTGAAAAAAATAAAAAATATTTTTCTCCTAAAATAAAAAATATTTTTTGAAAAATAATTTTTTCAAAAAAATAAAAAATAATTTTACAGAACAAAATAAAAAATTTATTTTTTTGACATATATATTTTTTGTTTTAAAAATAGAGTTTAGAATTTTGAAAAAGTTTTGAATTAAATGTTTAATTATGAGTTTTGAAATTTTTTTAATTGGAATCATAATTCTAAAATTAAACTAAACGCTATATTTATTTATTTATTTTTATAATTTGGTAATACAATTCGTGCACTGAGACAAATTAACATAAATATGTAATCCTATAAATTTAAAAAAAAATTAGATTCATTTTACACCTATTGAATCACACATTTTTATTTTAAATCATAATACACAACACATAAATTGAATCTAAGTCACACATTATTATTCTGGGGAAAATTACAAGAAATTATTTAAGCGTCTACACATTTTTAATCCTAAGAGCAACCAAACTTCCCAAATTATCATCCAAGCAAGCCATGTAATTTCTTGTTGAAGTCGTCAATATAAGAGGACTCCAAATCTTTGTTCAACAAGAACTCTCTTATCTTCCCATGGTTCTCCCTCACCTCCTTTCCAATTTTACTCTCTTCATCCATTACAACCCTCACTGCTTTACACACGCTCTCCCTAGTAAACAACCCATCTTCTCATTTCTCAACCTCTACTCCAACCTTCAAATTCCTACTCATCATCCTAGCATTAATAATCTGATCCCTAACATTTGGCAGCAACACCAACTGACACGTGTTCACCAGTGCTTCAGATAACGAACTCAACCCGCAATGCGTAATAAAATAATCCACGGAAGAATGTTCTAGAATCAACTGTTGCTGTACCCAACCCCCATTGCAGATGGGTGTGGCGGATGATTTTGTCGAGGAAAGGATACACATGGCTCATCCACCTGGTGATGGCATGCGAGTGAAGTCAATTGATGTGTACAACCCGGTGCATAATGCATTTAATGATGTGGTAGTTGCCACCGAAGTGAAGAAAGCATTGAATCCAATGGCAGACATAGAAATGCAGAACAAAGCTAATAAGCGGACGATAGCAAAGCTAGAGGAGGAACTTGTTACGTTGAAGAGTAAAATGAAGTTGCAAGCTGTAAACATTGTTAGTGGGTTCGAGTGTGTAATAAAGGTGAAAGACGAGGAAATCCAAAAGTTGCAAAATGAAAACAAAGAAATGCGGCAAACAATATCAATGCTGGAGGACCAGCTGGCTAACCATCAGGTGTACAATGTTACGCAAGCTTTTCGTAAAGTTGACGTCACTGCTGTTGGTGCGAGTCAGTGCGGAGTTAGAAGTGGGATCAATGTGGCGGTCGTGCATGATGTCACGCCTATTCGAGGTGTTGCAAATATGTGTGGGAGTGTTGCACATGTAGATGTGCACACAGTGTCCGATTCTAATCTGGCGCCGCTATGTAGTGTGGATGATGTGAGTTTGTCGGACCATGAAGTGCAAGTGTTACCGTACGTCGAGGATGGTGGGTATGGCGTGGCTGGGCAAAATTCGTTTGTGCGCAAAATTAACACTAAAGTGAGGAAAGAACTAAGGCTGAAAGATAATGACTACCCTTTAGGTTGGGAACGTGGAAAAAGAATGATCACACACACGGAGGAGGGTCTGGAAGTTGACAAATGTAATGTGAATTCCGTTGTGATTGATGTTGACACAGTTGGCGTGCCTACCAAAAAATGGTTTGGTTTGGAGTTGAACAACCGCTTTGGGGTATGGAAAATGATGACGTTTGAAGAGAAAGAGAAAATAACAAAGGCTTACGAACGGAATAGCGATGGTTATGTATGGAAGTACATGAAAATTTAATTACCCATCATGAATACAGTTTTTGGTTAATTGATGTGTTTGTTTTCTGTGCAGGGCTGTTATATGGACTGGGGTTGACAATGGTGTGTCGATGTATTTTACCGATATTAAAAATCTTGTACGTGGAGAGAGTGTACGTGCAATGTAAGACGACTTACTGACATTTGTGTTACATGTGTTGTGTTATTTTTGGAAACACTATACAATGTAGGTTGTCATAAGCAGTATTTTCGAATGACTTTGGTAACACATGTGTTGTTTGTTTCACAGCAGGTAATTGATACGTATGCATATATACTGCTGACAAAGCGGGCGAATGTCGGTTCGGGTGATGATTTGATAGACAAATCGTACTTCTTCAACAATATTTTCATGGTGAGTGTTACTGTGACACTACTATACGGTGGGCAATGTGTGGGATTTTTTTTTTAAAAAACAAGTGATTGTCCTGTAAGACGTTATCAAAAGCAGCAACGCAAAAGCCATGGAGAGTTATGTGCTGAAAAATTTTGCATCATCGAAGGATTGTCGGTACATTCATTTTCTAATATGCAACCAATCACACTGGACTCTCATGGTGTACGACGCAGAGGACAGGAGTTAGAAGCATTTTAATCCGATGAGGCAATGGTCGAATGACAAATCAGACATGTATTACAATAAAGCTCTTGTCCTGGTAAAATGCACATTTTTTTCCCTGTGTTTGATTGAGTGTGGGCGCCTTGTGGTTTTATAAGGTGTGGGCGGTTTTGTGTGTTGCAGAAGTAACGTGTGTCTAGTGTAATGATGCAGTCTTTGCGAGCGGATGGAATAGACGAGCTAAGCATCGCTGAGACCTTCAACCACCTCCTCGAGTCTGTTGCAAACGACCCCCAACAGAGAGCTGACTCGTAAGTACACTAGTGTTGACACTGGGACATTGTAAATTTCTTGTTGGGTAATTGTGCAATGTAGTTGACAAATTGTCCTTGTGTTTCCCCAACGTAGGCTGGATTGTGCGGTCATTGTATGTGCGGTGATGCGGCAATACGTGCACCATCTTGATGTGGGCCGTTCATTGCAAGGTAACAACGGCATCTTGTTAAGAGCAAACATGGTGAAGGGATTTGTGAACGACACGATCAGGGGGCTGAAAGAGTAGATATGATTGAATTATTTTTAGGCCGTAAAAAAACAATAGCTTAAATTTATATATTTTTGGTTAGTATAGTGGTATAAGCATTATGATTCTTTTTTGTGACCGTATGTGAACAATTTCAGTTTGGTAGTTGTTACGATGTGGTCTCACTATAACCGTGATTTTGATTTTGTGATTTACGATCCTTGGATGGCCACTGTGTGTAGATAACGTTGGTATTTAAACTGATGTTTGTGAATGAAGTGTACATGTGTTTGATGATGCTGCATACCAGTGCTTTGATGGGTGAACAGTAAACTAAGTGGGTAAGTGTGACAATTATCATTTGATTGTCTTAAAAATTTTATGTTGGGTACATTAGTATGTGGGATTTAACCACTGGGTAGGATTTGTGTTTTTGGAGTTGGTAGGTGTCACACAACAGGCATTGTGTAATGTTTAGTGTGGGGGATGCGTACACACACTAGCCCACTTCGTAGTTTTCACCCAAACTAATTAAAGACTGGTGACAGACAGACACAACTAGATCCCTTCACATCCCATTGGATTGGAACATACAAAAAGTAGTTTTTCACCCCCTGAAATTAATTACAAAACAACACATCACTGCTAAATATTCCCTCTAAGTTTCACCCTAGATTATACTCTCATGTAAGCAAATATTCAGTTCGAATGTTATGTATCTATGTAGATACAAATCAATCATATGAAATGTATCCGTATGTGTAGCTGTGCATGTATTATGTAGCCACAGTTGCTAGATTTTGGTGTGTAAAATTGTATGTGTGGTGGATAAGTGTTTCGATTTTTTTGTTTTTGAAAAAATTGTTTAACGGTTTGTATGTGTTGATGTGTTCATTACAATATGGTTTAAGCATAGCGTGTAACAAGTATGACGGTGTGAGGAACGTATTTTGTTTTGAAAATGTGTATTGAAAGGGAACTTATTTGTGTGAAATGCCATTTAATTTGGAGCGTGTTCTGAATGTGAACATATTTTACTGTGACATTCAGTTAACACAAACAACACATAGAGACAAGAAAATAAAATTGTGCAATAGTAAGGTACTTACCAATGTCCCCTCGCGGAAAGAAAAATTAAACACAACACAATGATGCAAATATTTGGATAAATGGTTCATGTGGGGGTTGTGTGCCAGCCAACTTATGGGAGTCAGTTTGTATATGTTGATGTGTTCATTACAATATGGATTAAGCGTTGTGTGTATCAAGTATGACGGTGTGAGGAACGTATTTTGTTTTGAAAATGTGTATTAAAAGGGAATATATTTGTGTGAAATGACATTTAATTTGGAGCTTGTTCTGAATGTGAACATATTTTACTGTGACATTCACTTAACGCAAGCAACACACAGAGACGGGAAAATAAAATTGTGCAATAGTAAGGTACTTACCAATGTCCCCCCGCGGGAAAGAAAAATTAAACATAACACAATGATGGAAATATTTACATAAATGGTTCATGTGGGGGTTGTGTATCACCCAACTTATTTGATGAACTAATGTAATAAAACCGGCGTAGTAATACAAAACATAATAGTACGGTACATTGGGGGTGTAGGCACCCATTTATTTAGCAAAACAAATTAAACCGAAGTGATAAACTTTGGGATGAAAACGTTAGACATGTGATCGCAGAAAGTAAAGGCTAAATTGGTTCTTTACATGTCTTCCTATTGTGGTTCCCCATGCGTTGACAATGTCCGCAATGAATTTGTTGCACTTCTTCACCCCTTGACGGAATTCGTTCTTTCTTTGGCCTACCAGGTGGGCGTTTCACAACTAGTGGGTATATGACGAAATCTTCAATACTAAAAGGTGGTTTCTCAACAGTTGGTATTGGAGTTATGCTTGAGGCGTATGTCAAACGATATTCGGACACATGATAGTATGGTTCAACCAAATCGCACAAATCCCGTCCACTGTTATGGATTGCAACCATCGCGTATGCACATGGTAACCGTTTAATCTGCCACTGGAAACACGAACATGTGCGCCTGCGAACATCCACAAGTACTGATGGGTACGAATGCACCTCATACACATCTTCATTTGATTGGCTTACAAGCCACGCCCTGCCTTTGTTGTATGCTTTCACCAAGCGAGACTCTATTTTGGGGCAAAGAACTCCAGGCCACGCGGCCGCCTTACGTCTGCCTTTTGACATTTGATCCATAATTTTCGTCTTAATGCTGTCAACCATCTGCGTGATCGGGACGTGACGTGTCTCGCGGATTTATGAGTTGAATAACTCAACTGCATTGGAACACATCTCACCGTATCGGTCACCCCTACAAAACAAACATGAAATTATGTTCATACAATTGTGAACAAGACATACGTTGATATAGGCAGCATATGTAATTAATTTGGTGCACTATATTTGTAGCGACCCTGATTTTTCGTAAGTATTTATTTATTTATTTATTACTACTTTATTTTATTTGTGGCTTTATTAATTGCGTGGATACATGATAATTTAATGTGTTAGTTAATTATATAAATTAATCTAAATATTTATATTTATATATTTATATATATATATATAAAAGAAATTATTGATATAGATTTTATATAAGATATTTATATTTATATAAGTTATATTTGTGATTTATTTGTATAATATAATATAATAGGAAATTAGGTTATTATATATTTAGACTTGGGTTTATAATATAGTACAATATAAGAAGTCAATTAGGTTTAGAAGTTAATAAGAAAACAAAAAAAGAAAAAAAAAAGAAAAGAAAAGAAAAGAGAGGGCTCTGGGAAGCGCAAGAGAGGCTGAGAGAGAGAGGGATTGTGTGAGTGCAACAGAGAAAGAGAGTGAAAAGAGTGGTGAGGTAGAGAGAAGAAAAAAAATAGGGTTTTATTTTGGTAGCTCCATTAATTCTCCTAAGTTATTCTTTGATCTTCAAAAAAATATTGTGAGTACAAAACCCACTTCCCTTTATTTATGTTTAATTCATTATTTTTATTTATTTATTTTTATTGATTTGATGTTGGTTTGATTTTGTATTTGTATGTAGATGATGAATTGATTTCATGATTTGATTAGATGTGTATGTAAGATTTAGGGTTTTTGTATATATTTATTTTGTGGATGTAATCACACTTATAGATATATGAAAATAAAATTTATTAGGAACCTATAGATAAATTTCTTATACTCCACAATGACTCCATGTATTCTTATTTTATTTGAGTGTTGGTGAGGAAGAGTGTATAAAAAAAAAATTGAGGATTATGAGATTTATTTAAAGGCCTTAGGCTTAGCATTATTATGTTTGTTCTCATGAGTAGATGAGAGATTGTGTATATATATTGTTGCCTCATGCTCATAAGTAGACGAGTGCTTTGATTTACGCACGTACGTATATGCTAACCATCCGGGGAGTGTGGGTCAAACTCAGGACGATATCCCCATGCAAGTTTGGCTTCAGTGCGGTGTTAGGTATACGGGAGGTACATGGGATATATGTGTAGGGCGGAAGTGGAGGCCGAAGTGATGGAGTTAAGGTACAAAGAATTTAATTATGAATTTATTGGTATAGTGTGAATTGTATTGATTTGTATATCTTAAAAAATAGTAAACGATCTCGATAAATTATGAAATTTGAGCAGATGCATGTATACGTGATTCTAGATAACTTTTGTGTTTTAACTTTTTATTAAACAGATCGATTAGAACTTATAATCGGATGATCTTGATTATAGTAGTTTTGATTCATTTTAGCAATGCAGATTTTAGAGGCTGTTTTAACCCACGAAATGAGCTCACTTTTATTGGTTTTGCATAGACTAAAGCAAAACATTATTTTGAACATTTTGTGTTTTGAACTTTTCCGAAAAAATTCATTTTGCAGCAGTTTCTTTTCGTTTTCAGTACCAGATTTTTCGATTGAATTTTGTTTAGGATTTTCTATTAAGTTTTTCTCTCAACTTGTTTAGTTTATACTAAGTTCGTTCGTGATACCTTTTAAGAAATTTGATTCTGTATAACTTTTGTTCTTTGAGTTTTGGTCAATTCGAATTATTTAAGCATGAAATGGTGCATTTTTATACTTCTTCAACAAGTTACTTAGGATTAAATTATACTAACTTTATTTTTTTCAGAATGGTGGGTTTTACTAACTTTTTTATGCAGGGTTGACCCACCATATTTTTATTTCTATTTTGTTTATTTTATACTCAATTTATATTTCGTTATATACGGATAATAAACTAAATGCCACCATATCTCAAGAAACTACCCATTCGTCTCGGTGCGGATTGAACTACTTGTCTTGTCCCGTAACAAGAATTAAATATATTTTTGTTTGTGTCTAGTGGACACATAGGTGTTAAATCTTGTACTCATACCAGTATACCTGTATACTGACCCCGTTTTGTCTCTTGGCAACTCGGGTGCGTTCTGTTTGAGCGCAGCTGAGCTTCCTTTGCAGGATTAGTTGGGACTATGGTGGTGACAAGAAATAACTATGATCGTAGGACATGTCTTTTGGACTTCTTTTGATTTTCTTGAGCTTAGGGTTGATATTAGTTTATGTATTTATTATTTTTTTTTTATGACCTTAGTATTTTTGACAATTTGGCATTATGAGTGGTTTTTCAACGTTACATTATTTAAGTTATTTTGACTAGTTGTTACTACTTTAATGTTGGAGGTATTGATAGTTATGAAATTATGGTGGATAGTTTAGTTAGCGTTTTGTTAGTTTTTTTTTTTTTTTTTTTTTTCTTTTTTATCCCTTGTAATCTTTTGAGGATGGAAATTTACTTAAACTCTTTGGAGATGTGAATGTTTAGATTTTGTTTCACCCCTAGGATTTAGATGATGAAATATGATTGGGGTTTAGTCCTAATTTAATATTTAATTGTCTAAATTTTGAGACGTGACAGTTTGGTATCAGAGCTCTAGGTTACCCTAGACTTGTGAGAGTTTAGGTGATCCTCGGATTGTGGAAACATAGGTTAGCTGGTTTAGTTTGGTGGTTGAATTTATTCTAAGTATTTACGAATGAAGTTTTATGTGTTTAACTTGGAGGTGATGGCCAGAAGGTATAATTTGAGAAGCGCTGAGCCCAATGGCATAGGGGAAAAAACAACTGCTAATGCAGCGGCAACGGCAACGGCAGCGGCTACTGCTACCGAGGCAACCAATGCGGTGCAGGTTAATGTGGGGGAAATAATGGCTCAATTACTTTAGGTTGTTCAAAACAATAATCAAGGCCAGCAGGGAGATCCCTTTGTGAAGAGAAACAAAGACTTTGGTTCTTTGGGAGCTCAAAAATTCTCTGGAGATGGAGGACCCATTGCAACTGACACTTGGCTTCAGAAATGTGAGATGGTGTTTGGTTGTATGCAGCTCACCAAGGTTCAAAAACAGGAGTTGGCTACACATCAGCTTGAGGGAGCAGCCCTATTTTGGTGGAACTCGTGGAAGGCGGGTTTAGATTTGACGACTTTGACTTGGGTAGATTTCAAGACTCGTTTTAACCGAAATTTTGTTCCTGTTGCTATTCGGTCTTAACTGAGTGATGAATTTTCGAAGTTAACTCAAGAGGGTAGAACAGTGATCGAGTATGTAGCCAAGTTTAATGAGTTATCTCGTTATGCCCCTTACTTGGTTGATACGCAGGAGAAAAAGAATGAGAAGTTTATTAAGGGATTAAATCATTACCTGTCTAAGTCCTTTATTCCCTTTGATGCTGAACCGTTTGACAGAGTTCTTGCCTTGGCACTGAAGTATGAGGAAAAAGAGAAGCAGTTTAAAGAAAGAAAGGCCAAGGTCGGAGAGATTTCTAGAGGGAGTCACTTCCAGCAGCGGGATGGGAACAGATACCGACCTTATGATCAAAGGCATAAGGTGTAGCTCGGCTTTTTCGCGCCTCCTTTCGGAAGGTCGAAAAGAAGCCCTACAGTTCGGACTCACGTGGCTCTAAATCTAATCTCACAAGTGCAATGTGAAACTGATAAACACCAAGAGTCCAAATCCAGCAAATTGTTTTGGAAAACTGATTTTGAATCAAAATGCCAAAATTGGACTGCTTTACCAGATACAGAATCGCTACCTAAATATTTTATTTTGGGAAAATTTGGAAAACCCTAACTCGTGCCAGAGGCTACGTGTCCGTCATCACCAAAGTTGCCTCGGCTTGAGAACTTAGATATGAGAGGGGAAGGTCATGAATTGAGCAACCCCGCTCACCCGATCAAAGATCGGCCTCTACTAATCATGATATGATTTTTATAAATATTATGTGCTCTTATTCCGGTTATTAAACTACCATTACTATGTGATGCGCACAAGCAAGTATAGACTAGTTTGCTCAATTTGGAACAATTCAACTCATGTTTGTTTGCGAAAATGGTATAAATTTGCCACCTCAAGTGGGCTTAAAGATTGTGGATTTGCCATCAAACATAGTGGACTTAAAACATGATTTGCCACTCAACAAAGTAGGCTTAAAACTTACATTCGTTGAATCGTTCAAATTCAAACAACAAGCCTTCATCCACAGGCATTCAAACAGTTTAGCATTTAAGTATATAGCTTCATGGCAAGCATGCTAATCATGGCAACATTCACACTTATGCAAGTATGCTAAAGCGTAAAAACTCACCTAGTACTCCAAGCTAGGAAGATATGAGTTAGTGAAATATGCATGATTCCTAACTATACGAAATGTCTAATGCAACACATGCAATATGCAATTAACAGGCTCGGCTAATAATATGGCATATGGATCGATTTAAACAACATGTGATTAAACACGTATTCAAATAAGATATTAAAATTGCAATGCAGTTTGAATGATGTGCCGAGCCTCGGTGCATGCAATACAAATAAATAGATGCTAGCATAAGGCATAAGGTATACTAATCAAAACATGTCCCTAATCTAACCATCAAAAGCGATTAAATAAAAGGGAGAAAGACATGGGGTTGGAAGACATACACACACGCATGCACACTTATTACAACATTACGCCGTCGCGAAGGAGGGTCCGAATGAATAAGAGCTAACTAGCTACGCTAATTAAACTAACTAATTTTTACAAAATCGAATTAATTAACTATTCTAGTTAACTAATTACAAAATGAAATCGAATAACTAGTTAAACTAACTACTTATTTACAACTCTTAATTAGCTACAACTAAGTAATTACCACACGTATTTAAGCTAGATATTTAAATGTTAAATAAGCTTGAAATGCAATGGAGGCTCATGCACGTGCTTGGTTTCCACCCGAAAAGCTGCTATTTTGCTGCTGCAAGCCTCTGTTAGCACATTTGATCACTAAAAATTCTGCCCACTTCCAGAACACCTCTGTTCTATCTTACCAACACACTGTGCAAATTTCATTGGTAGCCGACAGGGGGCCGGTCGGCTACTAGTGGTGGTCGGTCGGCCACTGTTGACATGGACTCACTTGCTGCAACAGAGAGCAAATAGAGCGAAGCAGTGTATTTCTCAAGGGTTATTTGCACACTTTGCCTCTCCTTTTCATACGGAAATCAAAGGAGGGACAAAATTTAGTTCATAAACCATCAATCAAGCAATTTCATTGCATGATGACTTGTGAAACTAATTGTGCAAGTTTAATAAATGCAAAATGAGACTCAAATGACCATCACCCTATCATGCATGATCAAGGGCAATGGAGACCTAGGAAAATGGCACATTTCATCACTTTTGAGTATGAAACATTCCATATTCCTTGTGTTCAAACTAACATCCAATTTGAACACATGCAATGTAACACAAAGAATGCTCATCTTGCCTCTTTTACTTGCCAATTTTGTTTACTCATTTTAATTCCCAAGTCATTCCTTAATCCATTAAGTCCATTGGTGAGTGTCCTCTAATGGAAAGATGGCTCAAACCAAAGGTTGTTTTAGGCATGAAAGAGACCTCATGCCGTTGGTAATGAACCCCAAAAGAGATTAAACCATTAAGCACAAACACCTCAATTTCATACTTTAAACAAACAAATGGTTTGAACCACTTTCAAAGAAAAAATAAAATCAAGAAATGAAAGAGGTTGTAGAGATGATTTAGTGCTGGAAATGAGTGATAAAAGCACTAAAACACGCAATCAACTCAAATCAATGGTGGTTAAAGCCTTAAAACAATAAGCTAGTGAAGCAACTTACACTACAACCATGCCATACAAGGCTCAAATGGCACCAAATAGCCAAAACAGTTCAAAACAGAGTGTAAAACATGCTGGACTTGAGCCACAAAAAGCTAAAACATTAAGCTGATACATAAGGCTAACTAGGCATACAAACAAGACACAAGGAGGGGAGGCTAACCCCTCTAATTTTGGACTTCAAAATGAGTTTTTTACCACTGAAAAACCTCTGAAATTTAGTGGTTAAAAGGCCCAAAAAAGTTGGCTTGAAAGTGATGAATAAAGGCACAAAAAGTTGACAAACTAAGAAGCAAGAAGGGTGAACCACCCCCCCAACTAAAAAAGGGCTCAAACCACCACTTTTAAGCCACAAAAACAGAACTTTTTACAGTTTAAAACCAGCCCCAAAATAGTAAGAAAAGATGGTAAAACAAGTATATTGAAACAAAGTAAACAAGGCAAGTGTTATATCTTTGAAGCAAAGCTCAAGTTTAGGCACCAAACCAAGCAAAAACCACTTGCTAGCTCAAAGAAGGTCTCAAATAATCTCAGCCCAAAGAGAAGCAACTTTAATTAGGGTAGTGTATGTAAAAGTGTAGAGAAAACAAGCAACTAAGCACAAAATTGTAAGAGAGAGGGGGAGAGAGAGAGAGAGAGAAATCTAGAGAGAGATTTTTTGTTCCAAAATTTCTAACCCTCAACCATGGGGGAGGAACCCCCATATATATAGAAAAACAAGCCTTGAGCTTAGAAACATCCTACCATACACATGTAGGGAGATGCAGCTTAGTGTGCTAACAACTGTCACAGCTGTCAACAAATATCTGGAAAAAGACACGACGGCCACCACTGGTGGCCGATCGGCCACACCAATGGCCGACAGCCTATAGTGGTGGCCGACAGGTCACCAAAAGGTCCAGACATCAAGTTTTGGTCCAAAACAAGGCATAGAAAAGACAAGGTTTAAAGACTCAAAGACAGGGCATTCCGATGAAGACTTCGAGCACTCAAAACGAACAAATGCAATCACAATCATCATATGCACAAGTGATGACATCTAAGTCTTGAGGACGGTCAAAAATAGGGTATCTACAGTTGCCCCTCTTTGACAGAACTCGGAAGTCATGAAGTGACGAAAGTGAATGTTAAAGCCCAGAGACGACCCATTTTGACAAGGCTGAAGACTTGGACAAACAAACAAGCAAGACAAAAACAGTTGCGCCCGCAGGCTGTCTACGTATCCCTTTGCAAGGAATCAAACCAGTGTAGTTCTAGGGCAAGATGCAAGTGATGTGCACGATGTAGGAACATAACTTATGATCATACAATGAGGCTATAATGAAACATTTAGATGCAAATGCTATGCAATGAAAATGCCACATTCAAACAAACCGAAACAAGGTATAGTAACCTCAAACACAAAAGTAAGTAAGTTAACATGCCACACATGGGAATTACGAACCAAACCACATTTCATGTAGAAAAGATGTAAGAAAATTATGTAAACTTAACTACGCGACGCGCAGGAAAGGCGAAGAGCGACCATCGGGCGCACACGAGGTCTCAACCGAAATCCTAATGTGTTGCACACGTGAGAAGGAAAAAGGTGGTGTGAACACCGAGACGCACCCGAATGTGTTTAGTCAAAACAAACAATCCCAATGCGTCTTACGCGTGAGGAGAAAAGGTGGTGTAAACACCGGGACGCACCCGAATGTTTTTAACCAAAAGGAGTGGTGTAAACACCGGGACGCACCCAAATGTTTTTAACCAAAAGAAGTGGTGTAAACACCGAGACGCCCAAATGTTTTTAACCAAAAGGAGTAATCCTAACGCGTCTCACACGCAAGGAGAGGGAGTAAAAGGATGTGATTCGAAGGGCACGAATGATTTCACTCGGAACTCCGCTGAATGAACCATACATACGATGTCGTTTGACTGTGTTGGCTCTGCTGAGTGAACCGTACATACAATATCGTACCTACGTAAGAAAAAAAACTCAACAAGTACAACATATTAAGGGTGCATGTTCTATGCGCAATTGCAATAATGTTAAGGCATGTTCTATGCAAATGTATTAACAACATGTTCTATGCAAGATAAATTGAAAACATGTCCTATGCATGAAGGGAGAAGTGCATATTCTATGCATGACCATATGTGTAAAGTGTACGTTATATGCATGCACACAATGTATATTCTATGCAAGGATGAAAACGCATTCTCAACACAACAAATTGAGTAGCAACTTCCGATTCACCTCTCAGATGAGTTGCGATATACAAAAAGGATACACCTCGTTCAACAGGTGACGAACAACGATCATCGAAAATACAGTTTCGAGTTTCCACAGAGAGAATTTGAACTCAACAGTGACATTTCCTTGCACCTCTCGGGAAACAGGGACAAAAACAGCATCAAGACTCAATGGAGGAGCACTGGGCACTGGACGGCCGCAAGGGAAGGGTGTCAGCCACCTCTGAGCATTGTTGGCCACCAGTGGCAGATCGGGGCCAATCTGGTCTTTTCACCACAGGTCTTTATATACACTCACCCATACTTCATTTCCTTACTCCCCCAAAGCCGAAAATCATCCTTCTCTCTCCTTAGACACTTTCCCTCTCTAAATCCGAGCTTTATACGCGTTTTCCAACACCCCACACACATTTTCTTCGCTAAACTCTCTTAGTTTACTCCGTTTTGAACTGATTGAAATTTGATTTCGGTGTTTTTTCTTGGAGTTTCACCACTTGAGGTTTGTTTCCCTTGAGTTCTTCTTGGGTTCAGTGCCTTTTTTCGGGCTTTGACTTTTTTCTTCCCTTTTCTCTCTTTTAGGGTTGACTTTTGGCATTTTCCACATATTTTCCTCATTTTTCTTCACTTTTCATGGATTTTCCCGTCTTCATTCCAAATGGCGGATGATCTACCCCATGACGGAGCTTTTCCAAAGATCCCACCCCAGTTGTCTCCAGAGATGGAGGCGGAGCCTAAGCTGGTACTACTACCACCCAGGATTCGACCTTTTGATCCGACGACATATCATCATCGGACGCATATGCTACCACCCGAGAGTATCCGAGGTTTCAGAGGGTTTACGTGAGGTGCACCAGAGGACCTGTTGCTATGAGAGTCGGACTCCTATTTGTCATACGGTGCCACCAAGGTATGCACTGTATTCTCATGTTTTTTCCAATACACATTGCATTTCTTGCTTTAACTGTGTTGTTTGCTTCAACTGTATTGTTTACACTACATTTCTTGCCCTAATCACACTCTTGCACTGTATTTCTTACACTGCATTTTCATCTGCTTGTTCTCATACCATTGTATATATCATTGTTCTGATCACAAAAGGATTCTAGCTCTATCAAAGGCTATGGAGCCACGTTCGCGAGGGACTGGTACATGGAGCTTCCTACCGGTGCCCTCCACATTATCGACGAGGCCGGCTTTGGCTTATTCTGCATAGGGTTGTTGCGCCTTATCGCGAGTCAGCCCTTACTTGGAGCATTGGTAGAGAGGTTGTGGGATTCCACTAACTCTTTCCACTTCTCTACTGCAGGGGAGATGGCGATGACTCCCTACAACTTTTCCATGCTCACCGGCATAGGAGTAGGGGGTCACTTGATTCCTTATGATACAGACATGGACGAGTGGGAGGCCGCCTGGATCTATCTATTAGGGACACGCCCACCTCACTTTCGACCGAGAATGGTGCGATACAGTTGGTTCGCAGAGCAGTTCTGGGGGACCGAGCCAGAGACCCCGGAGGAGATCGAGCATTATGTCCGAGGCTTCTTGATGTTCCTCTTCGGCACCACATTGTTCGTGAACAACGCGAACACTGTAGGATTGTATCTTTTGAGCGCCTTGGTGGACTTATCTCAAGTTTGACTCTACGATTGAAGCGATGCTGGTCTAGCCACATTGTACGGCTATATGAGCTCGACATCCCGCGAGAGTGGAGATAGAGTCAGAGGCTACTGGCAAGCTTGGGAGGTACGCTTTACATTTCTATTTTGCATTTTTTGTCTTCTGTTTCTATGCTTCCTGTTTTGCACTTTATGTTCACCGCATACTGCATTGTTTACACCCATATATTGTGCTTTCTGCACCGTACACTTTGCATCCTCTCTGTCTGTACTCTCTGTACACTGTATACACCTTCTGCACACATTCTGCTTTCTGCATCTGCGCTTGTACTTTTCATACACTATACATTGTATACTCATTATTGCCCATTTCCTTACAGTTTTAGGTGTATGCATATTTCCCGACTCTCGCTCCGGAGCCGAACGTGGAGATGCCCCCCGTTGTGCCGTACTCTCATCGGTATGACAACAGATGCTTGCGGAGGACCAGGGAGACCTTTCCGTTCTTCCGTCGATAGTTTGACACCGTGACCGCGGCAGAGGTAACTCAAAATTCAGAGTTATTTTCATCCTACTTGGGCTCTGATTCATACTTTAATATCTGATAGCCACCAACAATCTGTGCATTCTCTGTTTACAGATCACTTGGCAGCCTTGGGCGACGATGCCGGCCGGAGTCAAAGACCAGTTCGCTGGATCTTAGGAAACCTCCCGTTTTCAGCTTTTGTTGGAGTTTGTCGAGCCTAGTTTCTAGGAGAGCGGTTCTTGCACCAGACCATGGGCTTGCCTGAGCCGGTAGTTCCCATGGCGCCTCTGCCATCTATGAGAGCCACAGAGAGACTCACATTCCAGGAGATGATTCAGTTTATGGAGGGCTTAGAGGCCGACTACTTTCGCAGGGAGGGGGACTATTCGACATTCATCCAGACACACCTCATGCCTCATTTGACTGGTATTCGTGGAGGTGAAGGGGCAGGGGCTCTAGCTGCGAGGGAGAAAGCTAGAGTGCCTAGGGCGACCAGGGTGCATAGTAAAGGAGCTACCTAGGCAGGGCAGAGGACTGACTAGCCGGAGCTGCCTACTACACTCACATGTTGGAGGTATACTGGGGAGGCATACCGGATTCCTGCATAGATATGTCAGAGCCCATGATGCACCCCCTGTGTGTACCACATTTTTTAGTTTTCCTATATCTTCTTGATATTTGTTCCTTCTGGGCACTGATCATTCCCAATGCATTTGTAGGTATCCCCAGGATACACCGAGGATCTGCTCGAGCTACTAGCCTCATTTGAGGGTATGATATTGAGGAGGGAGGCACTGCTCGGCTTTCACGGCATTCATGTCATTTCTTCAATTTTCTTACATTCCAGTCATCAAATTTCCACTAACACACTGAAACTGACATTTCAACTGAAAACTTTCCCACACTGCACTGATACACTGCGTCTGAAATACTATATTCATACACTGTACCTGACTTCTGTATATACTCATTCTGCACACCATACTTGCATCTAATACGTATACTGTGGCTGAAATATGACAACTGTCTTTTCAGGTCCCACCCACACCGACAGCACCGGCGGCAGCTGCAGTACCTGCACCAGCGATGCCTCCTCCAGCAACAGGGAGGAGAGAGAGACAGGCTCCAGCACGCAGCCGAGGCAGAGCCAGGGACACCCGAATGAGAGTGGTCCTTTAGAGCCCATTCTGAGCGATGACGATGCCGAGACAAGCGGCTCCTAGGAGGTAGTGAGTCCACAGTCTAAGTCCTCTTAGAGTGGAGACGACGGCGACTCTAGTTCCGAGAGTGGGGATGCTAATGCCGAGGCAGGTTCAGAGACAGAGAGTGGAGATGGTGCCAGCTCAGACTCTAGTTCAGATTCAAACAGCGGCGTCGAAGGAGACAGTACAGTCCCTTCCTCCGAGGAAGAGGACGAAGAGGGCGTCACGAGCTTGAGGCAATTGGCGCTAATTTTCTTGTAGTTTTTGCTTAGCTTCTCTTTGTTAGTAGCATTAGCATATGTACAGCTTCGAACAGGTTTTATTTGCTTGAAAAACTTATACTGCACTTTTGTAAAAGAAAACAACCGTGATCGGAATGAAAACCAGCTTTCATTTGAAAAAGTGTTGTATTTTGTATCATGAGCACAGCATCGCATGAGAACGAGATTGAATTTGATAATGACATTTGAAAATGGTATTGGCACAACAATCTTAATCAGGTAATGAACCAACTAGCACTTGAAATTCTAAACACAACATACAACTCGATAATCAAAATAACAACGATTTAATAAACAAAACAAGACAACACGATAAACAACAAAATAACTCGATAAACAAAACAAAACAACTCAATAATCAAAACAACTCAAATACAACTTAACAAACTTGCTAGAACTAAAAGAACTCAAAACAAGACCTTTAAATGCATAAAGAACATGACAAAACACATGATTTCAGCCTTCTCAGCACACAGGTGGACAATAGGGCAGAAAAGAAGGTTGTCAGCCATTAATAGATGTTGTCGGCCATCACTAATGGTCAGTCGGCCATCAATGTAAGGAACCTCTAGATTGTTACCACCTAGCTTCCACTCACTACCTTATCTTCTACAAAAAGGTTGAGCTTCATAGTTTCTTCATTTCAGCTGTAAATTCTTCACTAATGGAGCCATTTTTTGCCCAAAAACTCTCGAATTGGATTACAACTTTGGATGGCTCAGAAAAGGTGAACTTCCGGGGTTTCGACATAAATGCACTATTCCCGCTGAGCCGTTCTCCACTTTGTTTTCCATTCCTACATGCTACGGCTAGATGTTGGAATCCGATTACACATGTTTTTAGCTTCGGGGGACAAAAACTATGCTCGACAATCGAAGAATTTCAAATGCTAATGGAGTTCCGGTGCAATGACAAAATCTTACATCAGCCCCGTTTTGGTCACATCCAAGCTTTGGGACAGATGTGCGGGTTTACGCTATACGAGGCTCATTCCTTGGTTCACAACAAAGAGCTAGACATTCCCAGTTTAATCTATTGATTTTCTGATGCTGGCAACCGTGGCGACCTTCTTTGACGGGGTTTTCGACAACGCGCCCTTTGTTTGTGCATGCTAGCACATTTCCTCCTTGCCCCTAGTTTCGGCAGGTCCAGCATTCGACTAATTGATGTGGTGCAAGGCCTGAAAAAGGGTAAGAGTTGCATTGGCTTGGCGTTGGCCAAGACTTTGATGGGCTTAGACGCTTTTCATCAGCGAGAGATAAACAAATTCGCGGGAAGTCCACTACTTCTTCAGGTAATGTTTCCCACCATTTTCTTATATGTGTTTCTCACATCACTCAGCACTCATGCTCTGTTTTTCTTTCAAAGCCCTTTTCTCACTTTTCCTCTCAACGTACACCTCTCTATTCTTTAATCTCTCTTTTCTTTAATCTCTCCCCAGATATAGCTATGGACAAGCTGAAGGCTATGGACTCTTGTCCCGCATACTCAACACGAGCATACTTTTTCCACCAACAACTAGTTGATTTCCCAAACGAGGGATGATGGTGCCACTGGATGTGCAACAGGTCTGCTGCTGACATTGCTTGGCATTACCTCTGGCTTAATCTGACCGAAATGAGCTACAGCATGGCTCGGCAACCTGGCATTGAGCTGATTGGCCTTACTCATTGTGTATTCTATTTTCCGTTCCGGTTCAGGCGTCAGTTTGGACATAATCAAACTTGTCCAGAAGATGGGGTAGAGTACCCGGTTTCATTCCCTGTCCGAGGCTCACATTTAGCTAGGTACCTCACTACCTGAAGGACAGGGGGCTTCTGGCCCTGCCCTAGTTTTAACTGCACACTTTCTAGCGAGTGCCTGACTTGATATGAAGATGAGGCGCAATTCGGGCCGACTTCAGCATCAGAAGCTTCCACAAGCACAAGCGGGGGACGCAGGAGCACCTGACTCATCTATGCCCCTAGTTTATTGCTTTGATCTTACGTTTCAAGTTTTATGAATGTAATAAAAGCAACTTTGATTTGCATTGAGAGTTGGAGAACTTTGTATTTGAAATCAATGAAATTAAAGTTGTGGGCACTGAAAATTATCCTTTTGGTCCAAAAATGGTCTAAGTTGTAAAAGGTAAATTTTGAGCAAAAATCAACTTTTATCAAAACTTTTCAAAACCATTTTTGATAAAGATCACAACTTGACACACGCGGAATCTATCCTCGAGATGTACAACCCCGAATCCAAAAATCACAAATTGCCCCTTGTCTGAATAAAACTGCTCAGCACTGGAACTAATTCTTTTCCCAAAGTAGGGGTCACAACCAAACTTTCAGATAAATAAGAGACAAAGATGACCTGATCATTACATGGACGGGACAGTTGAGTTAGAGATGTTTACGGCTGAACTTCAGAATGAAGCTGCCTACGTATCCCAAAGATGGGAATCAGGCCTTACGTAGTTCAATTCGGATTCACTCGCGTATTAACACTCTCCTTTTACGCTCTAACTTTTGCCAAGGCCGCCCTTTAGGGTTTTCAACCTTGCGAGCTTAGTTTTTCTTTATTTCCAATTTTTTTGTGCTCTAACTTTTGCCTAGGTTTCCTTTCCGGGTTTTTGGCCTAGCGAGCCTCTCAGGGGTAATGTTTTTTCAACTTGTCCATGTTAATTGGTTGGGAAAATTCTAGGCCATCCAGGTCCATAAGAATAACAGCTCCACCGAACCAGATAGTTTTTATAATATAAGGACCAGTCCAATTGGGTCTGAACTTGCCCCTAGGGTCATGGATGGGAGCTCGGTTGTCTTTTAACACCAAATCCCCTTCTCTGAGATTCCGGGACTTAACCTTCTTGTTAAAAGCCTTGGCAATCCTGTGTTGATAACCCTGAACGTGGTACAGTGCTTTCAGTCTTCTCTCGTCAAATAGCATCAATTCTTCGAACCTGCTCTATTGCCAGTCTGCCTCTGCTATCTGACATTGAGCCATAACTCACAGCGACAGAACTTATATTTCAATTGGCAGAACAGCTTCCATCCCATAAATAAGAGAGTAAGGAGTTGCCCCAGTAGACGTCCGAATTGAAGTCCTATAGCCCAGAGTGCAAATGGCAATTTGTCTGGCCAATCCCTGTAGGTCTCAACCATCTTCTGCAGAATATGCTTGATGTTCCTGTTGGCGGCCTCAACAGCTCCGTTGGTTTGCGGCCGGTATGTGGATGACTTATGAAAAGCCACGTTGTATTTCTCCAACAAGTCGATCACTTTTTTCTTGAAATGGGAGTCATTATCTGAAATGATCTCGTTTGGGACTCCATACCGACAAATGATATCGTTTCGAATGAACTTAGCCACATGTGTTGCTTTTAACACTGCATCAGATTGAGCTTCTACCCATTTAGTGAAGTAATCAATTGCCACCAAAATGTATTCATGCTCATTTGACCCTTTCGGTGTGACTGCGCCAATGACATCGATTCCCCAAACTGAGAAAGGCCATGGTGAAGTCATGTTATACAGCTTCGACGGCGGGATATTCATGCGATTGTCATGAATTTGGCATTTGTAGCATCGCTAAACAAAATCGATACAATCTTTCTCCATAGTAGACCAATAGTAACCTTGCCTGAGAATCTTCTGGGCTAACATTACCCCGTTCATGTGCGCTCTGCACTCTCCCCCATGGATGGCCTCCGTTAGGCGCTTTGATTCCTCTGCGTCAACACACAACTTGTGCATTCCCAGATGACCCCTCTTGTATAGTTTACCTCCGTAGATGATATATTGGACGACCATCCGCCGTATTGCCTCTTATCTTTGGCATTTGCCCCTGGTGGATAAACCTCCTTTTCTAAGAAGTTCCAGATATCATAAAACCAAGGGTTTTGATCTTGCACGTCATCTATTACGGCGATAGTCTCGTAGGCCAGCGTATATCTCTGCTCAATAATGATCGGACGTATCCGAACCCTAAACAGGATGTCTATCATAGAAGATAGAGTTGATAAAGCATCAGTGAATCTATTATTCTCTCTTAGTAGATGTGTGAAGGCCAGCTTCTCAAACCTAAGAATCAGAACATCCAGGGTTTGGTAATAGATCTTCATCTTTTCTTCTTTAACCTTCCAATCTCCTTTTGCTTAAGACACAACTAGGTTCGGGTCCCTAATGACGTCCAACCTGTTTGCCTCTAGTTCCAGGGCGACTTCCAAACCAGCGATACACGCCTCATATTTTGCTTCGTTGTTGGATACCTTGAACCAAAGTTTGAAGGCTAAGGGTATATGGGAATCGTCGAGTGCTATAAGCAACACCCCTATCCCATGACCGTACTCGTTAGACGCTCTATCAAAGTACATTGTCCAAATCTCTTCCTCGACTTGCATAATAGCTTCATCTGGGAATAGGTCCCGTTCCACTGGGTGATCTGCCAGGAATTCTGCTACCATTCTCCCCTTGACAGACTTGCGAGTAACATACTTCAGATCAAATTCGGAGAGAATGAGCAACCAACGAGCTAGCCTACCCATAAGTGATGGTTTCTCGAAGAGATATTTGATGGGATCTAATCTCAAAACCAAAATTATGGAGTGGGCTAACAAGAAGTGCCTCAACTTCCTGGTAGCCCATATCAAGGCTAAGCAAGCTTTCTCCAGCGGGGTGTAACGGGTCTCACAATCTAGCATTTTCTTGCTTAAGTAATAGATGGCTTTATCCACCCTATCCTCAGATTCCTGAGCAAGCATGCATCACATCGTTGTGTCCGTCACTGACAGATACAAAATCAAGGGCTTCCCTGACTCTGGCGGCAACAACACGAGTGGATTCTGAAGGTACTGCTTGATCTGCTCAAAACCAAACTGACATCGGTCATCCTGTCGGAACTTCTTTCTTTTCTTCAGGAGACCAAATAGTGGTTCACAAGTCAAGGTTAATTTAGAAATAAACCGTCTTATGAATTACACTTTACTTAGAAAGCCTTGCACCTCCTTTTCAATCCTTGGTGGTGGCATTTCTAGGACGACCTTGATTTTGGAAGGATTTACCTTGATGCCCCTCTGTGTGATCAAGAAACCCAGCATTTTTCCTGCTGTTATACCGAAAGTACATTTCTGCGAATTCAACCTCAATCAGTATTCTCTGATCCGTTGAAAGAATTTCTTCAAGGCGGTGTAGTGGCCCACTCTTTCCTTGGACTTGACAATCATGTTGTCCACATACACCTCGACCTCTTTATGGATTATATCATGTAGAATTGCGGTTGCAGCCTATTGATAGGTAGTATCGACATTCTTCAGCTCAAACGGCATCACCCGATAGTAGTAGGTTCCCCACGGCGTAGTGAAAGCAGTTTTCTCTCTATCTTCGGGTGCCATCAGAATCTGGTTATACCCGAAAAATCCATCCATGAAGGAGAGCAATGCATGGCCTGCGATGAATTCCATCAATTCATCAATGTGCGACAGAGGAAAGTCGTCCTTCAAACTGGCTCTGTTTAGATCCCTGAAGTCCACACACACCCGAATTCTACCATCTTTCTTTGGCACTGGAACAATGTTGGCCAACCAAGTCGGATACTCAGATACTAGCAAGATTCTTGCGTCTATCTGCTTGGTGACCTCTTCCTTAATCTTTAAAGCCCAATCTGGGCATATTCTCTGTAACTTCTGTTTGATGGGTCGAGCCTCGGGGTTGAGAGGGATCCGATGCTGTACAATCTTAGGACCACGCAAAAACATCTTTGAAATCTTCTAATAAAGCGACTAAGCGCTCGCGCTCCTCCGAAGACAACGTGGACCCGATCTAAACCAGACACGGATCCTTCTCAGTACCCACATTAATAGCAATGATTTTATCAGCGAGGGGTTTTGCAAACCTCTCATCCTCTCGATTAATCAAAATTTTCAAAACCAAAGGAATTCCTTCCTCATCGTTTTCATCAAAATTTTGAAAATCATGATCAATGCAATAAACAAGAGGCATAGAGAAATACTTAGAATCTATAGTGGCATTCTCATTCAAAAGGTCCAGCTCATCCAAATCCTCGATTACAACTGACTCAAAAGAAAAGGAAAAAGACAACCTGGACAAAACCTTGACATCCGGGTTATCACTCCCAGGAATACCAGATCCAGACTCAGAAGAACCGGAATCTGATTCCGACTCCACAGACTCTCTAGAATCAGATTCTGGTTCACTACCCGACTCCAAATTGCAAGACAGGTAGCCCTCCTCCAGCTGCCAAATGAGGGATGGTGCGTCAGATGCATCCAAGATACTGTTAGAAGGGTTCACACCCGGTTGGTCTCCGATCATGGAAACGGTCAGGTTATCCCCCAAGCTCTCTAAGTTGATTTGAGGATCCAAAAGGAGACATGCCAGTGCTGCTCCTATTTGAAGCTCATTGCTGTCTGAATCACTTTCTGTGCTCTTTACAGCTTCAGCAGTAATTGACTCAGCCCTTTCTTCCGTATCACCATCTTGCAGTTGCAAGTCGAAGAAAATCTCAAAGCCTGGAACCCGCTGCCTCTCAGAGTTGAACCAGGGTTTGGGAAGACCATAGAATGGGAAGTCTTCACCCTCCCGAACAAAATAGCCATTCAGGGTTCCTCGGATTTGTCTATGCACCAGCTTGTAGCGTTTCCCAGTCTGCTTAGCTCTGGCTCTTCTGGCCATTTCTTTCCCTTTTCTCACCCAGTCCTCTTTGGTGGGCGTATAGCCAAGACCAAAGGCATGCGGGTTGTGCGGCATATCGGCTAATGCAGTGACGCCCTTTCGGCTGCTTCTTCCTAATCCCATTCCGAACATGTGTTGTAGCTTGTTCATGAGGTATACGGATTGGGCGCTGACATACAAGCCCTCATTGATGGCCAAGATATTCTGCACTACCTCGGCTTCAGCCAAGGTGAACCCCGAAAGAAAAACATCCTCTTCACCGTGCACAATCTCCAGCACAGGTGTAGTGACCTCTGGCGGAGGATGTATAGATGAATTCCCAAAAACTATGGCCACCCCTTTCCCATGGGGGTATTTCAGCATTTGGTGGAGGGTGGAAGAGACAGCTTTTACTTGGTGTAGCCAGGGTCACCCAAGTAGTAAGTTGAAAATGGCCGGAACATCCAGGACATAGAACTCGATGTCCTGTTGAGCTGGGCCAACCTGTACTCTAACCTGTATCATTCCCATCATCTCTCTGCTTGTGTTGTCATACGCCCGGATCACTTGGGCTGTAGGGACAAAATCGGCCGGTTTCAGACCAATAGCATAAGCCATATAACAAG